>OZ019971.1:18670336-19870336 GCA_963970395.1 Ephialtes manifestator
TATCTTTCGCAAAGACGGGATTCTATCTTTCGCATAGACAGGATCCCAACCAATCAGTATCTCCGTTTTATTATATATGATTATTAATTTATTTATATTATTACGAAACATTAAATTAAATTACAAACAGAAGCAAACTGTTTTATATTTTTTTACAAATGCAGTGGTTATATGTTCACTCAGTTTCAGAGATTGTATCAGATTTCGTTGTGTTGGATTTGAATACCAGTCAATGTTTTGATGTGAAAAGTGACAGAAATGTGATGGAAGAAAGTGAATGTATGTAATGATGTTTTTTAGATTTTAATAAATTCAGTCGTTCTTTTTTCTTTGTACGTTCTCATGATTAGTCAATCATCCTATCTTCCTATCCTAACCTCATAATGTCATGTAACAAAGAAAAACCGATTTTTAATGAGACTATTTCATTATATTAATTCATTCATGAATGAAAGAAGAGTTTTGGTATTCCTATTCATGATAATTTTTATAGTGTAATAAGGATTATTAGCATTTTGTGGTATTTTCTGCTCCTTTATGATTGACTTCCAAGCTCCCAATATGATATGGTGAAATTAAATATTAGAACTAGGACAGGAATAATAATATAATAGAGTGTTTTTCAATTTATATGTATAACAAATTTCATTTTTTAATAAACTCAATAAAAACAGTGGTTATTTAGTGATTAACTAAGATTTGCGTAAATCAGTTTTTTTATGCAACCCTATAATGGCTCTCAATATCATCTAGCCATATTGTCAGTTTCTATATACTAAATTCAGTGACTTTCAGTGTTTGTTGGTTGATTATTCACTCCCAAGCTTCTAATGTTATCTGGTAAAATTTAATGGTTTTTATTTGTTCAACGATGATTCAATCGTATACAATCTCCCAAAGTGATTTGCTATGATGCTGAGTCGCTTGATATGAAAAATTATCATTACGTTACAACTTATACAGGAATAATAGTTTCTGAATTTCTATGCGTAACAAGTTTCATTCAGAAATTACCTCAGATGAGTGTACTCTAGTTTTTTTCTACCTACAACATACATCATACAACAAAAAAGTTGATTTATAGTTGGTGATTTCTGTGAGTTTTATTAATTGGTTCATGATTGACTCCAAGTTTTCAAGGTCATCGGTGTCATCGGGTAAAACACTGGGTTTCTTGATGAGACAAGTTGTCAGAACTGAGAAAAAAGTAATTAATATAGTGTAGTAAATTTACATGTGCAACGAGTTTCATTTTTTAATGAATTTGATAAAATTAGTGTCTATTCGGGCTTAACTTGGATTTGCGGACTAAATTTTTTTTGCGACCTGCAGCTTCTTAGGATTATCCAGGAAAAAATCAATTTTTTGTTAAGATAAATTATTGGAACACATAGAGGTGGAGTGACTTTTTAAACATTATAATTTTTTTTTTTTCTTAATTTAAATAGCGTAATCAACTTCATTTTCTGTGCACCATTTTTATACGATTTAAACTCAGTAATTAACTCAAATCAAATACTATTTTTTTTTGCAAATACCCTTTGCTGCAGTCTGCAATGTGCTACAGTTATACAGTGAATAAGTCAATCTATGATAAGATGAAATAAAATCAAACAGAAAAGGAGTAAAATCATTATCGATACCAAAAATCCACTGATTTTGCTAATCAAGTTGATGTGATAAAATAATTTTCAACAAACTAACTTATGATACCTACTATTAATTAACACATATGATAATACGTTGCAGTTATTTTAAAAAAATTATCTTTTATATATTTCTATTGTCTACCACATTTCCTGGATCATGCCTTTTGCAATCTTCCTCGATTTACATAAAAAATATATTTCTGTGTTTTTTTTTTACCAAGTATATTCAGATCGAATTGATCATAATTTTTTGTATCCACAATCAATATTTGTATGTGTATAGGTTTGAAACAATATTTACATTGACATATTATTAAGGCACATTTAGAGATGCTAAAGGTTTTTTTTTGTGTATGAAATAGACTAAAAGTTTACCTGTAGATCCATATCATGAAGTCCAGGAAAAATTTATTTCAAGAGTAAGCAAAAGGTAAAGTGTGAATTAAGGGAAAATTTTTTTCTGTGTTTTCAGAACTAAACAAACACAATAAACTTTATTGAAAAGTGGATTAATTAAAAGAATTCTGGGAAAGCTATTTCTAGATTTCAACGACAACATTGTCAGAAATTTTTGTATGAAAATTAATATAAAGTATTGGAAGTTATTTTATGAAACCACATATGTTACATTTAATATACAACTATTAATTAATCTACAAAAAAAGTTTTTGTAAAATTAATTTATTGAAAAACATACAACTTATATAATGTTATTTTCTCCGGCCTAACAATGGTTTGCTATATCAATATAAACTTAGCAAAAAGTAGCCAAATCCCCCACAAAACACAACGTGTAAAAAAATTGAGACAAGTACATTTACCTTAGTGGTATCCTATATCCCCAAAAAATGTACTTTGTTAACAACTTGAGAAGTACAAAAAGTTGTGAAATCAACAGATAATATCTGCAGGGTGTATTGTCAAGTACATATTGTTGTTCATGAATATATACAGCACAAAAAAATTCTTGCATTTGAAGTTAAAAGCTATAAAAAGAAAAAATAATGGTATGAAATTACAAAATAAATTAATTAATACTAACAAAAAAATATAGACCGCAGAACTTGGCGAGTTTATCGGCTTACGTGAACATTCAATAGTAAACCAATTTAGAATATAGGGGAGAACGGCGGAATCGCAGTCACTAAGGAATATTTGCTTTTTTCTGTAAATAAATCGTTGTTTCTGCCAAAAAGTAATGGTTGTTGGATACTTCATCAACTATTATTGAAAATGAACAGCATGAAAATCACGATAGCAATCGTATAAATGGATTTTTCATTCTTTTTCAAAACATGTGCCGCGACTGCCATTATCCGACGATTTGGGTAATCACGGTCGCCTTTTGGGGAACTGCGGTCGATTACGGGATATCTACACTTTCGTTGTTAAGCTGACAACTATTTTTTATAGAAGGTGATTTTATAGAAACCAATACCATATTACGGAAAATATAATTGTTTTTAATTTTTGCTTATTTCCTCGTGAAAATATAACGCTTATCAATATATATTGAGAATATCGAAGTACATGAGCCCTAAATATATTCGTATCGCGACGGTTATGACTCGTCTGCCCGTCTTCTTTTTCGAATATACCCAAATGGAGGCTCAGTCTCAAGCTGTCGCAAGACGTATCCGCTCTATATGTAAATTAATAGAATAAAGTATCCGATATATGTATGTCGAGTTATATTAATTTTCCTGCGTAACCCTAACAGGTTATGGGCCCAGGATCGCGATATATTGGAGCGTGAACTTAGAAGGAGATAAATGAAAAATGTGTCGTGCGAAAATGGCCGCGTAGTGACCAAAAGTGACGGGGAAGCCGTCGGGTGTGAGAGACTCGAAAGCAAAGTGAACAGAAGAAGTGAAGCGAAGATCACCGCGACGTTCAAAATCGATCAATTAACGGGAGATAATTACGATACATGGAAGATTCATATGAGAGCAATTCTGAAAAAGAATGATGTATGGGAATATGTATCTGGCGAGATGCCAAAACCGGAGCCAACGGCGGCAGAGTACGCGAGATGGCGAAGAATGGATGGAAAGGCGGAGTCGGATATTTTGTTGGCCGTTAGTGCCGACAAAATATCCGAAAAAGTGAATTAGTCGCATTAGATGGTTTGGATACCTCCGAGGAAAAGCAACCCTTCTGAAAAAGTTGGCGTTGACGCAAATGCAAGAAGACGACGATATTAAAAAACATCTCATGGAATTTCTCGAGGCGGACAAGAAGCTCAAAGAGATTGGGCTGGTAGTCCCCAACGAACTCTTGGCAATTCTCTTATTATATAGCTTGCCAGATTCGTTTGAAATGTTTCGCACAGCAATGGAATCGCGAGACGACTTGCCAGCGATAGACGTGCTGAAGGTCAAAATACTAGAGGACTATGAGAGTCGAAAATCGAGAGATCAAGGTTCCGGCCAGGGGGCGATGTATGTGAAGAAAAAGTATCATACGCAGGCGAGAAGTAAGGAAAAGAAAGAGACGACGAGATCGACCGACAGAGACGATGAAGAGCCCAGACAGAAAAACAAGGTCGAATGCTACCGGTGTCATCGTTTCGGGCACATAGCAAGAGAGTGTCGAACGAAGTTAAATTCGAAAAATAAACAGAGCACGCGGTAAGCAGAAGAGAAAGATAACGGCAAGGAATCGAAGAGTCAAAACAGGACGTCGATGTTTATGACCACCGAAGACGCGATGTGTGGCATACAAGGCAAAGCCGAGTGGTGTATCGACAGCGGATGCACGGGACACCTGAGTTAGGAGAAGAATCTGTTTGAAAAATTGATTCCAGTGAATAGTGAATTAAACTTAGCCAATAACGAGAGTACGAGAATAACCGGTATAGGAAACATAAGTATCTCGGTCGACACGGGCGATGACAAGCGCGAAATAGATATCCAAAAGGTATCCTATGTTTTGGATCTACGAACGAACTTGTTATCAGTGTCGCAGATAACAGATCACGATCTGGAAGTATGGTTCAGAAAGAAAGACGCGATTGTTGTGGACAAGGACAATGAAGTGGTAATGCGGGCAGATCGCGTGGGTAATTTATATTACGTACGGCGAACCCAAGACAGTGCGAACGTAGTTGAACTGAAACAAATCCAAAAGACCGCGATAGATGAATGCCATGAGAGATTAGGCCACGTGAATGAACGCGATTTGAAGTCCATGGCTAAAGATGCGTTAGTATACGGTCTAGGGATGTGCACGAGCTCGTTCGAACCCGCTCGAAGCATGACCATGAAGCTCGGCACTCGTTCGAGCTTCGTATCGAGCTGGTCGGACCACTCGAGTTACTCGATCTGTTCGAGCCATCCCTGGCGTTCGACTCCTTTGAGCCGTTCGAGCCGCTCGGACTGTTCGGACTGTTCGAATCGTTCAAGCCGCTCGGACTGTTCGAACCGCTCGGACTGTTCGAGTCGTTCGAACCGCACGGACCACTCCAGTCGCTCGAGTCGCGTTCGCCTGGGTTCGCCCGTTCGATCTTACTACATTATTCGGGTATTAACGAGGTCGTCTCGTTGTGTATTACAAACCCACATAGCACATAATATTGCCTGAATATTGCAGGAATATTTCGAATATTTCATTGCACAGATATATTTCCATAAGCTTCCAGTCGAATATTCACAAATATTTAATTGCAATATTGTCAACTTAACGTTCAGAAATATTGTTGGAGGCAAAACAATTGCCAAGCATTTTTTAAATGTTTCTGAACATTACCTATGAATCCCATTCCTTCAATAATATTTCACAAAATTTCGAATAAAAGATTCCAGATTAGATTTTGCAAATTGTACAATGGATTTTTTTTTGCAGCATACCAATACATTTCAAATGGATATTTTTAAACTAGTTTAAAAAGTTGAATTTGAAATGATCTGCATTTCGCAATAAAAAGAAACTCACCTCGTTCTCTTGAGTATCATTCTTGCGGAAATTGGAAGCTTCATTAGAATATATCGGAAAACGCGGCATGGTATGAATCGATTTTTTTGTTGTTCTATCTTTATTTTTTAATTCATCAGTCTTGGTCGACAGAGCACATGGGCGATAAAACTATAACGTTTGTACAAGTAGTCGATGGTCTAGTGGTTAGTGCGATAGACGTTAGGTCGTTAAATAGGTTTGATTGATACACTGAGAGAAAAATCTGGTAATTTAAAAAAAAATATAGTTAGACCGACGATAATCTAACTATAAACTGTAATTCCCAGGTGGAACGTCTCTATTTCATGGATATAGCAAATAAGATTATCAGGAGTAACAGTCCGTCCAGTCAAGATCAGACAGACAAATCGTCGCGTGAAGGCAACATTAATTTCTTTTTTAACTTGGCGTCGAGTCGCTACCGCGACTCTTAATAGTAGCAATCATCAAAATGATAATAGTTTCAAAAACTATTCTAATCGTTTCAAATATGCCGTTTCGTTGTATATACGATTTCAACGTTTGTTTCTAATAACCTTGCAAGTATCGTTTATTGAACCACATTATCATCGCTTCGACCATAAAACATGCAAGCCTTCCTATATTCGTTTTATCATATGAAATCGTTAAATCAACGATATGCTTTTCTCTCAGTGTAGGTAGATGTAAGTCTTTGAAGCGCAAATTTATGTTTCTTCTAACCGCATTCAATTTTGGATGGGATATATATATTTTTCTCCAATAAATAGGATTATTATCGAGGACGTGCAATAGTGCTGCTGAAATACTCTCAATCAAAAAATCATATTCAAAACGGTAGTTTCTTATGTATTAGTCTTGGCGGAAAATGTAATATTCACACAATATTGCTCTGTAATATTATTGAAATATTATATTAGCCACGTTTTGAGCGGACATTGCAAGATTGCTGCAATATTTTAGAAATGTTTCAAACATCTTTCACGATATTTTCGCAATATTGCATTATTGCAAAGGAATATTTTGAGAATGTTTCAGAAATATTCCAGTGCTATGTGGGAAGAGTGCCATTCATGTGAAATTCAAAGAGAATTTCGACGACTTTCTAATGGAACAAAAATCTGAAAAAATTCATCTATCCGGAAGATGCTAAGATTAATTTTCCATAATAATAATTCCAAAAAATTATTAACAAATTAGTAAAAAAAACAATTGTTTAACGAATTAGCCGGTAAACCAACTGTTTCTTTAACCCAAATGTACTCGATAATTATTTTGAATACTCATGAATTTTCCGAGATTTTTTTCTAATTTTCAAAAATTCACAATTTTCCATCAACAAAAAAGAATTTTTTTTTTTTCGAAAATTAGAAAGAATTCTGAAAAAATTGATAAGTATTCAAAAAAATTATCAAATCAATTTGGGCTAAAAAAAAGTTAGTTTACCGGATAATTCGTTGAACAATGAATTTTTTTACTAATTTGTTAATTACTTTTTGGAATCATTACTATGGAAAATTAATCTTCTTAGTACCTTCTGTATGGTTGAATTTTTTTAGAATTTCATTCCATTATAAAGTTGTCGAAATTTTCTTTGAATTGGACGTGAATCTCACTCTTTGGTACTACGCAACGAGACGACGTCTTTAAATTCGACAATTTGTTCCATAAAAACCTTTAGGAACAACTTTTCTTTTCATTTAAAAAATAATGTAATCACATTCGGTACCTGTGTTTGAAACGTGGATGTTGGTATGGATATCTTGTAAATAAATGTGTGAGTAAATGTATATAGAAGATAAACGAGAAGATAATTTTTTGTGTTACGATTATTATTGTACGAAGAACTAAATATTTACAAGAAACTTGTGGAATAAAATTATACCACCAAGAATATGTGGGTCACATTACACGTAGTTTTCGTGCAAAAACGCGATTTGCTCAACGTGGGTAGAGAGCAATTGAGCTCTGTTCGGGGTAACAATGTTACCAGCAGTTGAAAACAGTCTTTCACTTGTGGTTTGAGCGGCGGGAATGTTTAAATATTGTTGCGCTGCGTGCGCTAGTATTGGGTAGCGATTACGATTTCGCGACCACCAATCGTACACGGAAACTTTTCGAGACTGGACTTTTTCGGTCAAATAAAGTTTCAACTCCGTGTCAATATCACCGTCATCATCAGCATCATCGGAGTCAAGATACATATCAAATACCTTTCGTAATTTGGACTTGGGCTCGCCTAGAAGTGATAAAAAATCGCGTTTACGCGGAAAAATAAATAGTAAGTGTTGCATTTTAACATTCCATGAAATATTGGCTGTTATGCCTTCTCAAAAAACTATATACCTTCCGCGCTACTACGGTCAGTCTGTGCTTTGTCGGACGAAACCGGGTGTTACGTCCTGACGCAACTTCATTTTATTTCTCTCTCTAATAATTAAAATAAATAAATGCAAGATCAATTTTTACAATATCGGTCGAGAATAGAATAAATTCTCGCGGCTAATAATATTCGGTACGAATAGTTGATATGAACGGAGCGAAATTTTGCTGCATGACCTAAAGTTCTCATATGCTTAGGAAAATTATATTAACAAAAGAAATTCTACAAAACCATAATGGTTCATGATCATAAAATAATAGCACATAAGTACGACAAAATAACAAGAATTACGACCATTCTTAATTCAAAATCACCTCCACTAATTATATTGGGATTGTGATCAGAAAACTTCGTATTGGATTATATTAACGAAAATCTTGTATTTATTTGTTTTGTCGTAATGCATACAGAGAAACTTAGTAATTATGAAAACAATTGCGACCTTATATCGAGATTGAAACGAAATCCCAATAAATACTGATGTCACGTAGATGTTTAAATCAAGGTCACGGATTTAGTTCTCTCCGTCAAAGCTGCTACAGCTCGCTATTCAAAAGGGGAGATAAACCGACGAAACGCTAGAGAGAAGGAGAGAGAGAGAGACAGAGAGAAACATTTCGACGATGAATAAGGATTAAAAACACGAAAAATAGGCTAAATACAATTTGACAAAATTACATTCTTAACGAAATAATAAAAGGTCAATTATATGGTAAATTAAAACCTGGAAATTTGTAAATCACGGCACCGAATATTATATAGGCGTAATGCGAATTTAGTCGCCAGGTAAAAAGACTTAGGAAAATATATTAACGAAAGCTATTCTGCAACGCTATAATGATTTGTAACTATAAACAATAACACATAATTACGACAAAATAACAACAAGACTTATTACCGTTATTAATTCAAAATCACTTCCAACAATTATATTGGGATCATGATCAGAAAATATCGTATTGAATTATACTAACGAAAACCTCGTATTTAGTTATTTTGTCGTAATACATAAATAGTAATTATACAAAATAAGGTAGTTGATTAACGCGAAACGTAATAAACGTAACGAATATTTTCATGTAAAGTACTAAGCGGCAGGGATATTGGTAACCAAAGCGTGCTTTGTATCAACAACAGGCTGTTCAATTCGTTGGTTGGTATAGAGACACTCGAGACTCCAGAGATCTATATTAAGAATTCCGGGAAACGATAGCGTCGGCGATGCAACGAGCGAGTTAGAATTAAGGAGTTCGCGAAGATGCTAGTTGCTGACCGAGCAATCGAAGTAAGAGGTAACGGCCTTGAGACGACATCTTCTTGGAAGTACGGGCGGACGAACGGGAGCCTGGTCGCTAGGCGAAATAATGAACACCGCGGATAGCGACCGAAAAATCACGCCATTTATTCTCCCCCCCCCCCCCCCCCCCCCCCCCAATTACAAAGCATCATCGCGCGATCCACTCTTGCGATCCCTTATAAGGAGATTTAGTCTAATACCTAAAAAGAAGGAGTGGGCGAAAGAAAGGGGGGTGGTCACTCCTATAAAAGGCGGTGATTTTGCCAGAGTAAGAGCGACGGGTGAAGCTACGTGTGAAGCTAGGAGGCACGATGAAAAGCACGACGGACAACGCACGACGGACGTACGCACGACGCGGACAATGAATACGGTGTTAGGTTTAAGTGGGACGAATTTTTAGCGAACTTTTTGCGGGCGTACGACTGGCAATTAGCCACCGAATTGAGTAGAATTAGAAGCACCGGGTATAAAGAAAAAGTAACGACGGAAGTATATCTTGCAGAATCAATTCATAAAAGACTTTACGAAATTTAAATTCGCGTTTTAAAGAAACATAATTTTGTCGGACCGAATAGTGATTCAGCGTTCCTTGGTGGAGTTAATAACTCTTTCATTGTTCAACGAGTTAAATTCAGGATACGGGCGTGGCTTTCGAGTCAGTCCTTCGTCTGAACAGTTTAATTCGGAATTAACAATTTATTTGAGAATTCATCCGACATCTGGAATCTTATTTCGTAACGTATTGATTTTCCATTTTTACAAATTCAAATTCCCAGTTTAAATAAACATAATTTTGTCGGACTGAATAGTGATTCAGCGTTTCTCAGTGGAGTTAATAAATCATTCATTGTTCAGCGAATTAAATTCAGGATACGGGCGGGGCCTTCGAGTCAGTCCTTTGTCTGAACAGTTTAATTCGCAATTAACAATTTATTTGAGAATTCATCCGACATTAGAAAACTTATTCTGCAACATATCGACATTTTATTTGAAGAACAATTTTAAAACCCGATAACTACAATTCTTATAGAATAACAGAATTTACATTTAATTAAACGTTGCGATTATTACTTTTAAGTTTCCATGTAAGGGGTATTGAACGCAAGTATATCGAAAGTTTACGCGGTTTGGAATCACCCGATTTCAGTTGATTAAACTTTATTTTTTTGGAATAAACATCTGGACCCATACTCCGACGAAAACTAGTGTGATAATTATTTTAACGTATTAACCGCCATCTTACCCTCCACCAGAAATTCCACGCAGAAGCTAATCTTCTAGCTACAACATTTCGGATTTTCATTATTTCTGATTGGAATTCGGAGGAGTTTCATACTACGAACAATCGAGAATCTTACTTTCGATTTATTACTCGTGGGATATTAATCGTTTCAATTGAAACTTGGAAGAACATTTCAAGTACGGAAAACGTTTAAACGCAGTAAGTACGATACTTTTTCTTTATACACGTAAAACATTTTTTTAACCACCATTTTTCTTAAGTGAAATTCCCCTTTTGATGAAATCCGTTTTTGTCCCTCTTTCAATTATAAAGAGCCATCAAACCCCTCCTTTTCCCCTAATTTTTCCCTCTCTCGCGCTAGGACCGCATTCTTAGCTCTGTCCTGAGTAATTTTCCGCAAGGTTAGACTCGAAAAGGAGCTTGCGTATTCAGTGTTGACCGGCAGGTGTGGTAATAGGGAGAATTCATTCTTCTTGACCAGAGCACGGGAGACCTGAAGCTGAATCGCACACAAAGCGTGTAAATCATCGGTTGATCAAAAAACCGCATGGTTTGACGTAACACGGTGTTCGACTCGCGACCTGCGATAGCGAGTTGAGCATATGCTGCGGTAGAATCTGAGCTACCCTATTAATTGCGTCTTGATTCATGCCTGAAAAAAAGCAAAAAAGTTCATGAGTTTTATATAACTACGAAAAAAATCTGTTTTTTTTTTAGGGTCTCGCAAATTATTTAATTAGATTATTTATGACTTTTAGTATTTTTGATTAACAGGTAGCAAGAATAAAATAATTGAGAGCGAGCCATAAAAAGCAATTTGAAGAGTTATTCAAATTATTAAATATTTAAATAAATTATTATCGTAATGCCCTCGAAAATTGTGTCGAGCATTCTGAACGACTAACTCGAATGACGATACTTTACGGCTGTTAACTTTTTATAAAATACATTTCTTTTCTAATTTGTTTTTATTCGTAAAAAGAAGTAACCAATGATAAACTGAATATTTCGTTTTAAATAAGGGCGCATTGTTGAAAATCGCAAAAGGAAATGCCTATAATTGGAGAGAAACAAAACAGGAATGATAACTTACCGGCAAGGCCAGGTGTTGCTGAAGTTGGCGTGTGCTGATTGGGAATTGGATCTCTACAATGTTTCTTGAACCAACGAAAGAGGTCGTCGATCCTCGAGAACTTTCGATTCCTGAATCTAAAGCCGTCGGGGCATACCGAGGCGTATTCGTGTTTGCACTCCACTCGAGGCAAGTACGAAAGGAGAAGCTTTCCTGGTCGACTCTATAAAATACAAGCAGATTCCCAAAAAAAATTTAAACACACTTAATTTTCTTTGAATTTTTTTAAAACTATGTTTGATTTCACAGATTGCGATGCTTACCTTAGACGCAGATATAATGTAGGGAATTCCATTCATGTTTTTCTTCTTCATCTCTTTAAGAATATCTTTGGCTTTATCTTTGCAGCCATCCACACCAGCTTTGTAATGTTTGTAATCCAAAAGCTCCGAAGCAGAAGATGCCATAGGATTCACGTGTCTGGCGATAATTTCGTCCAGATCCTCAAATTTCTCGTTATCGATCATCAAAGTTTTTCCCAAATAGAAAGCATTCTCTTTATCAATTTCAGTGATGTCGATGTGATGAAGAATCTCATCCATCACTTTCTACGTAGCAGTCAAATGATTTTCTCCTTTGCTGCCCGGACGAACAATCGTTTCACCTTGGTTCATCGATTTTATCAACTTCTCAGCGTCGGAATAACTGATATTGTGGAAAGCCGGATGAACTATCACCCGCTTCACGTATATCTGACGTTGTTTAACCTTCTGCTCATCTTCCTTCGGTTTAGAGTCTTTTTCTTTGGCTTCCTTGCCGTAGAATGGATCTAGTTGAGGCCTCAAATTCATAACATGAAAAATGTAATTAGAAACATCTTGACATTATTTTTAAGCGATTTCTATTAAACATTTATTATTTTTATGCAATTATAAATAATAATGGGCTGTAAACAAGTTGCGCAATAGTGACGATAACGATGTTGTAAGTAAATGAGTATACCCACATAGCACCGAAATATTTCTAAAACATTCTCGAAATATTCCTTTGCAACAATGCAATATTGCGAAAATATTGTGAAAGATGTTTAAAACATTTATAAAATATTGTAGGAATCTTGCAATGTCCGCTCAAAACGTTGCAAATATAATATTTCAATAATATTACAGAGCAATATTGTATTAATATTACATTTTCCGCCCAAGGCTAACTCGTAAGAAATTCTACCGTTTTCAATATAATTTTTTGATTGCGAGTTTTTAAGCAGAACCATTGGATGTCCTCGATAATAATATTATTTATTGGAAAAAAAAAAAAAAACAAAAAAAAATCCCGTCCAGGAATCGAACTCACAACCTCACCTATGTAGTACATCCACGTTGAATTAACGATGAGTAATTTTAAAAAGCGATCCTGCTTAAAAAATATATAACAATATTAGAGTTTCATTAACTAAATTTGTTCCAGAGGGGAATGCGGTTGAAAGAAACGTAAATTCTCGCTTCAAAGACTTACATCTACCTACCTATCAAACCTATTTAACGACTTAATGTCTATCACGCTAACCACTAGACTATCGATTACTCGTACAAACGTTATACTTTTATTGCCCATGTGTTCTGTCAACAAAGACTGATGAATTAAAAAATAAAGATTGAGCAACCTTTTAGAAGATTTCTGGTGCATAACAATCTTGTAAAAAAAATCGATTCATACCGTGCCGCGTTTTCCAATCAATTCTAATGAGGCTTCCAATTTCTGTCAGAATTTGTCCCCATTTCCACATAATTATATGACGACTTCCCGATTGAATTTCAGTTTTTTCAAATCGAATGATACTCAATTGAACGAGGCGAATTTCTTTTTATCAACAAATTCAACTTTTTAAAACTAGTTTAGAAATTTCCACTTGAAACGTATTGGAATGTTGCAAAAAAGTTTCATTGTAATATTTGCAAAATCTAATCTGGAACCTTTTATTCGAAACTTTGTGAAATATTGTTGAAGAAATTGGATTGTTTGTTTCACAGGTAATGTTCAGAAATATTTTAAAAATGATTGGCAATTGTTTTACCTTTAACAATATTTCTGAACTTTAAGTTGACAATATTGCAATTAAATATTTGTGAATATTCGATTGGAAGCTTATGGTAATATTCCTGTGTAATGAAATATTCGAAATATTCCTGCAATATTTAGGCAATATTATGTGCTATGTGGGTAGTAATTACGATAGTAGCAATATAGCACAGCAATAGAGTAAATTATAGGCATTACAGTGGCGCTTAAGCTTCATTAGACAAAATTCTGCCCTCCCAGAACATCTATATTTTATAGCTCTTGATAATATCCGAAAAATGCTGACAAAACTATTCCATTTAACCTTTGTACGAGACCTGTGAAAGTTATATTTTCCTCAGAAAAATATTATATTAAGATTGTGATTCGATTTTCCAAACGAATTTTCGAAAATATATAATATATTTACCTCATCTGATGATTCTCGTCGGCAAGATCGCTACTTTTGCTCGTGCATTCGATGCTGAACTTTTCGGGAGGGGCCCACTTGCCCACTGTTACGTCAAACCATGCGGTTTTTTGATCAACCGATGATTTACACGCTTTGTGTGCGATTCAGCTTCAAGGTCTCCCGTACTCTGGTCAAGAACAATAAATTCTCTCTATTACCACACCTGCCGGTCAACACTGAATACGCAAGCTCCTTTTCGAGTCTAACCTTGCGGAAAATCACTCAGGACAGAGCTAAGAATGCTGTCTTAGGGCGAGAGAGGGAAAAATTAGGGGGAAAGGAGGAGTTTGATGACTCTTTATTATTGAAGGAGGGACAAAATGGGATTTCATCTAAAGGGGAATTTCACTTAAGAAAAATAATGGTTAAACACTGATTTAAATATTTTACATGTATAAAGAAAAAGTACCGTACTTACTGCGTTTTTAAATGTTTTCCGTATTGAAATGTCGTTCTTCCAAGTTTCAATCGAAATGGTTAATACCCCAGATGTAATAAATCGAAAATAGGATTCTCGATTGTCCGTAATATGTAGCTCCTCCGAATTCCAATCGGAAATAACGAAAATCCAAAATGTAGTGGATAGAAGATTAACTTCTGCGTGGATCTTCTTGTGGAGTGTAGGATGATGGTTAATACGTTGAATAATTCTCACACAAGTTCTCGTCGGAATACGGGTTTTAGATGTTTATTCAAAATAAAATTTAATCAACTGGAATCAGGTGATTCAAAACCGCGTAGACTTTCAATATAATTGCGTTCAATATCCCTTTACAAGGAAAATTAAAAGTAATAGTCGCAACGTTTAATTAATTGTAAATTCTGTTATTCGATAAAAAATCGTAATTGTCTGGATTTGAAACTGTTTGTAAAGTGGAATGTCAATATGTTGCAGAATAAGATTTCAAATGTCGGACGACTTCTCAAATAAATTGTTAGTTCCGAATTAAACTGTTCGGACAAAGAACTGACTCGAAGGCCACGCCCGTATCCTGAATTTAATTCGTTGAACAATGAAAGAATTACTAACTCCACAGAGAAACACTGAATTTCTATTTGGTCTGACAAAAGTATGTTTCTTTAAACCGAGAATTTAAATTTGTAAAGTCTTATATTAACTGATTCTGCACGATATTCTTTCGATGAACAATTCCGTCGACACTTGTAATTTTCGTGGGTTTCATCGGTACTTTTTTTTTATACGCGGTGCTTCTAATTATACTCTATTAGGTGGCTAATCCAATCGCCCGTCGTACGTACGTAACCGTAACCGTAACTGCTGGCTCCGGCAAAATCGCCGCCTTTTATAGGAGTGCCCACCCCCCTTTTTCGATCACTCCTTCCTTTTAGGTATTAGACTAAATCTCCTTATAAGGATCGCAAGAGTGGCTCGCGTGAGGATGCATCAGTTCTCTTACTTCTTTGTATTTGGGGGCGGAGAATAAATGGCATGATTTTTCGGGCCCTATCCGCGGTGTTCATTATTTCGCCTAGCGACCGAGCTCCCGTTCGTCCACCCGTATTTCCAAGAAGATGCCGTCTCATGGCCGTTACCCCTACTTCGATTGCTTGGTCAGTAACTAGCATCTTCACGAACTCTTTTATTCTAACTCGCTCTTTGCATCGCCGAAGCTACCGTTTCCTGGAATTCTTAATATAGATTTTTGGAGTATCGGGCGTCTCTATTCCAACCGACGAATTAAACAGCCTGTCGCTGATATAACACACGTTTTGGTTACCAATATCAGTGCCGCTTAGTACTTTACATGAAAATATTTGTTACGTTTGTTACGTGTCGCGTTAATCAACTACATTATTTTTATAATTACTAAATTTCTCTGTATGTATTACGACAAAATAACTAAATACGAGATTTTCGTTAGTATAATTCAATACGACGTTTTCTGGTCATGATCCCAATATAATTATTGGAAGTGATTTTGAATTAAGAATGTTCGTAATTCTTGTTGTTATTTTATCGTAATTATGTGTTATTGTTTATAGTTACAAATCATTATAGTGTTGCAGAATAGCTTTCGTTAATATATTTTCGTAAGTCTTTTTACGTGGCGACTAAATTCGCATTACGCCTATATAATATTCGGTCCCGTGATTTACAAATTCCAAGGTTTTAATGACCTTGTTTCTGTATAATTAACTTTTATGATTTCGTTATGAATGTATATTTGTCAAATTTTATTTAGCATATATTTCGTATTTTTAATCCTTATTCATCATGTCAAAATGTTTCTCTCTCTCCCTCTCTCTAGTGTTTCTTTGGTTTATCCTCTCTTTTGAGTCTCGATCTGTAGCAGCTTTAACGGAAAGAACGAAATCCGTGACCTTTAATAATTTGGTTTAGACATCTACGTGACCATCAGTATTTATTGAGATTTCGTTTCGATCTCGATACAAGGTCGCAAGTATTTACCACAATGGATCTTTGATCCCTGACGGCAGTTGGTAATTTCTCTTGATCAGTAATGAGAAGCCGTTCTTTAATTTTAAGAGGGCGTGGAGGAAAATTTCTTAAAGCAACATAGTTACTCCAGGGGTACCCATTCGAGTTGGGAATCTGTCCTGCCAACTCCGGGTCCCCTCTTTATCTAGCCGGTAAAACAGTATTTATGCCTATCCGTTCTCCTTTTGTCGCCCTCTTGCGTCTTCAGTCACGTAGGCGTAGTGTTCCCTGTCTTCAACTGTTTCTCATATTGGGAGAAGAAAAAATGGCGCTGTCAGGCGAGCGCCTCTATGACGATGCGGGCCCACCGCTCCCCGCGAGACTTCTCGAACGCCCGTCTTCTCCGATCGTGGCCGAGTGCTTGCGGCAGCCAACCAACGCTCGGCGCCAAGCGAGGCGCGCGCGGCCCCGGGACCGCATCCCAGCTACAGATATTCCTCGCATATGAGAACTTCCCCTACCTTTAGGTCATGCAGCAAAATTTCGCTCCGTTCATATCAACTATTTGTACCGAATATTATTACCCGCGAGAATTTATTCTATTCTCGACCGATATTGTAAAAATTGATCTTGCATTTATTTATTTTAATTATTAGAGAGAGAAATAAAATGAAGTTGCATCAGGACGTAACACCACAAATAGGATTGGACACATCATATTGGACACAAATTATTGGACACATCAAGATTGGACACAGAAGTTATTGGACACATCGAGACTGGACACACAAATTATTGGACACATTGCGATTGGACAGAAGACTTATTGGACACACGAAGATTGGACTCAAATTATTGCAGACATCAAGATTGGACACATATTTTATTGGACACATCGAGATTGGACACACAAGATATTGGACACATCGAGATTGGGCAGACAAAATATTGGACAAATCGAGATTGGACACAATTTATTGGACACACGAAGATTGGACACAAATTATTGGACAAACGAAGAATGGACCCAAATTATTGGACACACGAAGATTGGACACAAATTATTGGACACACGAACATTGGACACAAATTATTGGAACGCACGAAGATTGGACACAAATTATTGGACACACGACGGTTGGACACAAATTATTGGACACACGACAATTGGACACAAATTATTGGACACACGAAGATAGGACACAAATTATTAGACACACGAAGATTGGACACAAATTATTGGACACACGAAGATTGGACCCAAATTATTGGACACACGAAGATTGGACACGAATTATTGGACACACGAAGATTGGATACAAATTATTCCTACCCTGTACGGTTAGGCGCTGTTGTTTCGAAGCCGAATTTTTCGACTCCAGGCCGTTTCGGCACTGAGCCATTTGGGCTCGAGACGTTTCGGCGCGGACGTTTCAGTGCGAGCTTCTATAACTCAAATCTGACTTTGCACCCACGCCGACCAGATGCTAACATATAAAGACCGACTTTGTACATCCCAATTTTGCATTAAATCCGACTTTGCACCCACACCAACCAGATGTTAAAACATGAAGACCGACTTTATATATCACATTTTCGGATAACATCCGACTTTGCACCCACACCGACTAGGTGCTAAAATAAGAAGACCGACTTTTTACATCCCAATTTCGGATAAAATCTAACTTTGTACCCACACGAAAAAGCATTCACGTTCCGTTTCGGAAAATTAAAAAAGCTATATGACTTTCCTTCTTTAAAAATTTTTTTATAAAATATAATTGTACACAAAAAAATTGCGCACAGCATAAATGTGCACAAAAAATATTCTGCACAATGTATTTGTGCACATAAAGAATTGTGCACAATGTAGTCGTGCACAAAAACAAAAAAAATGTGCATAATGTCGTTGTGCACAACTTAGTAGTGCACAATTGGTATGTGGCCAGATGGAACCCTCTCTTTGTGACCAATAATTTGAGTGTCCAATCTCGATGTGTCCAATAACTTGTGTGTCCAATCTCGATGTGTCCAATATCTTGTGTGTCCAATCTCGATGTGTCCAATAAAGTATGTGTCCAATCTTGATGTCTCCAATAATTTGTGTCCAATATTCGTGTGTCCAATAATCATGTGTCCAATCACGATGTGTCCAATAAATTGTGTATCCAATAACTTGTGTGTCCAATCTCGATGTGTCCAATAACTTGTGTGTCCAATATGATGTGTCCAATTATATTTGTGGGCAAGTGGGCATGACTCTAGAAAAATAATACGCTTCGATATAACACAAATCTGGAATTACTCAAAGCTTACGATAGAAAACTGTGGCATATTTCTCGTGTTTGTATATCCAGATAGAAACCGAGTAGAATTTCGTCGGTATTGAAGGCTACCAGCTATTCCAAATAGAGAAACATCAACTGCTGATCTATTTCTATCGGATTTTATGCATATTTAACACATGCATATAAAATCCGATAGAAATTACAATTACAACCTTACCGTAAGCTATATGGAAATCCAGGTCAAAAACACATCATGATCCGATAGAATTTTTTTTTTCTATCGGTTTCTATCGGATTTTTTCAACAGAGCGTGGTTATCCCTCGTTCGACACTTCGTTGCTGGCTTCGAAGCGGTAAGCTCGAGATTGACGACATCCATGATTACGGACTCATCAAGGAAGTAAGTAACCAAGTAGAACACAATACCGGATATACATTTTGAGAAGTTTGCAGGGCATAAGACTAGTTCAATCGGTGCTACATTTTTTGTATTGCTTTTACAATTTTTTTTTGTATATGAGATCATTTTTGTAAAGGGTTGGATTTACTCGATCATATGTTCTTAACCCAGAGATGCATTCATAGCGATAGCGATAGATTTTGAAAAACATTCACAGATTGAGTGTCTCCAAGGTATAATTTTATTTATTTTCTACCAAGAATAATTCACAATTTTTAATTCAATTTCAATGCAATGTAGATTGTTATTTAACCGATAATCAGTGCTGATTTAACCAGTGCTAATTGCCCTAAACTCCTTAAGAGTTGTGGCATCGTAACAACGATGACATCATTAAAAAAAATACAAAGAAAAATGTCAGTTTTTTAAGTCATTTTAACGTTACATCATATTCACAGGATGAGAATGGACGTGACGAAATGGAAACCGATGATACCTCGAATATTTCTCATCGACCAAGTGATACAGCCTTGGAAATCGGCTCGAATTTGGAGTGCGATTTGGATTTCGAATGTGAGTCGGATTTGGAACGCGACTCGGATGCCGAAATTCAATTCGATCATTACCGAGATGCTAAAAATAAAAAAAAGAGCCACCGTGGATCCGCCAACAATTGTATATAGATTCAATTTTAATTGTTGGTGAGAGCATGCATCTCATCTTGGAGTTTTTTCTTAAGAATTCGATCACGAAGAGGTGCCTGGATGCTCTGTTGGAATTACTCGGTACCCTGTTGCCTGCGCTGAACCATTTGCCACAAACGAGACACCAGCTGTACAAGCTATTGAACACGTTAACCCCTAAGCACTCGACACCAATTAAAAAGCATAGCTTTTGTGAGGACTGCACAAACTACTTAGGTGTCTGGTCTAATAACGATGTTATATGTCAATCATGTTCGAGCACGAATACGCACGGCTTATTCGTTGACAATGACTTGCGGGCGTTATTGGACCATGCGTTTGAGGTGCCAAATTTACATAAACTTAAGGATGAGCATGCGGCCACTGCGAACGATGATCCCAGTTTCATCTGTGATATCACTTGTGGTTCAGAATATAAACGGTTGAAAGATGAGGTTATAACAAACAAATATGACGTTTGTCTAATCTGGAATACAGATGGCATTCCAGTGGCAAATATGTGACGAACTGCGCCGTCACAGATCGTCGGTAAAATGAGAACCTATTAAATTGATATAAACGCGAACAATTACGTGGCGCGAATTCAAATATTAAAATTGAATATACCATGCCTCTGCCCGGCAAAACTCTCGAGCATCATATAATATTTCTACGATTTATTTTTAAGAGGAAATATAACAATAATATAGAAAGTCACGAGTTTGTCTCTGCAACAGCGTTACAAAAGTCACACACATTACTAATATTTTCAAGGATGTTATAAATCTCAGTAAGAGTTTTAGCCACACGCGAGCCTTTAGAATAAAACGAACATACATTTGTAAACTCCTTTGGTTCGAACGCACTTGGATTCTCAGAAACCCATAGAAAGTTATTTCCTATCTTTTGTTAAATACACGTGCAAAAATTACAGAAATCGAACGCCGAGCCTTTTTGAGTGTGGGAACCGAATTGTTGGTGGTCCATTTGGTAAAAGACGATTACCAGATAGCCCACCGACTTTTCGAGATTTAAAGTTTATGACCGTCGCCGGCTCAAGGGTCTTCGAACGGTCTAGAACAAAAGGGGCTCGGTACTCGGTAAAAGAAAGTGCAGCGTTCGAACCAGGGTTGTGCCAAGCGAAATGCGCTACGTCCCCTGCGAGGGAAAGGAAAATGCGTGGGCGTGTGTATGTATTTAAAGACGTGTATGATTGGTCAAATTAAACGCGAGACAAACTTATCCTCCCTTTTTTCCAGTTTCAGCGATAGACGCTGCAAGTCTTTAGATTTTTCTTAGAAGATAGGAGATTGTGCTTGGCTCTCGTTGTCGTCGGATCGCGTTGTACTCTCGTTTCGAGAAGCCAAGACGCAGACTAGTTATCGCGTTAAATTGTATTTCATTTTACATTTTGTATCTTCGATTTTGTATTATTAAAACTACAGTGAACGGAAATTCCTATTTTCAATTTCTTTAATTCACAGTTCCCGGTCCCATTGTGCTATTTTTATAAATATTTACAGCAACGAATGGCGGACAATTTCGCAGCCTTCGACTGGCCAATCACGAACGCGTAAGAAATACGCGACTCGGCGGACGTAACAAATAGTTCACCTACTCAACTGTGACCAATCCAAGTTCAAATTGTAAACATACCGCCCAAGAGTCGACGAAACTTTCAATTCGTCTGTGGCTTATATTATGGAAAAACAAAGCCAAATATGCTCTCCTTTTTGCAACCATTTGTAGCGACAGTGAAAAATCTTTATACTACGGGCTTAAAATGGCAACACCCTGTCGATAATAATAATAGCAGTGTCATTGCTCCGATTGCTACTTTGGATTGCCCCGCAAGGGCTGCAGTACAAAATCTGAAGCAACTTAATGGAAAGTACGGATGTACTTACTGCGAGCACCCTGGTAGCACTTGTAAGACAATACGTGGATTCACACACGTCTATCGCACGCTAGATACGAATCCACCTGCTTGTACGCACGCAAATATGATTGACCAGGCTTTAGAATCGTATCATCATAATCTGTCGGATGTTAAAGGCATTAAAGGACCTTCGTTGCAGCATTAATACCGCACTTCAATATAGCCACAGGTTTTGTTCCTGATTACATGCACTCTGTCCTGCTTGGAGTTGAACGCATGCTTTGCGAGTGCTGGTTTGGAAAAGCAAATCGGAACAAGGCATATTGTGTTCCAAAAGCAGCGCAAAAAATAATTAATGAGCTTTTACTTAATATTAAACCCCCCCATTGCATTACCCGAATTCCACGAGAAATAACACTAATTCATTTTTGGAAGGCAAAGGAACTGTCTGCGTTCCTACTTTACTACTCGCCGATATTTACACTGAGAGAAGAGTTTGTTAACAGTTAACAAATCTTGTTTAAATATGGCGAAATGTACCATTTAGTTATTCTTATTGAATCTCACTTGTGCCAAATAAGATTTGTTAACTATTAACAAATGTCAGCGAGCTTCATTTGCGATAAGCAAATTTTATTTAGCTCGAGTGAGATTCAATAAGAATAACTAAATGGTTCATTTCGCCATATTTAACCAAGATTTGTTAACTGTTAACAAATGTTAACAAATTTTTCTCTCAGTGTATGAAGGGCAAACTTCCAGATCGGTATTATCAACATTACTTACTGCTCGTCCGTGCAATTCAAATGTTGCTGCAATCGAAGATCTCGAGAGATGACATTTTTTTACCAATCTGTAGATTCTTTGCTTGCTGCAGGTATTGTTGGGGTCGGTTGGGGGTAAGAAGGAGTGGATCTGTAGTGAATACCCGTAGAAGGTGGCGGAGCCGGTTGCACAAATTGACCCTGTTGATGATGGTGATTTTGGCTGGGTGTTTGTTGGCCGTACCTCGGCGTCGGATGTGCGTGATGCGGCGTTTGATACGGTGTCATAAATGGTGTTTGACCGGATGGCGTGTACGGTGTATTCGGATACGTGTGCACCCCATTATATCCGGCAACCGCAATAGATAACGACGTATGCGGTGGATGACGACGCGGTGTTCGACTCGCGACCTGCGATAGCGAGTTGAGCACATGCTGCGGTAGATTCTGAGCTACCCTATTAATTGCGTCTTGATTCTGTAACGGGTTAAATTTTGAGGGGGGGAATAAACTCGAAATTTTCGAGCACAGTTCCTCGCAGTACGACGACTCCCGGCAGATCCATAGGGCCTTATAAGATTTTATTTCTATTTGTAATTCCAGATGGGTTTTCTTTTTTTTAATTTATTTATGTATGGCCACGGAGAGACGAGGAGGGCACCCGAGAGTGTCGACAGCCACCCAGAGAAGACACACGGGAAAATATTCGAGGGCATCGGGAAATATTTCAAGGAAATGTCGAGCATCCCGTACGGCATAAGATTAGCCGTCCCTATAATACAACGCGGGTTTACCATCGGTCTTCGCCGCCGTCTTACGCGTTGCGCTACGTAGTCCCGTTTTGGACTTCGCGCGCCAGAAGCGCCAACTATTTCGATAATTTAGTTTGCGAAAAATCAGGGTTGGCCGCCTGACTGATCGCCGATAGAATAATTAGGGTAGGGATGAGAGGGCTCGTGCTCTCGTGAGCGACACACCTCGAGGCATTTCCCGAGGATCGGTAATACTGCGAGTATCGTAGCAAAAGATTCCCGAATCAAGTAGAAGGAGGACGAGGAGATCAATTTTCGTCGATGTCGTGCCCAAGGTAGGCCTCTGTTCCTTGGCTTATCTTTCCTTCTCGACTATTTGGGAATTTATCGTAAAGTTTTTGTTGTTGTGAAAGTACAAGCTACGGTATCTCGCGCGTGGAAGAGTCCGCGAACTCTATGGTGTTGTTTTAGGGTTTCGAGAGTCTCGCGAGACTTTACGGCGAGCCGTGGCCTCCAGAAATTAACATAGAGAATTTTCCTAAAATCTATAATTCGCCGGGAGTGCAAAATCGAGAAATTGCCATTGTTTAGTGTAATTGTTTTGAGCGCGGGAATGATCGGAAACGGCATCGTGTGAGAGTGTTTCGCGTTATAAAATTTATCCGGTGAATTGAGTAGCTGGTTTTTGTCGTTTGTGAGTTGAATGTCGCGTAAGAGTGTTATTTTATTTGATTCTTCGAGAGTGTGATCATTCCCGTGGCGCGTGAGTGAGAGAGAGAGAGAACAACGGGTAAGACCGCGTCGCTTGTAAAAGAGAGGTGTTGAGGCGCGCGATCTTTTTCTATTTCTTTTTGCTTCCTCATAGAGGAAGCTTTGTTTTCATGAAAATTTTTTTTTTCGAGATTTTCATGTCAGTATGCTTAGAATCACCTAAAACATCGAAAAAAGTGGTTTAGAAAAAATGTCCGTATGTGTGTGTGTGTGTGTGTGTGTGTGTGTGTGTGTGTGTGTGTGTGTGTGTGTGTGTGTGTGTGTGTGTGTGTGTGTGTGTGTGTGTGTGTGTGTGTGTGTGTGTGTGTGTGTGTGTGTGTGTGTGTGTGTGTGTGTGTGTGTGTGTGTGTGTGTGTGTGTGTGTGTGTGTGTGTGTGTGTGTGTGTGTGTGTGTGTGTGTGTGTGTGTGTGTGTGTGTGTGTGTGTGTGTGTGTGTGTGTGTGTGTGTGTGTGTGTGTGTGTGTGTGTGTGTGTGTGTGTGTGTGTGTGTGTGTGTGTGTGTGTGTGTGTGTGTGTGTGTGTGTGTGTGTGTGTGTGTGTGTGTGTGTGTGTGTGTGTGTGTGTGTGTGTGTGTGTGTGTGTGTGTGTGTGTGTGTGTGTGTGTGTGTGTGTGTGTGTGTGTGTGTGTGTGTGTGTGTGTGTGTGTGTGTGTGTGTGTGTGTGTGTGTGTGTGTGTGTGTGTGTGTGTGTGTGTGTGTGTGTGTGTGTGTGTGTGTGTGTGTGTGTGTGTGTGTGTGTGTGTGTGTGTGTGTGTGTGTGTGTGTGTGTGTGTGTGTGTGTGTGTGTGTGTGTGTGTGTGTGTGTGTGTGTGTGTGTGTGTGTGTGTGTGTGTGTGTGTGTGTGTGTGTGTGTGTGTGTGTGTGTGTGTGTGTGTGTGTGTGTGTGTGTGTGTGTGTGTGTGTGTGTGTGTGTGTGTGTGTGTGTGTGTGTGTGTGTGTGTGTGTGTGTGTGTGTGTGTGTGTGTGTGTGTGTGTGTGTGTGTGTGTGTGTGTGTGTGTGTGTGTGTGTGTGTGTGTGTGTGTGTGTGTGTGTGTGTGTGTGTGTGTGTGTGTGTGTGTGTGTGTGTGTGTGTGTGTGTGTGTGTGTGTGTGTGTGTGTGTGTGTGTGTGTGTGTGTGTGTGTGTGTGTGTGTGTGTGTGTGTGTGTGTGTGTGTGTGTGTGTGTGTGTGTGTGTGTGTGTGTGTGTGTGTGTGTGTGTGTGTGTGTGTGTGTGTGTGTGTGTGTGTGTGTGTGTGTGTGTGTGTGTGTGTGTGTGTGTGTGTGTGTAATTAAGTTTTTATGCAATTTTTAATTTGTTGAAAAAAGGACGTGAATGCTCTAACTTTCGTAAAAGTTCGCCGATTTAGCTAAATAGTTCTTCATATCTAGATATAAGTTCAATGTTGTATGGTATTGAATTTCGACGAAATCGGTAAAGCGGTTCGGATTTTATAGAATTTTGAATTTTTCGAAAAAAATACATTTTGCTCTAAATTACGTCGAATTTCAACAAATGAACAGAAATTGGGTACAGACGAAAAATAACATTCAGAAATGCCATGTACCAAATTTGGTGATGATCGGTAAAGTCGTTCGGATTTTACACCATTTTTCATTTTAAAAAAAATGTAGATTTTCGCTATAACTTCCGGAAAAGTTGAGAAAGTACGACAAAAATTTGTATCTAATCAAAATTAGATGTAACGGTGTTTGCAGAGGTGATTTATAGCTGTATAAAACACCTCTGCAAAAGAGACACAAGGTATAAAAAAAAAGATGCAAAGTAGAACCTTGCACATTGCTTCCTCATTATTTTTCGCTTTTTACAAAGCTTCCTCTATGAGGAAGCCAAAATTGAATAACATACTGCTTCCTCACAGAGGGAGCTTTACAGAGGGAGCTTTGTAAAAAGCGAAAAATAATGAGGAAGCAATGTGCAAGGTTCTACTTTGCATCTTTTTTTTTTTTGTTTCGTGGTAAATAAAGCTTTATCATAGATATCATCGAATCGGGCGAATTAGTAGAATTTTTTCCGTAATAAATAATCGTTTCAATAAGCCGCGATCCCGTAATATTCCCGTGCTTTCTCGTGAGTGTGTTTTATAGAGTGTGTGTGCGTGTGAAGAGAGCCGCGTCGCACGGTAGCTCTTGTAAGCCGATCGAGGAGTTTTTTTTTCCTGTGTTTAAAGTTGTTAACGGGAATTAATTTTGACTTGGGTTCTTTTGTGAGTCAATAATTTTGTTTAAAATAAATTTCAAATTATTGTTGAAGTCTCCCGAAAAATTGACAATCTGTTTTCTTTTTTCTGCACGAGAACCTTATATTCGAATCCCGCCACTCTACATTTCTTGACGGCTGCGGCTAGTCCGGCAAAGCAGCTTGGTCCCTGAACATCGCGAGCTTTTCCCGGCGCGTAATATTTTTCGCGCCTGGCGCCCTGGGTAAAAATAAAGGGAAAAGCTCGGGACTTTAGCTTTGTAGTGCGTTTGGCATTTTTGGGGAAATTTACACTACAATTCATGCCTGAAAAAAAGCAAAAAAAATCATGAGTTTTATATAACTACGAAAAAAATCTGTTTTTTGAACGGTCTGGCAAATTGTTTAATTAGATTATTTATGACTTTTAGTATTTATGATTAGCAGGTAGTAAGAATAAAATAATTGAGAGCGAGTGATAAAAAGCAATTTGAAGGGTTATTCAAATGACTAAATATTTAAATAAATTATTATCGTAATGTCCTGGAAAAGTGTGTCGAGCATTTTGAACGACTAACTCGAATGACGATACTTTACGGCTGTTAACATTTTATAAAATACATTTTTTTCTTATTTGTTTTTATTCGTAAAAAAAAGTAACTAATGATAAACTGAATATTTCGTTTCAAAAAAGGGCGCATTGTTGAAAATCGCAAAAGGAAATGCCTATAATTGGAGGAAAACGAGACAGGAATGATAACTTACCAGCAAGGCCAGGTGTTGCTGAAGTTGGCGTGTGTTGATTGGGAATTGGATCTCCAAAATGTTTCTTGAACCAACGAAAGAGGTCGTCGATCCTCGAGAACGTTCGATTCCTGAATCTAAAGCCGTCGGGGCATACCGAGACGTATTCGTGTTTGCACTCCACTCGAGGCAAGTACGAAAGGAGAAACTTTCCTGGTCGACTCTAAAAAATACAAACATAAATATAAGATTCCCGAAAAAAAATGTAAACACTTAATTTTCTTTGATTTTTTTTTAAACTATGTTTGGTTTCACAGATTCCGATGCTTACCTTAGATGCAGATATAATGTAGGGAATTCCATTTATGTTTTTCTTCTTCATCTCTTTAAGAATATCTTTGGCTTTATCTTTCCAGCCATCCACACCAGCTTTGTAATGTTTGTAATCCAAAAGCTCCGAAGCAGAAGATGCCATAGGATTCACGTGTCTGACGATAATTTCGTCCAGGTCCTCAAATTTCTCGTTATCGATCATCAATGTTTTTCCCAAATAAAAAGTATTCTCTTTATCAGGTTCAGTGATGTCGATGTGATGAAGAATCTCATCCGTCACTTTCCACGTAGCAGTCAAATGATTTTCTCCTTTGCTGCTCGGACGAACAATCGTTTCACCTTGGTTCATTGATTTCATCAACTTTTCAGCATCGGAATAAGTGATATTGTGGAAAGCCGGATGAACTATCACCCGCTTCACGTATATCTGACGTTGTTTAACCTTCTGCTCATTTTCCTTCATTTTAGAGTCTTTTTCTTTGGCTTCCTTATCGTAGAATGGATCCAGTTGAGGCCTGAAATTCATAACATGAAAAATGTAATTAGAAACATATTGACATTATTGTTAAGCGATTTCTATTAAAAATGTATTATTTTTATGCAATTATAAATAACAATGGGCTGTAAACTAGTTGCGCAATAGTGACGATAACGATATTGTAAGTAAATGAGTATAGTAATTACGATAGTAGCAATATAGCACAGCAATAGAGTTAATTATAGACATTACTGTAGCGCTTAAGCTTCATTAGACAAAATTCTGCCCTCCCAGAACATCTATATTTTATAGTTCTTGTTAATATCCGAAAAATGCTGACAAAAACTATTCCAGTTGATGAAATAATGTTTATGCATTTAACCTTTGTACGAGACCTCTGAAAGTTATAGTTTCCACAGAAAAATATTATATTAAGATTGTGATTCGATTTTTCAAACGAATTTTCGAAAATATATAATATATTTACCTCATCTGCTCATTCTCGTCGGCAAGATCGCTACTTTTGCTCGTGCATTCGATGCTGAACTTTTCCACCTCAATCTTGATGATCCTACAGTGAATACTTTGTCCCGGATTGACTCTTTCCGCCAGATTTTCCACCTGCTTATCCGACACATTTTTAATGTTAATGTACCCAGAAATGCCATTATCTAGTCGCAAGTTCACTCCGGTAGCTTTGCCAGGACATCCGCCATTGTCAAAATGAGTCCAGATGGAAAATAGCTGAGGAAAATTTTTTTCCAGGCAGAACGGACATTGCCAGAGTCCAGTAGCATTATTCCTCACCGGATTACCTTGGTCCAGCTGTTTTCCTTGCAGTTTTCTGCTGCGTATTCCAGAAACCGTCGCCATAATCAATTTACCGATGAAGAAACTATCCGGTGTCTCTTTGGTGAGCATATCGAACAACTTTTCTGGAGTCGGCGATTGGTAAGGAGCTCTCAAATATTTGTATCTGTAATTGAACTCAGCTCTGATGTCGTAAAGCGTAACTCCTTTATGACCGAAACCTTGCCTCTCCAATTCTTCAGCAAAAGCATCCAGATCCAAATCCTTCAATCTATCAGGAGATTCCAGGATTTCCGCAAGCGCTCCAGCAGGGTTAGCGTCTTCATCGTCGTATTCCAAAGCATCGACAGCCATTTTTCTTGCCCACTCATAAGTCTCAGGATGAACTCGTGAACCATCCAGAACCTCTACGTACGCCTCTGTACTATCTCCCAAGCTGTTTGTGTCGATTTTGATAAATCCAGCGCAATTAATAAAGACTTTAGGACCCATATGACAATCCGTGACTAGCTGAGTTCGGTTCTCGAGTCTTTTGTTCGCTTGTTTCATGATTCTAATAACAGCCTGTCCTTTTCTTGATCCCAAACCAGAACCTAAACCCAACCAGATAAATTGCACGAGATTTTCCCAATAAGCCATTTGCACAGCTTTGTTCAAATCCACACCGACTTCGTTGACTCTATTAATAAATTCCAGGCACAAATTTTCCAGTAATTCTCCTTCGGTAACTGGTCCTGATAAAAATTGTACTTCAGGCACAAAATCTCCTCGTCCGATGTGCACATCTGAGAAAATTCGACCAGAGGATCCTGAAGACGACGAGCAACTGAAATTGCTTCTCTCAATAATTCCGGATACTCCTTGAATTCATTTTTGCCCTTGTTGCTGTTGGAGAATATTTTCGCAAGATCGTTTTCGGATATTTCGACTTTGATCTCAGGAAAATCTTCCTCTTCGACCAATTTTTTAATACACTCCCTCACATCCTCGGCTAACATCATCGCTTCTCTGGATTCGCCGCCCAAAGCGACTACGTGAGGTTTTTGCGTGGCGATGAAGTTTCGAATAGCCAGAAGATCAGCTTTCTTCATAATCTTTACTTCCTTTCTGAAGCTGTTTTTACGCTTCAGAATATGCGGCAGTCTCAAATATTCACCACACTCGCCATTAGGTTTAACCAAACAAGCAAAAGCTGCTTGGGAATAATCCGGAACGTAGGAGTTCCGGATTATCTCCCATGATTCTTAATCCTTCGCTCGTATCCCAATTTTCATCATCTTCTTTGGAAATATCGCAAGTGTAAGGCGCGACTTTGACCCAATTATACATTTTTCGGCAACAAGCTCGCATAATGAACTCTTTGGACTCTGTCATAAGATTCGCTCTAAGTTCTTTCTTCAAATCCGGAATAACCATTTTAGTAAGTGCCATTTCAACACTTCCGACCCTCAGAGCGTTCCAATCTTGCACATTTTTGCTGAATTCGTCTCTGTAGTAAAGTTGCTTCATCTCGTCAATGTAATTGCTGCTAGTGTTGCCTTCGATGATATCACTGAACGACATTGTAATCAATTTCTCATTTTCAGCCATGGAGAGCTTCAAGAACTGATCACCGACCAAATCTCGGACCGGTTTGTCTTTGAGATACTTCATCGTATAGATTGGATGATGCTCGTCGATAATCTTGATGCCAATCTTCGTGGCACGCACAGTTAGCTTCGCCCTTTCCATGCATATCTCCCTGATGGATTTTCGCACGAGAGGCTCGCGAGCCAATTGATAAGCGACCATAAGTTGAGCTGCTTTCCTGACTTCTTCAGGAGTTTTGAATTTTCACCGCAAAAATCGAGAGCCACTGTTGAAAGTTCTGTGGGTTCCTGCTCGACTTCGTGGCGCTGATAATTGTCGCAAAGATTCTCAGCAAAGTGCTCGGGACTCAAGCCAAATTTCTTGGCGATAGTATCGAGACCTGCTTTCCTGCAAATTGCGTAAGGTCCCGCCCTGACAGCTTGTTTTAGAGCCTCGTCAGGTTCCTCGATTGCTTCCTCTTCGTACTTCATTCGTTTTTCAGCTCCACCTCTGCGTTTCTCTGCCCTGTCGATTCTGCGTGCCAAATCTTGCATATTTGGTAGATCTTGGCTGTAATAAAGCATGAAGTGACGATGAACGTCCTTGAGTTCGTCGTTCGTCTGAACGTTCTTCACACGTTCGATGTCTTCGTCTTTTATCACTCGCATGTCGTCCGGCAAAGGAGCGTCAGGATTTTTCATTATTTCGACCAATTGATAGTCTCGCATTTTTTCGTAAAGGGCCAATAAATTCTCTTTTCTTTGGCGTAATTGGCACCACTTGGCGTCGAATTTGTAGACTTTCCAGAGATCGTTTATGTTCAATTCGGAAAGGACGTACTCTTTTCTGTAGAATGATATGAAAGGAACTTCGAAATGTTGGTTTCGCATAAAGTCCAAGGCATTTTTTATCTTTCCGACTGTCTGGGGCCTTTTCGTGCACGCTCTTTTGCCTCTTCGCTCAAATGAGCGTCTTGAATAGAAATTGTAGTGCGACAAAACGCCTGCTTGTATATCCACTCGGCCTCGAGGTCTAACTCGTCGGAACCCTCCGGGACAGATGTAACTGGCACTGAACGCAACTGCATACGCTCCGGTATATCTGCTTCTCAGATCTGTGGAAGAAACATATACGTTTAGTGCAACTGTATTGTGATTATCTCCTCAACGCCCACGAGATACAAATGGACTATGTTGAAAACCATACTCATGATTTGAATAAACTATATTTTGAAAATAAATCATTATGAATAATTGTGCAAAAATAGCAATTCGTGAGATTTTGAAATAATTATAAATAAAAAAATCGATTTATGAAAATATAATTTTACGTATATTATAAAATTGTTCAATAAAAAAAATTAGGTATTCTTAATTATGTTTTACAACATTTTTTTTTTCGTAGTGCACAAAATTATTAGTCTTTTTAAATGAATAATTAGGATATTAAAAATGCTTACCTCGTTGTCAACTTCAGTGAAATGACCGCGCTTGAGTTCACTAGGTTCATAAATCTCGAAAATAGTTTTTTTGGATTGTCTCTTCGTTGGTACTTTTTTGGCACGTCGGGGCCTTTCGCCATCTTCATCTTCCTCCGTGTATTCATCTTCTTCCGCCTCTTCTTCGTCGTACTCTTCGTCATACTTTCCAAAATCGTCATAATCAAAGTCTACTCCGAAAATATCCTGAGCCTCCTGCAACGCTCTGAAAATTTATAAAAATTATTAGAATTACTCCAACTACCGTTCGAATAACGGAAATAAAAAATGTCTACATACGCGTCATTGTAAACAGCTTTTTTCTTTGGTTTTTTCGCAGCGATAGGTTTTCCATCGTCATCAACGATGAAATCATCGTAGTCTGACTCAACGTCTTCTTCCTCCTCGTCAAAATTCTCGCCTTCACCGGGTCACCGACTTCTGTGACGTACTATGCTCCTTCGTTCATCGTCCTGTTAAATTAAAATAAAATATTTTATTTTTTACACGTATTTATATTTATTAACGAAAATATTACGAATATCCGGAATAAAATGGATATTTATTATTTTTAAAATCATTATATTGGTATCAGTGAAATTTAAAAATACTTACATCACCAGATCCTCCTTTGAATAATTCAGTGGCAATAGCATCTCGCTCTTCGCCTGGTTGTTCATCCTCCTCATCTGATTCCGGATCTTTCATTCTCCGAAGACGTTTGAACCGTTTCTAAAGAAAATATAAATTTCAGTTTAACCCAGTTTTAAAAGAACGCTAATGATTGTCAGAATTGTTGATGAAATGTAAATTTACCCTCTCGACAGCAATTCCCAAATTTTCTTCCAATAGATCATAATCGTCATCTTCCAGTCGATCATCAAAATCTTCATCTTCACGTTTTTTACGCTTCTTTGAACCCCCAGAACCGTCACAGTCTTCTCCATCACTTTCGTCGATAGGATTATCGTCTATCAAGTCTTTTAGCTCTTTGCGAATTCGATCTTCATCGTCTGTTGGTAAAAGACACAAAAATTAGTAGAAATTTAAACTATCTCGATTATTTGAAGACCTTGAAGCCTTCATTTAGAGAAATCGTGGTCGTCTTTTTTTTACTTTCTCATCGCACAAAGTATGTAAAAGAAAAAGTATTGTTTGAATAAATATAAGCGAAATATACAAGATTTTGGAGCATAGTTTAAATTATCATAAATCTTATTAATAATAGTTATTTGATATTTTCCAGAACGGCAACAATTTATTAAAATGTACTCCAGTGTTGTCTCTTCGGTGGAAAAAGAGAATATGACATAAAAGTATGTCACGTGTTCAAATACTCTACGATAAAAATTTGCAAACATTAAGTCGCCTCGATAATCGCTGAGTAATCGGTACTTGAGTGTACGCGAAGTCAACTGAGTGAACGGCGTACACGTGCACGTAGCATCAACTATCGATTACGATTACTATAGCATTTTTGAAAGCAGAAGCGTCAAGAGACCGGACCACACGCGGCTGACGATTTCGAGAGAGAGAGAGAGAGAAATAAAGAGACTGATGCGCTCTATGTGCGTACGGGCCGGAGAGCAATGAACCTACCTTCTTCATCCTCGTCGCTATCATCCATCGCTTTTGCCCTCCTGGCCTTCTTCTTTTCGGAGTGAGTCAACTGCTGCTCCTCCTGTACAAAAGAAAAATAAGATTTTAAGATCTGAACTCTCACAGAACATTAAAAAAAAATTAAATCATGATTAATAGACTGGTCCATTTTTGCACGATATTTTTTTTTACGAGGCACCTCTCAAAACTGTTCTCTATAACGAAAAATAATTCCTCGTAAATAATCGATGTGATAAAAAAATATGTAGAGGTCGCGACGGAATTTTCGAATTTTCTTGTTTTAAACATTTTTTTTAGTGGAAATTCTCGTGTCTATCTTTACATTTTTTTGCGTCACATGAGTGTAGAGATACTGGATACCACTCCGACAGTCCGTTATTATTTTATGGTAGCTTTAGAGTACGAAATAATTGCAACTGCGAAAAAGTATGCTGTGAGAGACAAAATTAGACGATGACCAAATATTTTCAAAAAATTTAAAATGTCATAAAATTTTTATCTCTAAGCGGTTTAACGCCGAATTAAATTCCAAATCCTGCCTGATAAGAGTTTACTTGTGTACCAAATTTCAGCTAGATATCTGCAAAATTGTGGAAGTCGGAACGAAAAAAACTTTTAAAAAAAATTACAAACACCGCTACTGGAGTGATGTGACATATTTATTGCAGAAAAACTGTGGTATATAAAAACTAAAAAATTCTCGTAAAAACAGTGAATGATAATGATAAACATTTGGTCACAGGATGAACAAATTACATTCTGGAGATGCCGGAAATAATTAAGTATATTATGAGACACTCTATTACAACAATAATGGTCCGGAACGTTCAAATGTTTAGAATTATCAGTCGCTCTTTTTACGAGAATTTTTTAACGGAAAGGAATACGTCAATAACGAATTTGATTCATTCGTACGAGAAAACGGAATCGAAAGACGACTCACCACTCCATACAATCCAAAACAGAATGGAGTTGCTGAAAGAAAAAATCGCACAATTCAAGATGTGACGAGATGTTTTCTAATAAATTCACAACTTCCTTATTCATTCTGGGCCGAAGCGATGTCAACGGCAAACTACGTTAGAAATCGTTGTCCTTCGACTAGTTTGGGGGGAAGAACTCCGTATGAAAAATGGACAGGAAGGATTCCCGAAGTTAGCTACTTTCAAGAATTTGGAGCGACTAGGTACGCTCTTAACCGCAACCCTACGAAAGGAAAGTTCGATCCTCGATCAAGAAAATGCGTATTTCTTGGCTACTCTGAACAGTCTAAGGCGTATCGAGTGTGGTTAACACACGAGCAAAAAGTAGGAACTGGATGAGTTCGAACCGGATGAGTTCGATTCGATTAGTGATGGCTTTGGCAGCACAGTACGAAATGACTGTTCACCAAATTGATATTACCACGGCATATTTAAATGGAATCATCGATGAAGAAATTTATATGGAACCGCCGGATTTAATCGAAGAAGGCTTAAAGACAATTGTTCAAGAGGAGCGAAAATTGAGCCAAATCGGGGAAAAAGCGAAGAAGATGCTCGACGATTTACAATCCGGAAACAAAGTTTGTAAATTGAAAAAGGCATTGTGCGGTCTCCAGCAAGCGGGACGGCAGTGGAATTCCAAATTAAACGAAGTATTGACAAAAATAAACGTAAGACAATCGACCTCTGATCCTTGCGTTTATTTCACACACGAGAACAGCGAATTAATCTTGATAGCCGTCTACGTCGACGATATAATAATCGCATCACGAAATGAAGCTGAAATCACGAATATAAAAAAAAAATTATCAAAGGAATTCGAAATTAAAGACCTAGGAAGAATTCACTGTTGGATATCTGTGGATATTCAAACCGTAACGAAGTTAAGAACGCTTCTTCTGTTTATATCGATTGATTTGTTTATGTCACTCTTTTAAGAGACTCCATATTGTACACGTCGCCTTCCTGAATAAATTCATTCAATATACTAATTTTCAACAGGTTATGGGCCCAGTACGCTTAATAAACATCTAAAAGTATTTGAATTGAATTTAATAGTCATTTCGGCGAAATGTCTGATAATTCGACTGTACACTTGACAAAGTTCGACGGAACGAACTTTCAGCTATGGAAATTTGGAATAAATTTCTTGCTCGACGCGAAGGATTTGATTGATATTGTCGACGGCTCTGATGCAGAACCAAACAAGATAGAAAGACTTGAAGACTGGAAGAAATGGAAGAAGGAAAATTCGAAAGCTGCAGTAATCATCCTCAGCTCAATCGAACAGTCCCAACACACCAGCCTCGTGAATTGTGTGAAGGCCTCTGAGATGTGGAAAAAGCTACTTCCACTGCACGAACAGAAAACAGACATATCAAAAGAGCAATTATGGCATCAGTTCTACGATTTCAAAATGTGCGACGGTGAGTCTATTGCTAATCAGATTATTAAAATTGAGACGATTGTGAAGCATCTGAAGGATGCAGAAGAGACTGTAACTGACTCGGCTGTCTTGACGAAAATATTGAACAGTCTACCGTCGAGATTCTCGGCGTTTTGCATGGCTTGGGATAGTGTTGAGAAGACTGCACAGACTATAGCAAATCTGACGGCTCGTTTGATTAAAAAAGATTCAAGGCTGACGAAATCAGAAGATGAAACCACGAAGCTAGCTATGCAAGTGCAAGCATTGCAACTGCAGTTGAATCAAGGTTCAAAGTTTCAAAAAAAATTTGATAAAAAATCAAATAGTAAGAATGATCAAGAAATTACTATTGCAGAAAGGAAAGCTCATAGTCATTGCGGATTTTGCAAACAAAAGCGACATTCTAAAGAAGACTTGAATGAATCATCGATGATTTGTGATCTCACAGCATTTCATTCTCAGTCGACAGAGATAGATGAGAAAGTTTGGTTGGCAGACTCTGGAGTAGTGTACATATGACGTTTCGTCGTGAATAGTTTAAAAAACTTGAACCCTTACAGAGTCGTGTAACAGTGAAGATTGCAAATAATAAGATCATCTATGCCTTTGGAAGGAATAATTGGTATTCAAGAGCTTGTCGAAGGAGAATGGATTAACCGACAAGTGACTAATGTATATTATGTTCCAGAACTCAGACGTAACTTGATGTCAGTCGGAGCATTATTGAAAAAGGGATTTCAAATGGTTTATGAGGATAACGGCTGTCAAGTCAGAAGCAAAACTGACAGTATAATGGCAATTGGATGTATGAAGAATGGACTCTTCCACATGGAAATCAGAGGAATCCCATCACTAAGTTGCAACGCTGTCAATGATATCAGAGTCTGGCATGACAAACTCGGGCACGTAAATTCTCAGTCTTTGAGAGAAACGGAACAACTTGGCGCTGTAGGAGGAATGAAGATTTCTAATTCGAGGGATTTCTTCTGCGAAGCCTGTGAATTTGGAAAACAAAGTTGCAAATCTCACTAGTGCTCTAGAATGAAAAATCAGCAACCGGGGCAAATGGTTCACTCAGACCTTTGTGGTCCTTTCAAAGTTGAATCTCCGCGAGGATCGAAATACTTTATCGTTTTCAAAGACGATTGTACTGGATTTCGGACGGTTTATTTTATGCGGCATAAGTCAGAAACCTTCTCAAAGTTCAGAGATTACGAGGCTATGGTTCGAAGACAAACCGGTAATACGCTAAACATTTTGAGATCAGACAACGGCACGGAATATCTGTCGAAAGAATTTCAAGATTTTCTGAAAAGTCAAGGAATTGTTCATGAACGAAGCGCAGCGTACACTCAAGAACAAAATGGAACGGCCGAAAGAGAAATTCGTTCATTAATCGAAAGCGCAAAATCCATGCTTTTCGCCAAAAATGTACTAGCTGAACTGTGGTCTGAAGCTGTTAATACCCGCGCAGAAAAAAATAGTCGCGGCAGGACTCCCGGGGGGGAGTCTCGCCGGGAGTCCCTCCGGGTTTCCGGTGAGACCCGTTCGAAGCCCGCGAGACCAATTTTCAATATATTCAATATATTGAAAAATGATCTTCAGAGCATGTTCTTGCGGCGTAGATATTACACACCACCACGGTCATTTCGTATAGGACGTCATAAAAGAAGAGAATATCAAAAGCACTCCAGGTAAGTGGGGATTCGGGAATCGTCATGAATATCCAAAACATTCCGAAATATTCGACGAAGAAATCGACAAAGATATCGACGAAGATATCAAACCAGATATTGTACCAGATATTCTGCAAAATATCAAGGAACATATCGTTCAAGTTATCGAAGAAGATATCGAGGAAGATATCGACCAGATATTCGGCAAAATATCAAGGAAGATATTGTTCAAGTTATCGACGAAGATATCAATCAAGATATCAACGAAGATATCAATCAAGATATCAGCGAAGATATCAATCAAGATATCGACGAAGATATCAATCGAGATATCGACGAAGATATCAACCAAGATATCGACGAAGATATCAACCAAGATATCGACAAAGATATAAACAGAATAACGTGAAAGCTGACTACCTGGTTCAATATCTCGTTTGATATCTTCGTCGGATTTTTCGGATATTCATGACGATTCCCGAATCCCCACTTACCTGGAGTGCTTTTGATATTCTCTTCTTTTATGACTTCCTATACGAAATAACCGTGGTGGTGTGTAATATCTACGCCACAAGAACATGCTCTGAAGATCATTTTTCAATATATTGAAAATTGGTCATGCAGGCCTTGCGCAGGTCTCTCGCGGGCTTCGAACGGGTCTCACCGGAAACCCGGAGGGACTCCCGGCAAGATTCCCGGGCGGAGTCCTGCCGGGAGTCCTTACGGGACTATTTTTTTCTGCGCGGGTTCAGCCGCCTACACTCTCAATAGACTTGTAGAAGAAAAGCGACGAGAAAACTGCATACGAAAAATGGTTTAACCGGAAACCTGATGTAGCACACATGCGAGTATTTGGCAGTAAGGCCTATATGCAAATACCGAAGCAATTACGGACGAAATTGGATCAGAAAAGTCGTAAACTGATATTAGTTGGTTATGAGAATAATTCTCCAAACTATAGGCTGTGGGTCGTAAGATTGAGATAAGTAGCAATGTGAATTTCGACAAGGAAGGGGAATATAACGGAGGTCTGAGGCTTGACAAGAATCGTACGTCGCACACGGTTAATTTCTCTATCGATAAAGAAAAAAACCTTTCTGAAGAGGATAATATTCACACTCGATTGAAGAGAATCAGAATATTCTCAACGAAGCTGAAGTAAACGAAGAGACAATGAGAGAGCGAAATGAAATTGAGGATCTGATTAACTTCGAAGATGAAGAACCACGATCAGTTGAGCGCAATGAAGAACAACGATTAGTTGAGTAAAATGAAGAACAAAGATACGCTCTGCGAGATCGATCGAAGATTACAAAACCAGATTGGTTTACTTGTGGCGCGAATCTTGTTGAAATCGAGACACCTCATGATTTTGAAACTGCTATGAAGTGTACTGAACATCAAAGATGGCAAGACGCCATGAAGCAGGAAATGGAATCACTCGAGAAAAATAATACATGGACACTTTGACCATTACCGGAGAAGAAACGTGCAATTGATTGTAAGTGGGTTTTTAAGTTAAAATCTGACGCAAAGGGAAACATAACCCGTTACAAAGCTAGACTTGTTGCAAAAGGCTATTCGCAACGAAAAAACATTGACTACAAAGAAACTTTTGCACCTGTCGTTAGATATGACACAGTCAGACTACTTCTGGGAATTGCTGCTCAGGAAGATATGGAGATTACGCAATTCGACGTAAAAACTGCTTTCCTTTACGGAGATTTGAACGAGGAAATATTTATGAAACAACCACGGGGTTTCGAGGATAAAACTGAACCAAATGCAGTGTGCAAACTCAAGAAATCATTATATGGATTGAAGCAAGCACCCCGATGCTGGAACTTCAAGTTCGTAAGTTTTCTGAAGACGCTTGGATTCGATCAAACGAATACTGATAAATGCGTATTCGTTGGAAAAATACTCGATTCGAAGGTTTTTCTCGCATTATATAGCTCATTTCCGTAGACTAATAGTCTTAAAATATATAAAAATCTCCAATTGTATCTATTCAATCAATGATCGATATCTTAAAATGATCTGGTTATAGTTTTTCAGATAAATATTTTTACCTAAGATATTGATAGCTGTTAACGAAAACTATTTAAAAAAAAGTAATTGTGATAGAAAAAAACAATTTTGAATTTTCTCTACTAGACGACTCACATGTGACGATTTTTCACAACTTTGCAAAGCTATTCAACCCGGTAACGTTCGCAGCACGGACTGGAAAGTTCAAGACGCGACCGACAAAAGCCGAAATAGCCGAAGGATTGTTGCTGCACGTGAAGGTATGTAATTTATCAAACGCACAAAGCATTCGATTTATACTGTAACGGTCATCATTGCATATAAGAAGACTATTCGAATGAGAGAAATGGTGACATGAACGCAGTAGTTAGCGCTCTTACTTAGTACCAGAATAATCTGGGTTCGATCCCTGGTGATCACCACATATTTTCACTATTCGCTATTTAGTCAGCTTATCTACAATAGTAATATCTACACTTCCCCAAACTCTCCGCTTGGTCATTACAATACTCATTTTCATTTCATATATTTTTTTTTCTCGTATGTTATAGGTGATCGACGATTTACAGCCCGCCATCGAGCGCATGCGCGCAAAAGCTGCTGAACTAAAAACAACATTGCAGTCCCTAGCGGCAGTCGTCGGTCTCCATCCAACCGACATCACCGAATCGTACGTGGTAATTGACGATACCATTTACAAAGTGGATAATCCGCTGCGAGCAGTAGACATTTGCTTCAAGAGTTTTCACGCCCTGCATGCCGAGTACCCAATGCAGAGTAATCGCCCGTGGTTGGCGCTACAGCATATCATTTATGATATCACAACTCCGTGGGACGCCCAAATCCCATCTGTCATTCAGATGTGCAGGAAACTAGTGCTAACGTGATTTAATACAAATATTTGTTACACACTTCTCTCTAACCCCCAGTGAAAATAGAAAACATAATGCCACGTTGCACCGAATGTGGCATCCTAGTGCCCTCAGTAAAAGCCCTGCTTTTACATAATTCTATGTCTCATAATATATCTAATTCTGCAATCTTTAAATGTAACGAAGAGGGTTGCGCTCGAGATTTCTCATGTTGTAACACATTTAAAAAGCATTTACATTTTACGCACAGATGTCTTTTAGAAACTCCATCCGAGGAACGGGCACCTGTAAATCGTTCTAAACAGCTCCTAAGTGAGACTGCAGGTTTGGATGAAGGTCTTTTTCATACTTCTGCTAATACTAGTCCAGTAAAACATTTTAACGAGTCGCCGTCCGATTACATGCAACAACAACTTCACGAAGTTGTACTCTCGTTTTGTGCCAAATTGTATGCTACTCCAGATTTACCGCGTTCGTATGTCCAGCAAACCGTTGAGGGCACTACAGAGTTAATCAATGAAATGATAAAAGTTGTGAAGACCACGCTATTCGCGACTACAGCAAAAGATGGTACAAGTATCGCAATTGAGCGTTTCACGGTAGCTTTGGATGCTATGACGGAACCCTTTAAATTATTATCAACTGAACATCGGCGTTTGAATGTGTTCAAGAAAAACGGTGGTTTTATAACTCCTATTAGTTACATCATAGGTGAAACCGTTGACGATGTACTTGTAGATGGCCGAATCACAAAGAAAACTAGTCCCGTGTATGCACAATTTCTACCATTAAGGAAATCACTGCACTGTTTCTTCAGTCTTCCAGGGGTGCTGGAATCCGTTCTCGATTATATGACTGTTCTCAAAACAATCCGCGATTTTGTCGAATTTCATTCAGGGTGAACTGTGGCAAGAAAAAGTGCAACAGAACTTCTGTGGCAAAACTGTTATTCCGTTATTTATTTACTTTGACGATTTTGAGGTTAATAACCCTCTAGGTAGTCATGCTGGAATCCAAAAGCTCGGAGGCGTTTACTACACCATACCATGCCTACCTTCCGAATTCCAGTCCACACTTGAAAACATCTTTCTTGTCTCGCTATTCCATGCGGATGATCGCAAAGCCTTCGGAAACGATAACATTTTTCGTATTGTCATTGACGAAATTAATTTTTTGCAAGAGCACGGTATTACTCTGGAGTTGAGGGACGTAGTCACAACGATTTTCTTTGCCTTGGGGTTGATAACTGGGGACAACTTAGGAATCAATTCAGCGTTTGATTTCGTGGAAAGTTTTAGTGGAACTCATTTTTGTCGGTTTTGTACTCTGTCGGGCAAGGAAACTGTCATTCACTTGGTCGAAAGAAAAGAAAGATTAAGGTGCATTCACAAATACGACGAAGACCTCGAAATGGGACCGTCATCGAGTGGCTTAAAGAAACGTGCTGTTTGGAATGACGTAAATTTATTTCACGTATATGAAAATTTCTACGTAGATCCGTTACATGACTTATCTGAAGGAGCGTTCAAGTACGGAATGGCTCATATTCTTTATCATTATATTTTCAACGCGAAACAGAAAATACCGTTGGAAATATTGAACGAACGAATGCGTACCTTCAATTATACCGCGAATAACATAACTAATAAGCCACCGCTTATTCGTTATACAGAAATAAAAAACAAGAAGCTCCCAATGACGGGCAGCGAATTGGTCAATTTTGTGCAAATTTTCCCTATGCTTATTGGTGATTATGTTGCACGGGATGAAGTATGGGAATTTTACTTGACGCTCCGAAACATTAATGATATTGTAACCGCGAAAGACATTCAACCTGAATGTTCCATCCAACTCGCTAATTACGTTACTGAACATCACAGACTGTACATAAAACTGTTTAAAGACACACTGAAGGCCAAACATCATAATATGCTGCATTTCGCTACAGTAATGAGAAAGTCAGGTCCAGTTATTTCTTTAACCACGATAAGAAGTGAATCAAAGAACAGACAGTTCAAGCAAAGTGCCAGTTCGACATATTCCCGACGCAATATTACATATACACTCGCTCTGAAGGAGACTTTCAGATTATTTTATAGACAGCTGTGCGGGCGAGGTCTGGTATCGAAATTTGAGATAGGGCCTGCCAGTTTTCTGGATCGAACTTGGGGAGAGGATGTGGATAATCAGCTACCTGCGGAATTCAGGGATTCTTACATCGATGTACCATGGGTTAATACCAAGGGCATTGTGTATAAATTGAATACCTGCTTGATAGTCAAACTCGATTGCGACGAATTACCTGTATTTGGTATAATCGATCAAGAGTCGCGGTAGCGACTCGACGCCAAGTTAAAAAAGAAATTAATGTTGCCTTCACACTACGATACCATTCTGTGCAACGAGAAAGAAAAAGTAATCTTTCGATGCAACATGTGTAGTAATGTTGGATTCGATGACAAACTCCATGCGTACGAAATACTAACTACTGATTCTTATGAATTCTGCGAACTTGAGAAGTTGTATAATGCATTCCCCTGCATTCTACACCGAATGGGGAGCGGCACGCTATTCGCCACGCTAAAAAGTTTAATTTAGATTTAAAAACTGTATTTCGTAAAGAATTAAAAAAAAGAAACCTCTTCTTACAGCCTCGTTACGTGTGTTTTTTATGAATACTTTTTTACGTACTTTGTATTTAAATAAATATCGTAATAACTAAAGAATTCCTTCGTTCATTTTATTTTCAAATCTATGTGATACAACTTTTGACCAAATTTCCGTTCTCATCACCAGAAAAATAACTTGTTGAAGTCCTCTATCCTCATCACCAAAAACATAACTTGTGAAGCACGTGTTATTAAAAGCAAATGACAAAAAACATGTCAACTTAGTTTATTTTGGACAATATTTGCGAATACTCAAGTAGATTTGCATGTATTGTCGTTTTCCAGTATGTATATTGCAATGACTCAAAATAAACTGTAGGTACTGAAAAAGCAGTCGCCAAAATTTTTGGATTCTTGATACATACATCTGCGCATTACTGTCTCTATACATCCATGTGGTACTTACCATTCTTTCAAATTCATTTGCTCAGGATATTTTACTGCGATAGTTAGTTCGCTCAACCAAGTGAATTGGTCGGCTCAACCGAGTGAATTGGTTGGATCAACCAAGCGAATTGGTTGGATCAACCAAGCGAATTGGTAAACATAATGATATAGTTTATGGTTGGGCTTACTACAAACTTGGGTACTCTAACTATCATCATTCTAACTAAGAGCTATTGGTTTATGTAACCAGAAAATTGGCTGGCGTAGATATAACCATAGCAATTGGTGGGAACAACCAATTTCTTGTGTATTTCAACCAAGCTTTTTTTTCCGTGTACGTCGACGCCGGATTGATCATCTCTAAATCGCAAGAAGCAATTGCTGAAATCTTACATAAACTCAAACAACATTTCGAAGTGACTGTAGATAATCTCTCACAATATGTTGGTATTGAAATAATTCGCGACAGGAATGAACGATCTATCAAGATCAAGCAAAGCAATCATATTTGAAAATTACTCGAAAAGTTTAATATGTCTGAATGTAATCCATCAAGTATACCGGCAGATCCAAGTGTACATCTGAGCAAGGAGCAATGTTCAACTACAAAAGCTGAAATCGAAGAATGCGAAAAGATTCCGTATCGAGAAGCTGTAGGCTCATTGCTTTTTGTAGCAATTGTTACACGTCCCGACATCATGTATGCTGTCTGCCGGGCTAGCCAATTCTTGAGTAATTGGGGCCGAGAACATTGGATTGCCGTCAAGAAAATAATGTGCTACTTGAAACGAACGCAAGAATTTGGAATAACATTCAAGAAATTTAATCAAGGATACGAAATCGTTGGATATACCGATGCTGACTTTGCCGGAAACGAGGATACAAGAAAATCGACCAGTGGATATATTTTTTTGTTTAATGAAAGTCCAATTACATGGTCTAGCCAACAGCAGCAAGTAGTAGCTCTTTCATCAACCGAAGCTGAATATACTGCTCTCGCAAAAGGAACACAAGACGCTCTATGGTTGCGCACAGTTCTAGCAGATCTCGGATACAGAAACGAAATTATCAAGATTAGAGTTGACAACCAAAGTGCTATAAAATTAGCTAAAAATCCAGAATATCATAAAAGAACGAAACATATAGATACAAAATATCATTTCGTGCGTGATGTGTATGAGAAAGGATATATCTGTATAAGTTATATCGAATCCAAACTTCAACTTGCAGATATTTTAACTAAGCCCGTGGCAAGGTATCAATTCGAAAATCTAACGCAAAAACTACATCTTGTCGATTAGACGGTTCTGAATAAGAGGGAGTGTTGGATATCTGTGGATATTCAGACCGTAACGAAGTGAAGAACGCTTCTTCTGCTTATATCGATTGATTTGTTTATGTCACTCTTTTAAGAGACTCCATATTGTACATGTCGCCTTCCTGAATAAATTCATTCAATATACTAATTTTCAACATTCACCATTGCCTAGGAGTCCAATTTACCCAATACAAGAACGCAATAACGATGCACCAAAAAGGATATGTTCGAGAATTGCTCGATCGATTCGGTATGACCGATTCACATCCCGTGAACACCCCTCTCGAGTATGGAACAAAATTAGAAAAAAAAAACAGTAAAAACGATCGACTCAACGGAAAAGGATTTCCCTTATCGAGAGCTTGTAGGAGCACTCTCATATCTTGCTACATCAACGAGGCCAGATATACCGCACCAATTGCTACGGGAAGACTCATTGGATTGCTGCTAAACGCTTACTCCGGCATTTAAAAGGAACGAAGAATTTCGGAATCACATTCAAATCGAAGTCAGAAGTACTACGCGGTTTTGTTGATGCAGATTGGGGAAACTGTACTATCGATAGACGTTCCTACACAGGATACGTATTTATTTTGAGCGGTGGCCCAATATCATGGGAATCTAAAAAGCAGCAAACCGTGGCATTATCATCTACAGAAGGTGAGTATATGGCACTCACAGAAACCACAAAGGAAGCTATTTATTTCAAAAAGTTCCTCACGGAATTGGAACTTCATGACTTAGCCGATATTGAAGTGCTCAACGATAATATGGGAGCTCAGAAACTCGCTCTGAACCCTGTGTTTCATTCACGAACAAAACACATCGACATTCGACATCATTTCGTCAGAAAGGCATTGAAAGATGATTTGCTACGAATAAATCATGTCAGTACTGAAGATATGACGGCAGACATACTTACAAAAGGACTTCCGGGATCAAAATACCTAAAATGTCTGAATTTACTTGGAATCGAAAAAGTCGACATAAACACATGTTAACACCTCACACATCGAGGGGAAGTGTTAAAATCATAGCATACTGCAATCGATGCATGATGGGATTTTGTTTATGCCGTTGCTTGGCTATGACAATTTGTTTTTTTTTTTTTTTTTTTTTATTCATTATATACGGGCGTACCCTTTTGGTCGATTTTTGCACCTACGATTTTTTCCCCAACCCATACGAGATTAAACAAGAGATTACGACACAGATTGCGGGCGGCGAAACTCGTAGGTATCGTGCGCTGCGGCTGCCCACATGGAAATAAAGTATATTGAAAAATATATTTTTGTATGTATAAAAAATATATGTCGAATATATTTTTGGTATATGTGTATATACTTCGAATATATTCGAACTGTACACTACTTGTACAGGAAATATATTCAAAATGTATTCGCCACACCTAAGTTTTCGAACAGAAAGTATACTCGAAAAATATATTTAATGTATATTTCAGATATATATGTCGGATATTCGACCTATGCATCAGATGTAGATCCGAATGTATTCAATGTATGTTTCAGATATATATGGAGTATATTCCATGTATACGTCAGATGCAGTTTCGAATGTATTCATTGTATATTTAAAATATATATGTAGTATATTCTTCGTATACGTCAGATGTAACTCGAAATGCATTCAATACATAAGTTAGATATATGTATGTGTCGTATATACAATGTATACGTCAGATGCAGTTCCGAATGTATTCATTATATATTCAAGATATATATGTAGTATATTCTTTGTATACGTCAGATGTAAATCGGAATGCATTCAATACATAAGTTAGATATATGTGTCGTATATATAATGTATACGTCAGATGTAGTTCCGAATGTATTCATTGTATATTTAAGATATATATGTAGTATATTCATCGTATACGTCAGATGTAACTCGGAATGCAATTAATACATAAGTTAGATACATGTGTCGTATGTCCGCTGTATACGACACATGTGATTCCGAATGTAATAAAAACATATTATGGCAGATCTACAAGATATGATATAGAAATAATATCCACAATAAATGCCGATTATATGACTTGCATATATTTATTGCAAAATCCCATATAAAGATACAAAGTAAAATAGCTTTAATATTAACATACAAAACTATATTTATTATTCGCTATGTGCACGGAGGTGAGAAGTCGGGGAAGCGACGCCAACGCTCAGGGTGGCTGACCGTGGCACTGTTGTGTAATGTCCCAGCGACCTCTGTCACTCTCGTTTGACCATCCTTTGTAATTCTCGAGTTGCAGCCTCTAACGATAAACTACGGTAAATAACAAAATGGTCCTTCGTCATCCGAGAACCGCAGCTGCAAGTAATAAATAAAACTGCACTCGAGATAACGAAGCGAGGACCGTCAAAATCCGTCGAAACATAATCTTTGTAAACTCACAAGCGACCCTTGTCCCTTTTTATCTGTATACAGAATTACACTATTTTAAATAAATAGCGAGCCAAACTCCGAACCGCTTCGCCGGAAAAATCCACGTAAACTTAGCGCTCGAATTTCAAGTGGACCCAAGCCGTCGTCGTGGACGACGGACCTAGCGATAACGTGCCCTTCACACTGGGCCCCCACTCCAAGATATCCCTTATGCGTAAGAAAATACAAATAAGAAATAGCAGTTATATAGTTCTAAGATTCTCTCTAAGAAACAGTTCTTCTCCAGACTTGACACTGAGCACGTCGCTCTACAATCCGAGTCCCAAAATCGAGTGGTAAATTTTGTACTTTGAAATTATTTTGACGAATAAATTAAAGTTATTTAATTCCAACGCGCCTTCATGAACCCTCCCATTACAGTTGGAACAATATTTTATACGCGACAACATAGGAAACGGTGAGTAAATATTTATTGAATGTCAGTTTCATCGTTTTTGCTAAAAAGAAAGGCAAGTCGGCAATGTACAGCGTGAAATATTTTCCTCCGTATCGTACGTCTATTTGAAGGGAAATAACAATTATTGGATCTGACAGCTCGACGAAATTAGGAGGATGGAAATCAGACTGCGAACGGTCTTTGCAGCCGTGACACATTCGATTGCCTTCAATCCCCAACCTAAAGTAAAAGGCGAGGCACTCGCAGCGTCCCACGTGTGCTCGGACTGATTTCTCCGACCCGACACACGTGGGACACTGCGAGTTCAGACTTTGCAGCCGTAACGCATTTGTTACGGCTGCAAAGTCCGTTCGTAGTCTAATTTCCGTCCTCCTTACCTCGCCGAGCTTCCAGGTCCAATAATTTTTATTTCTCATCAAATACGCGTACGATCCGGAGAAAAATATTCCACGCTGTACATTGCCGACTTGCCTTTCTTTTTATCAAAAACGATGACACTGACATTCAATAAATATATACTCATCGTTTCCTATGTTGTCGCGTATAAAATATTGTTCCAATAGTTCGCAAGCCGGCAACCACGGCGCTAATTGTCGCCGTGCACACAGCGAATACTTTAATATTTAACGTACAGAAATATTAATAAAAACACACACAAAAGTAAAAAAAAATTAAGTCAAATAATGAAGTAAAAAAAGAAAATGATGAACATTTTTTTGTCGATCTTGATATCTTGAAGTTATTCGGCAACGGGATTTTTCTTCTTGTTTGCACGGAGTTGAGTCAACTTGTTGTTGAGCGCGATGCCGAGTCCACTCTTGTTAAAAGTTTTTTTCCAACTTTTCTGTACGGTATCTAAATATAAATATATGGCAATTAGTTGCACCTGTAAGAAACATCAATGAAAATTATCTACTATTGCGTATTCTTCATGACCCTTATTTCCCACCGTTGTGTTTTATAAATAACCGTCAAATTAATTTATACTTGGATTGTTTGCGTCAATGGATTTGACATATAAATTAACGACACATAACAATACTATAAAATTCTTCGTAACGAACAAAAAAAAGTATAAAAGCAAAAAGTAATGTCAGATATAAAAGTATTGTGCTCTTGCAATTGATAAAATACTCGCGAAATGATTGTTGCATGAAATATCGTATAGTGTCGAGAAGTGGATAGACGATTTTCTTACAGTACAGAGCTGCGACAATCTTCGGATTTAACGCTTGATTTTTTTGTCTTTCGCGGTTCATACAGCCACCCCTTAAGTTGCTGACGAGGAGGACGTCCATAGGGAAGAGAGACAGCATTAGCGATATCCCCATTGCTGTGAATGATTTAGCTGCTCTCGCAGTATCCCATTGCGTGCTTGAGATGAAAACACCGCTGCCCCTTCAACCAAGTTCTTTCTGTTGGAAATATTGATTGTACAAAAGATTTCACTACATCATAGATATATCCGCCATATTATTTCGATAAAAAATTCCTATCACTTATGAGGCATTCCACAGTACTTTCGCAAATAAAAAAAAAAAATTCTGAAACTTTTTATAAATATCGGGTTCAGTTGTATCTATGGATGCACCAAATTAAAAAAAAAAATATATATATATATATTTGGCCGGAATATGCAATTTTTTTCGTTTTCCATTTAATATGTAATATCTCAGCAACGATTAATCGTATCAAAATCATTAAAAAAAACTAAAATGTGCGTTTTTTTATGGTCAAAAGGAAAAAAATGTATTCAGAATTGATTGTGTAATTTCAGACCACATTTTATGGAAAAAAACAACATTTTTTTTTAATAGCTGGACTTCGGATTTTTTCATGGGATAAATTGCCTCGAAATCTTTAAGTGATCGCCGAATTTCGGGTATTTTATTGAGTAAATAAAAATTATTGAGTAAATTGGAAAGGGTCAGCGTTGAAGGCTTAGTGACTTGGCCAAGAATACCTCATATATTTTAGGTATACTCCGAAGTATATCAAACATATATTCCAGATATACTCCGAAGTATATCAAACATATATTCCAGATATACTCCGAAGTATATCAAACATATATTCCAGATGTACTCTGAAGTATATGAAACATGAATTCCGAGTATATATTCTAGTAAGTTGAACATATATTCGAAATATATTCCGGAATGTAAAGTACATATATTTCAGATACATACCAGGTATACTTCGATGACATGAAACTCATATTCAAAATGTATGTAGAATGTATTTGTTATATATTTGGAATGTAATTAGCAGTATACTTTCGAATATATTTCTAGCTACATTTAAAAATACATGGAAACTATATTCGTTGTACACGTGGACTGTACTTATTACAGATATCGAATATATTTATTTATATACTTTGCATATAATTCAACGTACATTCAAAAATATATTCGACACATACAATTTTTCGAACAAAATATATTTTATATATTTTTAATATATTTTTCAATATATTTAAAATATACTTTATTTCCATGTGGGATGCGGCCGACTTAAGGTGGATATCGTTATTCATGTTAATGTCATGCGATAGAGCGGATCGCTAGTATTAATAAAAAATATATATCTCCTTCGACACACATCTTTGCCGAATCACTTATTAAAAGAATGCACACTGCGTTAATAACAGCACATATTTTTTGCATTACATGAGTGTAGAAACACTCGATATCACTCCGACAGTCCGTTATTATTTTATGGTAGCTTTAGAGTACGAAATAATTGCAACTGAGAAAAATGTGTGCTGTGAAAGACAAAATTAGAGGATGAGCAAATATTTTCAAAACATTCAAAATGTCATAAAACTTTTATCTCTAAGCGGATTAACGCCGAATTAAATTCCAAATCCTGTCTGATAATAGATTACTTGTGTACCAAATTTCAGCTAGATATCTACAAAATTGTGGAAGTCGGAACGAAAAAAACTAAAAAAAAAAAAAAATTACAAACACCGCTACTGGAGTGATGTGACATATTTATTTCAGAAAAACTGTGGTATATAAAAACTAAAAAATTCTCGTAAAAACAGTGAATGATAATGATAAACATTTGATCACAGGATGAACAAATTACATTCTGGAGATGCCGGAAACAATTAAGTATATTATGGGACACTCTATAACAACAATAATGGTACGGAACGTTCAAATGTTTAGAATTATCAGTCGCTATTTTTACGAGATTTTTTTACTTTTTATATAACAGTTTTTCTGGGTTAAATACATCATATTACACAGATAAAGATTCACTGAGATAATTTTATAATTTGATGATTATAATTTTATAACTTTTTTTTTAAGTTTATTTTTATTCAAAGGTCCATAATTCTTTAGACATCTAATTGCAATTTGGCTTACAGATTGTAGAGAAATTTTCGACATTTGTATTTCCCGCTATGGGAATGCTGCGTCGAACGAGGCGATAATGACTTGCCAATTTTGAAAACCGATCTTGGTAGAAGGACCCCCGAAAATCGAGGAGATTGATCACTGATCGTCCGACCGTCGTTGTGATATCACCTACCATATAATATCTCTCTATATTATAAAAAAATCTCGCCGCCGCCGCCGCCACCGTGTCAAGAATCGAGGGTCTTAGAATAATTCGGGCTCGGAGCTTGGCGGAAAGGGGTGGGGCTAGCCCCAGCCCCTTCCGCCAAGCCCCGAGCGATATATATATATATATATATCTATTTTTTTAAATCTTTATCGCAATATGATTTTTTTTAATATGCCGGTTTCTGGGTTGATTGTTTTGTATTGTTTATTTATTATGTATCTACGTCATTGTGTCTCAATAATAGCCAAGATCACTATTAATATTAATACAACAACAGTATAAATATCATTTACCCATTATTATTGTATAATATCAGTTTGGCTAATATTTACTAAAAATTAAAAAAATTTCGGTTTATTACATTTTGCGCCCAACTTGCTGGCATGGAACACGTAGCCATAACATATGAAAAACAAGGCAAACAAACATTTGCCGCGCGTTACTCATTCGAAGTCTGTGACAATTGTCGATTCAGAATATTTATTGCCCGGATTATCGAGTCGAACTAGAAGGTTGTCAAGTACACCTAAGACAATAGTTTCGCCAATATCACGTCCGAATAACGTAAATAAGACACATTTAAATATGATACTCGTTCAAATGATATTGATGCAGAAAGGCAACGTCTGAGGAATGAGCAACGAAGAATCGATGAACAGAGAGTCGAGATGGAGAGGTTGAGAGCCGAGATCGTCGAGCTTCCTCAAAACCCTCCGGCTGAAATTCAACATCTGAGACGTGAAAGAAACGCAAATGATCAGTTGGTAAATGGGCTCGTTACGCATTTGCAAAATTTGCATATTAATATTCCTAAATTCTCGGATTTTAATTTGAAATAACGTCGAACATTATTTCAAATTAAAGAACGTGCGTGCTAAATATCAGATTGTCGTGATTGAGAATATAATTGAGGGAAGAATTAAAATCTGGTATAACGTTGTAAAAAACAACATTGTGACGTTCGACGATTTTAAGCGATCTTTCACCAGCGAATTTTATTCTATCCCAGTTCAAGTTCGGTTCAAAAACCAGTGTGCTAGTCGTAGATATAAACAAAGTGAAGGTTCGATGCTCACTTACTTTTATAAACAAATTAAAGATTCTCGTCATTTCCAACCTGTTTTGACTCCATATGAAATTAACTATTCGATTATTCAGCAGTGTCCATCGCGAGTGAGATCGAGTTTAGCAACGGTAAATTTTTCCGAGACGAATCTAGTCGCACAGGCTCTCGCACAGCTTGACATTGCTCAGGAATAGTTTAATCGGGGTAGAGAACAGAGAAACAATTATTAAACACAGAATAGTCAAGTCAATAGCTTACAACTTCCACAACCGAATCGATATAGTAGTCATCAAAATCAATTCCGTGGACGAGGTTCAAACTCGAATTATTATAATCAAACATCGCATCAGAACCCATCGTACAGATGGTCATGACCGGTTGAAAATAATGTTACACAACGGTGGCAAATACCGGATTTTCGATTTCCACCACCGAATGCTATAGTGAATAATTCTCAAAACATCCCAGTTAGCCAATCGAATAGTCAAACAATACGCAATAATCCTGAAAATGTAGCAGTTCGGAAAACTAAAAGTGGACGCGATGAACCCGAGTCCGGTATCGTGTCAAAGATTTTTAGATTTTGTAGAGGACTTGCATCAAGAAATAGAAGGAAAAACCTCTCAACCAACAATGAATAGAGCGATTATTAGACCTTGCCCACATGTAAAGCTATCGATTGGAGATCGTATTGTTAAAGTTATGGTAGATACTGGTAGTCAACTTACATGTATTTCAGAAAATATTTACAATGAGTTAAAACGATATATTCAAGTAAATGAGCTTCCAGTAACAAATATTTACGCGTCAACTGCTATTGGTCAGAAAAAGACAACGATAAAACGACAAATTTGGATCGAAGCTAATATTGGCAACTGTGTTTTCCGGCAGGATTATAAATTACGAAAACCAGACAATTAGAATACAAGGGCAACCGCTCGATCCTGCTCTAGTAACGTTTGATCGGGATTTTTCGGAGAGATTGGAGGTAACTCGGAAGGAGGGTGACACACAAATCAGAATCATTGGAGTGTCGAAATCGATGGAAAATAATATTTCTATGAATAACGCCGAATCATCCGAACAATATGTAAAAATAAATCATGAAAATCATCATGATTGTCAAGCTGCAGAATCGGAAATAAATATAATTAATTATGAAGTTGAACGAAATTATCAGTGAAGTTCCAAGTATTGAATACGTGGAAAATGAATGTTTATGTTTAAATGCATTATTTGAAATGGCGGGCGTTAACGCGAATAACGACGAGACACAAAATTGTACTCGTTTGACGCGAGATGCTAAAACAGAAATTGTGCTTAATCAATTAAATTGTGAAGAAAAAACCGATTATAAACAGTGTAATCATATTGAAATGTACGATGATAATGAAAATGATATTAATTTCGATTTTTTGCATCCAGAAAAAGACACTCGCAATGATGATGATGGGGTTTCATTTGGTTCTGGGGACGATTTCTCTGAGGAGTTCCGATCTCTCGCGCGTAAGCTAACGATTGTAGAGCCGGAGCGAGCTAAAACCTTATTGGATTTGATCAACAAACACAAAAAAGTATTTTCAGACAAACCAGGTCTCACTACTGTTTACGTACATGAAATCAATTTAATTCAGACAAAACCGATTTCCAATCATTCATATCCGGTACCTATCCATGTCAGAGAATCTGTTCGAAAAGAACTAAAATTAATGTGCGAGGCAGATATTATAGAATGCGGTAATAGTCCATATTGCAATCCGTTGAGAATCGTAGATAAGGAGGATGGTCGCGTCTGAATTTGTATTGATGCACGATATTTGAACGCAATACTTGAAGCAGATCACGAATCGCCGCCAATTATTAGCGAAATAATGTAACAACACCATGGAAAAACACATATGACGACTCTCGATTTGACTCATGGTTATTGGCAAATTCCGTTAAAACCAGAATCCCGTAAATTTACAGCGTTTTTGTTTGATGGTCATCTCTATCAGTTTAAAGTGATTCCTTTCGGTCTTAAAACTTCTGGTAGCGGATTCAGTTATGCGTTACAGGATGATTTTTCTGATTTTCTCGATTATTATGTGGATGATATGCTGATAACTTCTTGTAATTTTGAACACCACATTGAACATCTTGATAAACTTTTTACTAGACTCAGCTAATTCAATTTCACTTTGCGACTGAGCAAATGCAATTTTTGTCAAGAATCAGTAAACTTTTTAGGATTCGTTTTGTCACCTCAAGGAATCATACCTGATCCACATAAGCTTGATCTTATAATAAACTTTGCTGAGCCACAGAATAAACGACAACTACAAAAGTTTTTGGGTATTTGTAACTACTACCGTCAATTTCGTTACCAACATGCTAATTATCTAGAACCTTTACGATCATTGCTAAAAAAGGATTCAAAATGGGAGTGGACAGCTACGCATAATAAAGCATATAAGGAATTGAAAGAAAATTTTCGTAGAGCCATAGAACTATCACATCATCGGGTTGATCATACTTTTTATTTGCAAACGGATGCGTCTGACAAAGGAATCAGCAGAATTCTTTTTCAAATTGATGAAAATGATGATCACCAGATAATATCATTAGCAGCAGGAGCGGTTTAATGGTGCAAGAGCCCTAGGCCCGGAGATCCGAGGCGCCTCCTTCGTTCCATAAAAAAGCTTAAAGCAACGATTTTTTTTTCGTTTTTACAATTTTAAAAATAGGAAAAAAAAGTTCAGTCGCTTGCGCCCTCCAGACTGCGGCGCCCTAGGCCTGGGACTAGTCGGCCTAACTGTTAAACCGGCCCTGGTTAGCAGCGGATTAGTAAGCGCAGAAATAAATTACACGACGACTGAAAAAGAGCTTCTTGCCATTGTATATTCGATCATGAAATTTTGTATATATCTTCGCGCCCGTCCTTTCATTATTATTACCGATCATCAGGGATTAACCTTTCTTAATAGAACACCGTATTACACAGCTCGACTGTCAAGGTGGATCTTATTGATTCAGAAATTTTCCTTCGCCGTAAAGTATTGTAAGGGTCGCGATAATATAGTTGCCGATTTTTTTAGTAGAAATCCAAATGGGAAATTTTAAGAGGAGGATCTCGAAAGTTTAATCATATCAAGTCTTTTGATTTGTGACATCGATAACACAAAGACCGATACAATTGATTCATTGGTCATGATTGCACAACTCGAATTAAATCCGACTTATAAAAAAGAATTGAAAAAATTATCTTATTTACAAGAACAAGACGAATTGTTGAATAAATTGAAAACAAACGCGGAGAACAAAACACATGAAAATTTGCAATGTTATAGCGGAATTTGGTTTCATAGAGCATTACATTCCTCACAATGGTGTATTATGGTTCCTCTCAGCCTACGGCATCTAATCATTCAACCAGAGCACGATAGAATTGGTCACGCTGGGGTGTACAAAACATTATGCCAACTAAAAAGATTTTTCTATTGGAAGGGTATGAGTAAGGATGTGAAGCGATACATTCTGAGCTGCGACTTATGTAAAAGGTAAAACATTTATCAAGAACGATGGAGGGAGAATTTTGTCAGACGGAATCTGCATGTCCGGGTGATTTGGTAACAGTAGATTTTTATGGCCCATTGCCGAAATCAGTTGATGGAGTTCAATATATCTTCGTTGTTATGGATGCATTCTCTAAAATTGTAAAACTATATGCCATAAAGAAAGCTACCGCGAGAATAGTGGTGAAGAAAATTTTGGAGGATTACTGTGTAAAAATCGCAAAACCGCGTAGAATTCTATCAGATAACGGGTCTCAATTTACCACCAAAATTTGGAAAAAGGAATTAAATGATAACGGTATAAAAATAATATTTTCTTCTGTTCGACACCCCAATCGAATCCTACAGAGAGAGTGATGCGAGAGCTAGGAATACTATTTCGTACATTTTATTCTGAGTAACATACTCGATGGGCAAAACACTTGTCTCGAATGGAAATTTTGTTGAATAATACGACTCACTGTAGTACTGGTTATATTCCATACGAACTTCAATGGGGATCAAAACAAAAGGATAAAATTTATGAACTATTTAATTTCCCAGAATCGAGAGATATATCGCACGAACTGAAAATAATGATTGCTAAGGAAAGATTGCTTAGGAGTTTTGAAAGTCGTAAAAAACAACAGAGAAATATTTCCAATATTCCTCTTGTTATAGATGATTTAGTTTTGTTAAAAGTCCCACATCTCTCTAGTAACATAGATAGAGTGACACATAATTTTTTTCACCTATTTGAAGGTCCTTATAGAATTATCGCGACAAAGGCAACCAACGCGTTCGTTCTGGCTGATATAGACGATAATAACAAAATAAAGGGAACATATAATCGTACTAATCTAACGAAGTATACCGTGCCCATTGACTAACGATTGTTTTCCTTATTCTTGCTCAGATTTTGCCATTCGGCCTATTATTATTATTATTATTATTATTATATTTGGAAATCAGAACAAGAAAAACTCAAAAAAAATTACAAACACCGCTACTGGAGTGATGTGACATATTTATTACAGAAAAACTGTGGTATATAAAAACTAAAAAATTCTCGTAAAAACAGTGAATAATAATGATAAACATTTGGTCACAGGATGATCCAATTACATTCTGGAGATGCCGGAAACAATTAAGTACATTATGAGACACTCTATAACAACAATAATGGTCCGGAACGTTCAAATGTTTAGAATTATCAGTCGCTCTTTTTACGAGAATTTTTTACTTTTTATATAACAGTTTTTCTGGGTTAAATACACCATATTACGAAGATAGAGATTCACTGAGATAATTTTGTAATTTGATGATTATAATTTTATATTTTTTTTTTAAGTTTATTTTTATTCAAAGGTCCATAATTCTTTAGACATCTAATTGCAATTTGTCTTACAGGTGGAATATTATGAGACAAAGGTTGGGATTTAATTTGGCATTAATTCGCTTAGGGGTTGAAATTTTATGGCATGTTGAATTTTTTTTAAATATTTGCTCACCGTCTATTTTTCACTTTCACAGCACATATTTTTAGCAGTTGCAATTATTTCGTACTCCAAAACTACCATAAAACAATAACAGACTGTCGCAGTGATATCCAGAATCTATGCACTCGTGTAATGCAAAACATGTAAACATATAAATGAGAACTTTCACTAAAAAAAATTATTAAAAAATGAAAATTTTAAAATTTCGTCGCAACCTTTACATATTTTATTATTACATCAACGATTTACAAGGATTTATTTTTCATAATAGAGAACAGTTGTGAGAAAACTCGTTGAAAAAAAAAATATTGTGTCAAAATGGACCACCCTAATGACTAAAGTATTTTATAACTTACATCACTCTCTTCAGCTTCCAAATCCATAAAGTCGGCCATTTTCTTTTTTTTTCTTTAAGAAAAACTTTTGCTTTTTCAACACAAATTATTTCTATCACTTATATGATTCACTTATTTTGTAGCACTTAGAGTTTGTGCAAATATTATTCACTGGAGCACTTTGTTAATAATAGTGTAAATCCTGCTTATTTATATACTTTAGTTCACATTTAGGAGCGAGGTGTGCACTCAGGGCTAGTCGTGAGTGAACTAAACATTTTTGGTGGTTGCAGTCCCTTTGAACCATCAGCTACCTGATCCGCCCCGTATGCCGTACCCCAATGAGTGGGGCGCCCGAAGTAGAAGGGGGACTGACGTAGCCTGTAGGCTACACGGAGTGCACAACCGTTGATTGGCCGGCACGGTTTCTACCAGTGGCCAGGGGGTATCGCCTCCGGATTCGCATGCCCCCCCAAACTGACAAAAGAAGAAGAAGAAGAAGAGGGGTGCGCAACCGTAACCATCGCAGGGCTCCAGGAAGGCGACAAGAAAATCCCGATGGCTTATAACACCTCAGTAATATTCAGAAAACAATAGTCTAAGACTTTTGGAGACAGTACTGCGAAAAAGTCTTGTAGAATCTCGTAGAACCTTGCACATTACTTCCTCATTATTTTCCGCGTTTTACAAAGCTACCTTTATGAGGAAGTATGTTATTCAATTCTTTGTAAAACGCGAAAAATAATGAGGAAGCAATGTGCAAGGTTCTACTTTGCATCCTTGTTTTAATTAGATAAATATACATGTTGTGGATACGCGTTTTCTATTTCGTTATTACGTTATTTCGTGATTATTAGAGCGTTTCCGAAAGTGAATGTGATAATGTATATTTAAAAAAAAAATTCAACATTCCATAAAATCAAAAATTTCATACCATTCGTTACTAAATTATACATATATAATGGCTGAATATTGTTTCATTTATATACAAAATTTGAGATCGCCATCTTACGTTTTGCAAAAGTTACAATAGAGCAATAATGTCAATTTCTTGAAAAATTCAAAACATCATAAAATTTTTACGGTTCAACCGATCTTAACCAAATTTAATAGCGATCACCGGCGTATGAAAGCTCACATTCATACCAATTTTAAGATCAATATCTCGAAAATTGCGAGAGTTATCAGGTAAACAGACATTTTTCAAAAAATTAAAAAACGCGTAATAATTTAACGATGAAGTGGATTTTAACAAAAATCTGTATGAACGATGAGGCTTGATCCCTCTATCTATGGTCCAAATTTCAGCTTGATATCTCAAGGCATTCCCGAGTTATAGAGGTTTACATTTTTTGATCGCGTAAGGTAAACGTACCAATGGTGGGACAGGTCCCAATTGAGGGACACTAAAGGGATATTTGTAGATACTAAGAGTTTAATGGATAAAATATTTTTAAATAACTCTTCCAATTGTATCTGTTATATATAATTAACATACGTGAAAAGATTTCATGTTTTTCATCGTAAATTGAAAATGTAAATAATAAGTATATTAGCGGATCTATGGTGTTCGAGCTTTTTCAGCAAATCTCTAAACCAATTAGCTAAGGAGAGCCGAATAATCATTAATATGATACCCCGGAGATTATAGTTCGTTCGAGACTTTCCATAGGTATTTCAAATTCAGAAATTCTTAAAGTTTAAGATTACACTGTCAAATGTTACGTACAATATCTTAAAACTCGTAATTTTTGTGTCCCGTTATTGGAGCTGACCGAATATACGTTGGCACCACTGTCCAACGTATGTTCCGCGACTGGGGCAAGTAGTAAACAATCTCGCTGCGACCCAGAGCCGGGACACAATCGCACGATTGACATTTTGACGCGGATGTTGGGTTATGCGGTAGCAAAAACTTCATTGATAATTTACTAAAATATATATATGTATTTTATAAACATATATGTTTTATTTATTGCATCACAGGTGTATATATGTGTACCACACATTTTTTGGCATTTCTTTTCAAGCAGATGCATTAAAATTTGTAGATGTCCACCGATACGCACATTTGGTGTCCCGGCAGCGGGACATGCACAAAAATACCCGTCCCGGCACTGGTACATCTGCACTTTTCAGCGTTTTACTCAATAACTATTTATCAAACAATCAGAAATATTTTTATTGTATAGTTTTTGGAAACTAGAAACTCTAATCTTGCAATTCGTTACCACCATTTGCAAAATAATTAATATATGCATGCGGAAATTGGCATACAAAACAGACACCGCCTTAAACGTCCCGCCATTGGTACGTTTACCTTAACACACACACGCACGCACGCACGCACGCACGCACGCACGCACGCACGCACGCACGCACGCACGCACGCACGCACGCACGCACGCACGCACGCACGCACGCACGCACGCACGCACGCACGCACGCACGCACGCACGCACGCACGCACGCACGCACGCACGCACGCACGCACGCACGCACGCACGCACGCACGCACGCACGCACGCACTCACGCACGCACGCACGCACGCACTCACGCACGCACGCACGCACGCACGCACGCACACACGCACGCACGCACGCACACACACATACACACACACACACGCACACACACACACACACATTTTTTCTAAATCACTTTTCTCGACGTTTTGACCCATTCTGAGTGTACTGACACGAAAATCTCGAAAAAAAAAATTTTCATGCAAACAAAGCTTACTTTATGAGGAAGCAAAAATGATTCCAAAACCTCTTGATGACATGGTACCGTTCTGCCCACGTGAAGTTATACACTATAAAAGAAATTTACTTGAAATTTAATGTTCTAGTACTGGAAGTTTTTATGCATAAACTGGTATATTAAATTTAATATACAAATGTGATGTAAAATTAATGTATCGTACAGTAAATTCAACAATTTACTTTAATTTTACAGTAAAATTACTTGATTTTTAAACATTTGTTTTTATTTTATCGCAAAATTACATTAATTTTATACCACAATTGTAGATTAAATTTAGATGACAAGTTTATGCATAAAAACTTCCAGTGTTTTCTAACAGTGCTATACACTGTTAAAAATATTTTGTAAATTAATATATGTATTTGAAGTTCTTTTGCAGATACGGTATATTAAATTTCATTTAATCATTAAAATTAAATTTCATTTAATATACAGATACGTTGTAAAATTCCAATAATTAAGTTATAAACACAACTTTTATAAAGTGTTTAGTATATTGTATATTAATTTTGCAACATTTTTTTTGTATATTAATTAATATTTGTATATTAAATTTAATATACGTGTATCCGCAAAAAAACTTCCAATACTTTATATTAATTTTCATATAAAAATTTCTAACAGTGTACTATTGTTGTCTGAATATTATTGCGGTATTATAAACCATTGGGATTTTCTTGTCGCCTTTCTGGAAACCTGCAATGGTTACGGATATTTTTACTTAAAAATATGTTTAAGCACATTTATACTGTATAGATTATAAATAATGCTCGTATATCTTATTCAGATAACGCTAACAAATTTTTTCCCTCATAATAACGGTTTTTCCTAGACACAGTGCATAACAATAGGGTGTTGCAGTATTTCGAGGTAATACCAGTCCAGCCGACTTGGCCCCCTGAACGATTGCTGGCGCAATTCTAAATGAAGGAGCCGCCAAAATATTTATGACTAACTTTGTCTTTTTCGCAATACTGTCGCCAAAAGCCTTAGACTATTGTAGTCTGAATATTACTGCAGTATTATAAGCCATCGAGATTTTCTTGTCGCCTTCCTGGAGCCCTGCAATAGTTACGATTGTGCACCTCGAATGATGGCTACGTCGGCTAGTAAATTCACCAATTTACTTAAATTTTACAATAAAACCTTGCACAGTGCTTCCTCATTATTTTTCGCTTTTTACAAAGCTACCTCTATGAGGAAGTATGTTAATTAATTTTGGCTTCCTCATAGAGGAAGTTTTGTAAGAAGCGAAAAATAATGAGGAAGCAATGTGCAAGGTTCTACTTTGCATCGTTGTTTTAACTAGATAAATAAACATGTTGTAAATTCGCTTTTTCTATTTCGTTATTCCGTTATTTCGTATTATTAGAGCTTTTTCGAAAGTAAAAAAGTATTTTTTAAATAATTCAACGTTCTGTAAAATCGAGAATTTCATACCGTTCATCACTAAATTATACATATATAATGGCTGAATATTGTTTCATTTACATACAAAATTTGAGCTCGCTATCTCAAGTTTTGCAAAAATTACAATACAGCGAAAATGTCAATTTTTTTAAAACATTCAACAGTCCATAAAATCTGAACCACTTTACTGATTCAAGCCAAATTCAATACCAAACAACATCAAGTGCACATGCTCTTATGAAAAACTATTTAGCATAATAGACTAATTTTTATGATTATTTTTCCCATCCAAATTTCGACCAATGGAATTGCACCATTCGACGTCACGTGGGGCAAGCTACACGGTATTATACTGATAATTTTTTGATAATTTTGCGTGTTGGTTATATATATAAAACAAAAAATCATTTAGCCGCGTCAACCATCTGTCAAACTGACAGATTGAATTTTATTGTGGCAGTCAAAGGATTTTTATTTGATATGAGTAGGTTTGGAGTTGAATCCTTGCAAACTATTGATGAAAAAGTAAAGGGAAATGTCCCTGTTAATACGATTAAATCGAAAACCTCAGTCTGGAATCAATATACAAATGTCTATAACAATTGTGTATTTAACTGCAATACTTTAAACATGAATTAAAAGGTTTTTGTTCTGATTATGAAATTTCCTTGGCAGAACGATAATTTTTGTCTCATGGTGCAATTCCATTTGTCGCAATTTGAATAGAAAAAATAATCCCCCGAATACCACTCGAGCTTCGAAATTAATCTGATATTTCCCTCCAGGTTCCCTGCAAACAAATAAACTCGTCAAGTTTTCCAGAAAAATCACTCGCGCTACGCGCTCGTGATTTTTTAACCTGGAAAACTTGACTCGTTCATTTGTTTGCAACGAACCTGTCAGGAAATATCCGATAATTTCAAAGCTCTTGTGGTATTACATGTGAAAATTTGAGCAACCACGCCCTTTTTTCAAAAAATTAAAAATTACATAAAATCAAAATCAATGCTGTTACCGGAAAATATTTCCTCGACGTCGAAAACTCGAGTTGACTCCTCGAGCACTTTGCGAAGTATTAAGATTGACAAAATTAGAGCCGAGTCCGAATTCTCGTCGTCTATCACACCCATATTACTTGCGATGGTGTATGTCTTTGTCTAACGTAACGAGTTTCCGAGAAAATAAACTGAGAGAGCGACGCTATATTCCATCCATATGCGAGACAAAGACATCCATATATCGACTCGTAACGATCAACAAGATCTAAGGGCTAGACGTGCGACGCGCGCAACAAGCGAGCGATTAGGTAAATCGATCGCGAACCGAAAATCACTCGTCTGCCGATAGCGCCCGAAGACAGTCAGTCCTCGAGGAGTCGAATATTGTCAAACATATTATAATTGTTAAACCAGGAAGTTAAAACCGCAATATTGTATACTGTCGAATTGTGGAGTAAGCTGTACGGATTATTAAGACAAATTGTCAAGGAATCGAATTATATATTGTCAAATTACGTAAGTGAAACTTTAATATACTTATATATTGCCTGTCTATTTCTCAGCTCCTTATTGAACTTGCAAATTTATTCCTACTTGGGTCCTCCAATCGAACCCCCTTGTGTTGTCTCACAGTCGGATATTTCTAGAACTAGCCGAGCAGAATTAAGATTTATTGTGAGTATTTTGTTAGTTTTGTAAAAACTAACTGGCGCCCATAAATACAGTCAATAGTAAAATATTTCGTCAAACAGAGCCCTGGCAGCCATTGACCCAGGCCGCGCCAGGTGAAGACTTCTTTAAAATAATAATAATTTTCTTTGGTCAAAAAAGAGGTCGGTCTCAATGCATATATTTAGTCAACAATCTCAACATTCAAAGAGGGACAACTGCTTCACTTGAGTGCCAAATTGGAGCGCGATCGCTCAAATGGTTACTGAGTAAGAGGCGATTGAATTTTCGTAGCCCTACGCACACGCACACACACATACATGCGGACATTTTTTCCAAACCACTTTTCTTGACGTTTTGGACCATTCTGAGTGTACTGACATGAAAATTTCGTAAAAAATATTGTCACGAAAATAAAGCTTCCTCTATGAGGAAACAATTACTTGAATTTTAACGATTTGCTTTAATTTTACCGCAAAATTACTCTAATTTTATACCATAATTGTACATTAAATTTAGATGACAAGTTTATGCATAAAAACTGTCAGCCTTTTCTAACAGTGTAGTTCGACTCATAATAGAATGTAATTTTATAATTTATTCATAAAAATACTAAAGTTTTTCTAAGAAAAGATGCGTTAATTAAGTTAAGTAGCAATTTGTTTTAAAAACAATGCCAATTATTGTTGTGCTTTTAATAAATATTTACATTCAAGTTATAGGGAGCAGTGGCCGAGTGGATGAAGGCTCGGGTTCGCACGCAGCGAGCCCGGGTTCGATTCCCGGCCGACATTCATCATTTGTTTGAGCGACGAGCTCCTTATACCCGCACCTTGTACATTTATCCACGTGCAGTATGTTGCCTTTTGTAAATACGTACAGTGCAAATGATGGTCTTTTGTTTAAATAAATAAATAAATATCATATCATATCATATCATATCATATCATATCATTTAGTAAGTTACATTGATATACTAAATAAATATGGGAAAATTATGTCTGCTATAGGATATTCGGAGCAGATAACGGAAATGAGTAATCATTGAATAAAACTGAATTGAAAATAATGATTCATTCGAACAATAGTAAGTGACGTTCAAGCGTCCTTTTCTTTAATTTTAATGGTGTATGAAAATGAAGAATGCTTAAATTTCCATTTGGTTTTGGATAGAAATGTTTGTTGATTTTTGTTTTGGAAAAATATCGACTTTTTTTAGAAGTACTTTTAGAAGCCCGCATAGGTAATTTAGAAGATTTATGCGCTTGGACACTTTGCACATAAATGCAAAACGTACATATCCGATTTTCTTGGCAGTCCAAAAGCGCACTTTAAATTTGGGCTCCCCTATCCCTCTGCTAATTACCTGCCCTTATCTATGGTTGCAGGTAGCGTACTAGTAAGCATCGTACGATTATGCTGAAATTGGCTTTAAAATTATTCCGAGGATTATTTCCCATTTACAATAGGATGTATATCTTCTATTTGCCGAAATATATTAGCCAAAGGCTTTAATCCTTCAGTCTACAAAAGAAGCGCACTCATAAGCTTACAAAATTCGGTAGAGTTTAACGCTGTATCTATACCTTTTGACTCACAATATATGGGACATTCTCCGTTGGTATAATCACTAGATACATTCGACATTTTTTTTACTCCACTAAATATTCTTGGCCCACCTTGTCAATTTTTCTGTTGCTTCTGTGCATACCACTTTAGCTAAAAAAAATTAAGAGGGTAATAACAATCATCTGAATAAGCGAAAAAAATCTACAAGTCATTTTGCGCCAGTACAGCCCCCCACAATTTTGTAAATAATTTTTTTGATTCTCTAAATATTTTTCGCTTACGCTTCTAATTGTTCTGTAGCTTCTCTACATACGTCTGTAGACTGATGAAAATTGAGAGGAAAAAAAACGTCCGGATGAGTAAAAAAAAATACCTACGAATTATATTCTGTGTCAATTGATCCCTGATCATTTTTTTACGACTCTAAATATTTTAGGCCCATTCCGCCAATTTTTCTATAGGTTCTGTGCATATCACTGTAGGTCTGAAAATATTACGACAGAAATAAAACCCGCCCGACTGAGCGAAAAAAAATATAAATAATTTAAAAAAAGAAGCGGCCAAACTGACATAGAATGCCCCATATTCGTCCCATCAGATATCAAAGAACATATATTAATATATGTTCTTTGATAGTAGTTGTCAAGACTGACGACAATGAATCAGTACATATAATAGAATCGACAAAATTATTTGACTTAATAATATCCAAAGCCTGCAAAATAGACGATAACTACGCACAAAAAGTAGAGCCGTGATCATTCAATCCATGGATTAAGGTGATGTCTTACACATCGTCTGCCTCTCTCAGATCGCCATAAGTGCGAGTGAGATAGCTGAACTGCTGAATAGCTGACTGCAGAATGCCAAGGCGCAGTCAGTACTTCTCGTCTTTTGCGTAGAACATCAATTGTTACCGAGAACAACACTTTACAGTTTTTGTTACCGACCGAGCAGTAGCACATTATCTTAAGATGATGTGTTAGTGTATGTGTTTTATCAAAAAACGTTCGGTGTCCTCTGAAAGATTGATTACAGTTTTTGTTACCGACTGAGTAGGTTTTACCTCCCCTTAAGACCTCAGCTATATAAAGTTAGCCATGCAACATTTAATAAAAAAACTTAGTCTTTTTCTAATTGATTGGTGGTCGAATGTTGGTGATTGTTGGCCTAATTTCAACGTTTGGTGGTCAATGGTTTATTGATAAGCGTTAAATAAAAAAAATACCGTCAAGTTATAACTTGAAAATACGCCAACATTCGACCACCAATCGATTAGAAAAACACTAAGTTTTTTTATTAAATGTTGCATGGCTAACTTTATATAGCTCATAAAGCCATACGCTTCCATGTAATATATGTTCTTTGCTACTATGTATACCACGGTCTTACATACAGGTCTGGAGACTCCTTCAGAATTCTGTGGTGGGGGTATGGTCGCTTAGTAAGGTTGAATTTAGTTTTCAGCATAGCCGCAACTCGTCGCCGTCATCGGGTTCGCAGTTATTTTAATAACCTGAAAATCTGGCGTGTGTTTTACTCAGTTTTTCGTTGATAAATTTAAAAAAATGACAAAGTGGTGTGCAGTGCCAAATTGTAGAACCGGCAGCAGAACAGAAAAAAAATATTCTGTGTTTCGTGTGCCGAGAGATGCGGCACAGCTAAAAAAATGGGAAGAGGCTATCCCGGGCATTCTCAAGTTGAATGCGACGGATGTTGTATGCGAAAAACATTTCGACGCTGTTGACGTCGCCCGCGAATGGATTAAATTCGGTGTTGATGGGCAAGTAATTGCACGGGTGAGTTTAATAAGAATACATCACATGTGGCTTTAAATGTGTCTTAATCATATCCAGTATTTTTCAAATTAAAGGCCCCATACAAGTATCCGCAGTTGAAGAAACTCGCTGTGCCCATTAGATTTAGTGACTGTTCAACAGGGAAGGAACATTGTCCACCACTACATGAATATGCACAGCAGAGTTTTCATCTGCAAAATGAATCTCCGATGATTCAAAATCAGTGCAGTGTTGCTATCGAGTCTTCTAATATCTCCATTCCGGTTATTAATACTTCCAATGGTAAGTTTTCTGAAATAAAATGTATTTACTGAACTGCTGATGAAACCATAAAATATAAGTGATTAAAACATAAACAAATTGATTACTTTATTATTACAGATATTGTTTGTGTCCCTCCATCAACTCAGTGTATAAACATAAACATTGGGTTACCGCTCTCTGCTATGGATGTAAACAATTGTGAACCTCCAAAAGCGGTTTTGTTTGCTCCTGCAGAAAAAAACGACGTACAACATACATCTGTGAAGCAAGATTTATATTTGCAAGAAAATCCTCCAAACATTGATGGTGAGTTTTCTGAAAAACAATAATCAATGATACATCTTATGCTATGTGTGGAAAAAAAATAGTCATCACATTGTTATTAAAAAAAGGAGATCAAAAAAGCAAATCGAAAATCCTTAATGGTTATTGAGAAAAATAAAATAACAAGTAGAGAAAAAAAACTTGCAATATACCTTTCATATATACCTTTACTAGAAATCTGGAGGGCCTGTAAAAAATGCATATCATTTTTTAAAAATATTCATAATACATATATTGAAATTTATGTAAATTAAATAATACAACAATTACTTCTATTAATATTATAGATATCACTCGTATTCCTTCACCAACTCCAGGGACTAGCACAGACATTGGGATCTCGTTCACTGCCATAGGAGCATCGTGTTGCGAACCTCTTGTAGCAAGTACGTTTGCTTTTCAGAAACCTGCTGAAGTGCCCACATCTTTACAAATCAACAAACGTGAGTAACGCTACGTCTCACATGTATCTTTAAAACAATCTTATTTCTATTGCTCAAATCCCAATGCCTACAACAATAAAACACTTAATGCGAATTATACTTACCTCTGTGGAAGCTGCTAAACCTAAAAGAAGAATATGATTAACTAAATAATTTATATTAAACCAAATAAACAACATTAATTAAACTATTTCATTAATACTTACCATTAAAACTTTCATGATATTTATATCATGAAAGTTATTTTTACTGTGATTAAAATTAAGGGAAAGAATGTATTAGAAGCAATCAATCAAGCTATAAAGTATTCAATTTAAGAGATGAAATATGATTGTATGCATTTTTATTAGCGCAGAAAGTTACTACTGTTCATACAGACTTCTTTACTTCATTACTGCAGTAGAACCAGAAGCAAAGGCGATCACCAATAGTGACTTCTCCGCCTGTGTTCCGGAGTTGTGGAGTTGTGGAAAGATGCGTTCAGAACTTGGATATGGAACTCTGTTTTCATTCACGATCACGAAGATCGAAAACGGCGTGTCCTGTCCAGTGACACAAAAAAGTGTTATACTTAACGTGGACGGAACGTTGCAGTATTTCGTTTATGGACATCCCGTTGACCTGCAGGAAACGAAACTCAAGCGCGTATTAAATACATCGGAAATGCTGCCGGACGTACTCAACAAATTCAGGGGTATGAACGTTTGCAGTGGCCTCGGTGACGTCAACTTTCATCTTATATCAGCTAGTTCGGCATATCAAGATTACGTCGACAAGTGGAGAAGTAAAGGCTGCACACTTCTCTCAAAGAAAAGGAGATGCGATGCTTGCATAAAATTGAAAAAGTGCATACTGCAAGGCGCAGCACGACTACAAAGTCGTACGACCATAAATCGAGTCGGTAGCATTGCGAACCCTGTTATCCAACGGAAAATGTCGGCATTGCGGGCGAAAATTAGACGTGAAAGGCGTGAGAAACTTCGTGCCAGAGATCATGTACAATACGTAAGGGGATGTTTGAAAACCAAAGAGGCAGAAATGGCATGCATGCACGATACGACTGTGGACACAATACTAGCCAAATTGGAAATTACAGCCTCTCAAAAACTTGTATTGAAAGAAATCGTCGCGGCCGCTAAGAAACAGGATGTCAGAGGTCGACGTTATACTGACGAGTCCTGACGAGTGGATCATGCTGTGCATGCTCATGAGCATACGATCCCCAAAAGATTACGAATTTCTGCGCAAAAACGGTATTTTACCACTTCCCTGCACGCGGACGATACGAAGTTATTTCTCGTTGATTAATTCAAAATGTGGATTTGATGCTGAGTTTGCAGAATTGCTCAAAAAACATTTCGACTCAAAGACTCCGCTGCAGCGTCACGGGGTACTGCTGGTTGATGAAATCAACCTGAGAAAATCTGTTCCTGTTTGCACAAGAAATTTAACTTACCTGGGCTTGACTGACCTTGGTGAGGACGCAAAAACATCCACGGATATAAACGAGCAGGCAACCCACGATCTCAGAAAGCGAAAAGAATTTTTATAAAAATAAATACCTGAAAAAATAAAATAATTAAACAAATTTTAAAAGACGAAATTTGTTTTTGATTCGTACTTACCTGCACATGAAATCCTGGAAGCCCTGTTAAAATAAAAATAAACAAAATTCTACATAACATGTAATAAAACCACATAAACAAGAAAATTTAAAACTATTTATTGTATAAGCATATATTATAACTATTTCAAGCATTCTAATTTAGCATATTGCTAATCGAAATCATTTGTTTCTCGCAGTCGGTTGGATTAAAAATAATTAGGATATTATTAAGATATTTATTCTATTATAGTTTATTTGGCGGGCATAATTAACACCTTTGTGCGGTATGTTCAAACGTTTTTAAAGTATAATAAATATTTGTAAAAACGTGTAAGTGGAGCTGCAATGGAGACCGTGTGTGAAAGTGAGACAGACAGATACGCTCTGCCCCTCCGCGTCCCTCGCCTACATGCAAAACCTTACATGCAACGACTCTACCGGCGACTGAGGGAACTTAAAATGGCTTCGCTAAGCGACCCACCCCCTCTACTGAAGTTGCAAGACCTGTATGTAAGACCGTGATGTATACCGAACGTATTTGCTATAGCAGATGTCGCTTGTTGTTGTCGCGCGTATGAGAACGTACCATAACGCGAGTTTAGCGCGTGTTTATGTCACCACGTGTTAAGCGTCTGCATGAACAAGTCAGTGATTTTGTCAAAACACCCGTAAACAATGCCAGCAAAAGTGAAGAACAATGTGTTAACGTACGAGGGTTGCAATTACTTGAAGTATCGTTTACTCCTTTCGACTTTGTCGGGAAAACCAGTGAGGATTACGGACATAAGGACGAATGACGACGATCCGGGGCTGAAAGGTTAGTGCAGCAATAGTCGAGCTTTTTGAAACATCATATTTTCACATAATTAAAAATTTTCTTTACAGAATTCGAAGTAAGCTTGATTCGTTTGTTGGATCGAATCACAAATGGAACAAAGATTGAATTGAATGAAACTGGTACAAGTCTTTATTATTGCCCTGGACTTCTGATTGGTGGTGATTTGGAACACGATTGTAGCTTGGAACGAGGGATAACTTACTACCTGGAAGCTGTCATGGCTCTTGCACCTTTCTGCAAAAAACCTGTTGATATAAAACTCCGAGGAGTCACAAATAACACTTCAGGTACAGAAGATACTGATTGTACTAATCATCAATCAATTAGTCTTACAACATTATATATAGCAGTGACCAAAAATAATAGAGAAAGTTCTCAGACTTTTGTGTGAATATTCTTTGAGTGAATTGTTGTTTTTTTCTAAATACAATTAAAACTAATGTTGCAACATAAAGTCTCAGTATCTGTTATTCAAAATAACATTCCAACGTATACAAACATCAGAGATTTTTATTTATTTGAAAAGTAATCTAAGATGAAGCTAAAACTATATATGCATGGGGGATTCCATGGGACTTTCGCCACCCCGAAAAACAAAAAATCTCAAATTTTTTCTAAAAATCAGATTCAATGGTGTCTATTGATGCACCAAATTTCAAAATTCTAAAAAAATATTTGACCGGATATGCAAATTTTTCCGTTTTTTATCATTTTTCATTTAATGTGTAATATCTAAGAAACTATTGATCGTATCGAAATTATTAAAAGATGAAAATGTGCATTTTTTTATTGCCAACAAGAAAAAAATTAATTAAAATAGTTGGACTTCGGATTTTTTCATCGGACCAATTGCCTCGAAATCTTTGAGTGATCGCCGAATTTTGAATATTTTTTTTTTCATGGGATGGCTTAATTCTGTGACGTTACAGCAATATGCATTTTTTTAAATACATTTAAAAAATTCGAATTGCTGTAAGATCCACAGCATTGGGCCATCCCATGAAAAAAAAAATACTCAAAATTCTGCGATCACTCAAAGATTCCGAGGCAATTTGTCCGATGAAAAAATCTGAAGTCCAACCATAAAAAAAAATAATTTTGTTGTTTCTTCCATAAAATGTGACCTGAAATTAAGCAATTAATTTTGAATATATTTTTTTCTTGTTGGCCATAAAAAAAATGCACATTTTCGTCTTTTAATGATTTCGATGCGATCAATAGTTTCCGAGATATTACAGATTAAATGAAAAACGATAAAAAACAAAAAAATTTGCATATTCCGGTCAACTATTTTTTTAGAATTTTGAAATTTGGTCCATCAATAGGCACCGCTGAACCTGATTTTTAGATGAAATTTGAGATTTTTTTTTTTTTGGGGGGTGGCGAAAGTCCCGTGGAATCCCCCACATATGAAATAACGTTCAGGAATATTTTGTACTAAATTTAAAAAATGTCAATGGAAACATTGAAATTTTTTGTTCATGCAAAAATAAAAGCCCTTTGTGAGTAGTAAATAACTAAAATCTTTATTACTTATTTTTATTTTCATACAGATCCATCGATAGATAGAATGAAGACAGCTGGAATTCCAGTTCTCAAGAAATTTTTGATGATAGATACAGATGTTGAGCTCAAAATTTGCAAACGTGGAGCTGCTCCTTTAGGTGGTGGAGAAATCCACTTTAAATGTCCTATTTATCGTAATATAAAGACTGTACAGCTTCAGAATAGTGGGATGGTCAAGAGAATCCGCGGCGTAGCCTGCAGTATACGAGTTTCACCGGCGATCGCTAATCGTCTCGTAGATTCAGCAAAGGAAGTTCTGCTGAAATTTATACCAGATGTATACATTCACACGGACCATTGCAGGGGCGCTGCAAGTGGAAAATCTCCAGGTGAGAATGTCTAGTTTACGTATAGCTAATTTCATCTTTCCTCTTAAGTAGATTGAGTATCCTATACAAAATGATAAAAATACACTCCAATTTTTGGAGGATATTCGGCGATAAAAATCACATCTCCGTGCCAAATTTCATGTTAATCGTGCAGATGGTTACCGAGAAATTAATTATTGAAGTAACACTCTTATACATACTTAGCAACTTAGCGGAAACTATACGCACCTCCAACGCTATACTCGAAAGTATACTCAAAATGATAAAAGATTGTTGATAAAAGAACCAAATCATTGCTTGTATATTCGATGAAGAACTTCTACGAAGACCGAAATGATTCGTGTGCTTCGTTGCAGAGAAAACAAAAAAACAAAACTGCTCGAATAGTACAATATAATGTACACCAGTGAACGCGTGTCACGGACCTCTCTCACACGCTATTATTATCCACCCTCCTTAAGGATATCTGTACTAAAACTAATTTCTGAAAAACTAGAAAAAAATCGATAATTGTCCCACGATTCTTTGGCAACTTTTAAAAGATCTGATCTTTCGTTAGCAACATATACTTAAAATCACAGAGTTTTACGTAACCGAAAGATTAAAAAATCGGCACACCCCAACGGAATGTACCGTTTTAGTTCTTAAGATTCTGTTTGATAAGAATAACAAATTAATGGATCGAAAGATGTACCTTAACGTACCACAACCTCGAAAATCGTGAAAAAAAATTTCGTCCCATGCACATATAGAAAAGATCTGCTATTTAATTGGGTCATCCCCAGATAGACAAACGTGCTTTTCTTTTGGTCATGCCGTCACCGTGCCGTCACGTGTCGGCATGTGTCTATCTGGGTCATATGAAAATGGATAAAATATATAATATTAACGTGGTAGTGATCGACAATATAAGAATTATTATTTACCGTCACAAAATTAATTTTATTAGATATTTTTGTCACGCTGGTGGAAGTCAAGATTTTGGTACATTACATACTGTGTTGTTCACTAGATCGTCATATCTCATCGATATATCTCATAATATTAACTGAAACATTACTCTTCTCAAGACTTTACATTAAAAAGGAGACAGGATGGTCAAACATCTTACAATTTTGACCTATTGTTCACAGCATCTCCCTCTAAATTACACTATTTTTAAACTCAATTTCTAATTTTTCATGTTTTGCCGGTAGAAATAGAAACGCCTCGTTTTTGCGTGATTCGTGTATGGCTTACGTGATAATCTTGCCAAGTACAATTGGAAATATAAACATCATTATTCACAGACGTTGAACTTTTTAAAGATTGTTGTGGGGCCAAGTCAAAATGCTACCACTGTCATGAAAATTTTCACGAATGTTCATTATCCCTGTGCAAATAGTCTGGTGAAATTTTAGAACGGTGAACAGCACCGTTTAGGAGAAAAAAGATCGCAAATTTTACAACCTATTGCTCTATTGTTATAGCGAGTTCTGGCGATTTCGCCGTATTTACGTTATAACAGCTAAGAAAATGCTACCACGTACATAAAACAACTATATATAGTTTAAACGATAATCGCTTTAACGTTTGGCACCTTTGGACGACGATCGACAGCACCGTTATTTAATTATTAATTTTTTTAAAGTCTTGGTCGTCTTCGCTTAGGAACTGAATACGCAGCTGTCTCACTCGCATACCAACCGCACCGCACACCGCGCGCCCCTTAGTCTCCCCGTCGCTTCACCCCGCAAGCTCAGACCCCACACAACCTTAAAATAGATAACATATTCAAGAATCTGTACGCGAAAATTTACCAAATCCATTAGAGAATCTTTTTAACCTCGAATTATTAATTTAAATTCTAATTTGCGTTATTATAGTGACGATATTATTCCTGTGCAGGTTTTGGAATAAGTCTAACCGCGGAAACTACGAATGGAGTATTTCTCAGCGGCGATGCTTTCTCTCCACTTATGACAACCGGTTCTTTGCCCTGCGTGCCAGAGGATCTCGGCAAGGAAGCTGCTCACAAACTCCTCGATGAGATATACAGAAATGGCTGCATTGATTCGCCGTTTCAGAGTATGACTGCGTTGTTTATGGCGTTGGGAAAGAAGGATGTATCGAAAATGATCGTCGGCCCTTTGACGCAAACAATGTGAGCATTAAAAAAAACTCATAATAGCAAGGGATCAATGTCTTGAACAAAAATAACACAACGCTGCTTTTAATTCGTTACAGGATCCAGTTTCTCCGGGATCTTCGAGATTTCTTTGGAATCGTATTCAAATTGGAGCCTGTGAAAGACGAAGAGGACGAGGATAGTGTGCAGGAACAAGTTCTTCTAACTTGTGTCGGAATAGGATATACAAATTTGAACCGACGCACTTTGTAATTAAGACAAATGATAATCTTCACCGTTTTGTACATAGATTGTATTTTTACGACAGTTTGTTATTAAAAATAAACAGTAAAGAATTTATTTCATTGTTGATATTTCAGTAAGTACAAAAAGCTTCGTATTGAAAAATTCACCCGTAGTTGAAGTCAAAGCGAAAAATTCTGTAGACTCGTCGGTTTGTCTGGCCATGCAGGAAAAATCTTGGCTTTCAGATCCTTCCACCGTTTCTGGTACGATTCGCACCATTGCTTGCATTGATAATAGTTAATCTTCTTCGGATGTCTCGGTACATTTTTCAAATCTGGACAGTTGTCGATGGTATTAAGAAAAGTTCTTAGCAACGCTCTTCTGCTTATAAGTAAATCACAGGCTTTTTTATTTTTCGTTGCTCCCTGTTTGCGGCCTTCAACAGCTATTTCGGTATCTCTATCAAAAGGAGCATGATTAATATTGTCAATACTATTATCCGAATCAACAAGTAGATACGGGTTGATTCATAAAATTGTCGATAAGTATTTCAGGCCTGAGCAAAATTGGCAAGAGCAAAAAGTTAGTTTAGTCTGTGAGATTATTTCGAATTCGTATCGAACTTTGTATTAACTAATTGCTAAAGTATTAGCAGGATATTTCAGATACAGTATTTTAAATACTTATTACTTTGGCTCAGACGCTTTGTAGTACTTGAGGAAGTTCTATTAAATATTATTCATGAACTTACTTAATTTATTCATGAATAATGAACTAATGACAAACGATCCAATTTTTTTTTACATGGTGCTTCATTCAGCTGCTCTTTATTGGAATATTATATTTGCATTTTTGTTATATAATTATAACATAGCATATAATCGTAAATATAATTATATTTACGATATGTGTTGCTCTCAATTTATGCATTCGCCATAAGAACGCATTTTAAAAGAGTTATATGAGGTATAAAAATGTTGTGTGAATGCAGAAATTTTCGAAAAATTTAGTAGTATAGAATATACGATAAAAATAGCAGATTCGTCTGTACATTTTGGTTTTCCTGACGAACCTTCTTAAAGTATGAACCTGGTACTTTGTTCAGGTCTGATTAATTTACATACCTGTTGCGAACGGCACACCACACGATGCTAGAAGGACAGGGATGTGTTCTTTCTGAGCTCTTTCTATGCATGAAAGGCACAGTAGCTTGAAAGATAATTGGTCCAGCGATGTCAGTGTTGAATCTTTTATACAATCCGCGTTCCAAAGCCTCTCGAGAAAAAGGACATTCCCCTCCAATCACTATAGTCTCCAATCGCAAAACGGGTACGAATAATGATAAAAATGATCCTTGTATGCCAACAGCGTTCCATCTATAATATGTTCATCCCTAATTTTTAAATGTATACAAGGCAAAGTATCACTATTTTTATCTGTATCTACCCTTACATCAAAAGTGGCGGATTTAATATTTCCCGATAATTCCCGATTACTGATAATTATTCAATTATTCGGTTCAGGAGCTTTAAAGATTTTATATTCCACAAACGGTTATTTAAACATGACATTTTTTTACTGTTTGTAGAATCGAGAAAATTGCAGTTTCACGTACTTTGCAATTTTATCTGAGCACGATAGGCTCAAGGTGGGATCACCTCGACCAGGTTTCGTACGCAAAGGTCCCGTGACATGATAATCCATACCAGGAGCATGAGAATCACGTTTTGATTCGGTAGCTAGACATTTCGCTCCGGTTCTGTAAATGTCTCTGATTACTTCATCTCTTGTGGTTATTATCGATCCATTCTCGCTGTAATCTGCTTCAGTCTTTCGTTTTTTTACAGGTATATTTATACCATATGTCTCGTGTTCACTCATGGGTATTATAGAGCAATCTCCACAGGGAGTTTGACTACAGTAAAAGTGGAATGAAACACCAGGCTTTACTTCAAGTCGTTCATTTATATTAATCGTAAAAACTTGGCTATCGTTAGTAGAAAAAAGTAAATTAATTTGATCATATAAATAGCGTAGGAAGGCGCGTCGTGCAAGAATCTCTGCATGAGAATCACTTAATCTATTGCCGACTTCGTATAGATTTGATTTCGTAAGTTCTGTACCGCCTAAACATTTTGTTCCTGTAGCTAAGGATACCAGAGACAAAGTGTCATCAGCGTTCTTCAAAATGATACCTGCTAAGACAGTCCATTCATTTTGCCCCGGTTTACCGGTTTTCTTCATAGAGTTATACTTATTTATGCATAGATTTGCAATAGCGTCTGCAGAACCTTGCATTTTCAAGTTCTCTACAGACGACATTTTTTTGTTGTACTTTATAATAATGATCAGGAAGTGTTTTATCGTGAAATATTTTACGATACGTTGTCTGGATCCCAGGCATATTTTGTCTGAGACAAACTTGATAAGGCCTTCATTTGATCCTCGTTAATGGTAAAATCTAATTTAAAGTTGTCTTGGATATGGACTTTCTGCACAGCTTTGGGGATGATTCCTAAAAAAATTGAATTGGAATTGATTTGAAATGTTTATTTCATTTGGTTATTTGCAGTTGTTTGAAGCTTACCTATATTTTGCTGCAAAGCCCATTTCAAAAGAACTCTTGCTGGTGAAACGTCCAGCTCATTTGCTATTTTACAGATTACAGAATCTTTTAAAAGAGACTTGTAATTGCTTGTTCCAAGGGAGGAATAAGCTTGCACATGAATTCCTTCTTGCTCACAGAATTTAATCAACTCTGTTTGTCTATAATGCGGATGACATTCAACCTGTAATAAAATTTTTTAAAAATGGCATTTCGTCCTGCAATCAACTTGGGATGGACATACGTATATAAAAGTAGTTCAGATAGTTTGGACAAAATCGAATTTTGAACATCACTATCGTTCTTAAGCTGTATATTCCACCACAGAAAACGACCATTTAAAAAACTTTTTACTGCGACTTATAAAACAGTCAGTTTCAGTTTCTGAACAGTTCAGTTGTTTCCAATTTAAAAAATCACAGATCCAACCTTCAGACAGAAAAATCAACACAAAATATTTTTTTTCACTGTTCACAAATGAAGCTACAAATGAGATTTATACATATTAATCTAGTTTGAAATCGATAGTAGGTGTTTAAATCTATAAAATCGTTATCCAGATTACCCAAAGCTGAAATCTCGATAATAATGAGGTAATACTGTGTAAGATTCTATTTTGCAACAATTTTTATTGTGAAGTGGGAAAAACTAACTTGATTTACTGCAGGCCGCACACCGAAACAGTTTTTCAATAAATGCTGAAGATGCTTGATATTATAGTTTGAAACTCCTATAGATCTCAGGAGACCCTTTGCTTGCAAATCCACCAATGTCTTCCAAGTCTGAGTCCTCAGTTCACTGTTGACATCTGAATTTTCTGGAACTCCTGCCTTGCCAGGCCAGTGAATCAGAAAGAGATCTATGTAAGAGACCTTCAGAGCAGTGAGAGCTGTTTCTACCGCATTACAAATTCTTTTAGGGTCACCATGATCGCTTGGAGCTGAAATATATTTTGGAAATTCATAATCCATAATCTCCATGCATGATAATAATTATAACTTTAAGAGAACTGAAATCCCTGGTAAAAATAAATGATAGAAAACAATTTAAAAAAATCCTATAGTTCCAAATACAGACTTTGGTTCACAAATTTATGAAGTTCTATCATAAATTTACGATTGAAATCCTATATGTTTCTGCCATATCCTATATCTCTATCTACATCGAAAATCTACGATCGTAGGAGTAATATTAATAGTACGACATCAGAGTTGCAAATGACTAATACTTATAGCAAAAAAGATGATGATACATATCACTCTATAATTATGTTTTCATAATAATAACATATGGAGATTACAATCCAATGTGTGAAAAAACTTTAATATTCAATTAAATTTTACAGTAATAGTTTTGGGAAAATGGAAAAACACAATTAATGCGTTAGGAAAGAAATGGAGGGCTGTGTTCTTCCATTTTTTCTACTATTTTTTCCAATATTTGAGCGAAAATTAGTATTTTTTTCAGCTATTCAAATGTTTACTCTCTATTTAATAATCACTACATGATATTATTATTAGATAATAATTACAAAACAATCTGTACTAAAACTATATTTCTTGAAATAATGGGGATTTACAACTTTGTATGACATTTTTCATAAAAAGAAAAAAGTTTCATCCACAAATGTTTGGATTCAAATATTTAACATATTCACAATTCATTATGATAGACTTCCTATCAGTGTGAAACAATGAGAAGAGGATCGAGTCAATCAGCATCAAATAATTGTATAAATGATAGAAAATTGTTTCAGTGATATCAGGGTTTTACAATAGATTATGGTAATTCTTTCAATATAAACACATACGGTTTAGTCCAATATAGTTTCTATAATTGTAAGATGACAGAAAATGATAGGATCACTTTATTGATGCCTCTTTGATTGTGAACAATTATTGTTGAATCATATATTTAGGATAGAACACGCTATACCACAAATGGATAAAAGTGTACAAGTAATGAAGCGTAAATTCAATGTACAATATTATAAATCCATTGGTGCATCATACATACCGATAACATATCTATCATATTTAACCCATAGAAAGGGAAAATACATAGGAAACGAATAACAAAAATTCAGTTTGTATAAATTGGTCAAAGTCAGAATAGATAAAGATTATCATCATTACCACATACAATTAAATCCCATTCAAATTCTGTTGAACTGTATCAGCTTTTATAATTTATTTTCACCAATGCCTTTATAAAAAAGGATATGTAATTTATTTTCACCTTTTATTATTTATTATTATGTGTTATTTATTAAGGTCCTTTTATTAATAACCTTTTCTGTACCTTTTTTTCATTAAACAGACAATTGAATTAAGTTCTTCAAAAGTTGTAGTTATAATAATAAAATAATTCAGTCCCTTAAAAAAAGAAATAGATGCTTACACAACTTTGTGGTGATAAAAACATCATTTCTGGTCAGATTGTGTTTAGGCAAAAGTGTTTTAAGTGCATAACCTATATCTTCCTCATTCCTGTATACAGCAGCAGTATCTGAGAAAGTAAATAGCAAAAATACAATTTATTGGTCGATTAACAATATTGCAATTTTATTATTAAAAATATTCATACCGATTGAACGATATCCAACTTTCAAGGCTTCGTCAATCACGTTATGTATAGTCTCTCTTCCCACAACTTTATAAGTCCCGACTGAAAATATTATTACAACTATTTACTGCACTCACCTAAAACGAATGTTACTCTACATAATTTTAATGTTAATAATGTACTTTGAAGTATTTTCAGATTTTGAGAGTATACTTACTTCCGACGAGCGGCATGTTGTAGCCACTTGACAGAGTAACGCATTGTCGAGTTGGATTCATAGCTCGATTTCTATTAATTAAGATTGCGCTTTTGAAAAGAATTTTAGGATACTTTTTTAATATTATAAACCGAGAATAATTGTTCACTTTATCTTAAAAGTTATCGCAAAAAACGTCTCTGTCACTGCAACACGTGCGTGGACGATCGACGTACGCAACTGGTTGTATGACAATGCGTGACGTAATTCATGTGGAATTTTGAGACGAAGTACAGTGGAACCTCGCTAGCTCACATAATGAAAAATGTAAGCTGTGTGAAAAAAACGAATGGGGATAACAAATTTCCTTTTCTCTTATGGCTCTAAGAGCATTTTCATCCTATTGTTTAAAAAAAATGCAATATCTGTATAAAAATGCCTATAACCACTAACTAAAAAGACTTTTCAAATGTTTGTAGGTGTTATATGAATGTTAACAATATAATAGAACTATTGTAACGAAAGCTTAACAACAGAGTTAGGAATTCGAAAATCTTAAACGCCCTAAGTAAGCGAAGCTTTTGCTTGATCGACAAGTTTGGTATAGTCGAATACAATAGCGCTAGTCGGCGAAATTTGATCTAAAAACAGTTGAGTTTAAGTCTATATTTAGCAAAATATTTAAACTATAAGATCCCGTTTTAACATTCACAGAACTGTTAGCGCCCAGGAAAAAAATAAAAGAGAAAAAGAAAAAAAATTCGGTTAGATGGCAAAAAAGCAAAAAGTCAATGTAGACGTTTTACGATTGAACTCTGTATTCATTTAAGGATGTTCGACTATTTCACCCTAGTCAAATTAGTGCTAAATTTTTGAAATTATTTCATTAAAGTTTAATGCATTAAATAACTTGAGTGCGTTCGGAATGAAGCGCCCGGCGACTTTTCTCTCTTTTTTTCATTCGTGATAAGAAAGAGAGAAAAGTCGCCGGACGCGCATTCGGAACGCAGCCCTGTAGTGGGGCGTTGATTCATATTGAAGCATGTACACTTAACCGAGAGAAAAATAAATAGTGACAAATTTGCATAAATATTAACTGATTAAGGTTACTTTCCGATGGGATACATTTTCGTTCACTTTTTTCCACGAGTAATCTATAATTTTTTGCCAATTTTGATGAATGATAGCTCATTCTCTTTCTTAAAATATGCTCTACAAATTGACCAGCTGGATATTTGATATCATTGATCGTTTAATAATTATAGCCTGTTGTTTAACAAAAATCAAAATAGTTTTATAAACAAATAGCTATAACTATTAAACCATCAATAATATCAAATATCTAGCCTGGCAACTTGTAAAGCATCTTTTAAGAAAGAGAATGAGCCATCATTCATCAAAATTGGCTAAAAATTATAGATTATTCTGGGAAAAAACTGAACGAAAATATATCCCATCGGTAAGTAACGTTAATCAGTTAATATTTATGCAAATTCGTCACTATTTATGTTTCTCTCGGTTAAGTTTACATGCTTCAATATGAATCAACGGCCCACTACAGTTATTTAATGCATTAAACTTTAATGAAACAATTACAAAAATGTAGCACTGATTTGACTAGTGTGAAACAGTCGAACATCCTTAATTAAGAAGAATGCATAGTACAACCTTGTATATTACTTCCACATAGATTCAGATTTGTTTTCGTGACATTTTTTTTTTACTTTTTCATCTCAATACACTCGAAATGCTCTAAAACGTCGAGAAAAATGGTTTTTAAAAACTAATGAATTTAATTTAAAAGCTTGACTGAACTAAAAAAATTCTTGTTTTCAACTCTGCATCACTCATTTCTTATCATCAATTTCTAAAATTAACTTCACAAACTAAATCGCATACTAAATTCGTAAACTAACTTCACAACACTAACGTGATGTCAGTGATAATTGGGATGAAAAAAATCATGGGTTGCGCCACGATAGAAGCAATTTTTTTTTTATTGCAATAGTTTTTTTTTTTACATAATTCGTACATATGTGATGAGAAAGTAAAAAGGTATGATGTGTCTTTCCATAGAGATTATAAAAGTAAATTGTTAAAAAAATTGATAAACATTAATGGTATAATTTACTAATAGTTGTTATATAGTAACTTCTATTTAAAAAATGTAAAAGTTTCTAAGGATTGCAATCACTGTAAAAAAATGTTCAGGAAATTAACATTTATTTATCGGATGTTTTCATGCATAATCCGGCATTTTTAATTTAATATACTATTATATAGTAATATTACCGCACGTTTATATTAAACCTGACGTTTTAAATGTTTCTAATATACCGCGTATTAATTTTACATCATACTTGTATATTTAGTATACCGGTTTATGGATAAAAACTTCCGATAAATACATGTTAATTTTTATAATGCAAATTTTAACAGTGTTAATAGTTGCAAGTTTGAACTCAAGTTCGAACTAAAGATCGGATTTGACATGTAATTTCATACTTAAATTCGAATTACGTTCAAACTTGAACTTATAAATTCGACCCTAAGTCGAAATTCTTCAATAACTGCTAAGAAAACCAAATCTTTATAAAATTTCAAGGATTTTTTCTTATAGTAACGCGTATTTACATAGATTCACTTACCAATATGAGCTAAGTCAGATTTCACTGTATCACAATCCGTACAAGCTACGTGCGATGAACGAATATGAATATCAGGTGCATTTCTCAAGTATTCGAATGTTTTTAAGGTATGTAATCTCATTCGTACTATATCCTGTGTTCTTTTTGTGATATCGGAAGAATGGACATTTTCAAAAATATCGGCATAACATTTTTTTATTCATAAAAATGGAAATTATAATAAGTACTGAACTGTCATGACCAATCTTAATTTATTATTCCTACCATTAATATTGTTGAAACTCCGCAATATTAAATTGGATTTTTCAAATTCAAAATTCGTATAAATATGATGGAACTTACAATCAATTTTAGTATGCATTTAATATTACAATCTAAACTGTCTACTTTATGTTTAAATTTGGATCAACAAAAGTCTGTATATTATACGTATAATTAGCAATACAATAACTTATGTGAGTTTTTTTGGGTTTAAAAGGATAAGAAATACCAAACAAAATATGTTGATTTCTGATGTAGATTTATTATTTCTAATAATATGGGTGTTGAAAGGTTGCAGTGTAACAAGAGTATTAAAAATATGTCTCTATCGTTCTTCATAACGAAACACGGTGTGAACCATGCTCTATACTATATGTCTGTGTAGTCGTGGCACCTATGGAAAATACACATTCCACCTTTAAATAATATGGATATATATGGATGTTTTGTATGGTGATGTTACCTGACGGGCTTTAGAACAGTTTTTTTAACCTTTTCTTTTTTTTTTTCTTCAACAAAATCGACAAGAAAATAGATACTGAAACTCCCGACCCGCACATGACGCCACAACTTTTTAAAAAATTGCAGCAGTCAACGACTCAAGTCTCTGAAGTTATGTTGATAAAAACGTGAGGATCCGTTTTTTTTTTTTTGGTAAATATAAAGCTGCTTCTCTTCCATCATACGTTTTGTTACGGCCTCTGCCTTCAATATGAGTTCCTCTCAAAGGATGTTCGGATATTCAATATCAGTTATTTATTTTTATAAAAAACCTATACGTTGTAAATTCCAATAGCGAAAATTCGTCGAAATTTGTTTTTTTTTGTTTACTACAAACAGCTATTCGTAAATACATACTTTCGTACAGTTTGATCTTCATAAAGAATTTTCGTACACGCCACGAAAGTTTCAAGTAATTTCTCGTAAGTCACTCATGGTATCGGTGATAAACTGTATAATAAACTATATTTATATATATATCTACACGTTCTTTTATTTGCGAGCTCATAGCAATCTATATACTGATGTAAATAATATAAGAAGTACTATACTCCGTAATCAGATCTTAACAAGATTTTTTTAAATATAAAGTCCGAAATTACTTTGTATTGTCGTCATCGCAAATTAAATATTGCCACGATATCCTGCACGATGATAAAGTACGTGCTAAAGTTAAAATAAAATACAGATCTAAGTAATGAAGACATAATTTCAAATGAAGTTTGAGAAACTCCATTGCAATCTCTAGCCAATTGAACATAATTCTTTTTTCGTTTCTCCGTTTTCGATATAGTCTCTATACTGTAAATATATTTAATCGCGTACTTACGACGTGAGTATCCGTTCGCGCACGCGAGTTCTCCCATTACGAGATGAGTGAACCCGTACGTGCGTTAATAATATAATCATCTTTCATACTTGTAACAGTTACGTACGGTAATAATAAAATATAATTCCAAATTGATTCGGTATATATATATATGTGTATATATATATATAAACTTAAGTAGTTTGCAGATCACTCTTTTATGCATGCCAATGCTTGTTTTCATGCTTTTAGCATATACACAAAAGACGAGCTACCGATAACTGCGTTTCGTGTTCCTCGTTGACGAGAAGAATCGTAACCGCAAATAATAAACGATGGGCACAATGATTCCATGTAAATAATTGTACAGATTAGACGTACAACTAAAATTCCTTATAGTTACATATATGGCAGATCTAAAAGTTATAACGAAGTGCGATTAATGTTATGTTAATCAACATTTAAGTAAATCAATCTCTCACGCAGTCGCTCAACTTGCACTTGTGCGAAACAAATGAAACATACAAATTTATCAATATTTATAACTTATGAGATAATAATTTCGCAGCGATAAGTGTTAACAACAGATATAATCCTTCTTTTTTGATCACGTTGATTCGCCGTTAAATCCGTGCTTCGTTGACTATATTATTAATTCGTTTAAGATCAACGATGCGGTAATCCTCCGTTTCATAGAAATTCACAATATACTCTCCATACCATTTTGAAACAATTTTTTTTTAATAATAGAGGCTATAGGAAATTCCGGGAGCTCGATCTAAATGACTGGATTTTTGCTCCGAAGAATTTTGCGATGTATTGCACGTTTTTTTTTAATAGTTCAGCACGAGATATGCAAAACCTAATATGCTGACGAGTGATCTCTTCTCCCTCTCTTTCTCTTTCTTCGCGTATACCACACGTATAATTAGCCGAAAGAAAAGAAAAAATGTTCATAAATGTGTATTGCCTGGCTAATTATATCGGCTCGCAACTATCGCACTCATACGGACTAATAATCTTAATAAAAAATACCTCATAATAGTCTCCAGTTGTATCAATGGTCCTGACCGTCGTTGGCTTCTCTCGTCGCTCTGTTTCCCATACATGATGCGAGTCGTCGTATAATTTTTCTTTGTTCTTGATTTTTTGATTTGCGTAAATAATAAATTTTCTCGTAGAATTGACAATTATGCCTCAAAGGTTGCACTTGTTGACGAATCATTAATGTTTTGTTGCTGCATAAATAAGTACTAAGGAAAACCGCGATTGCGTGAAACATTTGTCGTTGATGAAATGCGCATAGATAAAGTGATTGTGCGAGTCACGACTTTGCAAAAATTGCGTAAAGAAAAATTCGAAAAATATCTTTGCGCAATCTTGAAGTTTAAAAAACCTAAAAAAAAGAGTTCAATCCTTTTGAGATTGATGGGATACAGGATTGGTGGATAAGCTTGACGAACAGGGCTGGTGACGCGGACGGCGAAGACGCTCGGCTGGGTGGTGAACCAATCATACGCGGATGCTGTTCCAGAGTCCAGGTGTTAGCACGGGGCGAGTGGATTCCATTGTTAGCACTCCAAGCCTACAGGCCATGGACAACCAGGGTTAACAAGAAAGAAAAGAAAAAACAGATTTGTTAGTGTTTCGATTATGATTGATCGACGTTAACATTATTGTTTTCTAATAGCTCGTCAGCTGAGAGAAACATTGTTAATGGAAAGCAATGCTTTTAACGTTGTCAATAATATATTTTAAAAAGGAGTGTGCAATCTAATTCTTAAAACGAGCAATAAAAATTAAAGTTAATCGAATTCAAAAAAATGATCACGTCAACGATATTAAATCTCGTTCGCGATATGTTAGAAAATTAAATAATATACTGTCAACACGATAAATGCATTGCTTTACACATAATAGATTAAAAAAATATATTAGTTTGAAGCAGTTGTCTTTGATGTATACAAATGAAATGTAACAAACAGAAATTCCTTCTTTACAACAGTTACAAGAGACCTGCGCCATATGTTATATTTATAGCAGGCCACTCTTGACAGAGATTCGATAAGTATATAAATATTTTGTTTTTATATGGCTCGTGTACCCTCCCCGCGCATAGGACAGGCAAAGAGACTAAGAATAATTCTAGGAAAAAAAGTTGTTAAAAATATTAAAGTTTAGATTTCGTGATTGAATTTTTTTTTTAAATAAAGAAAAAAAAACACTAAATGTTGTTGCGATTAGAACGTAACATTGTCTCTTTTATGGGCTGCATCCAGCCCATTGGATGCATGTATGCACGAGATCATTGATGTATAGGAACACCGGAGGCATTAAACCTTTTGTTATTCATAGTTATTGCCAATGCGAGTAATCAACAACCCGTTACTCCGTTTGAATTATCCACCGATTTTAGAGGCAGCTTTGGGTGTGCACCTGCCACCACATAGCAGTGCTAAGTAAGTGACATTGTATTTCAAGGACCTAATGCACAGTTATATGGCTTATAATTGCTTTCATATTAATTTATATAATATAATTATTAATTTCCCATCAGCAAGCGGGTGTCAGAAAGGCTCATGAGTTACGCACGTGCCATGTAGGACAGATCTATCATACAGTTCCAGGCATTTCAGAAGCATATATATTTAGATTATTTGACAGTATTAAGATAAATAAATAAATTTAAAAAATAAATGTGTAGACGTTAGTGTCAACTTGGCCATGTGGAGCATTTTTGTTAGTTCAATAAAAGATGGTGCTGTTGTGCAGACTATGTGATGGATGAAACAAAAAAATATATATATAAATAAATATTGCGTCTATGATACGGGTGTCAATATATAAAATTACGTAAGAATGTTAGTGGTAATACGTGAAAGGGTGGGACGTCAGCTTTTTAGGCAGCGTTTACGCTTTGCCCCGTGATACGTCGTTCGCCAGAAGACATTACTTTCCGTTTCTTTCCATCGAATTGCACCGAATATTGTTTAACCGTGGGCAAGCAGGAAAATCAATCGTAGAAACAAATCTATTATTTATTATGGGTAAAGTATTCGTACAATAATTATAATAAAAATTGTAAAATACTAGGTAAAATTGACTGTGGAAAATGACAAATTGATGAAAAATACATATTGTCGTTACTGAAGATTTTGGAAGCTAAAAAATAATTTTACGACTTAACAATTATTGATCCGAGTGCCATACGGTTAAACAATCATGGTCGAGCTGATTCGAGAAGAGATTGAAAAAAAACCTTCGCGTCGCACCGCGTTACCAACCCCGTCATTTTATTGGTAACAAACAAAAATTATTTATTCATCATTTTTTTTGTATAAATATTTATTCAAATAATATAATATAATTATATATTGTATATAAATTTATATACACTTTAAATGGAAATTCAATAAGTGTTCCACAGGCACAAGTTGCCAAAAATGAAAATTAACAAAATGCAAAATATGTATAATGTCCTGGAAATTGTTTTTTTTTCTTTTTGTTCTCTCGCTCTCTCACTCTCTTGAAACAGTGATTGAAAAATCTTATTTATATATATGAAGCACCAGTTTTCAATTAATTGTATATGCCTTTGCGCCAACAACTGCCCCTAATTTGTTGGACGACTAAAACTTTCTGCAGAGTCTCGGCAATTTTTAATAATTTTTTTTTCTTCTAATGGCACAAAGGACTCGTTTTTTAATTTCAGGATAATGTGCATTTGTCGGATGGGCAGTGCTTCGAATAGAACAATATTTCATTTGATCATCTGCGAAGCGGGGAGGTGCGCACCCACACCGCGTGCTCTCCCCGTACAATATTTAACGGTGGCACAAGAAATAAGAAAAAAAAAATAACAACAATTTTAATAAAATGACCTCCTTCTCATACAACTTCTCATACATCCTGCAGCATTTACTGTTGCTTAGACCTAGGAGCGGGGAGTTGCGCCAAATGTATTTACGAACGAATAATATCATAAATCCTTCATTGTTCATCGATATTCACTGGAAGACATACTTTTTCAAATTTTCGTACACTGTACGCTGTTGCTTTCCCAATGTATGATATCCTTTCCATTGATTCTTATTCAAAGTATAGCTCCCGCGGAGAAGCTTGGCGACCAAGTTCTCTTCATGTAGTTAAACTAGACGACGTATACGAGGTTCGTTTTTACGCCGCAATGTGAATCTTTTATTCATCGCGTTAAAACGAAGCTCGTATTTGTTTTTAATGATAAAAGAGAGATAGAAAAATAAACAAAGTCATGTAATACTGCTGGTGCGGATCTCACGGCTAGAGACTATGATCCGACTGTGAGGATATTGTTTATCCGTTGAACGACGTTAATTCTTGTGACGGTTTTATTTTTATTACGTCAAGTGTTATTAATCCTCCGATAGTTTCACTAATTATTATAATACCATTTATTGCATAATCGAATATTCAATTTGATCAATAAATCAACTGTGAATGAAAATATTTAAAAAAATATATATTCTCTTTTCAAGGCATGTCATGGAACTATCTGAACACAAAAAAAGAAATCTGTAAATGATTGAGATTTAATGCAAAATAAATAAGATGAGATATCTAAATTATGAGAGTATTTTACTAAAAAATGTTCGTGGTTTTCATCGAAGGGTTAATCGAACGAGCCAAACTTCGGATACTTTAGAATCGATGGACGTTGCTTCAGGTACACAGTGCAAGCACGCACGCGTCGTTCTTCATTCTTTTTCTTTTCGAATGACGTACCGAAGCGTGCGAGCTTTGGCATACATTGGTAAGCGATACAGGTTGATAGTATTTATATATACGAAATAGTACATATATACGTAAATGAAGGTTTGTGCACAACTAACCTTTCCGCGGAGACGCGACTGTAACTCTGTATTCACGAGAGAGCGCCGGCCCTTTGATAAGGGTGCTCGCGAATCTGACCCAGGTGCCTACGCTGCTTCGCAGCGGCTGCTGCACCTGTTCCCCAACATAGAAATGTGAGTAATCGACTCGCTACGGTTTTACCAATATCGTCCATAGCCGTTGGCAACCAGACAGTTGTTTCTGCCACTATAGCTAACATTTTGTTTATTACAAGAACAGAAAAACATATTTCTTTTTTCATTCATTGCGATGTTTACTGGACGTGAGCTGCAAGAAAATACGTGTTTAACTGTAATAATAAAAGTGTAATGGACTCGAAGAATTATATACTTCATCGGTGCGGAGTAATAAACGTTATATTACCTCGCACTTCACGCACAGTAAAATGGCACACGTGCTTACGTTCCGGAATTGGCAAACATTGAACACTGCGATACGATAGATAGTTAGAAAGTTTTGTACTTGCGGCGAGGTTAAGCGTTTTCTCTTAAATGCACAATTTCGTGGCATTCGCACCGTGAAATAACAATTGTTTTACTTTTTTTTTTATGTTGTCGAATTGCGGATTTTTAATACAACTTATTGTGTTAACGTTTGCTAAATTTCCAGAACTTATGCACGAAATTTAAAGATAATTATACGGCAAATAAAATTTTAAGTCATACGAGCGATCGATTATTACCTAAAGATCATGATAATCGGAAGAAGCCGCTCGGGGCCGGATATCCTTCTCACTCAGATATATATTTATAAATATATATATATATATATACTCAAGGCTGCGTCTCTGCTTTTTCGTTTTTTTTTTTTGCTTTTTTTTTGATTCTCGAAGGAAATCAGGTAATATCGTAATACGTAAACTAAAATGTAACCAGCCATTTCACTCATTCAAAGTCACAATGAGTATTAAAATTAAGATCTATACTGCGCGCCGCCTTTACCCTTCGCATAAATATTGCTAAATCTTTATAAAAATAAAATTAAATAATCGATATAAAATAATATAAAATAATGTACATGATTCTGGTAATAGCATATTCAATGTTCTTCAAAGACTATTCATCGAAAAGGATCCGTTTACGTTGATTATGGCATGTCTGTGCTCAAATTATTGAGATTTTTTCAATCAGAGATAAACAATTTGGCACTTGTTGGTCTTTTTCGTTTTCCCTGCAATTCTACGTTTGGTTAACAGTCGAGATATCAATTGGATCTTTTTCAACGTGTGGTCTTCGATACGCTTAAACACCTACAAGTATACGCTAGAACCATCAGTCCTGAATAAAAACGCGGTTGTTTGGTCCCTGGGTAGTTTCCCTACACCTACTGTCTGCCTAAAACCCTACGCCTACCTATCACCGGCGAAGTTAGTTGACAAAAAACAAAGTTGTTATAACTGCAATAGAATTGACGAAACTAAACTGACAAGGAAACATCCCGAAGCGCTACGACCCGATTTTCTCCGGATATTACTAAAACCTAAGACGCTAAATTCATCAGATACCTCTGGCCATGCAGATAGACGACCTCGGTGACTCTAGTCCTACGTGCCGTCCGATTCGTTGAAAAATCGAACAAATTCTTAAGATTTTTGGGGGCGCACAGCGCTACGTTATCCGAATTAAAGTATAGATCGTAAAGCCGTCCCAGTACCGCCAGTAGTTGTGCAGAACCACATAATGAACACTTTGAGATGTCTCCTCGTCGAAGTTATCTGTCGGATTAAAAGGAGGCATTCAAAAATCGCACTTTCTAAAACTTTCATTTTCGAAAAGAAAAAAAAAATGAGAAAAAAAAACGTTTTGAATGAAGCCGAGGGATTAACTAATTTAGTTTCTTTTGTTTGTTGAATCAATTCATTGGACTCGACGATCTCGGAATAAGTAAGCAAAAACGTGAGGTGAGCGAGTCTCGTGGTAAGGCGGACGGTTCGTGTTACTTGTTATTCCCGTTTCTTTTTTAGTTCTGTTTTTTTAGACCAACCCTAGGGATATCCACTCGAGATTCTAGTAGGAACGGGCGATATTAATAATAAAAAAATCGCTGTTTATAAAACCGATTATTTAAGTGAAACATCGAAAAATCGATTATATTAAACTGTGTATGTCGAAAGGTTAATGATATTCCTGTTTTCACAGGTGTGAACTCTCATTACTTTTTCAAACGAATATTTATGATATAATTTATTTTCAAATAAATATTTTTAAAAACTTTTGAAGTATTGCTATTAACGAAATTCTTTATCGATATAATTTCACGAAAAATTACTAGAAGAAAAAAAGACGTACGGCCATCTATTCATTTTTCGATGCATGAAGTATATTCCTGCATTTTTGTAAATAATTTTTTTTAGAAACTGTAAGAACTTTCCTCATGTCTTTTGACGAATTATCGAATTTGCTATTTAGAAAAAAAATCGGAAATCGATTAACCGGCTTATACTAAACATCGATCAACAACATCGATCACAATGGTAAAAAATATTGATCTTCGATTAATCGTAGAATATCGCCCGTCCCTAGATTCTAGTAGTACTTTGTAGTGTTAACTGGTAATGCCTTTGCATCGGATGCTAACAATCAAAAGAAAAAAAAACGGAAAAAATATTTAAAAAGAAAACCAAGATAATAACAAATGCAAATTAGCAAAGATTCATTAATGACCCATCACCGTATTATCGATAAACAATTATAGAAGAAAGGTCGAGCATTTAGTACGTATAGTTAGTACGTAAATAAAATAAACAAAATTACGACTCGCGATAATTGAGATTCGTCGTCGCGTGTTTATAATTAATCTCTTTTGACGTTACCACGGGAAAATAAAAAAACAAGCAAAAATGATATTTAAAAAATCTGCAAAAGCTAATATTCTTATACTCACTAACCTGCTACTTTCAATAAATATAAATATATGTATCTATATGTTTATAATATGTAAATACGACTTTTATAACTACAACAATGAATGGCCTTTGATTATTGCATTGAGTAATGCACGAGAATGTGCCACACGATTGGACGCCTCGTAGACACGATGCCCCGAGGATCCATATATAGAGAGTATATTTCCGTTTGGTATGTAAAAACAACGTTACTTACAATTACGGGTAAGTATGCGAACGCATGCTTGCTATGTATATTATGAATTATAAATTGATTACGGGGGTAACGGAATACTTTGCGCTATCGCGGAGAATACGGACTTTTTCTTGTGTTATCCCACTGCCAATTGTGTGATGCGCGACGTATTGCTGAAAAGTGTTCAACTGACTTTGTTACCATGCCACTTTCAATACTGTTAGCATTGAAATAATATAAATTAATAAACCCAAAAACAAATTTTGAGTTTATCGATTGAATCACACACAACTCTCAACCCGAGTTCGTTAAAGCAAATATTATATATAAATATACGTATATGCATTACTTTTCGTCATTAAAACAAAAAATTCTAATTAATTTAACCACTGTGCGAAGTCGAATGATCGAAAATTTATAAAAAATATATTGTATATAACAAAAATAAATAAAAAATGTGCAGGCGTCGTGGATGAGGCATGGCAACCCCGAGAAAAATCCGAGAACGTCGAAGTTAGTACGTACGTATTAATCGACATATAGGCCATCCCGTTAAACGCATTTTTCTTTCACCCGGCCCTATATGAATCTTCTGGACTAGTATAGTATGTGCATTCTCGTTATTTCAGTAATACGCTATCCTCTCTGTGACGTGCAAGCACCTGAACCCCTCGTTGCGGGTATTGTGACGTTGTGTTACTTTAAACTACAAAATTAAAAATAATTTTAAAAAATGAAGAATTTGCAATGAATTATAAAAGAAAGAATGAAAATACGTAAAAAAGAAACATAGTAAAAGAAACTTGTAAACGAAAACGTAGAACCCTAACGTTCTGCGACGAGTATGATCGTTAACAACGCGATAAACGTTTGTGACCGTTAACGATTAATGACGCGACTAGTAAATGACTGTAATCAGCTATTTCTTAAAATCCTACGAGCGCCTACACGTCCGTAACGCGTAGAAGACGGCTGATAATTGTATGTATATATATATTATATATTAAAAAAAGTCGTGGACGAATTTATATCGTACGTTAATCGTACCGAAATACGTAAACATTAATAATCGCAATAGAAATAGTTGTAGTAATAATAATCGTCATCGACTATGATTTTTGCACTGCCCGGTTCTTCGTTAAGGCCTAATAAAAACGGCAGATATCGGACCGTTAAATGTAAGCAATGTAAAGAACTCGGGCTCGAGCCTAGCGTCAGCGAGCAAACAACCCACCAGAATGGTCCGCAGTGGCGTACTCGGTGAGTAGTGGAGATGCTGCCAGGGCCGCGTAGTTGGCGTAGTCGGCGTATGGCGTGTATATTAGACCATGGTGGTCACCGGCTGACAGAAGAGATCCTGGTGGACCGGAGCCATTCAACAGCGACGCTGCGGTCGTGGGGACGGATATTCGTGGCGAGAGGATTAGCGGTGCTCCCAATGGAGCATTTTGGGTTCGCATTTGCGTACCAAGTCCTGGAAGAAGGCGCTGGGTCTCAGCGGCGGCGGCCGCCACGCGCCTCCATTCCTCGTCGCAAGCTGCAATGTCAAAAGCTATACTGACTCTTTAGGCTGAACTCGGTTAATTTTGGTTGAATTTAAAAAATAAATAAATATTATAAAGAAATTCATTGTACAAATTAAGATACTTTTAGCGAAAACTTTCATGCATAAACGGGTATATTGAATTTCATAGACGATTTTAATGTTAAATTAATAAATGGATATTAAAAGTGTTCAAAAAGTCATGTTTTATGTAACTACCGAAATGTTATTATAATTATATGTTACATTTGATATACCAGCTTATGGCTTTCTTGACGAGTGACGAGTTTACACAAGTCACCAAAAAGTTTTTCCACCGAGTATCGTACATAATTTTAATTCGCAAGGTGTGAAAATAGGGTCTGATGCACGCGAAGCGTGCGTAAAACCACGTTTTTCCACACTGAGTGAAATAAAATTCATTGTCGCATCGAGTGAAGTAAAAGTATATACATGTTCTTCCTGGCATTGAAGTTAGCAATGTTGGTGCAACAAAATCACTGGCAATTTATAACATTACAAAAAAGTTTGTAACAGTTCTGGGTATCTCTATAAGCTCATTTTCTTCCTTATTCATTGCTAACTGCCACAAATCATTGGCGTATCGCAAATAAACTCAATTTGCTGCAGAAATGTAGATTTCATTGCAAATCTCGAAGTGATCCACTTAAGCAGAGTTGTGAAGATCCTCATTCAATTCAATAAATATTTGTTGCATAACCTATTTAATAGTCATTATTTAACGACAACTGTATGCAGTTTTCATAAAAAGCTATTCAAATTTTCGAATAAATGGCACGTATTTTTTAAATTGAAATTTCACGAAAATTATAAAATTGATGAGGACATTCTTTTTCGTTTCCCTCACCATTTTTTTTTACTTTTCTAACTTAAGTTAATATTATTAAATAGTTTTATCTATCATTTATCTACAAATGTTTATTTTTTTTAAATAATGGGAATCTAAAACGATGTACTTAATTTACTGTTTTGGATAAAGAAAAGACGAATGTTCTCACGAGGAAACGCGACGGCATTACGTGCCTAGCGCGTGGAATTTCAGTCGTTTATCTTCCGCGTGCCTCGATCGGAGTCAGCGATCCTTTTGTTTATTTATTTTTTTGTTTCTTTGTATTATAAAAACGAGTTTATTGAACGGAGCGAAGGTGCCAGAGACACTGAAGGAATTATGTATGAAAAATAATATACTCGTTGGTAAAGTTCTTGTGAATTTATTGGTCTATTAAATTTTTCCGTGAACCTAATTTTCGCAGGATCGGGATCCTATCTGTCGCAGGACCGGGGTTCCAACCAACCGGTATCCGAACCGCTATATATTCCCATTTTATTTGTATAATATTATTAATTATTGATTTATTTCCAAATATTGAATTAGAAAAAGAGGTAATAAAGTGTTTAATATTTTTTTGATAATTCAGTGGATATATTCGCTCAGTTCAGAGCAGAGTTGTAAATGCCTAATACTTATAGAAATAATGATGATGATACGATCAGCTCTATAATTATGATTTTATAATAATAACATGTAGCGATTGTAATACGATGATTAAACTTTGGAGTGGCTGCAAAAATTATTATTTTTCAATAAAAATTCACGGTAATCCTTTTGAAAAAATGGAAGAAAATAAGTAATGCATTACTTATTTCTTCCATTTTACACTATTTCTTCCAATATTAAAGCGAAAATTACTATTTTTTTCAGCTATTCAAATGTTTACACTGTATTTTATAATAACTGCATATTATTATTATGAAATCATAATTACGAAACAAATTGTACTGTAAACTATATCTCATGAGTCAATGGGGATTTACAACTCTGTTTCAGAGGTTTCACTTCACGCTTACATACCAGTGAATGTTTTGATTTGATGTGAAAAGTGATTGTATTATGTCGTTGTTTTTATGTTTTAATAAATTCTACTACTACAACTAGCCAACCTCCTATCTTTCGTACACCACGTTTATGCAACTTGCATTTAGCTGTTTACTCAAATTGGATACTAGTTTCTTGCAACTACTTATTTTTGCAGTCTGCAATCTCGTAAAGTTATCCATCTATGATAGTGAAATGAAATGAACAAACAGAAAAAGGAGTAATGATTATATATTCCAAAACTTCACTGATCTTGCTAATTGAATCAATGTGATCAAATAATTTAAAAACAACTGTGTTATGTTACACATTGTTTACATTACACATTTTATAATATGTTACAGTTATTTTCCAAAAATAATTTTTCATATTTTCCTACAGTCTACCATATCCACTGAAAAGTTTTGAGTGGAAACTTATTCACTCTGGTTGAATAGAACCAGATTTAGACATTTTCACCTCTGTGCAAGTTTTCCAGAATAACTGCTCATAAGATTGCTTTTCTTAATGATGTCTTATTTATGATTTTTAAAAAGTTTAAACTTGGAGAAAACATATTTCCAAATACCAACATCATTTCAGTATGTTGTACATTAGTTAATTATTTATTTAAAAACACATCATTTTTATAATTTTTTAAAATTTTTAAATAGACCTCTGTACTTGGCGAGTTTGCGATGTATAATATAAATTGATTCACTATTGAATGTTCATTTAAGCTGATAAACTCGCCAAGTTCCGAGGTCTATTTTTTTTGTAGTATTATTTATTTACTTTATAATTTCATATAGTTTTTTTTCAGTTTATGTCTTTTAACTTCAAATGCAATAATTTTTTTCCGCTGTATATATACATGAACAACAATATGAACTTGACAATACACCATGCAGATATTATCTTTTGATTTCACAACTTTTTGAACTTCTCCTCAAGTTGTTAACAAACTACATTCTTGGGGGGGTATAGCACAAAGGTAAATGTACTTGTCACAATTTTTGTACACGTTGTGTTTTTTTGGGGGATTTAATATACTGTGATTATATAGTTAACAGCAACTCGCGGAAGCATTTCTGCAGTCAAGAGGTGAAGAATTATTTGTCGATAGCCAATTGCAAAACAACTGATCGTTTTCTTGAATCTAATACTCATAATGTGACTCTGATTGTAATATTTACCCGCAGCAGCTGCAACTTTGGTGTTGGAGTCCCTGTACGTGCCGTTTATTATGGCCAGCTCCATGAGCTGCCTCTTTTTGAGTTCGTCCTCGCCATCAGCCTGCTAACAATCGATATCACCGTCAGGATCTTCGCATAATTTACTTCAACCTTATGACTGTATAAACTGTATTTGTTAGGTTTTTAAAGCTTCGGAAATTCTTGTTAGCTTTTTTATGATAAATATAGAATTTTGTGGAAATACCAAAGAAAAAATGTTGGGGCGGTGATCAAAAATGGGCATTCATCTACTGAAAATGTATTTAAAATAAGTTTTATATGGGATAACTATGATTGCTTATTGCAAAAAATTTAGCATTTGTGATTTCTGCAAGAATTTTGAATAATTCGGATAAATTATTCTTTTTTAATGAATTCTAATACTTAATAGGCTTAATAATCGGTAATCATTGAATGATGAAAGTATTTCAAATACATTTTCAGTGAATGAATGCTCATCCCTGGAGAGGGTAAGTTTAATGCGGATGGGAATAAAGAAAGTAGTTGGAACTGTCTCACCACGGGCACGAGCAGCTTCTTGACTTCCTCAACAGCGCGTGCGAGCTTCAGCGTGGCTCGGTTCTCGGTGTCTTCGACCGTAAGTAACACGTGCAACTCGTCTGTCAGGTGTTCCCAGTTTGGTTTGCCTCGGTTCTGTTCCTCCTGTCGAGATAAAAAATACAATAATCGATTAATCGTTTTTGAAGAATGACATTCGACATCGCTATCACTCATGTCGTAAGTCTCCATTATTTGGTGAAATAAAAATGTGTAGTACAATACATTTTTGAATTATTATACTGTAAATTTAATTATTTATTAAATTGCATAAATATTGTAAGAAAAATGGATATGTCAAATCCTCCATTAATTTATTAATGAATTACCCATGTACCCTTATCTTTTCAAGAAAAATTCCAGAAAAATGAAAAACTTTTTTTCACTATTATTAAAAAATTGGTTACATTTATAAATAAAAACTGAAGGAAATTGTTTGAAAATAATAATTATTAAACACATTATAAGATAAATGTTTATCAAATTACATAATGGAGATTCACAACCGTGTCTACATATTTTCCGTGAAACAAATATACTGTGAGCACAAAGTACGAAAAATGTGCGTTTGAAAAAAAGGAAATCAACTAACAGGGCTTATCACCAGTTTGCTCGTACTTACAATAGCCCCAGTAAAATTTCCAATCGCAGCTTGAAAAAATCATCACTATTTATGTAAAAAATGGTATTTCGATCTTGGAATTCGTTTTGAAAATCGAATTCTCTCACGTGCCACACGGAGTTACGGGGCAATGATAAAATACCAGGAAAAAATCCGAGAGTTTTTGCTACTGTCTTTTGTGCCAGGAAAATTTTCGAGTGCATGAGGCGTTGCAACGATTAGCACGCTCATTTCTTTGTCACAAATGATTGTCGAACTGTTCATATGTACTGCTTATTACGCGCATCCAGACGCATCCGCCTAACATGAATACATGTTTCTGTCGCTGCTTCGTACTTCACGCACCTGCCTAAATAATAGCCGTCAAGCTAGTTTCATCGTTCAACAAATAAATGCAAAGCGAACACGCTAAGGAACACGGAAAAAATGGTTAGCTGTCACAACCAACTACACGGTTAAATATGCGACCGAGAAAATTTACTAGGCTGCGACGACCAACTAAGACTAACTACGACAACAATTGAAAGACGGTTTTTTTAAAACTGTTCCTGCGAACTTCTTACGGGTTCAATGAACAATGTTTTTTTACCACTCTAAAAAAATATCAGTGCTTAAAAAACAATTTGCTTGCAGGCTGCTAAAATCAATAGTTTTTAAATTAACTCTATTTCTTATTTCTTACAATGACATTTAACATTGAAACGATAACATATTGTTTTGCCTATTTTACAGTTTTTAATATATTTTGTGACGAACATCCGAGATTTAAAAAAAGTAAAATATTCAGTATATCGATAAAAATTATTATAGACAATTTAGAATCGTTGCTTTTTGTGAAAACTCATCATAAACGAATGTTTTTTTCATCATTGACTTTTTCTTGATTGAGTTAATTAATGAGGAAGTAGGTACATTTTTTGCGAATATTTAAATATGTATTAATAATTGTTCTCCGTGCATATTGCTTTTTTCTCATCTATTTTATTATCATATTTGTACCGATTAAATTCAGTTTTCTCTTGTTTTTTAAATGTGTAGTAAAATTTTCTTCATTCGCGATAGAAAAAGAGGCTTTTCAAGAAGAATGAGTCGCGGAGATTCACGAATGGAGCGACGTCGACCTTCCAGGGAGAAGGGAAAAAAGCGACGAATCGAGAGAAGCGATCGGGGTCGCAACGAAGTTGTTGCGTTCGTGTGACCACGATCGGCACGGAGCCGAGAGAATCGAGACTCTCTCGAGTCCGTGCACCACGATTATAAGGTAAAAGTCAGTGACCATCTTCCCTTCTTCTCCCTACTTTACCTGACCATGCCTTAATCGGCATGAATTTTCCTTGGCGATCGCACGGGCAATATATGGCATCGAACACTCAGAACACCAGCGGGCATCACGAACTCGCTTAATAATGTGGAAAACAGAGAATTCCTTGCTCACTTGTTAACCGCATATAGTGAGACATATTTACCAGATTTTTTTTTTCAAGATCGTTTTCCAATAGTCTCGGATAGGAAATAATTCAAGTAGACTTTGGTTTGAAATTTAAATTAAGGTTGGCCTGATGAATATTTTAAAAAATGTATTTTTAAAAAGATTAATATTTTTTAAAGTTGGTCTGATACATATTGCAGAAATAATTATGTTCTATGATTCTTATACAGAAATAAAGAAGGAGCATTTTTTAAATATTTTCGTAGACTTCCGCGTTGGTAAAAATTTAATGGTATTTTTACAGTGCTTACCTTCTTTTTGTCCCGCATCGATCCTTTTCCTCGGACCATAATTTTGCAACCGGTCTCTTGTTCCAACTGTTTTGCGGTCATACCTCGGGGTCCAAGAATCCTTCCAACAAAGTTGAACTGAAAAATATAAGAAAATAATTTTACAAAATTAAGAATTGACAATGGATAAAATATGTTTCAAATACGAAATGAAAAAATACTGCAAAGCTAAATATTAGACGTTCGAATAGGAAGTGAACAAAAAAAAACGTTAAAAAGCTAAATATTCGATATTATATTCTGAGATCAATATAAAAGATGCTGTGTCACTGTGTGAGCTATAAATGAATCCCATGAATCACCACGATTTCCGAACTTGCGTAACTCGGCAGCAGACATCAATAGCATTTCGCACAGGGTCAACGCGCTCGTTAACAAATCGTACGGTATAATGACCGATTATTACCGCGACGTTCGTCTGCTACGTGAGAACGATTTGCGAGTGGCTATTAATGATAAATCGCCTCGTTGACTCGAAGATAAACGTTCGATAAAGCCCACAATCCCATCCTATCGGTACTCGAGGCGTTAACTCCCTGAGATGACTATAGAAGATATTGCCTAGTTCACCAATAGATGTACGATGTACTTGCTCAATGATATGGGGCCGAGACAAATGTAATCTACGACCAACTCGGACGATATCGTATTGATAATGAAAACACCAATAAGGGGATTATCAACGAAAAGGGACGTTCATCTAAACCACATGCATACGAAATTTATCCAAATTTTTTTAAATATTTGATTAATTTACTTATATTGTGTTTTGAAATAATTAAATTGACAATAAAATATATTTTTATGGAAAATATGTATTAGAATAAGAAATAATTATATGACACATTGGGAAAAATGTTTAGTTGATAAGATTAAGATCTTGTTAAATTAGATGTTTTTTTATTTGTCTGGTCAACTATTTTGTTGAGACCACCAAATATTATGGACGCCAGTAGCAAACAGCTGATTCGGTAGATTTCAGCGACTTTTTTGTTTCAGAGTATATTTTTGTGGAGTTCTTGAGTTTTCATTGTAGCCAAAAAAATCGACGAATGGTTTCGGTAAAATTTTCAAACTTATAACGATCATAAAACGATTTATGAGGATCACTTAATGCATTGAAAAATAAATATGCGTATAATACATTTTTTCATGCAGTTTTATGAATACTAATTCTTTTTTTGCAGATTAAAAAAAAAATCTTTAATAAACAAAAAACTGATAGAAGATTAACATCTTTATTCTGTATTTGGCATTTGTAGACGGAAATAAACTTCAGCAAAGTAATCAGGACAATTCTCACACCGGAAGAAGGAAAAAGTGAAAATCGCAAAAATTCGCTTTCGGAACTGACGAGATGCGGCTTAACGACTGAACATTCTTGAGTTCTGGTTGTGAGCAAAGAATAGAGACGAATAGTTCCGGTCAAATAGCGTGCAACGCCCATAAAATAAAGAACAAGGATTACTGGAAATGCAACGACGAATTCTGGAAAACGTAATAAGACTGATGTAAATTACGTAATCACAGTGTTTAAATATATTTTGCACGTCAAATATTCTCCTTTCTCATAGATATACATATAGCTATGAGCTTGAGAATCTTTCTTGTGTACCTACTTATGCGGTGCGTTGATACGAAGGTACGCAACGCGTTCCCGTTCAGGATGTGAAGTAATGCTCGACGCGTTCCAGGCTTCGTGGCCGTCCCCCACGACCGACGGGAGTCGAAGACCATCGGGAGAGACAGAGACAAGGTAACTCGAAGGAAGGCGCGCCCGCGTCATTATAATAGGTGCCGCTTGAGAGAAATCGTGCTCTGGCACACCGCGTATAAATCAAATGGCCCGCTGCCGTTGCTGGCAACTTTGCGAGGCTATATGCACGTCGAAGGATACCTCGCGTCAACGACAGCGACTTCCCGTTCTGCCATCACGTCACTTTGTGCTTATACATATTATTGCGTATAATATATGAGCGATTCTTTTTTAAAAACTCGTGACAGACTCGTGGACCTTATGGTATCCGATCGGATTGTAAATTCGAGATATGGTAGTGAATTGTATTCTCGTACTACTTCATTTTTTTCAGATTTTTAAACCCGATTTTTGCTCTTTACAGGGAAAAAAGGAAAAATATGCTTTTCTACGTAAAAACTTTTCCGAGGAGATAAAATACATTAAATAAAATAATGAAAAAATAATTTCTTTTGAGGAAATGAAATTATTTCGACAATCTCATAATAGTAATAAAAATTCATTAAAAACTGTTTTTTTTTACGGTTTCCGATCGCATTGTGAAATCAAGATTGAATTTTTTTCAGATTTTTTAAACTCGTTTTTTGCTTTTTACAAGAAAAAATACTCTTCATAGGGAAAAAAAGGAAAAACATGTTTTTCTACGTAAACATTTTTCCGAGGTTCAAAAAACGAAGCGTCGAAATAATTTTATTTTAGTGATGAAATGAAATTGTTTGGACACTCAATCTTTGTAATTACGTTCAGAATTGCTTAAACTGTAAACGTAGACATTTTTCTAACGTGAAAGTGCAAAAATGTAGTTTCGACAGGATATCCTTAAATACAGGCAGGTGCTGATGCTATGTTGCCCCCCAAATGCATAGCAGTGCTCAAAGTTGCAGAGAGGCTGGAAAACTCGACAACCTCGATCTTAGAAAGTCTGTATTGCGTTTGAGAGGAATCTGATCGGAGAGATTGACGCACAAGGCGCTCTGAACTACTCTAACGGGAATACTATATACGGCACTAAATCGGAAAAGTCTTTGCGGAGCAGTAGAGTCCTCGAAGTACCAGCTACTGCAGCTTGTTTAGTAATTAAAGAAATTCATAGAAACATTGAGACCACAGCCGCAGTCTTACATCTTGAACGCTTTAAAGCAACTACTGCAACTCGACTTTTTTTTATCGAAAGTTCACTTTATACCTAAGATATTACAATTTTTCTTTAGGTGATTGACATATGCCCATTTTTTAATCATTGCACTAGATTCCCCCATGGAAAAGAAATTTATACGAAAATATATCTGATATATGGGTCATTCCATACCAAGTGGGCCACCCAAATTTAGCATGGTCGCAAAAAGTGTTGATAATTTTCTCAAAAGTTGTTTAGAGTATCACAAACAACCATAAATTATTTCAGAATTTTAGCACTTATGGTTTGCCCAAAATTTAATAACTATTTTTTTTATTTAATTTTTTTCAATTCGCTGTATATTCAAAATGACCGATCTTACAAAAAATTTGTTCCTGCGTAAAATTTAAGTTTTTGAATGTACTTTTTAATTAAAAAATGTCTATAGCCGCTCAAAAAAATTGCCGCCATTTTTGGACAAAATAAATTAGTAATATTTTTTTCGTTGAAACAGACCATTCCGATTTTTCTCAAAATATCACACAATTTCCATTATTATGCTTAAAAACTATAGAAAAAATGGCGTGATGCTAAATGAATGGCCAACATGGTTTGAAATTACTCATATAGAACTTTCGGGACGACAATTAACAAATATACATATTTATTTAGTTTAGATGTATCTCAGAAATATTTTACACTCGCATATATTTCGTATATATACTAAAATATATCTGACATATAAAGAAACAAAACAATAAAGAAGTATGGGCAAGCATGATGTGTGGAATTGTGGGGAAAGATGAGAATAATTTCCAAATCGAGAGTTAAAAATGTCTCATTTCACACGGAGAAAAAGGCTTAAATCAACCAAGGCGCTTGGTTATATATGCGCCAATTAAATTATTGGTTAGAACAACCAAGTTATTATTTGACCAACCAAGTTATTGGTTACATCAACTAAATCATCTTGATTAGTCAAATAATAACTTGGTTGGTTAACAAATAACTTGATTGGTCTAACCAATAACTTAGTTGGCGCATGCATAACTAAGCGCTTAGTTGTTTTAACCAATCCTTTTTTTGCGTGCATTTTTTATTTCAACAACTCATTATTTAATACACGATTGTTTTTAAATCGATAAAAAAATCTTCAGCAAAATTCTAAAATAATCTTGCGTTATGTATAAAATGTTTACGCAATAACCGACCATATACTTCCATCTTCTTTCATGTTTTTCCCATTTTAAACGGCTTTTTGTTTCCGAAAAATTAAAAAAAAATGGATAAAGAAATCGACTCAAACGTTTTCCCTACTCGCAATAGCTCAAAAACATTGATATCTAATACAGGATTGTTGAGAATAATTTTTTTATTGAGGCGCAAAATAAAAATAAAAAAAATTGATGAAAAAAGATACAGTAAAAAAATCTAAAGAAAATGAAGTCGTTTTTCGAGCACATAGCATAGTATAAAAAATGATGGAGTGAATTGGAAGCGGTCAGGGTTGAACGCTTACTGAGTTGGCCAGGAATACCTCGTATACTTTATTTCCATATGGGATGTGACAAAAGATAGGATGAAGAAACGGAATAAGAGAAGAAGCGCTTGGTGTATCATATGCGCGAAAGCGCAGGCAAATGTCCAAACACTAACATCCTGCTGCCAGAAACGTGCACAGCCCTCTACGCGGCCTCGTTATTATAACTCTCGTGGCGGGCGCGTTCGAGAGTAGGTACAGCCCGTGAGTAGCCCGAAACTCCGGTGCACGTCGCTCGCACAACTCGGCTACAGGAACGAGGCGAGGGCTTCACCATCTCGACGAGTGCGTATTCACGAGTGAGGCAGAGGCTTCTATTCTTAGCAATTACCGAAATAGACCCTGACTGTACACATTTCGTGCGCTGCTTTTCCTCTGCCTTCTCCTTCCCTTCTCCTCCTCCTCTCGCACCCTCTTAAGAGAAACCACGAACGAAAGCTGCGATGGAGAACACCTTGTAATCCGTATACGTCTTACAAGACTCCTGGTCCTCCCATCCTCAACTTTTACTTACATCAACTTTATTGCATAATTTATGATCTCGAGACAATTACACTCAGAGAAATCGTAGTAGTACAGTCAATTATAAAGTCACAACTATTCATTTTTAGTCCATGCAACTATTTTCATAGTTACGGTAACTATAAAAATGGTTATGGTAAATTTTTGATAGTTGTGGCACCTATTAAAAAATTGGTCGTACGAACTAAAAATGAATAGTTGTCACTTTATAGTTACTAATACCATAATTTACTCTCAGTGCAGAGTAATAAATGATCTATAAAAAAAATTATATTTCGCGAGAAATGTTTTGTCTGTCGTTTGGAATGTCGTTATTTTCTAAATACAAACTGATTTGTGGCTTTTTATAGTTAAGCTAGTTAAGTTTTATAGTCAAGTTCGTTGAAATTAGTTTTATAGTTAAGTCCGTTATATTTAACCCTTTAACACCAAGACTTTTAGATTTAAAAAAAAAATTCTTTAGTTTTGGACACTTATAAAAAACGAGTGGAAAAATGAGACGTTTGAGAAATTTGTTTTAATTTTTATCAATAACTGCCTTTTTTATAGAACTGAAATGTAGGATGCAATCCGAATAATTTTCACTTTTTACCAATTTCTTCCAAACTGTTTTAACAAAGATTGAAGAAAGTTCTTTTACAGAAACGCGGATATAAATTTATTACACGAGTATAACGTAAAATTGATGTACCATTCTGCTAAATTCGTTACAAAAGTGGTATTAATTGATGCACAGTTTACTAAATATGTTACAAACGTCATCATTTTAATATAAGTTAAATTCAATTTTACCACACGTACATTGAATTTTCATTTTCGTTCGTATATTAAATTAAATTTCCTACATGGGTTCAGTAAAAATACAATACATTACATTACTATACAGTATGTGAATTTTCCAAATATTTTTTACAGTGTATAAAAACTTTTATTCCCATTTTGGTAAAACGGTCAATCTACTGATGCACCTACACGCGACTTTGAAACCGATGCTGAAGAAGTGTCTCAGCGAGGCGTCATAAAAACTAAGAGTTATGTGCCCTGCCCGCATTACGAAACCCACGAAGGCACAGCGGAGCGCAGTAAGAGTTCTTAGATCACCGGCGAGCGCGTAGCAGCAGCGTATAGTGCGCTTGAGTGAATCGCCTTCGCAATGATCGCTCGTTTGCTCGCTCGTTCTCTCGAGTCCTCGACGACTTCTCTCAACGTGTATCTCCCTCCCTCTCCCCTTCCCTACCCCCGTGTACATACGTTACAATACAATTTGTCACGGGAATCTCATGTGTGGATAGCCATCTGCGGCAACGAGTCATCGAGACTTCGAGTTTGAGCTGCTGCAGCTTGTTGCTGCTGTATATGGGACATTCCAAGCCAACTCGATAAACGTTTGACACTTCATATTTGTAATTGGGCTTATTACTATTTCACTGGCCTGTACAACCCCAGAAACTTAATTACATTAAATTCTGCTCATCTCCATGGTGTTTTTAAATTGGTCGAAGCTTCAAGGGAATTTGGAGAATAATTACACGTTGGTTTATTATCAAGCACCATTGACAATTAATCAATGTGTAATTATTCTCAAAATTCCCTTGAAACTTCTACCAACTTAATTACATTTTTTAAATATTTTGCCGATGGACTTGATCAATGTTAAAAAAGAAAAAAAAATCGATAACAAAAATATTTGAAAAAAATCTGAATTTGTTTTTTCGAATCCTAAAACCAAAAAAATGAAGTGATACCCTTGGACATTTTTTTCGATGATTCCAATGAAACAAGACGTTAGTGTATAGTTTTATAGGTCGTTTTATAGTCCGTAAATTGTAGAATAATTTTTTCTTCTAAATTTTAATTTAAATTGAAACTCTATGTTCAATTTGAAAAAAAAATAGTATTTAAAAAAATTGCTATCAATGTTATTAATAATTAAATCACTCAATAGCCAGAAAAACCTGTTTTCTTATACAAATTGAACACATAACTTCAATATACATTAAAATGTAGAAGGCAAAATTATTCTACGATTAACCGAACACAAAACCTCCTATAAAACTATTATCGCCTTTTTTAATTGAATTCATCGAAAAAAGGTAACATGAAATATTATAACTTTAATTTGTTTGTTTTTGGGATACAAATAAAATTAAAAAATTTTTAAGATTTTTTCCACATTTCTTTAGACACATATTTGCAGTTTTATTGCCAAAGTCCAACGGCAAGATATAAAACATATTTTTATTTGTTTTGCCCGACCATTGGGTGGTCTAGACAGTAAAATAGGAACAAGTCCAATTAATAATATGAAGAGTGAAACGTTTATCGAGTGTACTTGGAATGCCCCATATATAGGAATACAATACTACCTACACGTCTCGCTTTCCGTATCGTGAGTTCGGCTCGACGAGGCGTGTCGAGAGTCGACGTATATGCTTCTGCTACGTGGGCGGACGAGCTTTAACTCTCTCGTTGTATATACAGGTACACAAATACCTCTACAAACTGTTAACTACGACGTTCTTCCCTTTTTACACAGGCTTAAAGAAAAAAAAATAGAAAATCTTCCGTCGTTTGCGTTTTTTAGTCTCGTTCGATCGTTCTTCACTCAATTATCTTTGAGGGCCTCATTATAAAGATGTTGGAAAACATAGTCGAGTCGTTAGAGGAAAAAGTATTATTTTCGGATCTTATACGCCAAGAAATTGACTTTTTGTATATTATTTATTTTTGCCCTCGAAGTGTGTCCTCATCTTTCCATCAGCTTTCCTTCTTATGGTCGCTTGCAACGTGAATGTTGACCTTTGTACCTAATTATTATCTCTTGCTTAACATCACTACTTTTTGGACGTTTTATCTCTGTATAGCTCCCTATACGCGATATATATTAGCCACACTGTTAAAAAAGACTGAAAGGTTTAATGCATAAACTTGTCATTTAAAATTAATGTACTTTTGCGGTAAAATTGAAGCAACTACTTTTACAATAAAATGAATACACTTGTATATTAAATTTAATATACCAGTTTATGCATAAAAACTTCCAGTACTTGCAGCTTAAATTTAAAGTAGTTTTTTTTAAAGTGCAACTTTATATGTACAAATTTATTTTAACAGTTTATCTGATTCTTTGTTCGCTTTTTAGCTTCCTACAACTTTAAAAAAATTCATAACAATCTGATAAAACAAAAGTGTAATAACACCGTTATTTATTTTGATTTATTATAATTTGTAACGCTAACTGATAAGTTAGCGTCCTTGCGCTCAGCGCCCTCACACCAAACTTTTTGTTGTATATATAGATACATAAATATCCCTGCAAACTGTTTTTTCTATAACGTTCTTCCCTATATACACGAATGTGACTGAAGAAAATAAATGAAAAAAACACACACACACACACACAGACACACAACAAAAAAGTGTTACTCGTTCATCGTTCGATCGTTGTTCACTCAATTATCTTTGTGTGGGAATCATTAAAGTCATTGGAAAGAAAGAGCCGAGTCGTTAGAGATATAAAAAGGAAAATTATCGTCAGATCAACAAATTGTCTTCTTGTGTATTTATGTTCCATCGCTAATGCTGTATATGTAGGGAACAACGCGTGGGGCGAGGCTTTAATCACGATTTATGTGAATTAGACGATGCTTTGACAGGGGACCTTTTATAGGATTCGACTATCTCAAACGATGCATGACACGACGAGTCTTCGACGCATAAACTGTATATAATTGCTTTACGACTCAACTGCGCCGTGTTTGATGTAGACTATACTAAATAATGGAGTTGCGTTGTAAACAGAAGAATAAATTTGTCTCTCTCTCGAGCGTGCGCACAACTGGACGTGTAAGCGCCGAAGCGCAGATTCGATGCAACTACATTTAACTAGCTTTAATTTTCAAACCATAAAATCCTCATTGTTAAGGTAAACCATCGTGGAAGCAGAGGCGAGTAATTATAATACAATGTGTAAACTTTGGAATAGCTGCAAAACTTATTATTGTTAATAAAATTTAACAGTAACCTTTTTGAAAAATTGGAACAACGTAATTAATGCATTAAGAAAGTAATGGTGGACCTTGGTTTTCCATTTTCTCCACGATTTCTTCCAATATTTGAGCAAAAATGAGGGTTTTTTTGCAGCTATTCAAAAGATTACACATAATTTTATAATCATAGCAGGATATTATTATGAAATCATAATTATAAAACAAACTGTACTGATATTTTTTTATGGTGACTATTCTACATAATTCCGATGTATTTTAAACAGGAAACTAAATTTTTCTCTCTCTATCGAGCGTGCGGACAGCTAAACTTCTAAGCGCCAAAGCGCAGACATTACTTCGCATGCGCAGAGTCGATGCAACTACTTCGAACTAGTTTTAAATTTTCAAACCATAAAATTCTCGTTGATGAGGTAAACTACCGTGGAAGTCACAGCAGTGAATGACGCAAGTTTTAGCGATCGAAAGCTTGGAAATTAAGTGAAAAAAAAGAAGGACGGTATGCCAGACAATTATGTTGATTGGACGAACCGACCAGACTCGCCAAACGCTTCGAATAGTTTTTAAATAGCTCAGTAACGAGAGTTCAAACTAAATCCGTGATTGGAAATAATCGGGATAATTTAACGAGCTTACACTGACTAGAACGACGACTAACGTTGCTAATTTCGCGAGGAGAAAAAATGTTGTCCCTAATGACGAACGTTTCGACTGACGACTTATTCGCACGTCAGACTGACTGTTTGGAAATGTTGCGAAAGGAAAGAGGTTAAGTGTGTCTGAGGGCAGCGAGATGAACGTTTCAGTCATTGAGCCATTAATTCATGAAAGTTAATTTTTTAAGTTTAGTGATTTTATGTTTTTTTTTCCAAGACTTAAAAAAAGATGTTATTGCAAGCACAAAGTCTGCATTGCTTTAGAGTTTCCATAGAACTTGGTATTGTTATAAAAGCGATCGAGAAATAAAAATTTAATGATTATTTGAATTTAACACAAGAAACAAGAAATTACGAAATTCCTGGCATCTGAAAAGTGACAGCTATTTATTTTTAATTCAAGCAAATATTTTATTTTGTAGTTATGGTAACTAAAAAATTGTTCTAACTATATATTTATAGTCGTGACAACTATTTTATGGTTATCGTGACTATAAAAAAATAGTCGTATAGACTTAAAGCGAGTTGCTGTCACTTTATAATTACCGATGACAGAATTATCTCTAAGTGTGTAAATCTTAGCAATAAATAAAAATTCAGTTGGAGCTATTGGAAAGCGATCAGCTTTAATTTAAATCTCATTAAAGTGACTTCATTGTCTTTAATTCTAGTTTATTGAATGAAAAAACCATGTTTAGCTTAAATAAAATTCTAATACAATGTCGCTATATTTTATAATATTAATATTTCATATAAGATATTAACGATAAAAATATAATTTCACTTGTGTAAAATAGAAGTTTAATAGGCCTTTCAGTTCTATTTCCGTATAATCACACATTCCTACTTTTTACCTTAGTTGTCTGGGTCATATGCGGCGCAAGCCAAAAAAACAAGTAATTGTAGTTCAAATACAGACATTTTTTAGGGCACATAAAATTTACTTACGTCGGGGTGTTCTTTGACAGGTACGTAAACTTTTTCTGTTAACGTCATAATGTCACCCTCGGGTTCTGGAAGGATCAGTGGTTCCTTCTTGACGCCGCTGATTTGGAACAGACTCGCCCGTACCTTTGCGATTTCTGTAACGAGATAAAAGAACATAGTATAAGTCGACGGGTTATCAGATAGAAAGCGTTACAGAACTGACATTATATACTACTCAAGGTCATTCACAGTCTATATATGTACTCGGATGTCGCTAATTGGCAATTTAGGGCTCAAGGGTCTGAAATTAACGAGGACGCAGAAACGTAGCAGTATTGACTGTACTCGCAATTTTTCTTCACTGCACTGTTAAAAAACTGTACAAACGTCACGTAAAAATAAGAAGTTCTTTTGTATTGTTGGTGATTCCAACGCAAGAAAAATATTGTGATGCTATTATTAAATTTATTGTAAATACATTGGACTTAACGTGAATCTTAATATAACAAAATTACATTAAAAATAAACTGATGTACACTGAATTTGATTTTTAATTTACATTAGGAAATGCTGGAATATTAAAGTTTTTTTTAAGCGTACAGTTTTAGCTATTTTTTATTTTATGCTGCTATGTGATGCAGTTATTTCTACAAGCCTTGATGATTAAAGAAACACGAATGCCTCAACGAAACTCTTTGAATCGAATTTTAACGACTTGTAATAAAAATCCTTGAGCTGCAATTATTCTGGGAATACAGTTAACCGCAAGTTACAAAAAAACAGAGTACTACAGGAGCGATATTACCATAAAATTCGTTAACGATCGAACGGAAAACTGAGTCGCCGTCAGTCGTAAGAGACTAATCGCCTCGCACTCGGATTAACTTTGTATTTGATTCCGGCTGTTGAGATCGGTTAATGATAAGAGATTTCACGGGATTAGCTCATCGTGTAAGAAAGTCATTAGCGAGGCGTATGCGTAACGAGCGTTTAAGAGGCTCGTCTAAGAATCATGTAAATATATATATATAGTCGGCGGTAAATCGACTCTGTGTCGACTGAATTCGCACGGTTAATGAATTTTCGTGCGATGCACTGTTTAACAGTCGCGTGTGCAATCTACTCAATGCCTTGTATTGTACATACTCACTCATTGCTTCAGTGACTAATCTGTCCTTGACACGATAGTCATTTTACGGTCAGATTACTTTCAGTTACGCTGGCTTCCGTTCATCCAACGATCGATACTTAACTCAGGAATTGACGTAACCGGTGTAAGATCTATTTTTTTAATACATTTTTTTAAGGTGACTTACAAAAAAAAACGATATCGTAATGTTTCTTCGATTGTTCCATAAATTCAGGGTTGTAAATATTAATAATAATTGATACTTAACTGAGTAATTTACGTAACAGAAGTAAGATCTATTTTTTTAATACATTATTTTTCTTAAGGTGATCTAAAAAAAAACGGTTTCGAAATATTTTTACGACCATTGCATAAATTCAGGGTTGTACATATTAATAATAATCGATACTTAACTGAGGAATTTACGTAACAGAAGTAAGATCTATTTTTTTAATACATTATTTTTGTTAAGGGGATCTAAAAAAAAAACGGTTTCGAAATATTTTTACGACCATTGCATTGTATGATCTAAGTGATAGTCATAAAAAAGGTGTAGATAATTATTATCGAGAAATTATTAAAAAATGAAAATTGCATCAAATCTCAGTTCAATTCACTGTAAAACATAGCGACATATTTAATGCATAAAAAAAAATAAAGGACCTCGAAATTTCCTTACAATATGTTATGTAATATTATTAAGAAATAAAAAATAAATTTTTACAAACTTGAAATATCTATTTATATGCAGGTTATTATTAGGAAAATAATTTTATTATGCATTTTTATTTCACGAAGTAAAAGAGGCTTACAACGCTGCATGAATTTCTCTATCATATTAATTTTTATATTATTTCTATAACTTAAATAAATAGAAGCAACTATGCATAAGTTCCCATAATTTGATCCAATTACATTGAATACTTAATCGGAATTTCGATAAACAAAAAACATGTCACGAATTCAAAATGAAATCGATATCTTAGTCTTCCTTGAATTAACGTCGTATGTTATTTATAAAATTTTAAGAGGTTTAAAGGATGAAGTATAAATAGCAAGGATGAAATGAATCTTTATTTACGAAAAAATTGGCAGAATCCAATTGACTGGATAACATGATCCGAGCGCAGTGTCATAGCATAACTGAAGATGATACGAATATTTATGTCAGTGAAATATATACACACTTGCGAATGGGCAACTTTCCCAGTGGGATCAGCAACTATGATCTATAGCCAAGCAAATACACATGTTCGATATGTAAAACGAATAACACGAAGTACCGTTTGATCGCTGCCTTGGCGTGAATAACGATTTGTGAAAATAACATTGGATATTACAGGGTTGGATGCAACTGAGTATTGTGGCGGTGGCGCTCGGACGGTGTAAAGCCCTCACGATCGTTTGAAATTGCCACGCGTCGAGCTCTAATGGTTCTCGGACTCGGAGCCCTCTCGGACTTGACCGGTAATCAACAACGTTTCTGCACGTATATATATGTATAGGCTCGGCTAGTTCTCTGGGTTCAATAGCTACAATGGCTTCATATCGCCTGCTTGGCTAGACTGAGAAAGCGAGGCGCCGTTTATTAACGTTTATGAGCTTCACGCAATCAACTCTCGCTAAGAGTTACTCAAAATAGGGAAAAATACTCTTACCCTCGATTATACATCTAAAAATACTTTAATTATCTACAATACGTAGAGTTATACATCCAGAGAAATGGATGTCATGGTTTTATTTAAATCAAATATGGGATCTATTTTAAATAAATGAAACTTTATTTGAATCAAATAAATTTCAATAAAAATTATTACGCTTTATTTTTATGCAATATGGGTCATTCCATACCGAGTGGGCCATTCATTTGTTATCACGCCAATTTTTCTTAGTTTGTTAGAATGATATCAGAAAATTCTGTGAAATTTTGGAAAAAAATCGAAATGGTCTGTCTCAACGAAAAAAAAATATTATTACTTTATTTTGTCAAAAAACGGTGCAATTTTTTTTTTTGGACTGCCATGGACATTTTTTAAATTAAAAATTACATTCAAAAACTTAAATTTTATACAGGCAGAAATTTTTTATACGAACGGTAATTTTGAATACATAGCGAATTGAAAAAAATGAAATAAAAAAATCATTATTACATTTTGAGCAAATCATAGGGACTAAAATTCTCAAATAATTTATGGATATTCGTGATACTCTAAACAACGTTTAAAAAAATTATGAACATTTTTTGCGACCATGTTAAATTTGGGTGGCCCACTTGGTATGGAATGACCCATGCATTCTATTTGATTGAAATAAAATCCTATTAGGCCAGCCATTAAATAATTTTCTTCTTCAAATGCTAGCATAGTAGGATTTTATTTTCGTCAAATGGAATTTATTTCATTCTAATAAATTGAATTAATTTCAAGTAAGTTTTATTCTATCGAAACAACATTCCACTCAATTTGAATAGATCCCGTATTTGATTCAAATAAACCCATCAAACCTATTTCTCTGAGTGTAGGGATTGTAAATTAATGAAGAAAAAGGATGCAAATTCGGATAATGAAGAGAAATAAAATTTGATTTGTTTGATTCGACCGGAAGTCGGATCGCTGAATTTTGTAATCAGACATGACCAAAAGTGACTTTCTTTAAATCTCAGTAAAATTTTTGGAAGGGTTGTTTTCTGATGGAATATGCGATTTGAGAAGAGTAGTGAATGACAAAATTCAATATCGTAACGAAAAAGAAATTAGGCTTGAATTTTCCTACCGGAAGTCGGAACTTTGAATTCTAAAAAATAAAACGACCAAAAGTGACTACTTTCCAAATCAGTGTTAAAAAAACTCTCTGCGAAATTTCATTCGTCAAGTAAATAATCAAGAAAAATTTAAATTCCTCTAATTCTAAAGAATTCAAAATACAACTTGAATTTTCTTGAGAGGAACAGAAAAAATAAAAATCTTTTGAAAAAAACTCACAAATCCTAATAATTCTCGACTCGGAAACACGTAGACGTAAAATCAACAGCGTTGGTGGTCTGAGAGAAGTAAAATGTCATGAGTCAGGTATAGATCTACTATACGCATTGAGAGGAAACGTTTTGGCCTCTTGTGGTCTCGGTGACGCTACGCAGTCAGGTACGGAAAGAGGAGCCCAACCCACCACTTAAAGCCCTTGTCGATGCGTTCACCGAGTCGGGACGAGACTTCATGTTCTTCTCGTCGTCTGTGAGGCTCGTACCTACAGCCACGAAGCGTTGGCTACTTATCGTCTCGCTTCGCCAATGCGAATGAAGAATCGTAACGGACGGCACAAAGGCATAGCCCAAGTGTGCGGAAAGAGGCAAAGAGGGACAGAGACAATGTTGCGCGCTAGTCTAGGAATAGAATTTATCTTCCATTTAGTAGTTGGACTGCCGTTGTTCCCTTCTGGCGCGTTTTGCACACGATGGGATCGGCCAGCTGAGACGAAATTCTCAATTCAATTTGTATTACTTGAATTGAATCGTTCGTGTTAAGTGGCTTCTAATTCTAAGATGTATATGGGGCAATTCAAACCGTTTCGACCTGGGTCTGACTCTTGACCCCTTAGGTTGGGCCCGTCATGTTTTTATATCAATGACATAACTCTTAAAAGAATTTCTTTTGATAATTTTGAATTATCAACGATTTTTTTAATAAAAAATTTATATCGACGCGGTAGTGTAAAAATCTGAAAAGATGCTGAAAAATGTTTTGTGGGAAATAAAGATTTTTGTATTATATACGACTTTTTAATTATCTACGATTTTTTTAAAAGAAAAATGTATCAAAATTTTCGAGATCCGGGACAGAGAGGATTGAAGTTTCTTCCATTTTTTTCGACCAGTTTTCGAAAAAAAAAAGGAAAAAAATTAGAAAAAATATAAAGTTTACAATGTGCAGTAGGTAGAAAATTGTGATATGGAACACATGATTTTTAATCATTTTTTCATAATTTTGTTCATCTTATACAACGTATAAGATAAAATATGGGATTGCATTAATATAGAGGCATTGGGATATTCGTAATAGTCGTGGTATCCGCAAATATGTAAATGCAAATCTTCGAACGCGTAAGAGGTAATAATCCGTTAAGCATCGATGCATTTCTCAAGATGAATTCTTGGGTGCGGCAAAACAGGATTGTTGAAAATAAATGCACTTCCAAAAAAAGATAGTTAACCCTTATACGAGCAATATTTTTTACTGTTAAATACAATTTTGAATATTGAACATTAAACATTTTCATAAAAAATAGTATAAAAATTACAGTATTAACATTTTTTCCTAAACCACTTTAATCACATGGTGGATTTTTCTAATTATTACGCTAAGTACATGTCGTTTTCAATACACAATAATTTTTTATGTTAAAAGTTGAACATTTTCGACTTTTAACATAAAAAATGTGACAGAAAGACATTTCATTAAATGTCTTTCTGTCACATTTTGCGAATAAAAATAATGCTCCTCATTTAGTGACCATTATGTCTATTATACTTGAACACGATTAGCGTTTCCCACCATTTGATGAACAGCTAATGGTTAACCTTGTCACTAATTGGTGATCTTATACATCCGTATTTAACCTTACACGGCAGGAGAAAATATCGTATTAGCTACTTTGAATAGTACGTTAAAAACCGTAACAATATTTTTTCAACTATCATAATTATGGTTATTATTTAACAGTTAAAAAATATAATGCAACTATAAAAATAACCATCCAGAAAGTATATTTAAAAATGACTGCTTTTGTTTTTCAAATGCAAAATGTAAACTGAAGTGCTGTACATTTTAGGCTTTGGAACTAAAAACCTTTATATAAAAAAATGTTACAATTGAGCCTAGTTGATTTTTGGAAACAGACATCAAACGGAGTGTCAAATTTTATAGAAGCTACAAAAAAAATCGAATAAATGTTATGAACAGAAAACAAGCCATCAAAACAAAAACTTGCAATTTTCTTCATTTTTTTTTAGTTCTTAAAAAATTGCCAGGTTCATGAAGATTTTTTTGAGAAATGTGAAAAATAATCAGGAAGCAATGTGAAAGTTTCTATTTTTTGTCAGTATTCAAGATATTATCGTATTAATATTTTTTATTCAATCTAAATGTCACGGTAAACTTCAATCTGTGGATGCAGTTGTGAGATTGTCATTGTCGATGCGTCTTGATTCTGAATGAATCTGCACGGGTAAGGCAGAAGGCGCGAGGCCTTGGTGCGTTGCTGCGAATCTAATGACTGGGCGTGGCTCACGTTCCACCTAAGCGTAACCACCGTGGAAACCTCAGAGCACTGGGTTAAGAGGAGCGACGCAGCCGCTCGTCTATATACGCGACAACCAAGTTGTTGTACAGGAACTACGTAACTTCACGCAACTCTTTCTTTCTTCAGTATGTCGCGACAACGCTAAAGTCGTTTTATTCAACGTCTGACGTCACTTTGAAGTCGCGCATACTCGGCGCACCTTATTGCACTGGTGAAATGCAACGTGAGTTATGCAGTCCCGCACTTAGTAATTGAATGAATATTTTGCTCGAACCTTATCACTCGAAATACCACAAACATTCTCGTAGATGCTTTATGATTGTCATGAAAAAAAAAAAAAAAAAAAAATGTTCCGAAAGAAAAAAATTAAACGATTTTGATATTAACGAAATATTTGGAAAAATGAGTTTATAAAAGAATGTATTTTAAAATAAAACTCATAGTAAAAGTTAGTTATTTTTGTGTTTCAATCTTTCAATTTTTTAAAACTTTTTTATTGATTCATTTTTTATTTTGTTAAAGAAAAATAAAGTCATTGAAAAAAAAAACATTAACTCAGTAATAAGTATCATGTTTTTGATAAAGTGTTATTGATTATGAAATAAGAGGAAACCATACATAAATTTGGCGATTTGATTTAGCACTGATGAAATGCAACGTGAGTTATGCAGCCCCGCACTTAGTAACTGAATGAATAATTTGCTCGAGCACTTGAAATACCGCAAAGATTCTTGTGGATGCTTTATGATTTAGTCATGGAAATATTTAAAAAAAAAATTAATCAAACGAAATAAAAAAATTAATCGATCTTGACATTAATTAAATATTTGGAAAAAGAATTCTTAAAAAAATGTATTTTAGAAATAAAACTCATAGTAAAATTAGTTATTTTTGGGTTTTGATAACTCAATTTGTATAAGCTTTTTTTTATTGATTTTTTATTTTCGTAAAGAATAATAATGTCATTGAAAAAAACATTAACTCAGTAATAAGTATCATGTTTTGATACCCATTTGATTTGTTTTTAAAAATCGATAAAGGAAAGAAGTTGATAACGCGTGAATTTTTTTCGGGAGAAATTCCAAAACCCTCTTTGATGTTCACACTTTTTTTTCTTATATGTCAATAAATCCGCAAGGCCAGTCAGTATGCAAGAGTCGCAAGTCAATTGTATAGAAGAGGAAGAACCGGCTCAGTTGAGCGTGAGGCGAAGTTCTTTCGAATTCTCACTCGGCTCGATTAAACCTCAGAGCCAACACGTTTTGATAAAAATCAGCCACGCGATGGTCACACTTGGCTAACGGGTTATACAGCAGAAACATAAAGATACCTGGACAGAGTATCTCGACATTGAATTTTGTAAAAAGCAGTCAGATATTACTATGCGATCGTCTTTAACGGAATACAAGACACATCAAAGTGCACATCGGCAATACTTTACCTCAGACTTGAGTGAAATAACATGTGAAATTTGATCTTATGTACGAACTTGAGATCAAGTCAGGGATAGGCATTCATTCGATGAAAATGTATTTAAATTACTTTTGTATAAGATAACTTTGATTAATTATTATGCAAAATAACAAATTTTCACATTTTTGCAATAATTATGAATAATTTAGATGAATTATTCTTTTACAATGAATTATAATATTTTATAGGCTTAATAATTCTTAACACTTAGTAATAAAAATATTTCAAATACATTTTCATTGAATGAATGCTGATCTTTGGCTCAAACTTGGGACTATAAATTTGACCCTAAAATCCGGACCGATTTATAGATTTAGCTCAAATTCAATACAATACGGTTGGAAATCGTATATGCAACGAAACGGTATATTTGAAACTATTAGAATAGTTTTTGAAACTATTATTATTTTGATGATTGCTGCTATAATTATATTTGCTGTAACCATAAAATAGAGACGTTCCTCCTGAGAATTATATTAATGGTTTAACCAACTATTTTCTTATATTTGCTATAACCATAAAATATAGACGTTCCTCCTGGGAATATAGTTTATAGTTAGATTATCGTCGGTCTAAGTATATTTTTTTTTTAATTATCAGATTTTTCTCTCAGTGCATTTCTTGGTTATGGCAACTAATCTTTCCTTTCCGTGTAGATTAATAAATTATTATACAGCAGAAACAAAAAGATTCTCGACATCGCGTTTTGCGAATGGCATTCGGATATTACTACGCGATCGTCTTTAATACATCAAAGTGCACATCGGCAATGCCTCGAAGTCTGGCATAGCACGTTTTGCGCAGCTTATTCATCTCAAGCTGCGGTTGCTTTCGTTTTGCGGCTGAGGCGAACACTACAGCAGAAGCATCGAAACAGTAAAGGTTAACGTTCGCCAGTGTGCCCCACTTTCTCGCATGCCTGACCTCTTCGTCGTCCCGTTGCAAACACGTGAATATCGTCGGGGAGTCTACAATTGCAACTTGACTGCGCAGCATTACGACGAGCCACGAGACACGATGAATGCCACAACGATTTTATTTTATTTTTTTTCTCCTTTACACACCGGTAAAGCTCGACAAGCAGTCTGGTAACTTCCAGTTTCCATTAACCCGCGAGGATTGCAGCAATATCTTTTATAATGTTACTTTCCAAGTTCCGAAGACATCAATTCTGCCTAGTGAATATCGCCGTACGTGGTGCAGCATCCACTGCAATGGTACGCTTATGAAAATTATCATAATCCTGGCAAGTATTAAGGTAAATGCCTTTGACGCAATATTCCTTTTACAATTTTTATAAAAATTGCCGTACAGATTGTTGAGAATGTTATCTGAACATTTGGGATGAATGCTTTAATAACTAAAGGGAAAATTCTCTATTTTAAACAGCAACAACAATTTCCTCAAAAATGTCAACAAAATCTTTTGGTTGTTATTTACAAAAAAAATTAAAATAATTCTGTTAGATAAACAATTTTTTTACTTTGAAGGACTTCTAATATTAAAAATTTCAATCGATTCCATCCAAGCGGTTACTGGTTCTGTAACTGAAGAACAAATTCTGTTATGCAAGCTACTCTCAAATACAGAGGTTGTTGAACTCCTTAAAATTGTAGAAAAGCTTTTAAAAAATTTGGTTCAATTTACTATTTTTATTTTCCGCAAACTGTTCATAATATAACTACAAATACCTTTGATGGCTTGAAGTACCCCAAATGGAAAGGTATAAAACGTAAGTATTAAGATACGTAGCCATATAGACTAAAAGCCAATACTTGTTACTTAATAGTTTCCAGAACTACCGTAGATTCTTTGTAGACTATAAAATTCCTTGCCTGTACATTGCCGCCTATGTAACCACAATCCTAAAGCAGCCACTACTGCCCAATAACGGCAAAATTCGGTTGCAAGTCCGTTGCGGCATCGCCGTATAGGAAAATAAGAAAGTTGTCGGTGTTTCTGTCGATACGAGGAGAGTAAAAGTCGGCGGACATGAATTCCTTACTGTAATAGTATATTACGATACAAGTACGGAAAAACTTTTTTTGACGAATTAAGAAAAAGTTTTTTTAACGAGTATTGCACAAAATTTTACTTCACAAGGTGTAAAAATATGGTTTTTTTTGCAAAGCGTGCGTAAAACGTTCATTATTTTCCATATTTTTGATATATAAATATATCTCATATATTTTAACATAGGTATATGCAAAATATATGCAACATATAGAACTTTTCGGCGCAATATATTAAACATATATGTCATGTATACATATATTTCTTGTCTGGGGTCAGTGAAGTAAAAATATTTTTGCAGCGCACGTTGCACAAAAAACACATAGTTAAGACCGCAGTTGCACAAGAGAAAAGTCACATTCGAGCTAGCGTGTGTTTACGATACTCACAGGGGCGGATAGTTATTACTTGGGAGTAGACAATGCTGTCGAATAATTCAGAGATGGCAGATTTACAGCGGTAATCTCAATGAGGGCTGCACGGCTGAGAGGGAGCGAAACGGCTCCTCCGCGCAGAATTATTACTTATGCGTGCAATTCTTCGGACCCGAAACTCGACGATGTAGCAACATGTGTGAAAGGTACGGTACTGAATCATTGTTTTTATTGGCGTTTCGACGAATGAAGGACAAGTTTTGTATGGGTACAAGAAATGTGAATTTTGCAAGGTACTTCTGGCAGGAATTTTGGAAGCAATTTTCATTAAAGTGTCAAGGTAAAATTTGTTGAGTCTGTAAGGATCAAATTTACTACACTTTATGAGAAATAGAGATTTCCTTCTCTAAAAAAAACAATTAGCACAAAGACATTTTTATGAAAATTTTGTTTATTTTTTATTTCATTTTTATAATAACCAATGAATTTTAGGTAATCTAAATAAATGCGTTAAAATTCATCTGTAGTTTAAGTTTGGCGAACAGTAGCATTTCATAAAAAATGGATTCTAAATTTCCATTTCGTGAATGGCTCAGGATTATTACTTATGCGTACATTGCTTAAGCTGAGAATTGGAGATTTTTTCGTTTACATCTGCACAAGAAATAATTTTTAGTGCAGACTTAATTTAAACAATATGAAGTTTTTGTTTAAATTTAATTCATTGAATTAAATAACTACCATTGTTTAAAACTAATTCTATTGAGCAAAGTGTCCAACTAGAAGTCCAGTTTAGAAGATTAATTTTGTCGTTTGATTAACTTTTATAAATTCATAATTTCATTTTGTAATTCATTAATTTTTTTTATTTAAAGTTTAAAAAAATGTTAAGTGTTTATAAATTAGTAGAGAGTCCGAAATGTGCCAGGTATTGTCGTCATTTTTTGTCCATTGGCCTATAATATTTATTGGATAATAATTTTCAAAATTGCTGCAAACCTTGACCAAATACCGAAGGTAAACATCAATAAATGGTAAAAGAAAGCACTAACAAGAAAATTTATATCAGCTAGAAGTGTAAGAGTATAAATTAGAGGTTGTTTTTCCAGTACCATTAACATTATTATCCAGAACTAATAATAGCCAATAATTTACGTGAAATCTACACTTCTTTATAGCCTTCAAGTTGCCTCTGGCATTTTTGTACTGTAAGAAGTTTGTACAATGTATATTGGCCAGTTTATTTTTTCGTCAATATCTATTAGTTGTTACCCTATTGAAGTGAAAGAAAACAAAGTATAATCATTGGCGGATTTATATGCATTGGAAATTGTCTCTGAGAGTTACTCAGCTGCATTCTCACCTCTCGGCCTTTCTCTTTCGCGTGCACGATTATTGCCAACCGCAAGAAGCTCGGCGATAGTCTTCGGTGCATGCACCACGAATATCCCGTTGCATGTGGTCCAGCAAGATGGTATATAGTTATATATATTATGTATAGAAGGAGAGTAGAAAATATGAAGGAGGCAAGTAGGTCGCGTTTGTGGCAAATAATAGAATCTCCTCAATGGCTAATGGTCTTACTGTTGGCGCGTGCCGTCTGACTCGCCGAATACACAATAGAATCGCTGCTCTCCCGTGTGGCCGATGTACACTTCGCTGCCGATGCGCATGCTTCACGAGAATGATACAGAAGAGCTTGCCAAATACACTCAGCACCATTATTACTTACGGAAAATAATAAAAAATTTACCACACAATGAGAAATAAAAGGGGGCAAAGTTGGGCATTGTACATTACTTCCTCATTTATCATCTTTCTACGAAAGCTTTGACAAAGGTAAAAAAAGTAGAACTTTGCAAATTGCTTCCTCATTATTTTTCGCTTTTTACAAAGCCACCTCTATGAGGAAGTATGTTAATTGATTTTGACTTCCTCATAGAGGAATATTTGTAAAAAACGAAAAATAATGAGGAAGCAATTTGCAAAGTTCTACTTTGCAGGCTTGTTTATGCTCTAGACATTTTTCTAAAAATTCGAAGTATCGAAGAATTTTAACCGTGTAACCGATTTTTTTCAAATTTGTACTAAAACCTTGTACCATAGTAGTCCATATGTGGACCAAATTGGAACCCGGTATCTCGTAATTTGCACGAGCCAGCGCGAGAATGAGATTTTTCGAAAAATTCAAAATGCTGTAACATTTGAACCGCTGGACAGATCTGCGTCAAATTTATACTGAAATATTTTTCGATGATAGTTCATATGTGAACAAAATTTAAGATAAATCTGTGAAAAACTTTCTTTTTTAATTTTCGTGCCGACATTTTTTAACAATATTTACCAAAATCGAAATTTACTGGCATATCGATAGTTCCTTCGACTAAATTCATTATTAACAATCAATAATCGTGATATCATGTCGAAAATTGCAGCCGGATATCTCCGAATGTACAGAGGTGAAGTCTTTGAAGACATTTTTTTTTAAATTGAAATTGCAATATAAAATTATAACCACGCTTTCGATTCTCGCCAAATTTGAAACACATCATGTTTTGATGGTAGTCCTTTTGTGTATAAAATTTCAGCCCGATATCTTTTAAATTGCGAAAGTTATAGCGTGAAAACGATATTTTCAGAATATGAAAAATGCTGTGAAATTTGAATTTTTCAAGCGATTCGTGTCAACTATAATCCCAAGCGTCGTTGTATGGCAGCCCACTTGCGTGCCAAATTTGACGAAGATACATCTAAAATTGCGATAGTTATCGTGGTTACAAGGAATCTACACATTCACACGCACACATACAGACATTTTTTCTAAACGACTTTTCTCGACGTTTTACACCATTCTGTGTCCTGACGTGAAAATCTCGAAAAAAAAATTTTCACGAAAACAAAGCAAAAAGAAGCAAAAAGAAAAAGAAATATGGAAGGTCCGAGTTAGCAATTTAAAAAAAAAATAAGTAAAAAATTTGAAATTCTATAAAATTCGGATGGCTTTATCGATATTCACCAAATTTGATATCGAGTCGCTACTGCGACTCTTGATCTACCACTGACGAAACATTCCTGTAGAAAATTTGAAAATCAATCAAAAATTTTTTTTAATTCAAAATTTTCTGAAATCCGAACCGTTTTGTAGATTTAGCTCAAATACAATACTGACTGACCTCAAATCTCAATTGCCACACGAGTACAGAGATTATTTCCATATCTTTCTATCTGTGATAGTCATTGGCCCGAAGGTCATGAAGGTTGTAATACTTCAACCATCAAATTGAAAGAAAATATAATTACGATATTTGCGGTTGAAAAGTTAGTACTGAGAAGTTAACGGTACAGTATTGTAAGTACTGCCTTTACCGACAAAGTTAGCGGCATAAAATAATGCAGGATTTCCTTCATTATTCAGTTCCATAATACAGTAGAGTATCGATTATGCGAAGTAATTGGAATCTGACGACGTCCGGATAACCGAACAGCAATATTTTTATGGGGAGAGGGTTAATAAGTTCAATGACATTGATATATCTAAACAATTAATTTTTCATTTGAACGATTTGGTGTATTTCAAGCATCCAGACGTTAAAAACGCAGCTGATTTGTAAAAAAAAACTCGTTATTTTTTTTTTAAATCTGAACATGATTATAAAATTCTAAACATGATATTTTTTAACTGAGCATGTTAATAAACGAGCATGTGTGTTTATACAATCTGAACATGTATGTTATAATTTCCATGTTTACTTACAATCACATCACACTTATTAAAAAATTCTAAACATGATTTTTTTTCTCAAATTTTTCTTTTGAACATTTTAAATTATTTCGAGCATCCTGACATTGAAAACGAAATATATTGTTTTTTTGTTGTCCACGAAAACAAAACTTCCTCTTCGAAGAAGCAGAAGCGAAGAGGAGAAGTCGGTCGAGGTTCGCGGATCGTTTATTCAATGGACAGAGTCAGGGAAGAAGTTCAGCGCTGGTAAAAGTAGCAGCTGTACATGTGCGGTGCAGTGGCCAGCTTTGTATATGTATACTCCGTGTGCTGAGTACGTATATAGATAGCTTTACCGACTCGCCAACTACCGGGTGCGTGCGATAGTGAGCCTATACCTACAACTCTCTATACCAGCATAAACACTGCTTATATATATACATATATAGCGACGTGATTGTAGTAGATTGTAGAAGAGTTAGAACGGCTCTTTGCCATCTCAGATTTCGAGCTGCTGCTGCTACTGCTGGGAGTAGGTCGGTAAGTTGGAAGGAATCCATGGGCGTAGACCCAATAATAATTATCATATTGCAATAAAAGCTAATCACAAATTTCTCGCAATAAATCAATTTACACTATTTCATAAGTAAGATAAATTACATAGATGTTGCTAACAAATCGATTTCTTATCATCATAATCTTTCTAACGAATCATCATGAGAATCCCATGACCTTGTTTGAAATATACAGTTATAATAATTGTCAAGAACTAAAGTTCATAGTGAAGCATTAAAATGAATATAAATTGCATAAATGTATTAATAAATCGAACAATATCATAATCTTTCACACAAACCCAACTATCATATGAGAATCTCATGACCTTGTTCCAAATATCCAGTTTCAACAATTTAAAAATCCGAAGTAAAGTTTTCGAAGAAATTCAAAGCCCCAATAAACAGTAATTATCAAATAGCAATAAAAGTATCATCAATATCCCGCATCGAATCAATTCTCAATATCTCACGATAAACACAAGTTTCATAAATGTACTAATAAATAGCTTTCATCATCATAATATTATCATAATTTTTCCAACCAACCCAATCACAGAATGAGAGTGCCATGACCTTCTTCCAAACATCTAGTTTCACCAATTTAAAAAACCCGAAATCCTAGTACAGTTTTAGAAGAATATCAAAGCCACAATAGATGGTAATTCTTTCTACTTGATTACAATGCAGTTAATTGGTAAAATCGTAATTTATTACTATTAAAATTCGGCAAAACCGTAATTAATTACCATTAAAAATCGGCAGAATCGTAATTTATTGCTATTAAAAATTGACAAAATAGTAATCAATTACCAGTAAAAATCGGCAAAATCGTAATTTAATACTGTTAAAAATCGGCAAAATCGTAATTTATTACCGTTAAAAATCGGCAAAATCGTAATTTATTACTGTTAAAAATCGGCAAAATCGTAATTTATTACTGTTAAACCCCGAAAAAATCGTAATTTATTATTGTTAAAAACCGGCAAAATCGTAATTTATTACTGTTAAAAATCGGTAAAAACGTAATTTATTACTGTTAAAAATCGGCAAAATGGTATTTTATTACTATTAAAAATCGGTAAAATCGTAATTTATTGCTATTATTTAGTCCGAGGCAACGTGGCTCTTATCTCTCGCGTCAGCTTCGGCGTCAATGGCCGACGTGTTCACCAGCAACGAAGGAGAGAGGGCATCATAGCCGCATTTAGCGGCGCATGAGCTGCCGTCGGTTCTCACTGCCTCGCCTCGATCGCGAGCAACAGAAGCACCACCAGCAGCAGCAGCAGCAACGGCAGCAACAGAAGACCGTCTGGATGACATCAGCTGACTGACGGTCTTGGCTCTGTGCTATCTTGGCTCAAAAACAAGCGCAAGAGCCGGCTCCTCGGCCTCGCACACATCGTACCACCACTACAAACGTAAATGTTGCGGCGTCGTTATGCGCTTGGACTTGCTTATACTCCCTCGTTCGGCTGATTGTGACAGACGCCCGGTGACCCCACCTAGTCTTTAGACAAGGCGAACGATGCGCCGGCATACCCGATGACTATTGCCCACATGGATATAGTCCAGCCTATTATATATTATATGTACGAGACATTCGAACCGGTTTCGAACGGTGAAATCGTTATTGCAAGGATTAGTGGACATTTTTTATCGCATTTTTTGTGTTTGTCTGAAATTCAATTATTTTTTTCCTCGAGATTTTCTATCTCGAAAGTATTAGATTATATAGATATAAAAAATTGTTGGGACATAAAAGTTACAGTTTCACATGAAATCTCGAATTTTTATCTTTTGTTTGTGTTCATTTTCCATTTTCATAAAAAAATACGAAAATAAGGTTTCTGATTTAAAAAAAGTTTTAAACTGCGATTTTTATGTCCCAACAATTTTTTTCAATAATCGAGACACAAAGTTTTGTGAAAAGAAATTTTGAAATGTGTAATATCTGCAAAAAATTACGTTTATAAAATTAGGAAAGAAATTACACTAACCCTTTCAATACAATTATGTAATTTGACAAAAATTCAATTTTTTTGGGAGTGGTCAACTCTTCGACCGTTTCAAACTGCGTGGAATGCCTCAATACATTATATATATATATATGTATCATCTCACTCTCACATATCGAGGCGTACGTCTCTTGTAGAGACGTTTCGTCTGCTACGCATCAAAGACTGAACGGCAGTTCAACTCACATGTGGAGTGAGGAAATACTAACGTGGATGAAGACACGAAGCATTCGATTATTAGTATTACTCATAGAATAAGCATAATAAACGGATCGCGGGGCTTTCAGCTTGACCAAAACAGATGACCAGTATGTGAGGTCGGTTTTGTGATGGTGTGTATGGTATGGAATTATGCGGCACGAGCGCACTATAAATTAATCAATTTATGCTTGTCTTCAACGTTGAATTACGTTATTGTTGGGGGGATCACGACGAGGAGGTTGACGCTGTGATAACGCTAATGATAGCCAGTTAAACGTTAATATATGGAAATTAATATTAACGCGCATTAAATACAGTGTTAAATTACAATCACGCTGTAAAATTCCTGTTAAAAAACACGACTTTTATAATAAGTTTAATATACCATAGATTCATTTTATACAGTATCTGTAAATAAAATCTGTATATAAAAAAAAACTTTTTATAAAGTAATCGGAATCTTTTATAGGAATTTTATTTTCTGATATACAGATACTGTTTAAAATTAATATATAATATATTAAATTCATAATAAAGATTTTTCTTTTTAACAGATAATTAAACTTTACAATGTACTTGCAATTTTACGCTGCATTTAATGCGCGATATCTACAAAAGAAAACTTATAATATGGTATATTAACTTGACAAATTATATTATATTTACAAATAGACTTCTGTTGTTAATACTTATTAATTGCAAGTTGACATTTTTTAAATCTTTACTGAAGATATAAAAAATCGGCTTTATATCAAACGAAGGTGAATAAACGAAAACATGCCTGCTTTTGATCGAATAAAAAGTTTGGCACATCTCTTAATTTACCAATAATGTATTCCATAACAAATCTACCACAAAGAAGGGAGAGTTATCGTCTCGTAGTAGAGTTATCATCTGTTTGAGTGTCGTTTTTTTTAATTACAAACAATAAACTTGTTACATTTTATTTCGAATGAACGTCACAAAATTTATAGTCATTTAAAACTTTAAGAGTTTGTCGTGTTTTTTGCCTGTGACTGACTTACTTTATGTTAGTGTAAATGTGTATGAATTCCTGGAGACTAAGGAATTCAAAGACTTGAGCGTCGAGCCAATGTTCTTTTCGTGGCGTGCGCGTAGCATTCGAAAATAGCTAAAGCTGGAGGCTAGGCCGCAGAGTTCTTCTCGCTGAGCGTTATAGTATCTCGCAACTCTCTTCCAGCTTCTCGTGTTACGTCACCCCAGCTATTTTACCCCTCTCCCCGTCCCCTGCTTAAGAAAAGCCGTCTCTCCTGAGTCGAATTCTCGACTCTTGCACTCTCGATAAGGAGTTTTACGATCGGTCTGCGGAGAGAGACAGCCCGGCCTTAAAAGGACGATGGATATTGTGTCCGAGCAGTGTGAAATAAGGTACACATATATCACAATTGCTTTCGCTCTCGCGCGGTTGCAGATAAAAAATGTAAGCAGAAGAAAACAAATCGGTAGTCATAAACGTTTGTCAAGTTTTAACGACGAATAACAACAACAAAAATACGGAGTTCGTTAAAGATTTTATATTCGGTACATTTTTACGCGTTGAACAAAGTCCACTGAGTGGCTATCTATATATATATTTATATATATATATATATATGTATGTGTGTTTGTATATATTTCTCGAAGACCGTAGAAAAGTTTTTTTCAGTTTCTGGTTGTGGTGAAAACTTTCCAAAAACGCGGTGTTTCGTAAATTACGACATTCCAAAAATAAACGGTGGACGGTGGAGGGTTGGTCGCGTATAACCCAGAGATATTTTTGTCGTAACTTTCATGGCAACGCGCGGGGAAGAGAAAAAGACTTGTCAACTAATTTAACACCCGCTATTTTCTCCCAGCGAGCAGCAAATGTTTGTTGTCTAATAGGATTCGTCATCGAAAATTTTGGGAAAACCGGTTGCTAAGGAGAATTAAAATCTGGACGATTTTCAAAATTGAAGAATTGATTCAATATCCAGAATATGCAGTTGTATAAATAATCCGAAAGATTTTTTTTTTCGTTCAAAATAAACGATATATGTGTTTTTATTAAAATTCGTCACTAATTCCTATTCGATAGAAATAAAAGTAATTTAAAAAAATGGAATTGAAAAGTCTGCATTTTTGACAAGCAGCTTTTAACTATTTGATAACTTGACAAAAAAATTAATTTTTCCTGGTTTTGCTCTTCAAAATTAACAAATTACTCTTATAATTTTTTTTTTAAATTAACAATTCAGTAACATTATTAGTACAATTAACAAAACGTTTCTGAGGACATTTTAGAACGATTATTAAATTCGAATTAAATGCCAAAAACTGTATTTAAAAAAAATAGAGACAACAAGAATCGTGCGCAAAATAAATCGAGTACATGGACATTCCCTATTGCCAAAATTTTCACCCTCCCACACTACACCTCCAATTCGTTCCACCCGCAAATTGGAGCATTTTCTGGAACGAGAACGTGGTCCGCAATTACGTATACGTGACCGCCGGCCAAGTGTCACATTATCTCCCGAAGTTTGGGTCGCTTTCGCAGACGAATTCTCGCTCATGGCCGCGATTAGAAGGTTTCACGTGTAACCACTTCTGTCGCTCGAGTTGGCTCGAGTACTCATAGCATCCGATCGGTCATGCCGTGCTTCTAGTCATTGTACATATGCGTTGTACGTCCAAATCTTGTTTACCAAGACCATATTGCACGCAAACGTGCCGGCGATGAGTGGTTACCTCGACGGTATCTTCATCTTGGCTCCTCGCCGTCTTTCAGCGTGTTCGCGACGAGAGCAACTTACTCGACACGTGACAGAGTCAAGTGAACACATGACAGTTCTCGGGCAAAGTGTTCCCGGAATTTGCATAAAGAAAATTTTATAATAATACAATCACAGAAATCGGTTTGATGGGTTTATTTACATCAAATACGGGATCTATTTCAATTTAATAACATTTTACTTCGATCAAACAAAACATACTTCAAATAAATACGTTTGATTTAAATGAAATAAATTCTATTTGATGAAAATAAAATTCAATTATGCATTTGAAGAAGAAATTTATTTAATGGCTGGCCTAATAATATTTTATTTCGATCAAATAGAATGTATATCCATAATGGATATTTCATAGAGAAATTAAATAACAATTAGTAAAATGTTTGTCCCGCGGTTGGATACACATCAGATATCGAATTTTGACTTTGGCCACTGTGATTTTATTAAAAATCTTTTTTTTTTTTTTTTGTTGTTCCCGATTTCAGAATTCACATATCCGACTTCGGGTCTGATAATCCAGCGAGATTTTTTTTTCTTATGAATACCGTTTTTTTCATTATTTTTTGTACATTATCAGAGACTTGGTATTAACAATTAATGTAACACGTTATTTTGAACTCCTTAATAGTTGCAAGGAAAACCGCAATTTCTCTAATTGTGCGAACGACGACTTTGCAGGCGTGAGAAGAAACTATTAATAATGGATATTTCATAGAGAAATCAAATGATAATTAGTAAAACGCTTGCCTCACAATTGGATATACATTTATTAAAAGAAACGCTCTCCTGGGACTCCTGGGTTTGGTTTCCGAGAGACTTTACAATCTTTACAATGTAGTACCTGGGAAAACCTATAGTCCGATGAGGATAATCGTGAGCCATTAGATATAATTAAAGTGTCGGTAAAGGCTTAATGATCGGTTGTCGCACAGCCAAAGCCAGTTTCGATTGTCTACTGTCATGTGCATACATACATACTTATATAAAAATATTACACGTAGAATGACGAGATTATTATAAAAAGCTCGTCGATGCAACTATATTAATCTCAAGGATACGCCCATTTATAAAAATGAATGCCAAGAACGTGACGAGGATCGAGCTGTGGTTAGAAATGTTGTAATTAAATGAAAAATAAAATTAACATAGAAATTAGGGTAGCCCGAAGATAATTCGGTGATAATTTTTAAGCGGTCGTTATATTGATCAAAAAATCTATTCGTTTTGTCTCGTAATTTGTGCGTTATACCATTAAGGTTGTTTGCGTTATTAGGTGTGGATAAATTTTCTCATCGTCAGCTCGGATTGTTGAGAACAAATTATAATACGTGAGCATCGCGAAGAGTGAGATCATCTCATCGATGTCGTAATCACGAGCAGCGAACCGTGACACAGACGAACGATGACCGTCATAGGGACAAACGAGTCGAATAGAGATGGTCTCTCATCCAGGAGAAACAAATGTTACGCATGCTGAAGCTCTATTAATATTATAGAGACTCTTGTGACGAAGATGTGCAGCTTATGCAGCTGGATAAATTGACCTAATCGGATATCAGCCACATCGATCGCTTAATTGGTCGAACAGATTACGACAATAAGCATTACCCGGAAAAATTTAGCTGCAACATTCTTCGCGCTTATTTTTCCAGGGTTGGGCTAATTGGAATTAAATGATCGTAACACGAAGTAAAATTGTGATTTTAACACACAGAGATTTTTTTTTAGATTCAATTTAAATTGGATGAGAAACGTCTTGTATCTTGTGAACTAAGAAAAAAAACAGCAAAAAAATAACTATTTTACTTTGAATTGGAAAATATTACAGTAGATATAATTCGATAGTCAGAAAATAAAAGTGTATTAATAACTTTGTTATTTTTATATCATATTACATAACAATGTAATTATGAATTACAGGATGTAACGTTTTTGATGGAACGAGAAAATAGTTCTAAAAATTTCCTCATGAAAATGAATATACTGCAATTTAAAGTAAATGGCCTGAGAATTAATGTATCGTACTGGAAGATTTCGGGCTTAAACTTTTTTTAAAATTTGAATAGGTGTTAATTAAATGCAAATTCTATGAAAGATTTGTACATTTTCTAGTAAAAAATTTAATATACAAGTATTATCTAAAATGAATGGACAGCACACGAAATATTTTATGAAAATCATGTTTAACATATAAATTATACATTTCACAAAAAGCTTCTATATTTAATTTAAAAAATCATTCTGAGGGTAAATTGTCCGAAAGTAGTCGAAAAAGATTACACTTCTCTTGCATGAATGTGGTAATTTTATATATTATAAATGTGTCAAGAAAAAAAATCATCAAAAAATTTCCATTTACTTTTTGTTTGCGTCATTGTAAAAAATAAAAATTATAATTTCGTTTATAAACAACGGTGAATTTAAACTGGTTTTCTTTTGTCAGTGTTTAGCGCATAACAACAAATAATTTCCATATATCGATAAGAAAAATAATTTCTGTAGAAGGTCGTATTCGTGCGGTAAGTCGACGTTAACGAGCGCAAAAAAAAATGGTTGCCTTCGGTTCACGGAACTTGTGGTTTGTGATCTATGTTGCTATCTGGTTTTTTTTTTGCGATCCTCTTCGCGATGTCCATAGCTGCTAAGGAACAGGAAGCGTTTCGAATTCCTAAGAGCGAACCTTTGCGGGCGTCGTTTCGGGTGTGCAATGTTGCCGAGTTGCTATATTCTATTCAACTTATTTGATCAGATACGTAAACATCGAGTTGCACCTTAAGTGTGCAAATTTTTGCGAACTTGTTAATTTAGCAGCTGTATATTTATAAAAATCCACGTCGGTGGGTTCTGAGATTTCGAGGCCGTCGTGTGAGCGATCGGCAAAAGCAAAAAGCTCGTTCACACCTGGCTACGCCTATATTACCTCGGATCACGCGTCACGAATTTTGATTTGTGTCTTCCGGTCTGTGAGTAAATTAACTGCGCAGACTGTATCGTCGTATCCTTAATAGATTTTTATAAAGATGAGCTAACGTAGACAACTTGAAGAACTAATGACATTTCGATTGAACCAAATGAACGTTAATTGAATTAACACAATATTTTGTAACATTTAGATTTTTATTCTATATTAGAGAAAAAGCAATTCTTTCATTTCTTGATATTTTTAATTAATAAATTATGAACAGATTGACGAATAGTGGAATTCTATTAGGGATTCATTGTAAATTTTTATGTTTTATACACTTCTTTTTTATGTTGATTTGTAGAAAATCATAGGAAATTTTAATTGAGCCGAAAAAAGTCGTGAATTTTTCGATACTATCAAAATTTTTAGATGAAAACGTATAATAATAATGAGAACATACTATAAAATAAATAATATGGTATATAAATTTGATAACTATTTTACTAGTATTGTACCATTGAAGTATTAAAATTAGAAAAGTTATTAACAAAAATTAAAATTAATTTAATTATTTCAGTTTCTACGTGAATAAGTTGGCCTCTTTTTGTGAGTGAATTTTGCCTGGTTTTTTTTCACAGAACACGAAGAATCAATGTCCATAAAAAAAAATTGCTAATTCTAAGGTCTATATATCTACGATGATATCATTCTACGAAATCTACAGCGTCAAGAACGAAAGTAAACCTAAAATTTAACAAAATATAGCAATTCTATTTTGACTAGTAGTGAACGATTAAAATAAAAAATTAAAACATTTGTTAGCAAATATTTTAATTGATTTAATTATTTCAGTTTCTATGTCAATAATTTGATATTTTCTTTTGTGACTGTATTTTACCAGATTTTTTTTCTCATAGAACACCAAGAATCAATGTCTATAAAAATAATTGCTAGCTCTAAGGTGATTCTCTATATCTACGATGATGTCGTTGAACGAAACCTACAGCGACAAGAAAGAAGTAATTATAGAAACCCACTGCCGGGGTAACATGCTTCCCAAGACGCCGGAAACGAGCAGCTGCACAGTCGATCGTCGTCTCGTTTCTTCGAGATGAGGCCAGAGGCGGTAAGTGGAGTAAAACAGAGAGAGAAAACGAAATACACATTCGTCGTGGCATGGCGTGGGTGTGGAGGACTGAGAACTAATCGAAAGCGCAGATGCACACGAGTTATCGGTGCACTATAAACACTAGCATATACTAGCATACAGAGCAGCAGCCAGACCGAGAGATTTAATGCACTAGTGTCGAGTGCTCGGTCGCGGAAATTGCACTGTACTTGATCTTGATTAAATCCGCTATTTCCATTCGTCGTCGCGTCAAGGCACGATAAACAATTTTATAATTGCGATTATGAGTAACGATGAAAAAAAAATGAATAAGCGTAAACTAGAACTCGTTACGGAGTTTAGATAATACAAGACTCCTTTGGAGATTCATCGTGTAATTTTCTCAGGCTTTACTAGCACGAATGTATTGTTTACGTGCATGAAAACCAATTAAACTCGTTATTGTGCCGTCGGATTCAAAAGTCATCGCGATTTCATTAAATCTTTTCTTTCCTCATTATCGGACACGCTGTAAGATATTTTCTGTCAATTTAACAACTTTTTGCTTAGTTCTTGAATCTTTTTCGTAATTAGCCAAACTTTACTTCTATTTTCATCTTTAAGAGAAAATTTGGGGATTCGCATTTAATTTTTGGAACAAAACATTGAAACATTGATGGAAGGTTTAAAAAACTACCAAATTGTGAGCTTCTGTCAATCTAAGCACTTTCTTTATACTCTTGCATATTTTTCATAGTTAAATAATTTTCACTTTTACTCAAAATTGTATGATTTTTGAGGTCGATTTCCTCAATAAAAAAAGTTGGCGTTTCCAATTTTTTTTTCAAAAACAGTTAAGTAATTCATAAACAGCGATCGTAAAATTTTGCAAATTATAAAAAGTATCTGAGAGAGAGACGGAAATACAATAATTGAATAATTGAATTGACAGAAAATATCTTGTATGTATATGATTATATATTTATATATGTTGTGCATATAAGATAAAAGATAGCGAGGCGACCTCAAGTTCTGACATAATCTGCAATACAAATATAAAGACCGCAATATCCCTGCTACGATGGTCAAACTACCACTTCCTATATATTATACGAGTGAAATACTCGCCCTAGTCTCGAAGCGTGGATTTATAAACGGTAACTCGGTCGTGACGGCCAACGTGGCTGTACATCTCACGGAAATCTGCGGTAGACGTGCGATACGCAAGAGGGAAATTCAGATTGCGAGCTTTTCCGTCTCGTTGGATAATCGGTGACGTTGCTTGCTACTGTGACTCGATAGACACGCACACTATCAAAAATATTCGTAAAATTCATTTACTGTATAGCCATTTTTTTGCGTAATTAAAATTAATTTAATACATTGCAAAATTTAAGTATTTATTCTACTCGACTTTCGTATGAAATTTAATATACTGTACATTCATTTTACACGGCAAAAAAAAAATTCTTATATTGTATATTCACTATTTAAAATGCTTGCAAATCTACATTATCCGAAATTTTATTCATCAGCTGATATAGCAAGTTTAATACACAACTGCAGTGAAATTACAAATTTTTATATAAAATTTCCTAATTTTCATTTAAAAAAAATAAACTCCTATTTAATCGTTGCCAGGACTACCTCGATATTACTCAGAGTGCAACGTCCAGGTGCATATGACTATGTTCCAATTTCACATGTGAGAACGGCCAAGATTCTGCAACCTCGCAATAAATATGCCTATTTACCTAAGGATTTACTTCTATGCGGGTGAAAATTAATATATAGGTACGACCCGGTTACTCGTGCTATTTGGCTCGCCAGGAAAATTTTTCGGGAATTTCCGTCGTCGACGAGGGATGAGTTTCCTATATTTAGTTGGGATCTGCGGTGGAGAGTCATCCCCAGGCTGCGAGTACATATATACTGAATTATTTGGCTGTCAGAGAATGAAAAACGCAAGGGAAAAAAAATGTTGGGTGGTATTGGGTTGCATACTACGAAATGATCTTTGCAGCGAGGAACACGCAACATTGTGTGATTCGCGGCAGGTTTTGCTGCTTTCGTAAAGTAGCTCTTGGCGTATATCTATATATATAGGTAAGCGAAAGAACAGAGTAGCAATAACACGCAGCAAAATCGCAAGCACGGCATAGCTTCCGAGCGGACGCTCGGTTGCTTGAGCAACTCGCTTATTTTCACACTGTGACTCAAGCCTCGTATTTATAAATCTCATCTCTGCGAGAGTATCTGTCTCTCTTTCTCTCTACTTTCGCGAGCTAACGCATTTTCATCGCAACTGTGAATCGTGAATCTGTTGATTGTACGAAATCGCATTAACATTTCATTTCTTTTCGCTCAACATCGCACACTGAGAAAACAATTTTCGTCGGACTTGGAAATGTAATTTGCACATTCGGAAATTCTTATTCTTGGGTATTTTTCATAATTACCCACATCTTGCTTATACTTCCATTTTTCTACGAAAATTTGATTAGCATTTAATTTTTGGGATAAAAATTATAGTGGGTTTAAAAAAGCAGTCGTAAAACCTACGAAATTGTAAGCTTCTGTCAAACCAGCCATTTTTTTACACTCTTGCATAATTATCATAATTATCTAAATTTTACTTCTACTCAAAATTTTTTTGTATCATTATTAGGTCCACTTACACATTACAAAATTTGAGGATTTTCACTATCAAAATGTTTGAAAAATAAACGATGATTAATTCGTAAGCAGTGACCGTAAAATTTGGCATATTATAAAACTTATAATTTATTTATAAGTTTATTTTCACAGTGTGACACAAGCCTCGTATTTATACATCTCATCGATGCGTCATTTTTCCTCGGACTTTGAAATACAATTCGTACATTGGGAAATTCATATATTTGATGCGTTCTGTCAATTCTGTAATTTGATTAATTTTGTACTTGCGTTAATGGCATTCACATGTCTCGACTTTAGAAATTCCAACTCACCTGAAACATAAAAAAATAATTATTAGATCATAAATTCTCATTAAACACAAACAACATCTTTTAATGTTAAATTAATGCACTTTTACACTAAAGTTAAAGTAAGTCATTAAAACCAAAAAATCTTCCATTCTTAGTATAACTTGCATTAATTTTACATCGAACTTATACATTACATTTAGTATATCGATTTGTGTATAAAAAACTAGTGTACATTTTATCAAAACTGTAAAACAAAAAAAAATCCGCTTGAATTTGAACGTATAAGTACTGGAAGCTTTACGCATAAACTGGTATACTAAATTTAATATATAAGTGCCATGTAAAATTCATGTATTGTATGATTTCCTAACATTTGACTGAAAAAAATTCCTTCGATTTTAATTAATTCGCTTGAATTATACTATAAAAGTACATTAATTTTTTATCACAATTGTACATTGAATTTAATTGACAAGTTTATGCATAAATCTACCAAACTTTTTCTAACAATCATTGTTCCAAGTCATTCTTCACAACGTATAGAAAATATTTTGGGTTTTCAAGGGCTCAACATCTATTCACTCAACCATAGCCTGTTAAAAAACTGATCTAACTGCAGTTTCCCCAAAGAAACCGTAGAGATCTTTTTCTTCTGGCGGTCAATGCACATGCGGGTGTTGGGGCTCGAGGGTGTAACAACATAAAGGCTGACTTTTCGTCGGATACTTTGAGCGGTGCACCGCGTGGAACGACCATTTCATGCAACAGGTCGAATGACCTCGAGGGTCGAAGAGGGGAGAAATGGTGGCAGGCTAATACGAGGGAGAAAAAAGAAACGAAGGGGACCCAAGAGATGCTTTTGGTTGGGCAGGTTGCTCAGTTTGAGGGGCGAGCGAGTGAAGAAAAAAAAACGAAACTCGATTCCTCGCTCACGTGGGGCTCTCTCGCCCCTCGTGTTATCCCCTCAGGTGCATCGGCCAAGCCAACAGGTTCCATTCATTCCTCCGGCGCGCACTGAGAGCTATTCAAACGTGTTCTACACGTGGAGTAGAATAATACGTGAAGGGGAAGCGAAAGAGCGAGGGTCCCATGAGCTGCCATGGGCGCCTAACGATATCTCAAGCCCATCGAACGTCAATTCCAAACGTGAGGGAGAAAGAGGAAGAAGAAAGAAGAAAGAAGAAAAGACGAAGAGGAAGCAAAAGAAAAACACACCCACATGTCGACTGACACAGACGAAAGGGCCTCGGTGACTCCGGGCAAATGCCTATACCTGCCGGATGGACGGGGGAGGGTGTATAATAACAAGTTTCCCACGGAGAATGCTAAAATTTTTTCTCTCGCTTGACTCATGGGGGATTTCACGATTTTATGGGAATCAATAACGTGAGAATCTCGATGCTGGTAGATTTTGTATTGCTTATGTTGACTACAATTTTTTTATCGCGGTAGTGGAGGACTTTGTAGGAATTATGCTGGTACTTACAATGTTTTGATCGATTTTCACATTAAATATATATGGATTTTTTTAGTGGGTGTTAAAAAGGTTTTGAAAAATCGTGATTCGTTGATTTGATTGTTTATGGTAATTCATAATAATAATACAGATTTAGAAAAACAATTGTTTTAATCATACGACAGCCTAAATGTTACTCCGCAATAAGAATAAAAATTATTTCTTAATGACTTAAAAAAATTATAATTAATGCGAAAAGCGAGAAAAAAGTTTCTAGCCTCTTAGCACTGTATTGTGTTCAGCTATTTAAAAAAAAGGTTCTCTAACCATTTCTCAATTTAAATTTAGCTCAAGAATACCGAAAATACGATAAATTTGTAAGACAACAAAAAATGTCTAGCCAATTTAAAAAAATGTATTTTAAATATTCATCAATCTAAATGTAACTCGCAAAAAAATAATAATAATAAATTCGCAAAACAAAATAAATGATTGGAGTCAATTTAGGAATGTATTGTGTCCAACTATCTTCTAAAATCGTGATTCGTTGATTTGATTGTTTATGGTAATTCTTAATAATAATACAGATTTAGAAAAACAATTCTTTTAATCATATGGCAGCCTAAATGTTACTCCGCAATAATAAGATTTAAAAATTATTTCTTAATGACTCAAAAAAATTACAATTAATGCGAAAAGCGTAAAAAAAGCTTCTAACCTCTTAGCACTGTATTGTGTTCAGCTTTTAAAAAAAAAAGGTTCTCTAACCATTTCTCAATTTAAATTTAGTTCAACAATACCAAAAATGCGATAAATTTGTAAGACAACAAAAAATGTCTAGCCAATTTAAAAAAATGTATTTCAAATATTCATCAATCTAAATGTAACTCACAAAAAAAAATAATGAATTCGCAAAACAAAATAAATGATTGGAGTCAATTTAGTAAAGCATTGTGTCCAACTATCTTCGGTAAATATTGATAAGTACACTGATTTCTGTGTTTGCTGAGATGGATTGAAAGGTAAGGGCATTATTATCGCTTGAGTCTATAGACACAGTGTCAGTGAGTGGCTACCAATGTTTGCGACACGCAAACATATCGGTGATAATCTCATTGATCTCTGATTATCCGCCGATTAAACACAAGTATTACATGCATTAATTCCATAATCCTGTTAACCCGAGTACAAAAAAGTTTTCTTCTATTTAGTCCTACACTGGATATAATATGGAGTAAAAAAAAATAATGCAATATATTTGATGATAGTCTATTAAGAGGACAAAGTCAGGCTCAAATTGTTCATATTTATTGACAGATATCTCATTTGTTTATCTGATGATATTATTTAAAACATATATATCATGCTGAAGTCTGAAGCAAAGATTTTTTTGCTCCATGGAAAAGTATCTAACTATTACAAATGAACTACATGAAATTTATGGGTCTTAAAATTTCGTTACACATTTCTGAAATACCGGTAAAAATTTCTAAAGCTTACTCAATTGTATATAAGAAAAATTCTTCCGACATGAATGTAACTTTTTTTAAATTAGTGAAGGTATTATTTTTTTATGAAAATAATTCTTTGTATTAACATATGAATCTATGGTATTTTTCTGCATGTGGCGCATTCTCGACTTTTTACAGTTATATGGTAGCAACAGCAGCAACTTCTTTTTCTTTCAACGACTCTCTAATCAACGAGAAAGTAAATATATCACGTCGTGCTGTGACTTTAGGACGAACGGACTAAACGACATAACTCTGGACTGGCGCGGGTCATGTTTTACCATCGAAGAGGCTCTCTATCTACCCTCGAGCTCATTTGCTATTAGCTTCAATTCTTTCACGTTCGAGTACCGTTATTAACGCAAAAGAAACGTTACGAGACCTGACCTCGCGTCCGAGCCGAAATACTAGCGATGTTCATTGCGTGATGATCCCCATGCACGGCAATTTTTTCCAAAACCCAGGTGTATGTATTCTTACAAATTATTTTTACATTTTATTTAATGCTGATTTATAAATTATAAGTATTCTGATTGCAATTCTATTACATAATTTACTTCATTATGGATATCATAATTTCGTCCGAAAAAAATTAATAAAAGCAAATTAAACAAAAAAAGTTGATAGTTGTTTCTTTAGTACAAGTTTTTAACTCGTAAGTCAGTTTTTATAAAGCCGATATTGTTAATCAAGAATATATTTACCAAGAGATAAAAAACGCAAATTATGTTCATTTCCAAGACATAATTCAATTATAAAGAAATTATTGAGTAATAATTCATCGAAGACCATCTCTAATCGTCCTCAGTTCTCGAGTACACTATTCGAAAATTCTATTCCGACGAAAGAACCGTACAAATGATTCCTACATCTCTTTGCAGAGTCTCGTATTTTTTTGTAGGCCAACACGTGATACTCCAAATGAGAAACGCAGCGCACGTTATACAGTCATCTCGCTTCGTTCCTTCTTTCGGTGATGGCTCGAGCTGAGCGGCAGCCTTTTCTCATGGTCGTAAAGTAATCGGAAACCGAATAGGGTTCTTCTCGGCTCGACTCATCTCGTGGGTGCGCCTCTTACTGCCTGTACAGATTCTCAACTCGCACATGTATATATGTATACTGTGAGCCACGCGTTCAGCACATGCTGACGTTTATTCTGTGTGGTACTCGGTAGTTGGACTGTACGTGCGAACGAACCGCAGTCCGCATAAGTCTGTCCATTAAAGCGATTTCAAGAGTTTTCTTAAAGAGTGTGAAGAATCCGTGTGTGAATCTCCCTGTATAAAACAGAGTTGCAAGCGATACTTCCAACATGTATTATTTATTACATTATTATTATCTGAAAAATTTATATTTATGATTGTTATTAATATTTGCTCATCAGCGGTTCTTAGGAAAAACCGTATGTATATAAAAATATCAAATTGCAAAGCGATTTTTCAAGTAAATGTATTGGAAAAAAAGAGGATATATTTTTAAGGGCAGTAGAGAAATGTTTTTTAGGAGACTTCAGTTAAAAAAATATCTTTTCTATAATTTTTCATGAGTTTTTTCAGTTTTTTGGATCATAATTTGTATGCACATTTCGTAAAAAACGATCTTATGGTTATATATAGAAATTAACAATTGGAAAATAATGTTATACCATTAATATTCATTTTAGGAACTAATGAATGCTTAAAATTCTAATGCGCAGATGGTCATAAAATGAGAATAGGCGCGCATCTATTAATTTGTTTCTGTGGTTATTCATTTATTTATGAAAAGCGTGACAGCTACACTCGTGTCTAATTTGTCATACAACTTTCTGTAATATCTATTATATTTTCATTGGATGTGTGAAAGCTCGTAAAAATTGAAAGGAAAGTATGAGAAACCGAGAAAACGTTCCTGAGATGTTATGTATTATCCCGGAGAAACTTTAAATGCTTTCTGCTTAACGGGGGTCCCTGTCCCTTGGCTCCTTATCCCAATACACTATAGTCTTATGCTGTTGCTGCTTCTGCTGGAAGATGAGCACCAAAGATAGAATTTTTGGGCGTGTCCCGAGCTCGCTGGGGGAGCGAGAAACGTTGAGACTCTACGCGGGCCCTTGACTCTCGGCAGGGGCCACAAAACTCAAGGGCCCTTGGCTGCCGATGCGGCTGCTTGCTGCTGCCAACGACCAGAAACAAGCCCGTAGAGTGCAGCGTCCTTCTCGGGAATTTTGGTGACCGCGACAACGTCGGCAACTCTGCAAGATTGTGTCGTAGTGGTTGAAATTATAGCCCTTTCTGTTTTCATACGGGAATTCGATATTTACTCCGTTGGAAAATTCTGACCGCAAATATTTATTAGAACTAATTCAACTTTAGTGAATTTAGGTATTAATATTGCAATTGGGTAATGCAAATAGTTTGTAGCACTGCAATTTATTTATTCAAATAGAATACATATCGATTGTTGAATAAAATAAATCAATGTAAATATTATACTATATTATTTCTTCAAATATAATGCATGTTAATTGTTGATTAAAAACAAAATTAATTCGAATAAATCATAACTGAGAAATCAGCAATTTTGGTTCTTTATTATTTCATTTAAACCAATTTATGTGGTAATTTTTTTTTATTAGGAATAACAAGGATGTTGAAAATTCCATCCCACTATATTTTTCCAGCTAAGCTAATGATATAGCGATGACACTAAGAAGTGTAGGATGATCCACCACTAGACATTTTTAAGCCTCCAAATTTCCTAGAATTGAATCCTGCATATCCATTAAATCCTGACCAGTCATGAGGATAAAAAACACCGAATTAATCCGTGTAATATTTTCTTCTCGAAATGAAAAATGAATTAATAAACAAATAGATATATATCCAAGAATTAAATCCCTGATATCCGTGAGTTCTGAATCGAACTTTACATCAGTCGAGGCTCAGTCGGCCTGAAATAAAAAGGCGAAGACGAAGAAGAGCAGAGAGAAGATTCCTTTCACCTCCCACCATGAGAATACGCCGTAGCACGTTGCCGTTGTGGAAGAGGAACGCGAAGAGGAGAATCGAGAAAGCCGCCGACGTCGCTGCGCGACTGTGGCTGCTGCGGCACGAGCTCTTCTCTTCTCTTACGAGGCCGTGCGCGCTGGATATACTACATATATATACATTCTCTCTCTTTTTTCTCTCTGTTGTGTTGTGCTGTATATATATATATATATATACACACACACATATATATAGTGGTACAAGTTGCTAGCGGTGTGCGCACACGGCGCAACAGCGGTGAGCGGGTCAGCCCGGTCATCGGCCCCCACGACGACGACGACGACGACGACGAAGAAGACGAATACAAGAGGCAGCCCTTGGGAGGAAGGGCCATGCGCGACGTGTGCGCGCCTCTCTCCGATCTTCGTCGTCATCATCTCACTGCGCCACTGGTGCAATAGTGTGGACCGCGCACGCGTGCGTCGTGATATATACGCCCAGAACAAAACCGTGTTGTACACAAGCTGCTTTCGTTAAATTCTTCATTGTTACGTTAATTCACAGCTTACCTAAATACGAGGGGGAAAACGTATACAAATCATACCATGTTGACAAACCATGGATTAATTATTGGATGACTTTTTTTTTGTTTACCTTTGTGTGTCTGGAGTGAATAGTATTATTGTATAGTAACGGATCCGATTCTGAGAAACTGCTAAATGCGCCTGAGGTGAAATGAAGGTTAAACCGTAAATCTATCGAGATGTCTGGTATTTTGTTTGATAAAATTTGGTCACAGAATTGGTTTAACCCATTAACCTCTCCTCCTGTTGTGATGATAATTTTTTTATGTTGGATACTTTACTGAATGAATTCCACCTCTAATAAGTTCATGAGTAACGATATTTTATCGAATCCATTGCTGTCGTTTTATTAGTCCTGTGATTGGTTGCTAGGAAAGTCCGTGGTAAACAAGTTCAGTTTGGTGTCAAATTTGACATAAGAGGACGTAACCTTTTAAAACTTTGTAAGAGCGCAGCAGCGCAAAAGTTTTTCAAACTCGCGCACCAGCGCGCGTGATTAGTTTAGTCCCCTTTTAAAAAGTTGGTGGCGATTTTCGAGTTTTAGTATCGAAAATGCGAGATTTAATTGTTGTCGGTTTATTCGGGCGATGTCGTCGTCACATACTGGGAGCAAGTTAATGCATTGAACTTTTTTGTTTATGTCAAATGTCAAAACTAATCGAATTAACTGAAACTCGTGCTAACCGATGAGCAACTTTAGACGTGTTAACGTATTTTGACAGTTCTCGGGCGTGCGAGGTTTGAGGGTTTTTAAAGGTTATTTCAAGGGCATTGCAACTTTGTCGCATAAGGACGCTTAAGAAAAATTGTAAAAGCCCGGCAGAGCGAATTAAGTTGAAGTGTGATGTATAAGAAAAGAGAGCCGTACTTCAGTCGAACTGTTTGCCGTGCAGGAAGAAAATCGTAGAAAGTAATTGAACGGAAAACTCTTAGATCCTAAAAAAATTGATCTCTGACTCCAGCACATCATAAGGCGGAAGCCAGGGAAAGGCGGAGAAAAAGTGGTTAAAAAAATATTTACAAAAATGGGTACGCTAATTTTCGTGATTGAAAGATTTTATGCACAACGTCGTATCTTCAATGTAAACGCGCAAATGTGCTAAAAAACTTTTACAGTAGAGACAGATAGGTAGTGTCAAAAATAAAGGCAAAGAGGGAGGCAGACAGGCAGATCATTTTTTGCTTCCTCATATATGAAGTTTTGATTTTATTTCCATCGTCCAATAATTCGTTTAGGAGGAAAATGTACAGTTCGCAAAAAATGTAATAAAATAATATAACAGCATCAGTGAAACCGCTTGGTACCTACTATATTATTATTCTCTCTGTTCGCTCTAAACTTAGATTTGTACAGCCTAGCCGACTAAGATATTTTATTCGTTAAGACAATATTGTTTTCGTTTTAATTTTCTGTTATATAAGTTATATATTAAGTAGCGTACAAAATATGTAACTAAATTACCCAAACCACCCCTTTGTATTAGGTTTGTACCTAAAAACAAATAAACAATTGATTGAACTCGGAAAGCGCGCGGAGCGCACGTATGGGCTGATATAATTTTAAAAATTCAGTTTTGTAATAAAAACTTTTGACATTTTTACGAGCGAATGCGTTTTAATTTTCTATCGTTAAAACGTTAACGAAGTCTTACGAAACTGCACTGTTTTTAAAACTTTTTTTTAGAATTTCTGTTTTAAAATAAAAGAAGATGGTTACAAGAGCCCACCCCTAGATAGGAAGAGCCATGTCCGACGTGTGCGCTCTCTCCGATCTTCGTTGTCATCGTATAGCACTTCGCCACTGGCGGAATAGTGCGGATCGCGCGCGCGTGCGTCGTGATATATACGCCCAGAACAAAACTGTGTTGTACACAACCCGTCATGAGACACGCGCTTTCGTTAAATTCTTCATTGTTGCTATGGGTTAATTGGATGACTTTATTTTTGGTTTATCTACGTATCTCGCTACTGAATAAGATTATCAAGAGACGCTAGCGTCTCGACGCTAGTAAAAAAATAATTGTACAGTAGCGGACCGGATTTTGAGAAACAGCAAAATGCGCCGGAGGTGAAATGAAGGCTATCGATTAGAGTTGTCTATTATTTTGTTTGGTAAACGTTTTTCGTATAATTGGCTTAAGCCTTTAATCGTATTTCCTGTTGTGCAAAATACTTCTTTCATTTTTCTTGACAAATATCGTGAAAAGGTTAGTTTTGTAAGCAAAAAAATTAAAAATATTTACGTGCACATGTCTTTGCCTTTTGGATCATTAAAACGTTGATTTTTTTATGGAATCTTGTTATGGAATTCCACTACTTGTCAATTTTTGTTCAGAATCTTCCGTTGAAAATAAGAAAGATGCATTGGGAGGAAGTTGATCTTTGTAGTCATCATCGCACTGGGCAACAGCGTGGAACGCGCACGCTTGCGTCGTGACATATACGCAGAGAACCAAACCGTATTGTACACAAACTGCTCTCGTTAACTTCTTTATTGTTACGTTAATTCCCAGCTAACCCAACTACGAGGGTTAAAAAGTATAGTATTGACAGACCACAAATGAATTGGATGACTTTTTGTGTGTATTCCTTTGTGTCTATACTGAGTAGTATTACTTTGTATCGCTGTATAGTACGTATAACCGACCGAATTCCGAGAAACTGCGAAACGCGCAAGGTGAGTGAAGGTTAAACCGTAACTCGACCCGAATTTTTAAGTTTCTTTTACATTTTTTAGCGACATATTTATTCTAGTTGTATTTTATTTTTAGTTAATAACTATGAAAATTATTATAAAAACAATAATTACTTTCTCATTTATATTAGAAAGAAGATTGTATTGAAAACAAATTAAATTACATTTCCCTTAGATAACTATTGATATTACGATAACAACAACAATTAATTTCACATTCATTTGACAAAAAATATTGTATATTAAAAATATATAATTACATTTTTCGTTGATAACCATTAATGGTACTATAATGACAATAATACTTTAAAGGTAAAAGTGCGTGCAACACTGTTGAGTAGGTATTATAGTATACTCGCATGATGCACCGCGACGAAGGACACGCGAGTGCGTTCGACCGGGGCAGTCACGAACGTGCGCGTAAGCCATTTCCTTATTTAGAAGCGAAGAGAAACGTCTACCGGTGTATGCGAGTCGTCGAATAGCTGCACTATAAGCAAGCGATACGAGCCTGGTGAGATTTTTCAGCCACTTATGTTAAGAGGACGAAAATCAGCTGTTGACCGCGTCAACCTCTCGTCTAAGCAGCAACAGAAATAAGAAGCCACCGGAAAATGCTTTCCCCGATCGGCTGAGAGACTAACGGAAACGCGGCTACTCGTGACCGTAAATTATTTACGAGCAACGGATTTTCCCAGTTATAGACAAAGGCGCCGCGGGAAAAATACCCATCGGGTTATCCTGTCATATTTATATTATTTCTTAACTCCATGTTGCGGCAGAGACGGGCATGCGACGGCTAAACACATGCACTCCGCATGAGACGATCGTTGGAAGTCAAAGCGTGAGGCGTTTACCGATAAGTTTTTTTTTTTTGTCGCGTCCGATTTCTGTACGTCGAACGATGAATTTCAATTCCCACGAGGGTCGTTTACGAAAATATTTATGATTGTATATGAGAACCTGAAGAGGTCTTCAACCCTCTAGATGATCGAGCGATCATGGTACAGAGAATATAAAGAAAAAAAAACCAGGAAGTTATCCAAATTTTTTACACAAAGTGTAGTATATTTTATATATTTTAAAGTGCATATTATGGATATATTTTGCAAACTATATTTAAACATTATTTACCCGCGCAAATTGAAAAAGTATATGTAAAATAGTATATGTAACATATGAAGCATTTTCCATCAGATTCTTTTACTCCTTTGGATACTTTTTATTTTGCTCTTAATTTGATATAATGGTAATTTGATTAATTTGATATAAATAGTATTTACGAAACCCATAGAAAAATTGCCAAAGCGGTAAAAAAAGTTTTTCAAAAATGATCGTTTCTAAACGATGGAGAATGATTTATATACCAAAAATATAATTTTGCACGAAAAATTTGATGTTTTTGAGTATGTTTCTATTTTATTTGTCAAATATGTATATTGCCTTTCGAGAAATTAGGCTTAAACATTTCAGTAAGCAATTTTAAGTGTATAATAAAAATTAGAAAAATGGGATAGCGTGTTATGAAAAAATAAAAATATATTACAGAAGCCGAAAAAGTGGCGTGTGGAATAATAAGAACTAATAAACTCTCATGGACTAGGTTGTTATCCATTCTCGCAATACGGCGCCCATTCTAGGCTAACCGCGCGTGTTATCGGTCGTCGGAAAGTCGTTAAGTGCAGTCAATCATAAGTTGCACTAGGTCGTCTATCCACAAGTGATCTATATGTATGGATAATAGCAGTAAAAAAGAACGGCAATGTCGAGTCTACTAGGCATGTGAGCGACCTTAAAATCGGCCGGTTGTACAAAACCCATAAGACATTCAATAAGAACAAGGGGTAGCAATTGCGACGATTGATATTCAAGCCAATCGTTGAAATGATTTTGTGCCAGATAACGAATCTATGACAAAAGTCTTCGTGTCACAAAAGTGGGAGAAATTAAGCAGGACGACTAGTAGCGACAAAATAATAAGAAGAATAATAATAAGAAATGTGAGCGAGGAAAAAAAAGGAAGAAGCAACGAGCAAGAATTCATTCAGCCTCGTTAATATTAATTTCAGGCTACGCTGGCTGGGTTCAAGAAGGTTCGTGGTGGCGAGTACGTGAACGGAATACGAGAGTCACGATCTCGATTACGTGTAACGAGTACATATGCAACGTGAACTAATATACGCGCTCTACTCTCTGCTTTCTTCGTAGGAAAATATTAATAGTACTCTTGTGTCGGGAGCTATTTTTCGCAAATTATAATTTCCACGCAATTTGCGTTATTTTCGCTGGCAGATATTTTCGGTTGTGTTACATTTTCATTGAGAAATTTATAATAGACAATTTCACGAATTCCTATACAATAATTAATAATTTATTTTATAAGCAATTAATTTATGAACAATAACATTTAAATAAATATATAAATTAAATGGATTCTCGCTATATTATTTATTAGCAAAATAATGAATAATACTATCACATAAGATATTATTGTTCCGATACAATACACGTAACGTCAATTTTTGAAAATTCAATAAAAGATTTCTTTGCAGAAGAATAAAAAATGCATGTCCCGCTTAATTCTCGATTGTAATTACAAATAATGTAACGCTTCTCATAGAAGCGATTCTGGTGATCAGATTTAAGAGGTCGAGATAATAATTAAAAAAAAAAAACGAAAAATATTCTATATTAGCTTAAGGTAATAGAGATTCGATAAACCGTAGCAATTATTAAAAGAATATTCTATTCTGTGAAGTTGCGACTTCTGAAAAAATTTTCAAACAAATTACTCAATCCTAAGTCAGATAATAGCAGAAAATATTCTTCTCTTTGGATCTAAGACTTCTGAATATAAGTTTTAAAAAATTGTTGGACCATCCTAAGTCTGTAGAGTCAATAATAAAAATATGTAGAATTTGAACAGAAATTATTCTTCTCCGAAGACTTCTGAATTCAGCGCTTCCCGCACGCGCTGAGTCCAATCTATAATTGGCCGCAGAATTAATTTTATCAACCTTACACCCGATGAAGCTAACGCGCGTCACTGTTTGTGTAGTAAGAGCGAACGAAAAGAGAGAAAAAAAAAAAACAAAACGAAAGAAATCATATATTTCAGCAGTGTAATGTATCTCAAACGTGCCGAGAACTCGGTGGAAGTCGAGTATTCGTGAAGAAGAGGACGAGGAAGAATAAGAAGAGAGAAGTACGCGACACGTAAGAGATATTCGAGGTCTCGAAGCAACGGTGCTCACCGCCTACTCGCGCATCCATTCACGTCCTCATATTGTTAGCAAGGGAGAGCAGAGACCACGACGATCACCGTGCGCCGAAGAGTATCATCTCCTTGGCTGGCCGCACGCCATATAACCCACGGGGATCTCGGTTAAGAGAAAGAGAGGGAAACGAAAATAATAAGAAAAGAACGCGGACGAAGAGTTCGCTCTGCGACGGCGAGAGACTCTCGCGCGCGCGTTCCTCAGCTATATCCTTTTAGGGCAAACTCCAACGACGCGCGAGGAGCTTGACTCCCTTCTATAATACCAATACAGCAACATAAGCACTCACACCGGCACCTTACACAACCGGATTTATACTTCGAAAAAAGTACGTCATACACATGAACATTCCCGATACTTTCCTCACATTTTTTCGTATTTTATCGTTCACTTCGTTTTTTTTTCTCCGACACAAATGACTTTTGTAATTAGCGCGAAAAAATACGAACCTTAACATTCTCGTGTTTGGTTAGTGAATTTATTGTATCCTCGATTAATATATAAAATGGAACGATGCATTTTTGGTCGGACATTGCGAGTTTCAGTTAAATACATTCATTCTGTCGTTCAAATAAATTCACGTTAATTGTTACATTGGAATGGTAACTGAATTTTGAAAATGAAGTACGTTATGCAATCGCTATTGGAAAAATAATTGTAGTTTTTCAATGGCCCTGGATTGTGTGATTGAAAGTCGAATGAATTGGATGAATTTGGTATGAAACCAGATTTATACTTACATCGAAAAACGTATGTCAAACTTATGAACGCAGATACATTTCCGATACTTTATTCACTTTTTTTTTGCAATTCATCGTCCAATTCGTTTTTGTCTCCGACAGAAATTACTTTTGTAATTAGCACCAAAATATACGAACCTTAAGATTCTCGCGTTTGGTCGGGGAATTTATTATATCCGCAATTAATATATAAAATGGAAGGGTAATGTGAAATTAACGGTTTTATACTTCGATGCATTTTTTATTGGATATTTATTAATTAAATACTATTTTATTTTATTTTTTTATTTATTTATTTTTTTTTTATTTTTATTTTATGCGAGTATTAATTAAATACTATTTTATTTTACATCAATTGATACAACCGAATGGTAATTAAACTTGAAAAATGAAGTACGAATGGACTGCAAATTTGAAGTACATAAACGTTTTTTTTACTTTATGCACACAGGTACATTCCAATATTTTTCTCACATTTTTTCGCATCTTATAGCCAATTTCTTTTTCTCAGACACAAATGACTTTTGTAATTAAGGTAAAAAATGACAGACCTTCAGATTCTTGTATTTAATCGATGAAATTATTATATTCTCAATTAATAAATAACAACAACTAAAATTTAAAGCAAACAATCACTTAAATCCAATTTCATTCCACCTTAATAATGACAACCGAATGCTAATTGGGCTGGACAAAAAAATATTTAAAAAAATCTTTGTATTTTTAGGTTTCTTCGATTTTCGAATTTTTTCGATTAGGATTCTCTGAAATAACGTATGCGAATCTGCACCTGGTACACTGACATGGTACAAAAATACACTGTAAAAAAAATCTTTCGTAAAATTAATATACTTGTATTGGAAGTACCATATGCAAAAACTGTGTATTAAATTTCATAAACATTTATATTGAATTTTCATATAAATGGTATTGAAAAAAATGTAGCGTTCGATAATATCACGGCACAATTTTTTTTTGTGCCAATAACATTTTTCTCCTGTTGCTGCAAAAACAATCTGATTTCAGCGCATAAAGTTATTAATCAATCTCGTGTTGCCAATCGACATGAATATAAGTAACGATTGATTTGGTAACCATGTGTTGTAATTTTCAATCACCGGCTTGATAAAATTCATTGACGCATATTAAATGTACTATGCAACTATATTAATATTTATTTCCTATAGCGAGTTTTGTAAACTTCTTACACTTAAGTATCGGAAAATTTTTTCCAATTTCAAATGCATCGCTGGGTATTTATCAATATTAGTAACTGAAATTTTGGTAACTTTGATCTTACATTTAATGCAACACTGTATATGAAATTTCAAAACGGGAACGAAAATTCCAAAAATGCATGTTATTTTCATGTACTAATTTAGTAATTAATGATTTAATAATCTTGTGTTGTAATTTCCAATCATTGGACTATCAAAATTCATTTCTGTATTAAATTTACTATGTAAACGTTTGTATCGGAAAAACGCAAACATTTTATATAGTGTATAGAGTTATTGCAAGTCTGTTCGGTTGAAACTGAAGATACTGTCTAAAGTATTTCAATTTAAAAAAACTTGACAGTACCTAACTTCCACGAAATAAAATGGAACTCATCGTATCCTACAGCGGCCACAACCGGTACATCTACCCTATATAGTTGTAAGGTGGTATGTATCATGTATGGGAGCTACCTACAGCGACGCTTGAGAATGGCGAACGTTTTCAGCACGGTTACTACTTAATTTCTCGCCGAGATCTCGAGCGCGCGCGCGAGAGAGTCTCGTGGGTTGTTCTCTCGAGTTCGCGGGAAAATCGCGGCATGTGTCGCCAGCATTTGCGCGTGCTTTAAGTATATAAGACGGTGCGCGCGTTCGGTAGAAGTAGAAAACGGTGTCGCTGTACCGCCCACAGTATACATATACATTAGCCACTCACTTGGTCTTTCTCTCGAAGCGCCGTACTAAGGAATCTCATTATCATCATGACAGAATGGAGACGACGTGTTACCCGAACAATTACTAATGAATCAGTTGCGACATAGTATGCGTATGTGGCATAATGCGGTTTTACAGGGCTAGGGTTTGTGCGGTATGCCGCAAACACGATTTTGTAACGGAATGTGGAAATGCGATTGGAGATCAAAGAAAGAGTGAGCGTCGAGTGCATATATTATTCACTGTACGTTACGTTCAAGTATGTAGGACAAAAGAGGTACATAGTGATTGGAATTTTTACGAAACATCTATAAACATTATTCATGTCCTCCTCCATGCATCTCCATTTTTGCAAGTAATATTAAAGTGCAATTATTATAATATTACTTCGTTATATTTTTTTTTCGATATTGACTAGTTGTTATTATTTATTTTGCTGATATTATTTACTGCACGTTACGTTCAACTTTGTAGGTTAAAAGAGGTACATAGTGATTGGAATTTTTGAGAAAAATCTGTAAACTTTATTCATGTCCATATCCAGGTATCTCTAATTTTACAATTAATTTTGTACGGTGATGATAACAACATCATTTTAATGGTTTCTGTTTTTCTTTCAATAATCACTTATACTCTTGTTATTTATTCTGTATATATTCGAGTACGTGGATTCATGATGTTCTGCTTGCAATATGCAATTTATCTAACTTTAAATAAATAAAAAATAAGTAAATAAACTGATAGATTTGCGGTTAAAACCGACCCTTCGAGGTGTTACATATTATGTATTAAGTAATTCAACTTTATAAAAATTTGTTTAATGAAAAATTTCCGAATAATGAAAACCAAAATTTCAGCAAATTGGAAACTATTTACCACAACTCCTACAAAAAGGGAGATATGATGAAAAAAAATTGGTGCTTAGTCAATTAAGGCACTCCACGATTTTCGCAGTAAGAACAATCTTTTTTTTTCAGAAGCATCATTAAACTATTTCCAATAAGCCTACATGAATGAAACAAAGTTACAATTTTTCACTAACAATTTCTTAATTGTACAAACATCTTATTGTCATTGTTATTATTATATTGCCAACATCGAAAAAAATTCTCAGAATTTACCACTTGAATTGGTATCGAATTTACATTTAATGAACTAGTACGTGTCCGACAACTATACTGATTCCACATGCGGAAAGCACATTCGACAGTGTATGTACGTAAAGAGACAAGCGAGCAAGATATAGAGAGCTCAGGGTTGGTTTAGTTCGTTACTTGGCTGTGCTGTGATCCCTCGCGCTTGCGGTTCGGACAAGACGACGACGACGACGACGACAGTGCGCGCGAGTAAAGCGGCATCGCTGAATCGAGAAAGAGCGAGCGAGTAAGACAGTAAGCGAGTATAGTAAGCAGGCGATCCGGTCGGCACACTCGACGCGCGGTGCCGCGCGGCGGGCCTCACCGTTCACGAGAAGGAATGCGGCCGCGTTGGTCGACGGCATGCGGGGCAGAGAGTACGACGGACCGCGCGCAAGGCCGGAGAGAGGGCAAGCGAAGGGGTTGCGCGCGGGAGAGGACTTTGCTGCTGCTGCTGCTGCTGCTGTTGCTGGTGCTCTGCCTCGCAGTCAGTGAGTGAAGGGGGCCGCGCGGGTTCGGGGCTGGGAGGGGTCGAGGACCGACTCCTGCGTTTGATGTTGCTTTTGCTACTCTTGCTATTCCGATGGCTTTCAGAAACGCGAGCTCTTCCTCCACATTTTTATCAGCTTATTGTAATTGACTCATTAACTTGTTAGTACTTGCTTATCGAAACCAATAGGATATTTTAGTTACTTTATTAATCAAGATGACCTCGAAAATTTAACAAAATATCCTTTATTTTTATCATAATTATTGTTCAGGAAAAATTTTAAAAAAAGTTACCTCACATTTAAGTGAGAGTCTAACAGTTGGCGTAAATTAAATCAGTTAGTTCGACCCAATTTTTCTTAGTAAAAATTCGTATTCGAGGGTGGAAACGGCCGAGGACCGACTCCTGCGTTTAATGTTGCTTTTCCTAGTCTTGATATTCCGATGGCTTTCAGAAACGCGAGCTCTTCCTCCACATTTTTATCAGCTTATTGTAATTGACTCATTAACTTGCTAACGTACTTGCTTAACGAAACCAATAGGATATTTTAGTTTATTAATCAAGATGGCCTTGAAAATTTAACAAAGTATCCTTTATTTTAATCATAATTATTGTTCACGAAAAATTTGAAAAAAAAGTTACCTCACATTTAAGTGAGAGTCTAACAGTTGGCCTAAACTAAATCAGTTAGCTCGACCTAATGTTTCTTAGTAAATGGTCGTATTAAAAATTCGTATTCGAGGGTGGGAGCGGCCGAGGACGGACTCCTGCGTTTAATGGTATTTTTGCTACTCTTGCTATTCCGATGGCTTTCAGAAACGCGAGCTCGTCCTCCACATTTTTATCAGCTTATTGTAATTTACTCATTAACTTAAAGTACTTGCTTAACGAAACTGATAGGATATTTTACTAATCAAGATGGCCTTTAAAATTTAACAAAATTACCTTTATTTTTATCATGATTATCGTTAAGAAATAATACATTTTCATATCATAGTTATTGTTCACGAATAATTAAAAAAAAAGATGACCTCACAATTTAGGGTAATAAAATTATTCAATTTTTGTATCCTCCACAATTAGAAATAAAGATAAAATATAAACGCAAAAAAGTAAACAATGATCACCAATTACTTTGATAACCATCGAATATGTCAATAAAATCAAATATTTTTCCAATCCAATTTGAAAAAATTACCACTTTGTTATGCTAATATATTTTTGATTATTTCACAAAAAAAACATTGTGTCAAGTAAAGAAGAAAATAATAAAGAATTTAAAGAAGTATCGACAATAAAAAAATGATCTTATCTTATCTACATCGGCGCACTGTTATGGTCATTAACTGGTACATCAACTCGTAGAGAAACGAGGAATGCCCGAGACACGAACGGCCAAGAACTTGAGGTCGTTGCTGTCTCTCGTTTGGTCCACGTACGCAACGGATTACAAACGTAATCGCTAATGAGGAGACTTTTATTTATTTCGCTCGTTATAACGGTACGTTTGTACCGAGCCTCTGCGAGTTTAATCTTTAAAGAGTGACCACTTGGTCATCCTGCTATCAGGCGGAGGTGGCTACGTACTTACAACCTATACTCAACGGTATGCGTATATATGCGCCTATGTACAGCGGGATTCGTTGATGGAGAAATTACTGCAGACCCCGGTGAGAGGTTGTAGGAGTTGTTTCCTCAGGGCGGCTCGGCAGGATGTGTCGGAAGAGACGAGAGACAGAGAGACGGTAAATACGAGAAGGAGAATATATACGCAGCTAGCATTAATTGCACTCTTGGCTTCCACTCCCACTTCTGAGAAGCCCAGCGAGCTGTATATTAGCAATATACTTCTCGCTCGGTCTTTGAAGTTTTTCGCACGCGGAACCAGGCTTCGAAATTACGTGCAGCGCTATTAAGTACTGCTATATACTATACAATTACTATACTCTAGTATGCGACGAGCGCCTGACGACGAGTTCTATTCACGCCACTAGGTCACCGAGAAAACTTGTCTCTCTCGCTCTCTTTCTTTCTTGTGACGACAGATAGAGCGCGGGCGCGCCAGTTCCCAACTTATCTTAAATAGATGCCTTGCTCGCATTCGAGAATTGTTCGAAGCCATCGCGGATAATTCAACAGCATTGCTAAGCACGCATTATTTTTTCTTACTCGAGAGGAGAGAGAAGGACATAAATTGCTGACGTTTATTCACAAATATCTCTCTTGTGTATCTGCTGTTGTTATTTCAAAGAAGATATTTTTTTGTACACGGAAATAAAGGTTTTTTTTTGCTCTAAGGCAAAAATATCGAACAATTGCTAATAGTTATAGAAAATTTATGAGTTTCTTTACATACAAATTTCTAACAACATAGAATTTCCAAAAAAATGTCAACAAAAATATTTCTTAATAAGGTTGAATTGTACATAAGAATAATTCTTCCGGTATGAATGTAGCGATTTGAGATAAACGGTAATAAAATTATCATTACTTCATTAGTTTTACGAAAAAGAAAAACGCTACATTCATGTCAGAATTCTGCTAATGCACAATTAAGCATTTTTTAGAAATGTTAGACTTTCCGGTTATCTCAGAAAAGTGCAAAGAAGTTTGAAAAACCCATAAATTCTCTATAGCTCATTTACAATAGTTAGAAACTTTTGCCAGAGAGCAAAACAATCTTTGTTTCAAGATTCAAAAGACCGTATTTTTAAATGTCATCAGCAGAAAAACAAGTGAGTTTCAAAAAGTTAAAAGTTGTTTTCTTTATGATAAATTGAAATCAGATTAGTATATTGATAACATCAAAATGTAATTATACAAAAGAAAATGCTTGTTGGTTCGAAATTCTTTTCGCTGTTTGCTACTTGATAATTTTCCATGTGCGATTTTATTGTCAGAGTAATTGACGATTTTAAAAGTGAAAAAGTGAAAAGCATCTGTTTTCTGCAGCTAGTACAGATAAACAACCAATAGTGTACTTAAGAAACGGGTGAGATAATTACTTCTCGGCGTTAAATTGCATTCCTTAGGAGACGGGTCTTGTTAATTGTCCGGAGTGGCAAGAGCAAAAGCAAAAGCAAAGTGAATCAGTGAAGCGTGGAAAACGTTGGCGGGGCGTCACGAGCACGTGGCGTAGAGTCGTCAACATGGCTGAGTTGATGGTTCGCAGCATATATAGCAAAGGTATTTTCAACAGATGAAATCAACGGTGCCCATTGGCCAGCAGAGAGAACATTTTCTAAAAATGTGTCTGGGCACGAAAATACAGAGAACACATAGAAATTCATGGAGGTTCTCTGGTAAACTCTTAGAGCACGTGCAACACGTGGCGCCCGCATGGGCTTGAAGAGCCTCCAACGAAAATTAGATTGAAAATAAACATTGAGAAAATAAAAAAATTAAGTGGATCTGAATTTAGTTTTAGGTAACTGAATTCAATTAGACGTAGAGTTCATTATAATTAATGTTGTAATTATTATTTCATAATAATAGCCTGCAGAGTCTATGGAATTTCGTTTGACCTTTATTATAGTGAAGAAATTAAACAACTTTTATAAAATGTGGAGATAGTCGAAAAACTATAATTATTCAATGAATTATGGAGTTAATATTTATTTTAAATAACAGAGACTTTCAACTTTGTTCTGGATTTCATCACTTTAAGTCAGAGTCAAGCAGTTTGCATAAAATAAATCAGATAGCACGACCTTATTTTTATGTTTCTTAGTAAATTGTCTTAGTAAAAATTCGTAATGTTTAAAATATTTTTCCTCGCATATAATGACTGGGAGTACATGTATATAAGATTTACGACTGTGAGGTTTGCGGCTGAAGGTCCAAGCATACATTACTCTACCCACTACTCTAAGGGAAAAAAATCGCGAGTGAATGCGCTCGGCTACTTTCTCCTCGCTCGATTGCTCTGTGTTGTGGCTTTCGAAAGACGAGATGGAACGTGTGACCGATCGAACCGATGGTTCACGCTCGACTCATCGCTCTAATCTCGCCTTGTTTATATTCTCTACCTTCTCAAACTCGCGATTGTCCAAAATCATTAGAAATCTATTTGAGTGCCGACTTGTTTTAATATTCCGTGAAGAGGCGACTTTCGATTTTGAAAGAATCTGAGTGGGTGTGACGCAAGATTCAAATTCAGAACGATGACTAATTTTATATATGGTAAACACTTGAAACGAAAGGATAATAATCATAAAATCAATGAAGTCATTGACATAAGAATTTCCCGCTATAGACAAAACGTTATTTTCAATAACAACGCACTCTTTTATTCTCTCAAAACAAAATTGGTAACACTCTAAAAAAACTTCCAGATACCAAATAAAAATATTAGGGATATTGGAAAAAGAAATTTACTTAAGTTTTCAAAAATCAATCGGTATGAATTGTTCAGCAGTGAAATTCAAGTCTTTTCAATTAATAAAAGTGTTGATAATATACATATAAGAATAACCTATTTACTTTAACAATATTTTAGGTCTGCTATTTAATTCTAAAAAATGTGGCAAAAATTGCCACAGTTGTGTCAGTTGTTTCTTGTGTCTCTGTGCAGAGGTTTAAATTTTGAAATGAATTGGCGCGAAGCGAATCATAGAGGAGCAAATGTCAGCACGAGATTCCAGTGTGCTTTTAGTTTGGTATATTTCGTGACGCCAGCCAAGTTAGCCAGCCAGAGACGTCGTACTTTTATTGCCTAGAATATATATCCTAACGGGCTTCTACACGACAAGGCCGCCGTCTGTCTCGGGTCGTGGATTTTCTGTACTAACTGCCCGTTCCGCATCTCACCAGTCACCCGATATAACTCAACTTATAGCAGCTCAATTTTCGCTCGGTATTTTGTGAGCTCAACGAACTCATGACGAGTGCAAAACTTAACCCGAGAACTTTCCTCCTTCGCTGACGTATTTTTGCGATTTAGCTAAAATTCTAACTTAACTCGCCATGTGGCTATTCATCGCTTTGTCGAATTAGCAAAAGAGATCGAATGTCCTCTAATGCTAACGCCTACTTTTATTGTCCCAACTAAAGTCGCACGTCGACGCTTGCTACAAATATTGCAGTGGATTTTACGAAAAAACTTTCATAACAAATAAAAAAATTGTTCCGTACAGTGAGATAGATTTTCTATTGGTAACTATAGTTGGTTCACTCAGAGAAATCGTAGTAGTAGAGTTAAATATAAAGTGACAACTATTCATTTTTAGTCCATGGAACTATGAAAATAGTTATGGTAGCTATTTGATAGTTATAATAACCATTTTATCGTTGTGGCAACTATTAAAAATTTATCGTACGAACTAAAAATTAATAGTTGTCACTTTATAGTTACTAGTACCATCATTTTCTCTCAGTGTTAAAAAAAAGGCAATTATATTTTTTTCAGTTATCGCCGTCGCAATTATGCAGCAACAAATGTACCTGTTAAATATCAGGAAAAAATTAATACAAGTATTAAAATATAGTCACATGGCCTAAGATCTACTAGTCCTTCGTTGTGGCTGCAATGGCAACTATGATTTCTCTGAGTGCAAAATTCATAAACTCGCACGTGGCTCTTCACTGCTTCGACGAAACAAGGGATCGAATGTCCACTAACGTTAACGCCTACTTTGATTGTTTCCAAAGAAGAAACTATAAACATTGCGATGGATTTTATGAAAGAAAACGTTCATAACAAATAGAAAAAAATACACACTCCGGTTGTAGGGTCAGGCAATGTTTTCTTTGTAAGACAAACAAATCGTCCGTACACTGAGGTAGATTTTGTGTTGTTTACCATAGAGGGTTAAAAAAATTACATTCTCTTACTTAAGAGGAGAGAGAGAAGAAAATTATTTTAAGTTACCATAATCGTAATTGTGTAGTAGAGATTGTAGGTAATGAACAACAGGAAAAAGTAGCTATCAAGAGTCGCGGTAGCGAATCGAGACAAGTACATTTATATAACTATACAAACAAACAGACACATGTGATAGAAAGTATTAATTGTTCCTTATGCTATAACGACTATGATTTTGTTGAGGGTATGACAAATTCATTATTATTTTTAATTTAATGATGTACAGAACGTAAACTGTCCATCTAAAGGATGCAAACTCAGTTAAATCGTGGTAAAACTATCAAATTCCAACCATTAATAATTAGTGTACGCGAATATTCTTAATACTACATTAACTTTTTCCATTTTTAAACCACCAAAAAATAGTCGCACAAATATTTAACAGTTGTAACTTAATACTTTCCACCAGAGTCACAAGAATTCGCTTCTTCCAGTGTATGTACTATAAAAATTCTCTCTCTGTACAGAAAGAGGGTACGAAACAATTTGATTATCCAAGAAATAAAAATATAGCTATATCACAACAACGCTACTATCACGTTTAGCCCGGTTGACCCTGCCATCGTTGGAGGGTCTTTCATCGTCTGTTGTAGCTTCCTACTTATTCCTAAGCTCTCTGTCAGTGCTACTGTGCTCACACCGAGCGCCAACAGCAGCAGCAGCAGCAGCAGCAGCAGCCGGTGAGAAGTGAGAGAGAGTTTCAAGGCATAACTTTACTCTCGGGATTTCTCGCGGAGCTGCGTTATTTCGTATTTACTGTGCAAACAACGTGCCTGGTTGTGAGCGAAGCAAGAGCGACGATATCTATAAATATATATATATATATATATATATATATATATATATATATATATATATATACACATGTATCCGCGCTATTACACTACACGGGCACACCCACATCATTGCCAAGTCGTCGCGGCGACATTATTTTACGACCGTGTTTTTCAATGTATCCAATGCCCGTTTTTATTTCGTCACTTGCGAATCGTTTATTATTTTATAATTTCCGAGGCGATGTTATCGAGTGGCTCGGGCTGGAGAAAGGAAGAGAAAAGCAAGGAGTCCGGACGCGCCGCAACACGAGAACTCTGTGTATACGTTGCTAGTGCTGCTGCTGCTACTGCTACACCACAAGAGAGACCCTCTTGCGCCGGGCTGCACGTGACACACGCGGTTAGCGAGGCCAAGGTTCGCCGTGGAGGCCGACGCTCGGACGCGCCGCGTCTCCCAGCGTCGTCGCATGCTGGAGAGCGACCTTGTGCACCAAATACTGGAGCCTTTGAAGGATCTCCAAAATTTTGGATATGTAGCATAGAAAAATTGATCGCGTCTAATTATCGAGCGTTTAAAATACTAATTTAATATTATTCGGAATAAAAATGTAATTGGGTAAATTATAAAAAGTTATAAAAATGTAATTGTTTTTAAAATGTTATGCTGGCCCTTGTGCACCTACTTGGGCAAATACTGGAGTCTGAACGATCCCCAAAATTTTGGATATGTACGAGGACAAATTAATCGCATCTAATTGGGCGTTTAAAATACTAATTTAATATTATTTCGAATAAAAATCTCATTCGGTAAATTATAAAAATGTATAAACATTTTTGAAGTTATAAAAAATGTAATCGTGTTAATAATTTTATGCTGAAGAATGACCTTGTGCATCAAATACTGGAGTCTTCGAACGATCTCCAAAATTTTGGATATGTACCGTTGAAAAATCGATCGCGTCTAATTATTGAGTGTTTAAAATATTAATTCAATATTATTTGAAATAAAAATATAATTGGAACAATTATAAAGTCGTAAAAATGTTTAAGTTGTAAAAAATGTAATTTTTTAAAAAGTTTTATGCTGGAGAACAACCAAATACCGGAGTCTTCGGACGATCTCAAAAATGGTCAATGCATAACATAAACAAACCAATCTAATTCATCGTTTAAAATACTAATTCTATGTTTTTAGACTACAAAAAAATATAATAAAAATTATCATAATAAAAACGTCTTTGGTTGAAGGTTTTTATTGATCCTATTGACTTGGAAATTAATTCACATCTAAAGTGGAACCATGAATTTTTTTTCGATAATTTACAAGTTTTTTAAGTAATAAAAAAATGTAATTGTATTTAAATTTTTATACTGGAGAGCGACTTTGTGCACCAAGTACTGGAATCTTCGAACGATCTCAATATTGTTCAATGTATAACGTAAACAAACCGGTCGCGTTCAATTGAATTTTTAAATTACTAATTTAATGTTTATTGAACTATGAATATAATTTTTAAAATTATAATAAAAATGTACTTTTTAAAAAATATCTTGGCAGTACTACGAGGTTTTTATCAACCCATTTGGCTTGATAATTAATTCACACGAAGAGTGAAACTAAACTTTATTTTCGTCAATTTAAATATTTGTAATCTTATAGAAAATATAATTATGTTTAAAATTATTACTCCAGTAATAAAAGCTAGTAAAATTGGAGTATTGTGACTGCATCTATTTCATTACCGGCTTATCATATCGCGTCTGCACTGGTAATCAGGCTACAAGTCGAAAACACATTCACTTTTTTTCCATCATTCGTATCGTCGATTTCAGTGTATACCAATTTATAAAAAAAAAGTAACTTACCCTCATCGAGAAGTCGTTCCACGTGTATGAAGACATTGGGCAGAGCCGCGAGTTGCTTCCTGTCTTTGAGTAACTGTGACAGGTAGTCCGCTATACTTTGCGTCGTGGTGTTGGTATTATCACACATTTTGAACGGGCGATGTTTACGCACGTCGAAATTCTGTATGATATACGTGATGAAACGTCGGGACTTCGTCCAAGGGCGAAGTACAACAGATTAATAAAGCCGATATACTTTCGTCCGTAAACTCCTTAAAGCCGATGTTGGCTGGTTGGTCTGTCACTATTGCTTATTAACCGAGTCACCTCGAGTATATATCGTAAATATATATATATATACTCTTTAAATTAGTGTATATAATCGGCAAAAGCGGAGCTCGCGTTCTGCGCGACGATCATACGTGCGCGCTAGCTCGCTCTGATATACCGATTGATATTCCGTTTGTTTTTATCAGTCTCTCTCTCTCTCTCACGGTGTTTTCAAATCGCGCTGTTTTTTTTCAATGCCGTTTTATATTTATGTTAACTCGGTAAAACGGAAGAAAAACGCGCACGCACTATGGGACTCTCGGCTCTCTACTGAGCTGCTCCGCGTGTGCTCGCTCGTGCCACTCGTACAACGGACTGGGGCAGCGCATGCGCACAATGCGATAGGCGCAAGCGCGATGCGCCAACGCGACTCTTCCACCATGCTTCCCGCCCACTACCATATACGGCCTCCGCATACGCGCGAGCATCGAGATACCGCGCCATACCACCAGTGGCATGGGGCATGCTTATGTCTATCTCCTTCTCTATGTTTCTATCTCTCTCTCGATTTCTGTCTTTCTCTCTGACTCTCTGTTTCTGTCTTTCTCTCTGACACTCTGTTTCTGTCTTTCTCTCTGACACTCTGTTTCTGTCTTTCTCTCTGACTCTCTGTTTTTGTCTTTGTCTCTGACTCTCTGTTTCGGTATTTCTCTCCGACTCTCTGTTTCTGTCTTTCTCTCTGACTCTCCGTTTGTGTCTTTCTCTTTGACTCTCTGTTTCTGTCTTTCTCTTTGACTCTCTCAGTTTCTGTCTTTCTCTCTGTCTCTGTCGGTTTTTGTCTCTCTCTCTGTTTCTGTCTTTTTCTTTGTCTCTCTTTGTTTCTGTTTTTCTCTCTATCCCGCTCTGTTTTTGTCTTTCTCTGTTTCGGTTTTTCTCTCTGTCTCAGTCCCTCATGATTCTCCACTTGTGCATTTATGTACTGCATCCCATGTACACACGTAACGCTCGAGGCGGTGTGTGAAACTCGTCGTGACACACGGACGTGGTGCAGTACGAAAGTCGCTGGGGTATGCGCACCTCGTCTCGCTGTTGCTGCTCTGCACACTACAGTTATATGTATATGTATGGCACAGCGATTTACACTGTGCAATATGTCCTGTGTTGTATCGAGGATAGCGCATGCAAAGATAGGGCTGACTTTCACATGTGTATTACGCTACCATTAAACTTCTACCGTAGGTATATCTATGTAGGATTAAATAAGGAGATTAAGCCTTTCGTGGATGGGGAACGATTGGATTCCTTAATGATTTAAATAAGTTTATCGGACGATTTAACGGTTTAATATCATATATTCTTTTTTATAGAAGTTTCGGGAAAAATCTGTAGGGATCTCATGAGATACTTGATATGTGATTTGGAACTTTTGAAACTGCGGATTTTCCATGAATACGTGAAACTGAAAGTTCGGCCTTGTGCGTCAATAAAATTTTTGTTTACGTGCCGTTTGGTGTAATGAGTCCTTTTTCTGTATCAATGAACTTTACTTGATACAGATTTCTTTTTCTTAAAAACATTGATATTTACCTTTCCTTTAGTTTTATTTTCAAGTCATATGTTTCACCACAAAAAATACCCGCTTCAAACCTTCTTACTGGCAATTAAAAAAGCGTTTCATGGTCGTTTCTAATTTCGGAATTCACAAATCTGATTTCCGGTAGGAAAATACAAACCAATTTTTTTTTTCTTTGTAAGATATCGAAGTTTGACCTTCATTATCAATGTTATGTTGCATATTCCATCATAGATAACACAGGCTTCAAACCTTTTTACTGCGATTTAAAAAAAACGACGTTTCGTCGTTTCCCATTTCAGAATTCACAGATCTGACTTCCAGTTGGAAAATCCACCTCGATTTAATTTTTCTTCAACATATCCAATTTTAGCCTTCACTATCATGAACATATAAAACTAATGAGTTAGCGATATTCAAGATTTTACTTTGCATCATTTTTTAAAAATAAAACTACCAATTGGTCTATATAGTTCCTTAATTTAATAAGGGCAATATCTTAATATCTCCAATACTCACATGCGTTCATAAACAAGGATGTTATTTTTTGCTTTTTGCAAAACTACATCTATCAGGAAGTATGTTAATCTATTTTGGCTTCCTCATAGAGGAAACTTTGTAAAAAGCAAAAAATAATGAGGAAACAATTTGCAAGATTCTACTTTGCAGACTTGTTTTACCTCAAAAGACATTGTACTAAAAACTCAAAGTGTCAAAGAAATGAAATGAATTTTTTAAATAATTTGAAATTTCATAAAATCAAAATTTGAAATTGTTGGTCACTAAAATATATATGTATCATGACTAAATACTATTTTGGTTATATACTTGGGCTTGATTATAATTTGGGTTTGATATCTCAAGTCTTGCTGAAATTAATGCGATAAAGTTAATTTTTTGAATAATTCAAAATTTCATATAGTCAACATTTTTTACCGTTCGTTACTAAGTTATATATCTTTCACGGTTAAATATTATTTTGTTCATATTTCTGATTGATATTTTGTGTTTTGCCGAAGTTAATACGATACCGTCATTTTTTTCATATTTCGGAATTCCATGAAATCGACATTTTTATATCGTTTGCTACTAAATTATATATTTGCTATGGCCGAATATTATTTTATTTACAGAAAAAAATTGGTTATGACATCACAGATAATATTTTGGATAAGTTAATGCCATAAAGCCATTTTTTTTAAATTAAAAATTTCTTAAAACTTGAACCGCTTTACTGATTCTAGCCAAATTCAATACCAAACAACATCGAGTGTACATGCTACTATAAGGTACTACTTAGCATTATAGACTAATTTTTACGGAAGTTATAGCCTTTCCAAAAAAGGTTCTTTTTTTTAATTTAAAAAGTTAAGGAATCTAGTTTTTTTGCACAGATTTTGTTTGAAATTACAACAATTGAAGAGGGTCTGCTGCTCCACCTGTGTGCCAAATTTAAGCTGGATAGACAAAACGGTTCTTGAGTTATCGGCGTCAGAATTTTTGAGGTTGTATACATAGACACACACACACGACATTTTTTCTAGACCACTTTTCTGGACGTTTTGAATTATTCTGAGTCTCCTGACATAAAAATATCGAAACAAATTGTTTCATGATAACAAAGCTTCCTTTATGAGGAAGCAAAAACGATAAATACCGTGAGAAAAGACGTACAATATGCACACGAAAAAAAACCTGTGGAAAAAATATTGGTTTGTTGTTGGTCATAGAGTGTTAAAGCGTTACCGGAGCTTCAAGTGTCCAGGGAAGGCTTAAGTAGTCTTTAAGTGTATGCAGTTGCAGTCACTGTTATCGCAGCCTCGTAGCCGTAAGTACGAAGTGTATTACGCTGCTTCGGTGTGCGAGCTCACGTAGCGCGTGTTTGTAAGTGGATACGTATATATTGCGTGCGTTCGATCATATCTGTACGTGAGAATCTCGGACGCGATCGAGAGTGGCTCGCGTTGCTGCTGCTGCTCGCCTCCGTGTCTTTCGGTCCGCGCGCCGATCCGATGCAGTTCTCTGCGTACAAATCTCGGGCAACGTACAGTATATTGGAGCGTCACAGTATGGGTTGGGCCGCGCGGCAGTTTTGCAGACACCTCCTCCTCGTACTTATCCTTCCAGATACCAGATATATAGTAGCTATACTACCGCATACACTGCACGCACAGCTGTGAGGTAAATCATACACTGGCGTCGATTACTTGCTTGTGAATAACAAAATACGTATCGCGTAACGATAGAGATTAACGACTCGTTCTGTCCCTCATAATATTTTTTCGTTATAATTAACTCGATTAAAATAATTCATTAATTAAAATAATAATAGAATGGATAGTGCAACAACTACAAGAAAATTACACAATTAAACTATAGGCACCTGCACCGGAAATACCGGTCAAGGTCTATTTTTTTAATATTTATTCGAAAATAAATTGATTTCCGAAAGTATGGTGAAATTTAATTAGAATATAATTAATTGAAGTTTTTATTAGCATAGTTGACTTTATAAACTTTGATTACCCGCGGTTAACAAAACTGGACCCAGAGAAAAGATTTTGTAATATTAACTAAAATTATCTATTCAACATTTAATTATTTCAATCAACGAAAATCTACTTTCCCTCCAACAAATATGAATTTCTTTCACTTTTTCAGTTTTTTTATTTCCAACATATTTATTTATTTGAATCAACTTTCACTGTGCAGCGGATACTAAAAAAATATTTTATTTATTGCTACTAAATACTTTCTTAATCCGGAAAAAAGATCGAGTTAAAACGACCAAATACATGTATTAGCTATTTTTGAATAAAATTAGTTAGAACTATCTTATAATCCAATATATATTTATTTCCTTTCATCATTGGAGTTTATTATTATAAACATGCAACAATTATCGATTTGATTTAATTCTTGTCGTATATTTATATAAAAATTATATATTCTTATCGTTTCATATCGTTATGGTGACAGCAACACAACACAAGCACCGAGAAAATTCCGAGTAAAAAAGAAGCTCAACAAATATCATTATATAGATTCTTTTATTATTCATTATTTTTTATAAAGAAAACTGCTTACCATTAAGAACCGTATGCGAGCGGGCAAAATGGTATTAATCAGAAAATATGGTTGTTTTTACATGTTTAATGAAACCATCAGTGTGAACCAATGATTGTATCAAGAACTTCAATAAATATTAAAAAAAAAAAAAAGTGTGTGGCTCGACGGTCCCCAGAGTTAAGCAGCATTATTTGTGGTCATAACTTGGATGGGTGACCGCTTAGCCGCGCACTGGTCCGCGCGCCAACTGCTGAGTGAGAGGCAGTTTCTGAGCTTCTAAGGGATAGAGTGAGGAATATCCCAATAAAATTCTTTTTTAATCAACATTTTTATAACTGCCGATCCAAATAAATATTTCTTAGATTTTAATATATTTACTATTCAATAAGTATATTCATTACAAATAAAAAAATTATTTGAGGTGAATGGAAGTCTAGTAGGTCGGAATGCAAATAAGAAATTTTATTTCCGATATGTAGATTCTAGTCCCGTTAACAAGATCTTTTTTCTGAGTGTACTATTACATACGACTTATTATTACATTGGTTGTAATCGTAATAGGCCTCCATTTTTAATATAATTAAAGAGGTTGAAGCGCTTCAGACTATATAAATTAGTCATTAAATTTTTCAGTATTTTTGTGAAGTTTTGGGCTTTGATTAACAATGTGAATAATTTGTATTATTAATATCTTTGAAATAGGATATTATACACGATTATCTATAAAAATGTCGTGCCTTTGACGCTTCTACGATTGCAAGTCCTTATTATTTAAAATCCATTATACATATGCTATAAAAGCAAAAGGTTATACATAAATTTTACGTTTGTCTGGATTATTCTTTTGGTATTGCGGGTGCAACAGGAAAAAAGTGGTGCCCGTCAAAATCAAGGTTTGTACTCTTTCAGTGTTAACCAAGAGGAAAAATAATGCCAGTCGCCGCGCACCGGATAAGCCTGCGGCTGATGATCTCAACAGCGTGCATGATCCTTTTATATTCCAGCCGCTTACGCGACCATGACATATCGCTCATTCAACATATTAGTAGACATATTCTGCGTAACAAAATTCGTCATTCAAGTCAGAAAATGACGAAGATGAAGTAGGGAAGGACGAGGGAATCACGGTCACTAAGGAATATATGTCTTTTTCTGGAAACAAATAATCTTTTCTGCAAAATGTAGACTACAAATGGGAATTTTACTAATAATCGGTAATAACGGTCATCATGTTTTCTTTTTTTATGTTTCGTGAAAGTAAACAAAAAAGGTATAATTTTTTTGTTTAACCCTCGAGTCTATGATATTTTGTCAATTTTACCTTTATCTCAAATCGCTTCATTCAAGCCCAAAGAATTCTTCTTATGCAAAAACGAGAAGTTTTTAGACATTTTTTTCTTACCAGTTATCTCAGGAAATTGTGAAAAAGTTTGTAAGCCCATAAATTTCCTGTTTTTGTTTAATTTCATGAAATAGAAACAAGTTATAATTGTTTTATGCTAATAATATCTTAATTTAATAATCGAGGCTGTGGTATTTTTACAATTTTACTTTTACCTCAAATCGCTACATTCAAGCCTAAAGAAGAATTTCTTATGCACAATCGAGAAGTTTTTTTAGACTTTTTTGCCGGTTATCTCAGGAAAGTGTAAAAAAGTTTAGAAACCCATTAATTTCCTATATCTCATTAGCAACAATTATATGTTTTTGCCATAGAAAAAGATTACAAAAGACATTTAAAAAATTTGTTTCAGGATTGAAAAACAAAAAAAATTAAATGACAACAGATAAACAAGCGATATCTGTCAAAGTTCATTAATGGATTAACCGGAAGTGCTTGCAAGATTAAATACAAAAATCGAATTGGATGCCCGACGGCTATTTATTTTCACCTCGATCCGTCGCTAATCAAGAGAACCTAATCGTTGCGTACCTCGGCGCGTATAACGGACACTCGTAACACTGGTTTTCATGAAACGAGTTAGAGAGAGGTCCACGGAGTGTAGACCGAAGGTACACATACATATAGTGCGACTTTACGGTATAGTTCGTCGTAGCAACGCTCGGGAAGACCGAACGAACGCTCTTTTACCTCCCCTTCAAGCACGCCTCGGACACACATGGCCAGCACTTCGTTCGACGATAACGCGACGTTATACGACTCGCGAGAACGAGACAAGTATACTATACCCACGCATAATTTAGCTTTCTCCCACCTTCTTGTGTAGCTTTAAAAGGTAAAATCTCGAAGTGAACTCGTCGTGGACGAGAACTACGACTGACTCCCGTCGATTCATTCGTTCGAGTCTCTTTCGCTCTATGACGCAGCCACTCTGCGTCGGTCAACTCAGCAGCAGCAATCCTACCAAACCTGGAAAACTATGGACTGCCTACTTTTCTCTGTTGCTACCAATAGCATCGAATCGTATCTATATGCGTGCGAGACAGTCTGTAAAATATGATTATATATGTGAAATCTATATATACATATATGTGGATATAATACCGTAAGAAGTTTTTTGAGCATCTCTTAACATAAAAAGACTGAAATTTTTATTAAGCCTAGACACAAAAAACAAGTTATTTCCACAATTTTTTTTCAAGCCCTATAAGCATTATTATAAGCAAATCATTTTGTGCGTTGAAATTGCATTTACCGGATTTTTTTTATAAGAACTGATGTTCTTATACACAAAAATATCACTCACTTTTTAAAATAAAAAAGTGAGTGATATTTTTTTCTCTAAAAAATTCCGATATAAGAGAAATTCTCTTCTCCACTATACGTACGCGAAAAAATTATCGTGATAAATTATTATTAACCCTTTGCGTCACAGTGGGTCACTAAGTGGCTCACCTGTTTTCAGACAATAATTAATGTGTTTTTTTTTTCATTCCGGAAATGAAAAAAGTATGACACAAAGGGTTAAAGGTTTTCTCGAAATACCGATGCAAGAGAAATTTTCTTCTCCCCTGTATGTATGTGAAAAACTTATGATTATAAATTATCATTAACGAACAAAGAAAAAAACCTGTTAATTATAAAATAAAAAAAAAGAGTTGACATTTACTCTTGATATAAGATCACAGTCGATGTCAATATGCATTGCCTCAGAAGATAAAAATTATAATGCTCTTTAATACTGTTGAAAACATTGAAATAGATAAATGTGCCAAATGAGCTTCAGAGAGTTTCGGAGACTTTAAGGGGGTTAATAATATATCGGGAAAAAGTCGGTTCTATAGGGAAAACTAATTCCTAAAGCTTCGGGGACTTTAAGGGAGTCAATTACGTATCGGGAACAAATGTATTTTCACAAACATACTATTTTTAAGGGATATAAGCATCATTGTTTATTTTTCTGTATGTATGTGACAAAAATATCATTATAAATTATAATTAAAGAACAATGAAAAAAACCTGTTACTTGGAAAAAGAAAAAAGATGTCATTTACTCTTGACAGAAGATCACAATAAATTTCAATATACTTTGTCTGAGCAGATAAAGATGATAACGCTATTTAATGGTGTTGAAAACATTGAAATAGATAAATGTGCTAAATGAGCTTTAGAGAGCTTCGGAGACTTTAAGGGGGTTAATAATATATCGGGAGTAAGTCGGTTCTAGAGCGAAAACTGAAAATAATAGTGGAAAGTAGAGCTCGGACGCGCATACTAGGTGTCCTATATAGCTCGACCCGCGAGTCCTTAATATACTCTCATCTCTCTCGTCCGCCCTCGCTTTAAATAACTCTTCTTGTTTTGAGGTAAGGCAAGGCCCGTACCTATGTATATTTCCATCGGGGAAACCTGAAACGCTCGCGTTGCTGCTGCTGCTGCTGCTGCGCTGCTCGCTCGCTCAGAATCTTTGACTCAGCCCGCTCTGTGTTTTCTCCGCCACCGAAGCATCCAGCGTGAATTAAAAGCCCGCGCATGTAGCGGCCATACAGCTATTTACTGGATAAAGGCGCGAGACGCGTTCATGCGGGCAACTTTCGTCTCAAGCTATTCGCGCGTTTAATGACTACAACGTAAAATCTTGCCGAGCAGTGCACGAGCCCCTGGAACGAGAGTTATAACATTTGCCTCGAGGGCGTATCCCCAAGCAACAGCGCGTTTTTCACGCCGCTACTCGTCGGGTCACGAAACGGTAATTAACGGTCTTCCATCGCTTTACCTATGAGCGAGTCCCCAAACCGTAGAGACATGCGAGTGTTAAATGTGACCGGCAATTTAACCGTATTTTTACTGCAACATGAGCATTAAAAATAATACCGATTTGGTCATATAGTGTGAGCCGCCATTTTTAAAGCTTACATTACTTTTTGACAATAAGGATGAGATTTCTTAACATTCGCTACCTTAAAGTCTCCGAATCTCTCTCTAAAGCTCATTTGGCACATTTATCTATTTCAATGTTTTCAACACCATTAAATAGCATTATCATTTTTATTTACTGATACAATGCATATGGATATTTATTGTGATATTTTATCAATTGTAGTTGTCAACTATTTTTTTCAATTTTTAAGTAACAGGTTTTTAAAATTTTTTAAAATTAATAATGTGTAATGACATTTTTTCACATATATACTGTCGAGAAGAGAATTTCTCTTGCATAGGTATGTCGAGAAAAAAATATCATTTACTTTAAAAAAATTTTAATATAGAAAAATAAACCATAATGCTTATAACCCTTTAAAAAAAGTATATTTGCGAAAATAAATTTGTTTGAGGGCGTATCCTCAAGCAACAGCGTGTTTTTGACGTCGCTACTCGTCAGGTCACGAAACGGTAATTAACGGTCTTCCCTCGCGTTACCTATGAGCGAATTCCCAAACCGTAGAGACATGCGAGTGGTAAATGTGACCGGTAATTTAACCGTATTTTTACTGCGACATGAGCATTAAAAAAATGCATAGTATATTATAGGCGCCGTCTATTGTTAATATTAATTTTTCATCGCATGCGACTATTCCCGGTCAATTTTTTGTCACGCCCAATTCAAATTTCACTAATGCGAATCTGTTGCTTCCTCATAGAGGAAGCTTTGTTTTCATGAAAAAATTTTTTTTCGAGATTTTCATGTCAGGATACTCAGAATGGTCCAAAACGTCGAGAAAAGTGGTTTAGAAAAATTGTCCCGATGTATGTATGTGTCATGAAAGGCCAAAAATTCATTTAACTGAAATTTTCAAACTATTCGATCAAATCAGCTCAAATTCGAACAACATGTACAGTACTACCTAAGCTTTAATTGGTATAAATTTCGGAAAAATCGATTCACACATTTAAATTTTATAAGAATTTTTTAATTTTGAAAAATGTACGTAAATGCTCTAGCTAAAAGTGGAACAAAGTGATGCAACCTTTAGTATTGAATTTAGGCGAAATCTGTAAAGCGGTTCGGATTTTACGTTATTTTGATTTTTTTTTTTTAATTGACTGGTGTCGTTCAGCATTTCGTAAAACATCAAAAAATAAGAATAAAATACAACAAGGATGCAATGTAGAACCTTGCACATTGCTTCCTGATTATTTTTCGCTTTTTGCAAAGCTTCCTCTATGAGGAAGCCAAAATTGATTAACATACTTCCTCATAGAGGTAGCTTTGCAAAAAGCGAAAAATAATGAGGAAGCAATGTGCAAGGTTCTACTTTGCATGCTGTTTACAAATATCGACTGTAGCTGCTTAATAAATTTAATTAATTCATCAAGCAGCCACAATCAACGAATTTTGATCTCAAACAAATAGTGAAAAAATTTCCGCCACGACCCGGGTTCGAACTAGTGAAATATGAATTGGGCTTCGGTTTCGCGCCCTTTGAATCTAGCGATCACTGTCTCAGACCCGAGATGTGCTTCGCAAAATTCCATCATTGAAAAATTAACCGGGAATAGACGCATATGATGAAAAATTAATATTAGTAAATATTACCGATTTGGTCACATAGTGTAACCCGACATTTTCAAAGCTTACATTACTGTTTAACAATGAGGACGAGATTTAAAAAAATTTAAATCTATGGTAATTAATGTTAGACCGGGTAGATATTTGTAGTTTTGTCGTTAATTAATTAAATAAAATTTAATTCAAATTAATTTTTTTTCAACGGTATGATTATGTATATAAGATATATTTTGACCGGTATCTTTACTATGAGACAAGTGGTATTTATCCATAATTGAAGAAGAAAGTTGACATAAAATTTTGGTAAAAATATTACTTTTGGTTCCCTTAGATAAAGCTTTGTTTGCGTTAAAAAGAATTATTGCATTATTTGATTTTATTTTTTTTAGATACGTTCATATAATTCAATGTTCTATCAAATTCTCACACCCTAGTCTTTTTTTTACTAAATTGCACGTTATTAAGTACATGTGTCAAGTTGGTTTGTATTTAACCCGTATTTTATCTTAACAAATTGACGTGCTATTCGGTAGACGAGAAGCCAAGTGGTTTCAGTAAATTTCGATCCGTTACATTTTTTTTTAAAGTTGCAGAGTCGGGCCTTGCGCATAGCTTCCACATTTTGCATCTTTCTCAGAGCTACCTCTACGATGAAGTATAGACTCAGAGAAAATGTGGAAGTACTGACAACTACAAAGTGACAGCTATTTATTTTAAGTCATACAACTTTTTTTTTTAAATACGGTAACTCAAAAATTGTTCTAACTATATTTTTATAGCTGCGACGAGACTACTTTATTATGGTAACTATAAAAAAATGTTACACAGACATAAAAATAATTGCTGTAATTTTATATAGTTACCGATGATAGAATTTTCTCCGAGTGTACTGACCAAATTTGGCTTCCTCAGACAGCTTTGAAAAAGGTGCGAAATGAGGAAGCAATGTGCGAGGCAAATTTGCAAACTTTTATCTTTTGTAATTTAACGGATCGGAATTTTACGGGATTTTTTTACACATCTACTGGTGGTCCCGTAGTCCTTGGTCCTGTGCGCTCGGTGCTCTTCTCTGTTGTGCTCGGGTTCGCCGCTTGCATCGTTCGCCACCGTAGAAACGTTTTGGGAGCTCGCGGTGCGCCCGAATTACGGATCTCGCCATTCCGCCTTTCGCAGGTGGAGACTCGCGTGCCCGACGAGGAAACTCGCTCTTGGGATCTGGGTCAACAACAGCTTCCTCGTGAACGAAGCAAATGCGAGATCATTTTTAAGACGCTCGGTCAGATTTTCGCCTGGAGAATTTCAGTTAAATTAATTGAAAGATATATGTATATATATTTTTTTCTCATGCTATAATATATGTTTTGATGCAATTTACCATACGACGACGTCCGGATTTCAAGCGGTCATGGACGATTAATTTTAACGGATTTGATTTATCGAGGCAGGAGTTGCAGTGATGCAAAAATAGATATGGGAACGTTTTGACAATCATGAAGATAAATTATGTGGAATAACTGCATGGAAAATGGAATGACTTGTAGATTGATGATAATTATAATTGTTTATAATTTAATTACAAATTTAATAAGAAAAAGAATTTGTGGCCACTTGTAGTATATTTTGACATTATATAGTTACTTTCAGTTATTTAGTGGGTATATAAATAATATTTTTCTAATAAAAGGACATCAATTATTTAAGGCACTAAAATTTTTCCCATTTATCGTCTTTTAATAATTGGTGAAAAGCCTGTTAAAAATTGTATATTTGTGTTAAATTTGATTGAAGACCATATGGCGTTACAATAATATATTGGTACAGGCATGGAAAAACAGAGGCAAAAAAAATATTTAAAAATTATGATTTTGCTCTAATTGCCATAACAATCAATTATAATTTTCATGTACAACTTTTGACAACAATATATAATGAAAATATTACATATAGTATGCATATATAGACATATTTATCAAAATATTTTGCCTTCAGAATTTGAACAAAATACATAAACGTCATACTTTGCACTAGTTTATATGGTTGACTTCATCCTATTATATTTTCGCTTACATATTTTCGATCCATGTTTTTTTCCAAGGCAGTCTTTATGCGTTATCTATAATCGCCTATAAGTAATAATGAAAATAATAATAATATAATACCTACACAGACTTTATGCAATATCTGCATTTCCTCTTGGGTGTAGATACCGTACGAGGAAAAGCCATCCCAACGATTGCGATATAGCACAGAATCTTACCTGCCGCCCCCGTTTTATGACTACCACTGGTCGGCCAAGGAGTGCAATCAGAATTTCTGTGCCAGGGGGTTTTTAATGAAGCGAAACCTCGGTTAAAATGCGCGAAGGAGCTTTGTTACTGAACAGCACTTGGCTTCTCGTCTTTTTTCTCATTTACCGAATAGTACGTCAATTTGTTCAGGTAAAATGCAAGCCATAAGAAAAATGCCTTAACTCGTTTAAACTTTTAACTCGCGCTCGTTCTACATGTAGGGATGAGTTTCAAGACGAGAGTAGCCGTGATTTTGCCGCCGGCGGAATACTCGTTAAGGTGAATCTTCTTCTCAAGTAATATCTGCTATCGGTACAGGCAAAACAACAGAAGACGAAAATTTGAAGATTTAGGTGTTTTTGTTTAATTTTTCTTCCTCATAGAAGAAGCTTTGTTTTCACAACAACAAAAAAATTACGCGTTTTTTATGTCAGGGCGCCTTTCTAAGTATATATTTACGAAAAAATTGAAAAAAAAATTAGGTTTTATAAACCTTTTAATTTTTCGAAAAAATTGAAAATAAAAATCAGGTTTTGCTTCCTCATAGAGGAAGCTTTGTTTTCATGAAAATATTTTTTTTCGAGATTTTCATGCCAGTATGCTTAGAATTGTCCAAAACGTCGAGAAAAGTGGTTTAGAAAAAATGTCCGTATGTATATGTGTGTGTGTCCTGGGCTCCGAAAATTCGATGAACTATTACTCAGTAACCGTTCGAGCGATATGGCTCAAATTTGGCACGCAAGTGGAGTCCCGCTTTGAATGTTAAGGTTTTTGAAAAAAAATCAGCCATTTTGATTTTATGGTACTTTAAATTTTTTTAAAAAAGGGCGTGGACGCTCTAACGTTCGTAAAAATTAGATGATTTTGCTAAATAGTTGTTTATAAATAAATATACGTTCAATGTTATTTGGCATTGCATTTAGGCGAAATCGGTAAAGCGGTTCAGATTTTATAGATATTTGAATTTTTCGAAAAAAATCATTTTTTGTATAAATCACGTCAATTTCACCAATTTAACCGAAATGTTTTACAGACGAAAAGGAACATGCAGCTATGTCACGTACCAAATTTGATGATGATCGGTAAAGTGGTTCAGATTTTACATTTTTAAATTAAAAAAAAAAAGATTTTCGCTCTAGCATCAGCAAAAGTTGATAATGCGAGACAAAAGTTTGTACTCAATGGAAATAAGAATGCAAAGTAGAACTTTACACATTGCTTCATGTATAATTTTTATATTTTTTATTTTATAATGACCGCTTATCCCAAAAGAGAATTGCTCATAACTCTTGAACGACGTGATGAATCGAGATGAAAATTTACACAAAAGAGGAGGATAAACTCCGTTTTTGTTATTTCGATTAAGGTAGTCCTTGCGCATTAAGCTGAGGTCAAATAAGTTTTCGAAAAATGGGAGGGAATTGCAAACACTTTTCGCCAGTATAAAAACAAGGATGTAAAGTAGAACCTTGCACATTGCTTCCTCATTATTTTTCGCTTTTTACAAAGCTTCTTCTATGAGGAAGCCAAAATTGAATAACATACTTCCTCATAGAGGTAGCTTTGTAAAAAGCGAAAAATAATGAGGAAGCAAAGTGAAAGGTTCTACTTTGCATCCTTTTTTTAAATATTCTGTTCTAATTGACCGCCCAGACATTTGAGAGTATGAATCGTTTAAGAATTATTATCTTTTGTTTATAAAAGTATTTTTGTTTTTGTACAACAGGCTATAATTATTAAATATCCAACACTATCAAATATCTCGGCGAACAATTCGTAGAGCATATTTTAAGAAAGAGAATGAGCCATGACTCATTAAAATCGGCAAAGAACTAGACATTATGCATGGAAAAAACTGAACTAAAATATATCCCATTGGAAAGTAACGTTAATCATTTAATCTTTATGCAAATCCGTCACTATTATCTTTCTCTGGGTTAACTATACATCCTTCTATACAAATCACCCACCACTATTCTTATTTAATGCATTAAGCTTTCATGAATCGATTACGAAAATTTAGCAGTAATTTGACTCCCGTAAAACGTTCGAAACCCCTTAAATAAAAATAAACCTTTCACTTGGCAAATCCACGTGCAATTCTTCACTTTTAATGTTCAAAAATCTGTATTTCCGGTTCGCTTAGAGGCCGGTAAGTGACGATAAAAAAAACCGCCAGGTAGGCGGCAAATTTCAGGCATCAAAATGTCTTTCGTGCGCTGGACGCATACCGGATGAGCATTATGATCATGTATTGCGACACCAAAGCGGCACGTGTCATTGGTAAGCCTGAAGATCAGCTGCAGCACCAGCAACAGCGGTAGCAGCAGCAAAGTCCATCACCGGCAGCAGGAATCGTCGTGTAGTGAAATCGTTACTCCACCTCTACTGTCTATCAAAGTGCTAGTATGTGGGCATCGATTGAGCCTGTTGATCCTTGGTGGCTGCCTCGACTGTGAGATCCCACGGGCGTTACCTTCTATGCCTTATACACAAGGCACACGCGCGCGTGATGCGCCTACACACATATTGGTTAATGTAAAGTAACGCTGACGTCACGTCACGAGCCATAAATGGCTTCTTGGCTCTGGATATCGTGGGCGCGACGAACGTTATAAATTATATGCCTATTTTCTTTCCCTCGACAACATTCTATTCCGCTTCAACAGAGACCTACAAACCCCTCGACGGAGCGTACTTCCAAGTGCGTATAAGATCGTATCTTTGACGGTCGTCGATGCGTGGGCGTGCGAGGGAGCATTCAATGCCTAGAGGATTCGTTGTTGATGGTACAACAGCTTTCAATTTCGGTGCATTCCATTTTTTTAAATCATTAATTTTGACTTAAACTTATCTTCTGTTTTGTATTGAGATTTTATCATTGTTACTGCCTGACCACATTTTTCTATATTGTACTTCATCGTTTTTCTATAGTAAGTCTTCTTTTTTTATTTATTTATTAAGCACTTGAAGGGACATGTCCCAGAGCGCAAAATAAATGACACTATCTATATAATGAGATACAATTGCCGATAATAAAGCGCACATTTAATCCAGAGGATTCGTTGCTCTTGATTTCGATCAAGATTAACGATAGAAATTGATTTTGGTGCATATTCAACTAATAAGGTAAGCAGATTGCAAGTTCACATGTAAACTTTGAATTTAAAGTTCGAGTACTTTTCGGCAAAATGTAAACCCGACTTTAAGGAGTTGTATTTTCGGCTACAATCGATTTTTGGGTATAATTTAAAAGCAATATTCTCTTTTAAAGGATTAAGAATACGTTTGGGCCACGAAAATTCGATTTTTTTTTACTAATGTTAAGTTTTGCGCAACAAATTGTTGACGTTGATGCTTCCAATTATGCGAAATATCCCTAATCTAAAAAAGTATATTCAGATATTTAATCATATGTAATATATTATTTATACATCAGCACATGACACTGCTATTAAATTCTGTAAAAAAAGTGAACAATTGGAGAAATATATTTTATTTATATTCAGACAAAGACAGTTTGCAATTCAACAAATGTACCTTCATTTCCGTGAAGAAATGTATTTTAGTGTACATGAAAAATATGATACGAAGAAGCGGCCAAAACTACCGAAAGTGAATATTTATCTTATGGGTTTTCTATAAAAAATGATTCATTAACGAAAATATGTTCAACATTTTCATCGAGTGTAAACATGATGTTTGAGAATAGATTGAATATGTATTGCAAACAGTATGACAAACAGGGATTAGTGAAGTGGAATGACAATTTAAAGAAGAAAATACTCATATAAATGTCGTGAATCGTAGCATTTTGTCTTCAATCTACACTCGGACTGTACAATAATAGTTTCGTAAAATGCAACATTGCGTAATTCTGAGTGGTCTGTTGATCAGCGTTGGCAAGCGTTTGCAGGCTTTGCACTCGCGAGAACTACTTACTGATTCTCGCGAGATTGTGCGATAAACCGTCGCGTCCTCCATCGCCGATCGGAGATCCATTATCTGGCGAATTGTCGCGAGTCCTTGGATCGTTTGCCCACCTGTCGGAAGGTTTTGCTTCGTTCGATCTGCTTACCGCCGCCCGTATTGTTCATGTTCTTGTAGTATCCGTAGCCGCCTCCGCCTTGCCTCTTTCGCGGTCGTGACTCTTTGCTGACTCCCACTTCTGCGTTGCGATACTCTCGTTAAGGAAGAAGAAGAGTTGAAAAAAAGAAAGTACATGACTCTAATGTAAAAAAAACCGCTACCCCCGCGGCAAGTTCACGGAGACCGGGCCAAATTCGGCTGTGATACCCACGCGATTGTAGCGCCAAAAGGAAAGGTCGACGATAACAACCTGGCTGATCGCTCAGCGAGTCTTTTGAATGGAGGTAAAAAAAATGTGAACACTAAAAGAGCGCTCGAAAACTGAGGAGAAGAGTTTAGAAGTGATTCAGAGTGGGTGTTTACCTCCAAGGTTGTTATTTATGTGCCTCCCAAGTGCAAGGTTCTACTTTGTTTTAAATAAGTCATTTAATTTTTAATTAATAAGGTATACTCGCCCAGAGAATTCTTTGCTCACGACAGAAATCGATTTCATTGCATTTCCTTTCTCAAGAAATAATTAATTTAATCTTTAACTAATAATATGAACAGCACAATATAAGTAATATGAACTTTGGATTGAAAGCTCGGATACTTTCATTCGGTTACATTTTTTTGCACCACAGGTTATAACTACCTATTACTATCGAACTCACTCGATTTTCTTATTAATCAGTTACTTTGGTGAGCGAATGTAGAGACGATTTATTAAAAGTGAAAAGAATTTTTAATGTATCTCATAGATGTTCTTAAAAATTCCATAATAAAAAAAGTGAATAGAAAACATTATCGCGCAGCGAATCTTTTGAATGAAGGTAAAAAAGAGTGAAGACAAAGAGAATGCATGGACATTGAAAAGAGAAGTTTAGAAGTGATTCAGAGTAGGTGTTTCCCTCCAAGGCTGTTATTTATGCGTCTCGCAAGTCGTTAATCAATTATGCGTATTGCAAGTGATACGACTTGGTAATGAGTGATGTTACATTAAATATTTCGAAAAAAAAGGATACTCAGATCGACGGCAGGTGGTACGGTGAATCCGAACGATTTGCCAACTTGGACAAGATCCAAAGTTTCGACGTCGAAGATCTGCTTCAGGTGTTGCGATTCGTACGCCCTCACGTACGCCTTGAATGCTTCTTTGGCCGACATATTCAAGAAGTAGTTCTTCGAGATCAATTTCTCGAGCTGCAATAAATTTTCGTGGTCAGATGCTGATGTAACTCAATGCTCTTGAGTAGATGCAACTTTTTTTTTCTTATAAAATTACTAGGTGCTGCGACAGCAACAGCTTGACAGTAAAAATACAGTGTTACTTATGATTTACTTCTTCGAAAGGCATTTTTTTTTCATAATATTATCCTTGTAAATAATGGCAAATCTTAATCATTCGTTTCGTGATGTTACTTCTCTCGTAGGACTAAAACACGCCGTTTTTTAAAAGAGTTTTTAAAAATCCAAATGAAGCCTTTTTCGAAAATAGGTTTTTTTTTAAATAGGAGGGAATAATTTTATGTACACTAATTAATAACCGTAAATCGTAATTATTCGTTTCTTGACGAGACGTATGATATAGGATTTAAATACGCATTTTTTTATTATAAAGATTTTTTATAAAATATAAATGCAGACTTTTTTCCAAAATAGAAAGTTCGTATTTTTAACAGGATGGAATATTTTTATGTACCCTTATTAATAATCGTAAAAATAGTATTTTAAGGAAACCCCACCCCTTATACTTTGTATTCATTCGAGTGATCACTGCGAAGGATTAAATCTCTACACGGAAGTAATTCCAAGTCAGAGTGCGTGGCTGCTTCGTACAGCTGTCGAGTGGAGATTCTAGGTACGCCGTTGAAATGCGTAATAAGTAGAGAAAAAAGGAGACAATTTGAGATAGAGAATTGTATTGGATAAACGGAATTTTCTTGAAAGCCGATTATTAAATAATAGTGCAATTATTACGATAAGAATAGGATTGTCGTGTTGCTCGTCTCGAAAGCATCAAAAGGCACGTGACAAAGGAAACGTACGTTTGTCTGTGAGTTCACGCTGGAATGTCTGGCAAACGGTATAATGCGAATATTCGTGCCGGTCTAATAGGAATGCTAACTCCGACAAAGTCGGCAACCGAGGATACGTGACACGCAGATATATGCCCCACAGAGAAGCATAAATATCTTCGTCGCGCTCGACTTAGATTAGCATCGTGCTGCGCTGCTTCGCGCAATTCATAAATTGGCCTTTCGCCGAGCAACAGCAGCAGCAGCAACAATCCTCCGATAAAAATTGCTTGCATTCACGTATACACCGTGGAACTAATAGTTACAGCGCCTGAAGGGCTCGGGAGTGTGGATACCTAGGATAGTTTCATGTTTATAACTTCCCGGTACCATAATATGATACTGATTACAATCACATAAAATATTGAATATTGAAGACGAAAAAAAAAAAAAAAACAGTTCGGAATGTTCGCTGCAATATTGAAAACACTCAAAATTTCATCAATGCATGTGAAATTATAGTTAACCCAATTAAAACAGAGTATAGGGAACATTTTTTTATTCGTGCACTTCTGAGTGTTTTGATCATCGATTAAAAATGTTGATAGATAAATTTAACAACAGAGTTTACGTTATATTTTGTTCTGAGATTTTGTACGGTCAAATAAAAGCTGAAGTTGCAACGTTACTAAAAAATATATAAAAAAACATTAACCACTATTCGAGTCTGATACGGGTTGCATCGAATAAAATATCGAATATTGAAGGTGAAAAAAAAGAAAAGCTGTTTGGGAATTAATGCTGCAATATTGAAAACACTCAAAATTGGATCATTTCACATGAAGTCTTAGTTAACCCAATTAAGATTGGGTATAAGAAAAAAAAATGAATTGTTGGTGTACCTCTGAGTATTTGATCATCTAAAAAAAATGTTGATAGATAAATTTTTAAATAGAGTTTTTTACATGACCTTTTTTCTGAGATTTGAAATGAGCAAAATGAATTAAGGCTGCATCGTTATTGCTATATAAAAAAAATCTTAGCCAATATTCCAATCCGTAGGCGTTCTGGATTCCTCGAATCGGTTTTACGTCCATAATGTTACGTTACCATAATATATTCTGAACGATATATTATCGGGTACCCGGAAGAATATTCAGTTGTAATATTAAAATCACTCAAAAATTAATAATTACATATGAAGTCTTAATTGAACCGATTAATTTTTTTTTCATTATCTAATAAAAATGTTGATACATAAATTTAAAAACAGAGATGTTGAAAAAAAAGGCTGCATCATTACTGCTATATAAAAGAATATTCAAGCTTGTAGGCGTTCCGAATGCCTAGTATCGATTTTATGCTCACAACATCACGGTGCAATAATGTGATATATACATAGTAATTGGCTAAACGGGTATTACATAATACCCTCGGGAAAAAAAATACTGTTTTTATATTCAGCCACATTTTTCGTAACACAAAAGAACATTTAATTGTAATATAAAAAACGCAAAGCACAATAATGTTTAGAAAAAAAACTCAATTAAAATGATCTAGAATAAAACATCCGTATTTTAATTTTCCCAGTATTTCAACAATCCAATGAAAATCTTATTTATTCACAAACTCTTTAAGTTTTTTCATCGACGAAAATACTGGCGATGTAACTCCTTTCTTGTTAGAGATTATAAACAAATAAAAGCGCCGAAAATAGCATTTTGCATCATGTCAGAAATATGGAGAAATCATTTAGTCCCGTGTTTTTGCAACAACTCGTAAAATTAATTATTGCACATTGCTGTTAATCATCGAGCGCAGCTAATACGTTGTTTTTTTGTCTAATATATAATCCAAGGAGCTACGCAGCGTATGTGCTTTCTGGATTGGATCAGACACGCTCATGAGCGTATGGAGGGAGTGTTGGTGTTGCGTGAATCACGCGTGTGGGCGTCGAAGTCGTCTCTCGCCCCTCGACACCTCTTGGCATCGCTGCTTCGTCGTTCTCCAGCACCGAGATACGTCGAGACAGCGACCTCCATCCTGTTGAGACGCGAACAAAATTGCCCGATCGACTGTTGAGACACAAGCCACGAGAAGCTCATAGCGATGTTCCATTTGCGCTGCAACTCGAGCGGACCTTTAAGCCTCTTTGCCCTGAGTCTAGAGACCAGATACTAGAGCAGTAGACCGAGCAATCGACTTTTTTGCTGCTGTAATTACTGTCGTATGTATAAATTGTTATCTCGTGTGAATAATGAAAATTATACTATGTCTAAGCAACTTCCGTAAATGGAATCAGTCGAACCCTTATAAATCAACAGGTTCAGCAATGGGTGATTCGATTCTTTCATTGGATAAACGCATAAAATTGGTATCTTGTGTGAATAATAAAAATCAGCAGAGCTTGAAATGACTGCATCACGAACGAGTTTTGAACAACCAGAGACGGGTTGGATTATTTTTGTCCTCTAAATTATTTTGCTAAGAATCGTGACTCCGCCTCCGAATTGTCTTGAATACGTTTCGTGGAAGTTAAATGAAGTTGCCTTTTCTTGCTTTCCTAATATACTGCATTTGGAGCATTCAATTCACGTGGAGAAAACTGACATCAATGTCAGTTTTCACACACACACGATAGTAATTACAGCAGAAAAAAATCGATAGTTTATAAATCGACAGGTTCAGCAATGGGTGAATCGATTGTTTCATTGGATAAACGCATAATGTTATCTTGTGTGAATAATAAAAATTATACTATTTCTAAGCAACTTCCGTAAATGGAATTAGTCGAGCCTCAGTAGAGCTTGAATTGTTTGCGTCACCAACGAGTTCTGAACGATCAGAGACGGGTTTGAGTTTATTTTATCTTTTTTTTTCTCTCTAAACTATTTTGCTACGAACCGTCACACCGCCTCCGAATTGTCTTCAATACGTTTCGTGGAAATTCAAAGAAGTTGTCTTTTCTTGCTTTCCTGTGTTTTGTTTCTTTACTAACTGCATTTGGAGCATTCGACCCACGTAGATAAGACTGACATCAATGCGTTTATCCAATGAAAGAATCGATTCACCCATTGCCGAACCCCCGCGCAATTAACGGTCCCCAAGTGGCTTCGTTTCAATTAGACACTATCGGCTAATAAGGTCAACTAACTCCGCGACTAATGGCCCGTGGCTCGTCATTTATTTTCCAACGACACGCTTCCTGACCCTACAAAGTTATGGGTTTCATTGCATCGCTCAAACAATGGTGCACGATGAACCTCTACATCCTCTACGTCGTTTTAGTCTTCAAGGATAAATGCAGCTTTAAGTTTTATGGCTAACTCGCAAACGATCGCTCATGAATCGCTGATGAAGGACGTGCTACGCGACGTTATGATCTACGTCTCACGAAGCAAAAACTTTCGATTGAATGCGTTACTTTGTTGTTCTGTACGAACAATAACATAGACCAAGGAGATCGATTAATTAGTTCAAACTGCAAAGTAAAAAAAAAATTGTTATGGGATAAAGCATATTTTTTACTAACCTTTTTTTCATTTATGTTTAATGCAATATTTATTTCATGAGGAAATCTGACATTTACTAAACGAGTTGTAAAAGAGAGTGATCTACACACAGGAAATGAAACGCGAAAAAATTAATGAAAAATTGATGACAACAAAATATTTCATAGTTTTTACTAATCTGTTTCGCCTGAAAAGAAGATGAGGGAAGTAGTTGAATAAAAATGTTTAAAAATATATCGAAATATACAAATATTTGAATAAAAATATTTGTATTTTTAATTCATTCGAAAGGCTGTCAGTAATTATGTGAAAGCGCTAAGATTATACATTTTCTCTGAAATGGATAAAAGTTATTTGTGGTAATCAATCCTTGAAAATGTGTTATTAATATGTCCCGAATCATATTTACACTGAATGTGTGTGAAAAAAAAAGGTTAAATATTCGACAGCCCTGCTATCGATATCGAAAATGTTAAACAATCTTTTTGTGATTAAATTCTAAATTAATTAATAAAACATCAAATTTTTTATTTCAATGATCACTGCAATGTATTTCACAGCAAATTAAGCAAGGTATGTACATGTAACTGTACTTTAAGATGCTTTATACGCGTTTTTCTCGGATTTTTTCGGGCTTGTTCTGCCCTATTTACGATCAAACGACGTTTAATAACAACTTAATAAAATTACAAAATTTATGTGTAATATTCCACTGGTTCACAAAAAAATTCAATCTGTTTGGACGTGTAATAGGGCTTAATTCTTCGATTAATTGGAGACCAATATTTTTCACTGATATAATGGATGTTACCAATCGATTTTCGTTTTTTTAAAAATGAAAATAGCAAATTCGATAATTAGTCAAAAGACAAGATCCTGTAAATTTCGTACAATAATTATTCACATTTTGTATAAAAAGATGTTAATTATTTTCAAATATTTTTTGTTTAAATGCATTTTTGATAAGGCCACGGAAGTTTTCTGGAAAAAATACAGAAGTGTACTACATACAAAGAAAAATGAATAGATGAGCGTACGTCTCCATTTCGTCTAATAATTTTTCATTGAAATTTCATTGAAAAAGCTTTTTCTAAATAATTATTTGGAATGAATCATAAATATTCGTTTCAAATAGTAATGAGAGCCTACACCTCTGAAAAGAGTTATATTATTTGTAGCTTTGAACATTTACAGTAATATAGTTGATTTTTCAATATATCAGTTAAACAATCGATTTTACAAACTACGATTTTTTCAGAATTAGTATCTCTTCTTCCTTCTGTGTACTTTACGTTCCAATGCTCTCAAGCTTGGCTATCAAAGTATAAGAGGACGCTCTGTTGCTCGGTAGAGCTTCTAATTGTGATGCTGTAAATACGCAACAGCGAGAGAATTCTTATAGTGCAATCGAGTGACTCACGTGCATGTTGGCGAAATGCACACGACCAACCATTCGTCTGCGTTGAACGACGGAAATTGCAACAAGCGCACACGTAGTTTACAGGAATCGTGCCAGAATCTCGGTAATAAGACAGCGACTAGATTTATATGGTTTATGGAAGTCGTCACTTACTTGGAGTTGTATGTCGGCGATCTTGTTCCACGAGAAGTCAAACTCGTTGACGGGGACTCGAGCCTGTTTGAGATATCGAAGGAAACCGAGTTCTTCGGGTCGCAGGATGAGAAGAGCGTGTCCGCTGCTTCCCTCACCACGAGCTGTTCGACCGACTCGGTGAATATATTCTTTAGGATCATCAGGCGGATCATACTGGACAATCCAGTCGACATCGGGAATATCGAGGCCTCTCGCTGCTACGTCAGTGCAAAGTAATATTCCAGACGTTGCGTTGCAAAATTGGAAGAAAGTCGTTGTTCGCTTTGTTTGTTTTTGTTTTCCCTGTGGAAAAGCATTAAGGTGATGTGTTACATATTGTCTGTCTCTCTCAGATCGCCATAAGTGCGAGTGAGATAGCTGAATCTTCTCGAAGTGTTATTCTTCGCCGCGGTTGATTTTTCGAATAAAAGTCGAGAAGTACTGACTGCAGAATACCAAGACGCAGTCAGTACTTCTTGTATATTGCCTGAAACATCAATTGTGACCAAGAACAACGCTTTACAGTTCTTGTTACCGACCGAGCACTAACACATCACGTTAAAAGAGATTTTTGAGGCATAGAATCAGAATAAAGTTTTCTTTTATCAAATGTATCTTTAGGAAAAACTGTTTTCCCTGTGGAAAAGCATTAAAAGAAATTTGTTAACGGTTAGAATCAGAATAGTTTTTTTTCCAAATGTATCTTTAGGGAAAATCCGACTAAAAGATCACGGTTCTGTTGAAAATTTAGTGAAATGGTTACAGAGTTTTAATAGTTTCGTTAGCTTGGAACTCACTGCATTTGAGTATTTATTCCGAAAAGAATTCGATTTTTTTGCTTGACTTTTCTGCTACATTGGCAAGATAATGTATAAAGATTTTAGTTACAAAGACATATATATTGAATTTTATTGAGATTCCTTTAAAGATATTATAGAAAAAAGGTTAATGTCAAGAAGAGATATCAGGAAGAATAATTACTCATTACTTTTCTATTAAATGTCGATACATATTGTCTTGACAATATAAAAGGATTTTCTAAAAATAAAAACTACTATGTATTAAATTGCTTATACAATCAACAAATACGGTGTGTTTGAACGTTAAAAAGCGTCACGTTTAAGATTTAAAGATATAATAAATGGGAAAAACGAGTCTATAAAATACTGTTCATTCTGAAACTACTCTGAAAAATCTTTTGACATAATTCAGCACGTTTTCGAAGTGTACTTATTACTTTTTTATACGTACGTGAATGCTCATGACCGGTAGATCAATGTAGTTGAGCAGCTCATGATGATATTTCACGGACATGCAGGAACTGAAGAAGACCATGACCTTTTTCTTGCGATTCTTCTTCAGGAATGTAAAAAGAAGAAGAAATCGCTTTTCGCTCGGGCAAACTACGTAACCCTGCTCCAAACCTTCGACCGTCGCTTTTTCTTCCTCATCATCGACACCAACATAAACTGGCTCTTTTTTCAGGGCTAATGATGTCAGGAGTTCGACTTTTTTCGTTTGAGTTGCACTGAACAGCATCGTTTGCCGCCGTTCTGAAAATATAACACGATGCTTCTTTAATTCACCCATAACTGCCTAAATTATTCATTTAAAAACATGTGAATTATTTTTTGAGTATTTCAAAGATGATATATTTTCTTACTTGGCAAAATATTAATAATTTGTTTAAGTTCCTCCTCGAAACCGATATCCAATATACGGTCGGCTTCGTCGATAATGAGGCACTGAAGATTCTTGAACAAGAAGTCAGGCGTATTTTGCAAATGATCCAACAATCGTCCGGGGGTCGCGACCACGATATTAACGCCTTTGGCTAGTTTTTGCGCTTCGGTTTGTCTGCTAGCACCGCCCATCAACAATCCATACGTGTGATAATGATACTTCATCAGCTCTTTTAACACGCCAAATGTTTGCATCGATAATTCGCGAGTCGGCGATATTATCACGCAGCCTGTGCCGTTTCTTGGCATGAATTTAAGCTTGTAAATTAACTCTACCGCTGGTATGAGAAAGGCCAAAGTTTTTCCTGAGCCAGTTTTTGCAGCTCCTATCAAATCTCTACCCTCCAAAAGGGGTGGAATAGATCTTGCTTGGATCTCGGTCATATTTTCAAAGCCCATGTCCTGAATGGCTTTTAAGGTATTTTCACAAACTGTGTCTTTTAGAGTAGAGAAAGATGTATTCTTCATAATTTCTAGACCCATTGAGGATCCGGGTACTGTAAAACATCAAGATAATTATTATATAAATAAATGCCAGGAGTTTACTTATTCTAAGTAAAGCTACTTGAATGCAATACATATTAAAAATGTTATTTTGACTAAACAATATTGTATAATAATAGAAGAATAATAGTTTTTATGATTAAAAAAATAATAATTACTTCAAATTATTCACCATGTATTTTTTAGGTTGTAATTTATAACATATTAATTAATTGTGTTATGTATTGTTACAAATATTACTGGTATTTTTTTTTTTGTAAAAGGGAACACTTTATTTTCACTTTATTGTTTCTTTGAAACATTTAAATCATTATTCCAACTAAACAATAGTCTATAATAGAAGTAGAATATTAGTGTTTATGATTAAAAAATAATAATTACGCCAAATTGTTCTCTATTGCTTTGATAGATTGCAATTTATATTATAGTAACTAATTTTGTTTGGATTATTATAAATGTTAGTGTTATTTCTGTTTTTTGAAAGCAGATTTCAGTCCCATTGAATTTCCAAAGTGAATATATAAATGAATAGTGAATTGCCATCTTACAGCTTTGTGACAAATCTGTGTTGACATTTTCTTCTTTCGTTTCTTCATCAATACTTGAAGCATAATTATCATCCGACTCTTCATCATTTGTCTCTGTAACCTCAGGCTCAGGGGGCTGAATCTTTTTCTTTTTCTCTAGAAAATTAAAATATCTAATAAATTACACTGAATACCCAAAAAAATACCTCAATCACTTTCAGCAATTGCAATGTTTCGAAGCAATCGCTTACTTTTTGTAGGACCCTCTTCCGTCCTCAAGCGCTTTTGTCCAACTTTCTTCTTACTAATTTTCGTCTCAATCTCTTCTTCTGCTTCAGCCAAGTCGGCTCCTGCAATGTATTTACATTAATAAAAAAAACAATAACATAAACGTACATTAATAACACTAATATTGGCAGTTTCTAATAGAATGCAAGGTTAGCTCATTTGCTACATTATTCTCCCTCACAACTCACCATTAGTTTTCTGTGTTTCTCGTTTTTGCAAAAATTCCAATTTCGTCTTCTCCCGTTTCTTTATCTTCCTCATCAATACCTTATCCGGCACTGACATTTTCGTGAATTAATTCAACGAACAACAATATAAAAAAAGTTTGGTTAACCGAAAACCATGTGGAGCATGTGGCGCACTGAACAACTTGGACCAAACTGATCGGAGTTTCGGGAAGCCTGCGCAAATCCTCATACACACGTTGTGCGCAGTTAAGCTTGATTCACACTGAAAACGAACGCAAAAGCGAAATGCGCTAACGACCAATAGGGAAGCTCGAAACGCGCGCCGTTTATGAATTGTGTTATTCTATTGGATGTCGCTTAGCGCACAATGCGTCTAATGTGAAGGAAGCGCATATTCGTACGTGTTGCGCGCACAGTTGGCTCGTTTCTCTGAGAAATGCCGCTCCACGTGGTTTCAAATAATATTTGTAATCTCTATGATTCTTAATAAATAAAGTGATTGTCAAAAAATAGCATCACAGTGACATAAACGACGTGTAAACTTAATTTCGAGCTATGGCTCAGAGCAAAGTATTCGCGAAAAATCGCGCTCTAGGTTATGTTAGCAATCACATACCACTCGTGACAAGATATATTCAACGACGAAAGGAGAATCTCATAGTAACCTGCGTCGGTAGATCTTTCCACACCTACGGATGTTCGCATTTTACGTTGCTCAGCGTCTCTGGAGCGCATCCAGGCGACATCACGTGCTTATCCGCAGACACATACCACATCTATACAGCCAGCGAGAACAATGTTTATGCCTGGCGTAGAGGCACAGAGCTTAAACATACCTACGTAGGCCACGAGAGCCCTGTTCACCTGCTACTGCCTTTCGGAGCTCATCTACTCTCCATTGACGAGGAGAGCACTCTTAAGGTAGATCAGTAATTACATTTGTTACATGCTCTGAGTCCCCTAAAGTGCTTAGACAGATTTTGATAAAAGCATCTGCATTTTTTTAAATGTTTTATTGCATACAAAATATTTAAGCAAAGAAAGCAGTGCTGCATTTTTTTTTCTGAGTTTTGTTCAGGAACGTAAAGGTAAAAAACTAATCATAGAGTTTTTTTTAATATCAACTGAATATACTAAACACAACATCTTTTGTATAAGATATGTGAGCACTCTTAAGGTAGAAAGGGTAGAGAAGGTCGAAAAAAACAATTGTACAAATTAAACAATGGATGAGCACTCAGGGCTTGAAAATTGTTAACAAAATATCATTATATGGTTAGAAATAAAAACTAAAAAAATGTCTCTTGTCACTAATCTTCTAGGCAGAGAATTAATATATATATATATTTTGTAGTTATCTCAATAAAATTGTATCATACAATGTTTATTTTAATTATTATTTAATTATTATTATTGCAATAGTTATAAAAGTACTTTATACACACTCTTACAGGGACATTAGGGCCTATTATAAAACATAGAGTTTCAAAATAGTTATTTTCATTTATTTGAATAAAATTGAAATTGTAAATTACTAGAAGAAAAACACTACCAAAAGAAGTTGCAAAGTAGAACATTGCACATTGCTTCCTCATTAATTTCCATTTTTCACAAAGCCACCTTTATGAGTAATCATATTTATAATTTTTGGCTTCCTCATAGAGGAACCTTTGCAAACAAATTGTATAAATTATAAAATCATTATATAGTGTGTGCAAACTTTTTTATTCATTATTTAATAAAATGTGAACAAAGATTTTTTAAATTGTTGTGTAAATTATTATAAATAATTGCAATATTTCAATTAATTTCAATTTATTTTATGATATTTTACATGAGTTATAGCAAAATGTTAATTCACGAAAATATTAAAAATGCCATAAGATCCGATCCCCTTTACCGATCATTACGAAATTTGGTATGTAGGAGTGCTGAGTACTATTGTTAGTCTATAGAAAATTTTGATTGATTCAGTGATATTTTACATGAATTTAAGCAAAACATAAACTTTTCGAAAAATTTGAAATCTTATAAAAAATGAATCTATAGATTGATTCCAAATTCAATATGGATCCTCTTTTAGCATGGCTTTGTTTGTAAAAAATATTTCGCTCGATCTCTACAAATTTGCACAAGCTAAAGAACCTACAGACTTTTTTCTAAAAATTCTAAATTGAGTAAAAAATAATCTTATGTTTTAATTTTTTTTAAATTCATCACAAGTAAAGGCGTCTACTTGCTCCATGTGTGTTCCAAATTTCAGCTCGATTGGTAAAGCCATTCTTTAAGTATCAAAGTTTGAATTTTGTATGCCAGCCATGTATATACATACATACATACACACATACATTTATTCTAAACCACCTCTCGACGTTTCGGACGATTCTGAAAGATGTGACGTGAAAATCTCAAAAAAAAATTTCATGCAAACAAAGTTTCCTCTATGACGAAGCAAAAATGAACAAGGTGGCAATAAACAGAGTAACACAAATGGTACCCTACAGGATACACAATAGACTATGATTGAAATATATACATGTAATACAATAATATCTATATCAATATTTATATGAAGCAAACGTAATCAGAATCCTCTCTGTTTTTCAGGTATGGGACATAAAGACAGAGCAGGTCCTACTGGAGTTAAATTTCAGCAATGATATATTCAAAATCACGACTGTACTCCATCCGAATACTTACATGAACAAGATTCTATTTGGAAGTGAACAAGGTCACTTACAATTATGGAATATAAAAACGACAAAAATGATTTACACTTTTGATGGCTGGGGTTCACCAGTGACAGCTTTGGCACAAGCACCGGCTTTGGATGTCGTAGCCATTGGTTTGGCAAATGGAAAGATCAAATTACACAATTTAAAAGTAGATGAAACTATCTTTGAGCTTGTACAGGATTGGGGTTTAGTCACTTCGATATCTTTTCGCAGCGACGGAAATCCCATAATGGCTACAGGAAGTATGGCTGGTCATGTTGTATTTTGGAACCTGGAAGAAAGAAAAGTTGAGAGTCAGCTTTTAACAGCGCATTATGGCGCTGTTACAGGACTTCAGTGCCTCCCAAATGAGCCTCTGATAGTCACCTCATCGCCTGACAATACTTTAAAACTGTGGATTTTCGATCTGGCCGATGGAGCTGCAAGATTGTTAAGAATTCGCGAAGGACACTCTGAGCCTCCGACATTTGTTCGATTTTACGGGACTGACGGTAATAATATTCTCACGGCAGGCGGAGATTCGTCGTTGAGAATATTTTCAACAATAACGGAAACGTTTAACAAGAGTCTTGGTCGAGCTTCCTTCAACAGAAAAGCTTCCAAGAAGAAAGGAAGACTCGCAGACGATCCTCTGATTATGCCGCCAATAACTGAAATAGCTTCAGAAAAAACTAGAGAGAAAGATTGGGACAACATAGCAGCAGCTCATCTGGGTCTCGGCGTTGTGACGACCTGGTCTTATGACAAATTAAAGATGGGAGAACACAAACTTCTTCCCGAACGTTTTCGAGGCAATCGCAATGCGATGGCGACGAGCCTCTGCCTCACTCAGTGCGGCAATTTTGTAGTTATTGGATATAACACAGGACACATTGAAAGATTTAATATCCAGTCGGGAATACATAGGGCGACATACGGAGGCGAAGTCGGTGGACACAAAGGTCCTGTTAGAGGACTTATGGTTGATTCTTTAAATCAAACGCTCGTGTCAGCTGGTCAGGACGCCTTAGTACAGTTTTGGCCCTTCAAACCCGGCAAAAATGAACAACCGCAAGCTGTCCTTACACTGGCGGAACCGGTAAAGTGGCTCAGAACTCACAGAGAAAGTTCTCTCATTGCTTTGGCTTTGGAGGATTTTACTCTGATCCTCATCGATTTGGATACGAGAGCTTTGGTTCGAAGGTTTCAAGGACACAAAGCACACTTAAATGACGCGACTTTTAGCCCCGATGCTAGGTGGTTGGTCACTTCTTCCATGGACTGCACCATTCGCACTTGGGATATTCCGTCCGCTCAGCTCATCGATGTTTATCAGGTAGATTTTATATTTTTATTTATTGGAGAACAAATTTATATATGGGGCATTCCACCCGTTATCGACAGGGTCGCGACTCTCAAATTTTTTTTCCTTTTGAGATTCCCGTTGAGAATTTTTGAGAGTAGAATAAAAATGGGGGTGGGGGGGGGGGGGGGGCAGCTTAGAATAGTAGCAAAAAAATAAAATAAAATAAAAAAATAACAGACAGTTATTAATATTATTTCGTAATTAAATTTTAAAAATTGTCTAAAAAGTGTCCGAAAAATTTCGCTTTTGGACACAGAATTTAAAAAAATAAAAAAATAAAATCATTGATGTACTTTTAGAAAGATTCAAGTTTGGGATATTATTTTACATTTTTAAAAATTTTGTTTTAATTTTAGCTACTAATCTAGGCCTCGCCCCACTCTGGGTCTAGACTAATAAAAATTGTTTTTGGACAGAATTTGGACTTTTTCAATAAATAAAATTTTAGATAATAAAAAAAACCCAATTTTTTTTAGAAATCTGAAAAAAATTCTAGTTTTTTTAATATTGCTCTACAACAACTTAAAAGAAAAGAAAAATATATATAAAAATATATTTAGAAATATTAGCTACAGCAAAACTATTTGTTACAGTTTAATGTTATTATTATCTTTTTGTAAGGATCTTTTACAATCATTTTGCGGAATCGTAAATTACATGCTAATACAAGCCCATCCCTAATAAAAAAACTTGTAATATTAATATCTTCTTATTAATTAGGTATCCGAGGCTTGTACTTCATTGCATTTTTCACCGACGGGAGAATTTCTGGTCACCGCTCACGTCTGCAATTTGGGGATTTACTTGTGGTCGAACAGGACGTTGTACGCTCACGTATCTCTGAAAGCCGTTCGTCCAGACACGCCTATACCAATGGTCGATCTTCCTGGTTCTGCGGTTCACGTCAACGTGGAAACTGATCTTGAAGCTTTGAACATCGAAGACGTGAAGGAAGAAGACGAATACGTTTCATCTGATCAACTCAGCAGCGATCTTATTACGATGTCTTCACTTGCGAATTCACGTTGGCAGAATTTGCTCAATATCGATATCGTAAAGAAGAGAAACAAACCGAAGGAACCCCCGAAAGCACCGGAAGCTGCTCCTTTCTTCCTTCCTACAATACCTGCCCTGGACATTCAGTTTGACCTTTCGCAAACGACAACCCAAGAAGCGAACAGCAAAATACTTGTTCATCCAGATTTTCAAAATCTCACACCTTTCGGTAAACATTTGCAAGAGTCTGCTGAAAGTAATGACTATACAAAAGCGATTGAAAGGCTAAAGTCTTTGGGTCCGAGCTCGATAGATTTCGAAGTACAATCTCTGTCGCTGGATCTCAAGTATTCGCAGCAATTGTTGCTCCAATATATGAAAATGATTAAGCACATGATGGAGAGTAGAATAGATTTCGAATTGTCTCAAGCGTATCTCTCGGTCTTTCTGAAAGTTCACGGGACCACGATAGCGGGAAAGAAACGATTGCTAAAGCAGCTCGCCGAACTTCAAGAAATACAATCCATCAGCTGGAGTACGTTAAGGGAGAAACTTTTTTACAATCTAAGCGTAGTTCAACATCTTAAGAAAATGTAAGATATTTAAAAAAAATAAATTACTGTACAAATTCCATTTATTTTTGTGTATAAATACGTGTTACAAAATATCGTGAAATGCGGCACACATTTACATTTCTACACTGGATGAATATACAGAGAGCCCAGCTTTCTTTTTACAGGTTCGGTGAATACTTATAGTTACTCGCTCTCGTATCTGCATAAATTATTCGCTTCAAATTCGCGTTGTCTAAATGCAATGAATAAATAAAACTAGAAAATAAACAAAATAGTCGGAGATCGTCCTGCGTCGTGAATGAATAATCCAACAGATCGCTTTTTTTTCCATAAACAAAAATACGAAATTGGCACATTTTACTTATCGATAAATTAAATACAATTTTGCCCTGCACGAATTATTCTCTATAAACTAAAAAGCTCTGCAACTGTTCTCTGACCGTTGGCTCCAGAGCCAAATCTTCGATATAGTCTTTGAAATTCGATACTATTCTATAGATACTTCTTTTACTTGCGGTTCTCAGGGAAGTTAATAATTGTCTGATAGTTCTGTCGTCGTTCTGTGGTTTCCTCATCAATAAATTCGTTTTCTGCAACTTATCCAGGGACTGTTTGAGTAAAAGTAAAGCTTCTATTATCGCTGGCAAGTCTTTTTGCACGATTCCATAAGGATCTTCCTGAAGAGAAACAACAGCTAGTGAAGAAACTGCATCAGCAGCCCAGATAATCGTTTGACCGTTTATCAACGAGTGACGAATTTTACTATCGCTCTGCTTTCCAAAGAAGTAAAAAATCAGCGGTTTCGACAGGAGATACGAGACAAAATTGTCTCTTTTATTCTTGAAGTAACCGACGATGAATTGTTCGCTCGGAGTATCGCGCTTATTATTTTCATCCGTAGTCACAGGTGCTGAAGTCTCCGTAGCGACGAGATTTCGCATGTGGTAAGCGTAAGTTTTTTCCAGAGCGTCAACAGTAGTATTTGTCGCTGAAACTCGAGCCTCTTGCTTTGCCGAGCAAACGTCGTTGATTTCGGCCGCAAAATTCTTGATCAGCTCCAGGCATTTTTCCACAATGCAGTTCCAATTGTAAGGATGACCACCAGGTTGGCTCAGAGTGAAGAGAACAGATCTTCTCGATTTATCCTTTTGTGCCATGGTAACGAGATCCAAATATCCCAAATGCTGCATTATCGGTACTTTATCCATAGCTAAAGCTTCCGGCAAAGTAACGGTCGGACTTTCATTATTGAAAACAGCTTTTTGTCCAATCTCAAAGCTCATCCATTCAGTGAGATAAGCTTGGAAAAGCAGATGCATAGTATTCATAGTAAGAACAAAAAGTGCCGCATAAAGCCAGCTATGAAAAATCAATGAAGGATTAAACAATCTGGATATTCCATCCAGAGGTTCTCCTTCCACATTGAGAAACAAAGTCGAAGTTACAAATCCTCTGAAGTAAGTTCCCAGGAAGTAGTAAAGGCCAAGAAGATACAATGTTGGCCATACTGCGCTGATCATAGCCGAGGGTAAAACAGAGCCTATTCCTCGTTTTACTTGGTTGAATTTTGACTGCGGTATGATTGGAAATTGCAGATATTGAAGCCCAAAGAAATTAGTTTTTGCAAAATAGTACATTCCAGTCCAAAGGCCTCCGAGAAGCAGAAAATAGTGTTCTTCTACAAGACAAGAGCCATGAATAGTTTTGCAGCTTGTCGTTAATGAGCTGTACTCTCCGTCTTCCAAAGAGAGATGCAGCCACACTAAAACTATGCCAATTGTGATGTAGAGACTTCCAACCAGAAAAGTATGTGGTTTAAACATTCCGCAGAAGGCACTGAATCGGCTCCTGAGATAAGTCGGTGCATTGAAGTAATTCTTGCTGCATATTATTCCTTGGAGGAGGATCACAGCGGCGAGTACAAAAAAGTAGCACCACATTCGTAGACAAGTTACGATGGACAAAGTGTCTTGTAACCATGACAGAGGATGCATGATGCTGAGGTTTGTTATTAGAATAACACAGCTCATGAAGAAAAATTGGACGACTATGCTCGAGGCTATCGCCATGAACATTCGACGCACGAGCAACTCTTTGCATCCTGAATTCGTGATTTCTGTCATCCTTGATCGTGGAGCTTCTAACCTCGTAACGAAGAATTATAAACAACAGATTCGACAGCTTGACGCATGTGAATGTGTCGCTTTCGATTCGCCGCACTTGTTGTTTGACTCGCGCGTACAAAATATCATTTATGAAAGTACGATATTCGGGGTAAATTTTTTTAACCGCACGATCAGAAATACCGGCAAAATCTTCCGAAAACTGTGCGGTGATTTTCTTCTTCTTCTGCCTTAGGGCTGGCTACGGTACACGCAGTAATGCGTTTTCAACCATACGGCCATGTTCTAAAGAGAGCTGCCATCGCCGGGCAGACGATGCAACTTCAGAATGGAGCTTAAGGGCATGTGGCACAGGGGCCCAATTCTCGCGTTCGCTCGAAATTCGGTCGAGCGCTCGAGATGTTCGAATGATCTTCTTCTTCTTCTTCTTCAATGTAAACGGGCTTAAAGCACCACGCTTCAAGTAACCGTTCTGGCCAGTAGGAAATAACCGTGTCGGCTAATGGTAAATTCTGGAGGCTATACGTGGTTGGTGAGTCCACTATTTCTTTTCTGAGCGTGGTTGTTTTCCAGGAGATGCAGCAACGTGTAGCATAAGCTGGCATCAGAGACGCCCGGCGGTTAAAAATTAGTTCACTCTCCTGAAACTTGTGCCGGCCAATCACAGATCGAGCATTCTTTCAAATTATCTTGATCTAACGGAATGCTGTATCATGATTGGTCGGTGCAAGTTTCAGGAGAGTGAATCGCTTGGAAACGACTGGACGTATGGAGGGCTTCGTGGTAAGAAGCAATCGCTTTTCGGACACCTGTCCGTTACCCTGTTTTTACTTGCCGCAAAAACGGGCAAAAAGAGCGGGAAGGTTGAAAGCGTCAAAGACGTCAAATTTCAGCAGTATTTTTAAACTTTAAGTTTTATTCGATGGACGATTCGTAGAATCGACATATACGGAGACAGGACCCTCTGTCCCTCTTACACTTCAGGGAGATCATGTAAATATAAAAATAAATAAATTAATAAAGGAGTTTGGATGGGGAGAATAACAATATCTAGTCGTACGTAAGCGCACATATATGTTTAATATCCTTTGCAAAGTTGACTAGAAGAGACAAAATTTCTACGGAATCCAAGAAAGAAAGACTCCTAACCTCGAATGGAGGAAAATACTTAAGACTAATCAGGTTTTTAACTAGGGATTCAGAGAACTCCGCAGTCTCCGGGCAACCCCAAAAAATATGATTTATCGATTGTGGGTCAAATCCACAGATGCAGACAGGGGTGTCACTCAATCTGATCCGATACAGGTGTTCATTGACACCTATATGACCGGATCTGATTCTATTTAAAAGGATAATCGCATCCCTAGGAATACTCAGCTTGTCAAACCAAACAAAATTGGGTTTCTTACCCCTCCACCTACCATAAGCACATCCCTTGCTTTCAAAGAGAAGATCCATCCTGGCCCCTTCTGTTTCTGCAAAAACTGCCCAACCAAGCCTTGCGATACTTCTCGGAAGGGCTTTGAAGTCAAGTTTAGACCCCAACGAACGAGCTTGAACCGCCAGTTTGTCAGCTGTCTCGTTTCCGACAATCCCACAGTGGGAGGGACACCAAACAAAATCAATATCTCTATTTGATAGAGACAGTCTGCTAATGAGGGACCTAATTTCCAATATATACGGGTGGACCTTAGCATTGATTTCAAGCAATTGCAAGGCTCTCAATACACTCAAAGAGTCCGAACAAATCAAGGAGTTCCCCGTGAGGTTACCTTTAATAAATTTTAGAGCCTCCAAGATGGCGACCGCTTCCGCTTCGAAGATATTTGCCAGAGAATCAAATTAAAAACGACCAGAATAATTACAATTCTGAATAAAGAAGGAGCTACCAACATATTGTTCACCCACTTTCTTAGAACCATCGGTAAATACCAAGTTCCAGTTTGGCCAGTTTTTATTAATTTCCCTGTAAAAAAGATTATTAGCATTGCCATTCTGTTTGTTAACCCTGCATATTGAGGAACCTATGGAGTTATTAACATTAACTCTCCCAAGCTGAGGAATCAGGGGGATCTCGTAACATACAGGAAAGTTAGACCGATGAGCACGATGAAAGTTGACTGAAACAACTTTCCATGTTTCAAAAAGGAAGGATCTGCAATAAGCAGGAACATTTCTATGGCTACTGATTCTTTCCGAAAGGAATCTAAGTTTCGGAGTTAACAGGTGGTTTTTAATAGAATATACTCTACATAAATAGGCGATGGCCAAACGAGAAGCTCTATACCTCAGAGAGGATTCCCCCGCAAGGTCCAACAAAATATTCGTGGGAGTTGACCTAAAGCACCCTAGAATTTGGCGTAAAGCAGCGAACTGTCTTTTTTCCAAACTATAAATCAACGAGATACTAGCCGAATGTGAACAAAAGCAGGACCATTCTAATCGGGATCTTATAAGTCCCTTATATATTAACAGTAGGGTAGAAGGATGGGATCCCCAGGCCTTGTGAGCCAGAGAAGATAGTACTTTCGATCCCTGTGTTACTTTTCTTGCCACATCATTAATAAAGGCCTTCCAATTTAGCTTGGTATCCATAATTACTCCCAGAAATCTGGCTGTGTGAGAACGAACAACCATGGAGGCTCCAATTCTGATTTCCAGGAAGTTCAGGATCGTCCTTTTCCTGGAAAAAACCATGAATTTTGATTTTGAAGTAGAGATAGATAAACCCAAAGTCTCAAGCCACTTATAGAGACTCGAAACTCCTCTCTCAAGTCCCGCAATGCAGGAGTTCAGATCCTTGTGCTTGGAGTATAAGACGATGTCGTCCGCATACTGTAGAGAATAGCAATCGTCGTCAATATTCTTGTTCAATTCCCGCAAATAAACGTTAAATAAACGAGGACTCAAAACGGAGCCTTGAGGGAGGCCCTTAACTAAGTCCCTGTTATCAATAAAAGAGCCGTTAAAATAAAAATTAACATTACGCCTAGCTATAATATTCAAAATAAGGTTAATAATATTATCTGGTAGTCTTAATTTTGAAAGATTCTGGATAAGGACCTGAGGAAGTACATTGTCGTAAGCTCCTTCTAAATCTAAAAAAACCGCCGCGACAATCTCTCCTCTCGAGAAGACATTATAAATGTCCGTAGTTAAAATGGCAATATTGTCTCCGCATGATCTCATTTTTCTAAACCCATATTGAGTATTCGGGATCACTAGTTCAGTTTATAGAAAAAAGTCTAAGCGATTCTTTATAAATCTTTCGAATGATTTGAAAAGACAAGAAGCGAGAGATCGGTCTTACACCCTTTGAGGATTTAGGTATAAGACAAACATCAAATAGGTTCCAATCTTTTGGAATCCGACCAGTGAACATGATATTGTTAAAGATTCTGCAGAGTGTCCTGGTGACCTCGGAAGGGAGGTTCTGAATAACCTCGTTACTGATAAAATCTCTGCCTGCAGCTGAGTTAGCTTTGAGTTTAGCAAATATGGATTCCAGCTCGCTGACAGAACATGGGAACCAAATTCCTTTTAAAAGCTCAGTATTTAATCTAAGGGGAAACCCTGTAATAGGCAAATCCGCCGTAATAGATGGGGCGATTTTCTCAATTGAATGTAGCAGTTCCTCTTTCTTATCTTCCGAGTTGAAGTTATTGCAATTAGATGATTCACGTACGTTGTTGAATCTACGAACGACCTCCCATACTTTCCTAATGGGCATATCAGGCTTAATAAAACCTGCAAATTCCTTAAAGGAATTAAACTTTTCTTCTTTAAATACACTTTTAGCCTCAATATCAGCGTCAGTCCATGCTTGCAGTAACAAGTCAGTTTTGGATTTATCTTTGTTCTCCTTAAAAGCTTTGAAAGCAAGTCTCTTCTCTCCAGAGCATCTTTACACTTAGTGTTCCACCAAAGTTTGTGAGTTCTCCTATTTCCGCATTTTTTGCTTGAAATCACATTCAAATGGGCTCCCGCTAGGGCCAAATCCACATTAATCTTGTTGACAAGAGAATCATATGACTGGAGAAAATTGCTCGATGAAACCCTTATAGAAGAGGAATTAGATTTAATTCTTTCTTTAAAAAGCTGCCAATCCACATTCTTAATATTTAAGGATGGACGCATGCTGATATCATTGGTCGATAAATCTTTAATGCAAATTTTCACGATTACATGATCGCTCCCAAGAAGATCCTGGGATGCACTCCAAGAACACCAGGCAGAAATACCAGGGGACACAATAGATAAATCCAGGGCATTGCCACGGAAGTTTTTAGGAAAGTAGGTGTGAGACCCATCATTTAGTATGCATAGATTCAGGTCTAAAACAACTTTATCCAAAGATCTCCCGGAATGATTCCATCCACGCGAACCCCATAGAGGGGAATGAGAATTGAGATCTCCTCCTATAATTAAATGATTATTCTTTGAAATTCGTAATAGTTCAGTAAAAAAGTTATCCCAAATTCGAGAAGAAACTTTATAACTAGGGTTTTTATATACACTAACTACAAATAAGTTTTTATTGCCAATAATCGATATTTCAATCATCACAGCCTCAATATAATTCTTAGACCAGCCATTGATATTTAAAGGGCATATCTTAAAGGGGATACCCCTACTTACCCCCAAAGCGACTCCCCCACCACTATTCTCTGTCTGTCTATCCTCTCTAATCAAGGCAAAATAAGGGATTTTAATTGATTCTCCTCTTTAAACCAAGTCTCCGAAAGGATAAGTAAATCAATAAGAACTGGTAGCACGTGTGACTTGCCTAATAGGCTCCTACGGTTCCATTGCGATATATTTAAACCTCTCAACGAGCCGCCAGCAACAACAACAACATTTTAAACACAGTAGAAGTTGTTTCTCGAAAGGAAAGCAACCTAGAGAAAAGAAAAAAAAACAAAAGGAGAACGAGTCACAGCGACCAGATCGCAACGACCTAGATGTCTGAGTCCATGGATGACCCCCCGTTTGACAACGAGGATTGTCCCGACTCGTTTTTCAATAATTCGTTTTTATTAGTATTGTTGTTGCTGCTGATGACGTTTTTATTTAATTTTTCAGAGTCTCTGTCAGTCAAGTCAGACTGGGTACAGACGGAACAGGACTCCACCTGAAGACCCACCGCCTCAGGCAGATGTTTGTCTAGATCTACAACTTGAACACCCGTCGAAGTTGTAAAGAGGATATTCTCCGGACTGACCTCCATCAAATCAGAGACCTCAGAGCTAATAGGAACAACCGTTTCCAAAGAACAAGAAGAGGAATCACTTGTATCACCCTTTTTAAGGGGCGATGCTACGACTCTGCTCCTTAAAAGCGAATTCTCCGTTGACGGCGAATCATCGAACACCTGAGGCGCATGAATCTGAGCTCTGGTATTGAGAAGATTCTCTTCAGGAGTATCTCCCATTTTCGCGATTTTTCTCCTAATATGAGGCTTTTTCCTTCTAGAAGTCTGTCTGATTTCCTGTTGAGGAACTTGAACCGAGATTTGATCCTGTGATAGTGGAGGGAAGGCTTCTCCCCAAGCCTGAGCCCTCTCTTTCCCAGTGCGCCACCGATTTTGTAGGATCTGGCTCGAGGTAGCATTAGAAGGAGAGAGAGCAGAACCACACGCAGTAGCAGATCTGTTCTGTATGTATGCTACAGTTCTTTGAATACTTGATAGATTGTTTGTTTTTGCAACCTCTTGAGCCTCCGACCTGCCGATGTTTAAAAAAGCCATTAATTTGCAAAAAATCTGTTGATTAAGAAGAGCGGCACATATCGAATCATTAGCCGAATGTGTACCACCACAGTTAACACAAGTCGATTTTTGAGCCTTGCATAAATCTGAAGAGTGAGTTTCTCCGCAGTGCATACATCGCACCCCACCCCTACAAAATTTTGCTGGGTGACCGAATCTTTGGCACTTCGTACACCTAATAATTTTAGACTCGAAAACAGAGATCTTTACTCTCATTTTAAAGATAGTTATCAAATCAGGTACAGATGAACCTTCGAACCAAAGTTTTACGGAAGTTGTCGGAATGAGTCTCCCCTTGTCTCTACCTGATCTACCCAAACGATTAATCCTTTCAATTTTAACAATTCTTATAGGCTCTGTAATCCACTCTATCCCTTCTTTAATATCGCTTTCGGAAAAAGAGGGATCTACGTCCCTAGCTACTCCCACACTCGTCAGCTTAGAGTAAGGGATGTACGCTCTCCATGTATCCGGAAGGCTAGTGTCTTGAGAGTCGACCATTTTATTAGCCTTCTGATAACTCTCGAGCTGAACTTCCACTAGATTTCTACCCTTTCTCTTAACTTTCTCAATACCCTCAATTTTCTGTCTGAGCCTCCTGAATACAGCCATGGGATGCAAGTTACCTACCCCTTTTTTAGTCGCCACATCCCCTGCTGCATTTCCCAAATATTGAGAGACTAATACAACATACGGAGCCTTAATCTTAGAGTTCTACCTGTTCTTTCTTTCCGGAAAGTCCTTCGTCTCACTCCTAAACCCCTTCGAAGGAGCCAACCGTGACTCCAGAGTAGAACTAGAACTATCGGTAGAAATAGAAGGAGCTGTATTCGCGCTTGGTTTGTCGTCTTCCCCATCCATTCTCCTTTTATTTGAGCGAATGTTAATTGCTTTAGCTTGAGGGTTTTCTTGGGAGCCCAAGATTATTTCATTCACTGTAGCTATGTCCCAATCCCCAAACTTAGATAACTTAGAGATTTTCACCTCTCTAGCTTTTAGGGAAGTAATTTTGTCCTTCATTTTATTATTAGGAGTCGATGAATTCAGCGAGCATGAAGCAGCCATGCCCAGAAAAGAAAAAAAAAAGAAAAAAAAGAACTAATCAAATACTTATACTAGAAACCAAAATAAACTCTCCTGAGTATAAGAGGGAAAAAGGAAAAAAAAAGAACATAAATACCTTGACTCCAATAATAACAAAGTATAAGATAAACCGATCAATCAACCTTCCCTGTAGATTATAATCCGCTTGAAAAGGCTCAGGTCCAATGAAACCCACGTGTCTCGAGAAAAAATGATCCGACCGTGGAAAAGTTGGAATCAAGTTTAGGCTTAATCTTGGTAAATTCTTGACCAGGAACTTCTTATAGATAATAATACTAGGCCCTCTCCACCCAAAACTGACGTCGACCAGGGTAATGCGGGGAAATGATAATCTCCCACAAAAGTGGCGGTTTAAGAAGTCCGAGAATATGACCGTTACACTTGGTCAAATATGGCCGGTCGACCGCGTGCCCAAGACCACAAGTGGTTGGGAAAAAGGACCAATTTCCTTCAAAGTATGGGCCAGCGTCAAAAAATATTTTTCTCACGGCACTTATAATAAATAACAGCGGCGATATTAAGTATATTAAGTATATTAATTTCACTATACTAAATAATCAAGGATTACTTAGAATTATTCGGTTAAAAAAGATATGGCACATAGAACTCGAAATACTGAAGCCACTGTTCGAGTCTTCTGATTGGTCGGCGAACCGTACCCACATTTTTTATTGGTCAAGTATATATTATTATTATTATTACTATATGGGGCATTACATCCCGATTAGACCTGGGTCTGACTCTCGATCTCGAAAATAAATTGAAAAATTAATCTTTATTTTTTTATATTTCTGGATTTTTAAGGATAGTTCTGATGGTAGAAATCTTGATGATAGAAACATTCTAATTCAAGTTAACTTCGACCTACTCTGTTCAAATCTTCTACAAGGACGAATTAATATCCATCTGTAGTACATATCAAATTGGGTGAAGATCGGTAAAGGGGTTCGGATTTTATAGGATTTTGAACTTTCGAAAAATTGACGTCGTTATAATTTAAGTCGACTTCGACTAATTCAGCAAATTTTATACGAGATACCGAATTCAAATTTGGTGTACATACAGATTAACATGGAATAAAGGTGAGCTACAAATTTTACACAAATCGGTCGAACGGTACAAATTTTATAGTACAACATTTTTTTATTAACTTTTATCTTTCCGTATCAACAATTTTTATTTTCAGTACTTCTATTCGAGATTTTAAAAATCACTAAAACTTACACGGCCGCCAGAACGTCGTAGAGGGTTTTCAGCTTATACCAATGACGCGACAAAGCATCAGCCAATTTAAATCTCCCTATCAGCTCCGCTTTTTCATCGGGCTCGCAATAAGGGAAATGGGCATGGAGATCAATAATCTCGCCGTTCATAAATTTTGCTGTCCCGCGACATATGGTTATTCATTGACAGCGTAAATAACTGTAGAATAAAAACAAAATTTTTTTTTAAGAAGTATTTTTAAGAAGTAGCCATCTAGAAGGTTGACCGATATCGGGCTGATAAAGAATACCTCATATGCGGTGGCTAGTTATCTGTTGTCAACCCGATCACTTTTATCGGTCAACCTTCTAGATGATTTTTTTCATTTATCAGTTTGTAACCCGAAATTGCATGAGTCAGAGAGAGAACAGATACTTTCTCTGATATCTCAAAAATAAAGTAGGCAATCGACTTGAAATTTAAACACAATTTAGGGAAGAAGATTCTCTTCTCAACACAATTTTTTAATTTTTTCGTACATTTCATCATCTATTCTTTCTAAGTGAGTGTAACTTATGGCGTATACTGTATGAACAACATTGACATTGAATATTTCCGTAATACGGTAGGCGATCAGATACAAATTGTGTAGAAAATTTTTTAATTTATTGACAAACATTCTATAAGAACGATGGCATTTAAAGTACCTCTTCCATAGGAACACCTCAATCATTTGGTTGGGAATATAGGTGTCGTATCCTTAACTGTATTCTTGCCCCGTCTTTCAAAATTCACTAAAGATACTATTGCAGGGAAATTTTTTGCTTTTCATTTGTAAAAGTTGATAATGTTGTCGAAAATATGTTGCCGGATATTTTTAAAATATTTTTATCGTTTCAGGTTATTGAAACTATAAAACATTATATTTCTTTCGATCGGGGGGCGACCCCCCCCCCCCGGCACCGTCCATGGACCCCACCCCCCTTCCCGTGCCACTGAAATGCACTTCTGATGCATTTGTTACAAAACATAGTATAACATACGCGTATGAGAGAGCGATCATAATGCGAAGATTGTGCAGTTGATCGCGCTCGTACGACAGGTAGTACTCGCCCACACTCTACTATAGGTTATAGTTTCCTCGGGCGCTGCGCGCCCTCGGTTTTAGAAACCGTGAACGAGCTTTCCGTGACAGGTATGTGAAAATAGTACATTACACACCTAGGGCAGTAAAGTAAGAAATGTCTCAGATCATATGTAATTGTGGCCGAGGCGAAGCCGAGGTCGACAAACATGTGATCTGAGGTTTTCTTATTTACTGCCCGAGGAGTGTATACGATTTTTCTCATCGACGGAGCCGAAAACCGGGAACTTCGTTCCGCGCAGCGGAACGAAAGTTGTCGCTTTCGGCCCGGAGGTGAAAAAAATCGTTTTCTCACCTCCGGGCCGAAAGCGACAACTCTTATTTCGATTTTTAATTTTTTACTGCTTAAGAATTGGAGGTGCCGATTTTTTGGTCAGAATCTTCATTAGGGTGGTCCTTATTTGACGAAAGTTCGATTTTTGTATCTCTCCCCCCACAGATTTCTTCCATTTGACAAAAAAGAAATCTGTGTAAATTATTAGCCCGATAAAATAATATTAACCCGTGCCCCAAAGAGGTTGAAGTTATAATTCATTTTAAACGGGAAAAAAATGTTTTTACATGTTAACAAGAGAAAAAAAATGTATGAACCTAAAATTTACATGAATTACAACTAGAATCAAACCTTTTGAATCAAACGCCGTACCCGTTTAGGCAAAAATATTTGTCGAATCTTAGGTCTAGATTTTGAAATGAATTAATTTACATTAATTACGGAAAATAAGTAAACAAATTCGACATATTAATTTTTTGTATTATATTTCAATCATGGAACAGCAATTAACACTACTGGTTACAATTGTTTCGACATTGTCGATCGTTTACAATCCGGAAATTTTCTGCGATAGTCATGAACGACTTGTACAAGATTTTGTATCTGTCCTTCCTTTCTCGTAAGCATTTTATTATAATCTGCCATCAATTTAACCCCTCTTTCCGCCACGTTATTGACTACTCTCAGATCCTTAAATACTTCAAGCGCAGACAAATACTTTTCATTTGTGCCCCAACTCGATACGTCCTCGTCTAAAAATTCTGTGGACACTCCGAATCGCGTGAAGAGCTTATTCGATTCCACGGAAATAAAATCGTTTATTTCCTTGGAAATGAAATTTTTTACGTCATTGTGATGTAAAACGAGCCGCTTACTCCCCTCGGAAAGATTATCTGTACGTTTTAGAGCGGCGACCATCGCTTTTTTAAGGAACAACGGAATGGTTTCGTCAAGTACCACAAATGTCCGCAGAATTTCTTTACAGCTACGCGAGAGATATCCGAATCAACTTTCTCATACTCAGCCAGCTGCCGAACAAATCGTAGATCATGGTACGGTGCTTCGATAGCATTGTTGGAAGAAAACCAAGCTCTGATGTAGATGCGAATTAAAAAAATACACACATCGCGTATGGAATTTTCATCACGGGACGTTAAATGAAAGGCAGTTCTAAATAGAAAAATTTTCAAACTGTAGATCGCTTTTGACATCCATCGAGCATTTGGCCATTTTTGCGAATTTCGGCTTATAACTTTACTAACACATAGATTACATGGAAATGAACATTTTTACAGAAAAAAAAATCGATTTTTTTACATTTTTCACCTGACTCCCCCCCTTAAGGAATTCGGGGTCCGGTTGGAAATTTCTAGGGTCCGGGGGGAGTATGAAAGGGATTGAGGGATGATTTTTTATGTGTCGGGCTATTTGTCGACGCAGGTAAGCTGCGTTACGTTCTTTAGTCATCTACAAAACAAACAAATAATTCCTCTCTGGTCATTATGAGATTCATGGTCAATGAAATAAAATGGTACATATATATATTTTTTACGACCAGTAGACACTAACGTTGATATTAGAGTTTACATAGATGCCTCGGAAGGAGACCAAAGAACGTTTAAAGATATATATATATATATATATATTATAAAAAGATCTCGCCGCCGCCGCCGCCGCCGCCGTGTCAAGAATCGAGGGACTTAGAATAATTCGGGCTCAGGGCTTGGCGGAAGGGGGGGAGGGCTAGGGGGAGGGGGCACCCTTCGGGATGCACCCTTCGGAGGTGGCACCCTTGGTAGAGGGCGATTGCGAGCGCGCGCAGCGCGCGAGCCACAATAAAATCCTAGTATATATATATATGTGTGTTGAACAACATGTACTTGGCTTGCTGCAAATATTTTTAGTTTATTTCACAACTTTTTGTGCCGATAAATTTTTTATGGCTCAAGATTTTGACACACTGTTTTTTATCGGGGTATTGATACCACTCACTTAAATGTTCTTGTCTCCATTTTTTTACACATTGTGTTTTTTGGGGCGTCGTTTTTTCCTTCGATACGATCCAATGCTTTCCATACTTGGTCGCTTGGTGTTAATTTATTAAACGATCTGGAGAATTGTCTCCAAGTTTCCTTTTTCTCAGTTTTTGAACGTGCGTCTCGCGATTGCGCTTAGCTTTCTGTACTCTGTTTTATTTTCCGGTGTTGGGTGTTTTTTTTAGAACATTGAAGGCATGTTTGGCTGCTTTGTTGGCACACTTACACTCTTCATTCCACCACGGGACGCCGGGCTTCGTTATTTTTCCTGAAGTTTTAGGGATGGCTATGTCAGCTGCTTTTGTTATTATTGATGTCAGTAGATCCATTTGTGTGTCGGCAATAAAATCAGCTGAAGGCTCGGGTATAGGATGGTCGTCTAAATAGTTACTCATCAATGTTGTGAATAGCTCCCAGTCAGCCTCCTGTATCTTCCACCGCGGGGGTCTAGCGGGTGGGGTTAATCCGTCATCCCGTTGTTGATCGTTGTAGAGATTCAAATAAATGGGGAAGTGGTCACTACCTGAGAGGTCGTTGTCTACTGACCAATCTATTTTTCCAGCAACAGTTAACGAGCATAGACTAAGGTCTATTGCAGAACTTGATACCGAAGTGAAGTTGAAATGTGTTGGTTCGCCAGAATTTAATAGGATAATGTTTTGATCGACCAGCCAGTGCTCAATTTTCCGTCCTCTGACGTCAGTCTTCGAAGAGCCCCATAGTGGGTTGTGACTATTAAAGTCCCCCACTATGATATAAGGTGTAGGGAGTTGATTCGGCAGGTCAAGGAGTTCGGTCCCGGTGAAATTGTAGCTATTAGGTATATAAACATTGCAGACCGTAATTTTGTTCGGAGTAGACATTGTTATCGCTTCGAATGGCGAGTTAATTAAAATTTCCCCGCTAGGTATATTGTCTTTAATGTAAGTCACAACTCCACCACTCGCGTGTGTGCCGTTATTTCTATTTTTATAATATTCTTTATAACCTATTAATTTATGGCATCGATCATCTTTGAAGTTAGATTCCTTGGCACATAGGATTGTCGGCGAATGGCATTTCATAAATACTTGGATGAAGGGGAGGCGCGCGTAAAATCCGTTCACATTCGACTGCACGAAATGCATTATGTGCTTTATACTTCAGTGCTCAATTACAACCGACGTCCATGTCGCTCTCGTAGGAACTTTCATCTTCACGTTCGGAGATATCGGATACCGATTGTTTGAGAAGTTTCTTTATCATTCTGGTAAATCTGTTTTTCTGACCTTTATCTTTAGTTATCACATACAGCTTTTCCAGCATGTTTACGACTGTGGGAATGTTCTTTGTGAACTCTTCCGCCACTGCCGTTACGTTCGGACAAGCACGCGCCTTCTCGAGGAGGTTAGACAGTTGCAGGAAGTTGAGAGGATATTCCGATGGATTTGCCGACATTTCGGCTTCGATTTCTTTCAGTGGATCTTCTTTCACCTGTGTCACTACGTTTTTCCTGAGTTTCTTCTTTCTTCGAGACTCTCTTCGTGGAGGGGTCTTGAAGTCGTTGGTACCTTCAGCGGTGTTACTGTCATACGTAATATCCTGTATCCCTGGGTGTTGGGGCGAGTTTGACGCCGAGTCGGTGCCGGATATTGCTCTTTTGTTGCTTGTGGGAGGGCTTGGGCTAGCCGTAGGTCCGTTCTTGTTACTAGCGGTAGTCTGGGTTGTTGGATCTTCGCTTTCGGGAGTATTCATAATCATTTCTCGATTTAATGCTCTTCTTGTTCGTAGCCTGGGGAAAGGTAGAGTTGGATGCTCTTTGTCGTCGAGTACTGTCGGCTGCAATTAATCTTCGGTTGTTAAGGTTTGGGCAACGTGGCCTTCGTTCTTGCACCGAAATCACGTAAGGGAGTCTGTTGAGAGATATATTGTGTAGTATGCTTCATCGAAAGTCACTTTGAAGGCATCAGGCAGTTTGCATACGTCGTCTGGATCAACGAATACTTGGCGGCGAAAGCTCATAATGTCCAGGAATGTAGGGTCGTTGAGGCCGGCTTTCACAAAGGTAATTTCCGAGGTGGGGAATATTTTGAGATTATTAAAAATCCTCAGTAGGTCTTCGTGGGGAATTATCGGCGGGACATTCGATAGTGTTATTCCTTGTCTTAAAGCGCGACTTATCCCACCACACAACATACCACGTCCGAACTGTACGAGCGCTGATCAACAACTCAACGAATATCTTGATAACCCCCCATATTATGAATAATTACCCCAGCACATATAAATAATATTGATTTAAATATAGCATGTGTTAATAAGTGGAAAAAAGAAACTTCTGGAAGACCTAATGATAAACAAAAAATCATAACCCCCAATTATCTTAATGTAGATAAAGCAATAATTTTTTTTAAATCAAATTCTAAATTAGCCCCTAACCCCGCTAAAAATATTGTTAATAAAGATAAAATTATTATTAATTTTATTAAATTTCTTCTTTCTTGTATTAAATAATTAAATCGAATTAATAAATAAACTCCTGCTGTCACTAATGTTAATGAATGAACTAATGATGAAACAGGAGTTGGTGCTGCTATAGCTATAGGTAACCAGCAAGAAAGAGGAATTTGAGCACTTTTTGTTAATAACTGCTACTAATTATATATATATTAATAAATTTTCCAATTTAAATAAATTTATAAAATTTCATGAACCTGAATAAGTTATTAATCCAATAATTATTAAAATTAAAATAGCCCCAATTCGATTTGTTAAAACTGTAACTATTCCAGAATTAAATCTTTTTTCTCTTTGATAATAAATTACTAAACAATAAGAAACTAACCCTAACCCATCTCATCCAAATAAAATTCTAATTATATTAGGCCTAATAATTATTAATATTATAGACAAAACAAATAAAATAACTAAATATATAAAACGATTAATATTAACATCAGCTGATATATACTCTATTTTATAAATTACTACTATTGTAGAAATTATTAAAACAACTCTAATAAATAGATAGATAGATATTTTTATTTGCATATGCGTGAATACAAAGATTCATAATGCAGGGGAATCCGTAATAACATCCGTAATAACATTTGCATGAACATTTGAATGGATATAACATAAGTAAAATAGGCGAGAAGAAATTATATAGTACGACTAAAATAAAATATAATGAGAATCTCCTAAATTAGTTACTTAACAGCGATGCCCTAAGCTTAAAGCAGTTAGACACAAAATAGTAGAGGGTCTTAATGCAGGCCAAATCGTTTCGGGCTAACATAATTGCGAAGGTTTCCTCGAGACTTAGATTATTGTCGCAGTCGTTCAGCAAAAAATGCTGTATAAGCGGTTGGTAAATAGGGCAACGCAGTAAGAGGTGGTCCAGGGTTTCAGCTTCATTATCTAAGCAGAGAGAGCAAGCCTGCGTAGGATCGTATTTGTGGATTGTCTTATTTATAATAAATCTGCGCGAGTGTTTTGTGGCTAATCTAATTTGGATTTTCGCTCTTATAAAGATGATAGCGCATCGTCGGATAAAAACTAGTAAAATCATCTTCCAGAGCTCTAAGCAGTTGAAACTGGTAAGAGCTCGACTCCGAGTAATTACGAAGTTCGATATACATTAAATTTTGCTCCGCCGCTAGGAGTATAGCGGGTTTTAGGGACTGCCAGTGTTCTGCCGTAAGGTTCGTCCGTAAGCTCGCACGGTTTGCGGTCCCTAACAGATTTTTGAACTGCGATACCCAATTATAAAGCGGGGACGGGTTGGCGGCGTCCAGTTGAATTAGCCTTAAGAAGCAACTCTAATAAATAATAAACTAACCCAATCAAATAAAAATAATACTTCTATTTTAATTGACGAAAGCCTTACTAATAAAACTTCCACAAAAATGATAATCTTATAAATATAAAAATATAAAAAATATTTAAAAAATAAAATTCCTGTAAAAAATATATAATAAATAAATATATAATTAATAATAATAATTTAAAGATTAAAATCATAAATGAAAATAAAATCATTATTTTTTTAAAATTATTTAAATAATTTTTTATTTTTTGTCGGTATTGAATTTGAGCTAGATCTATGAAGTAGTTCGGATTTTATAGAATTTCGAATTTTCAAAAAACTGACGTTGTCGTTCTAAATGGAGTCAACATCGACAAATTTCATTGGAATTTTCTATATAGTGTAACAAAGTAGATTGTTTACAAGCTTCGCCCTGTAGGCCGGCTCGAAGGCCATCACACGCCGCCTATATTTGGTTTTTTTTACGTTGTTAATTATATTCTAGATTAAGTACAGGTTAACATATTGTGTAGAGATCACCCTTTTCCTCTCCCCTCCCCATTAATATCCCTGGTATGTGTGAGTAGTTTCAAGGAACGAAGAGCAACGAGGCCGGCAAGAACGAGATAGAGAGACTACGACCGCTTAGGCAGAGTGACGTGGGGAGAGTGTGGGCTGGAGAATAATCATCTGACCCCGGACAGCATCTGCAGCCAGCTGATGAGTACACTCCGCACCACACGAGTAGCCTCCACGCTCGTGTGGACATATGTTGGAGTTAGCCGCCCAACTGCGTGAGTGTACTCGCACTACAAGGATCGCCAGCGGCAGTCAAACAGCCCGCGGCGATCACACCGTCCAGTTGCGCTGCACTGCTCCGCCGCAGCACCGGTCGAGCGCCACTGACCAGCCACACTCGATCCGCTGATCGATGCCGACGCGCCGTAGTGCTTTCGAGCCGACAACCACCGACAACATTGTTTTTACTTCGAGCCTGGCCGTCGTCCCGTTAGGATATAATATACTTCGAGAGTAACTGTGGGACATTGTCCACAGTACTAATTGTGAGTGTTTGTGTGTGATTGAGTGAGAATTCGAGTGAGTAATTTTTAATATACTTCGAGTCCTTTTTTTTCCCCCTTTTTGCCCGTATCTGTCGAGAATTGTGTTTGTATTGCGTTAACCGGCTGCCACTACGTGGAGACCGGCATTCTTTTTTATAGAGTTAATTAGGGTTTATTTCGAGTGTTTTCGGCGTGCGAGTAGTATGGTGGCGAATACCTCGACGATATTTTTTTTTAGTCAGTTATGATTTCCCCATTATTATTTCTGCCCTTATTTTTCCCATTATCACTTTCGCCGTTATTATTTTGCCCATTATTATTCTCCCATTATTATTTGCCAATTCTTATTTTCCCATTATTAGTTTGGCCCATTGTTATTCGCCCATTATTATTTGCCCATTATTATTTGCCATTATTATTTTCCATTATTCTTTTCCCGTTTATTTTGACCCTGTTAGTGAATATCCCCCCCCCCCCCCCCCCCTCAGCCACACCGAGGTAATAATTAAGTAGCCATCGAGTTCGGGAATTCACGTCCTTGAGACCCGTCTCTTCTCCCAGCTAGCGGTGCCCGCGTATTATTATTTTTGAGTTCGATTTTCTTGTGTTTGGAATTATTAAACGACCGTGAAACATCACCGGTAAAGTAACGGTGCTACCCGATACGTAGCTGGCGCCCATTCTCCCCGTAAATTCAATTATTGATATTTTTCCCCTTTAATTCAATTAGTACTATGTTTCCCCGTAGATTCGATTATTTCTAGTTCCCCCCCCCCCCCCCCCCGTTAGCGAAAATCCCACCCTCCCCCCTTGCCCTGATAGTTATTCAATTCAGGCGATTATATTAAGTTTAGTTAGAGTATTTTATCGAGTTTTTTTTCTTTTGTTTGTTATTGAGATTTTTGTTATTAAATAGACCTTGGTTATTTTTCTTATAATTATTTTCTTGCTTATTCTGTATTTTTTTCACTAACTCCTTCCCCCTCCTAATAAAAAGGGAAGCCGGTTATAATAGGGATAAACTAATATTGTACAATGTTATATATCCAAATTGGTAAAGATCGATGGGGTACTTCGGATTTTATAGAAATTTTAATGTCACGACTTCATAACACTTTTGCTTTTGACACATCTGGTATAATGGGCTTAAACTTGAGAGATGTACGTAATAACGTACGTAATAAGAATGTTTGGTATCGAATTTAGGAAAAAACGACTGAGCCATTAGAATTTTATATAACATTGAATTATTTGAACTTTTTTTTAACTTGCAAAATCGGGCTTTCCACATTGCATCCACATTTTGCACTGCCTTGTAACGTTACATTCCCTTTTGAATGAAATTTTTTTTTGTATCCCTTCAATTGCTCCCTCTGGAATAAAATTTTTTCCATATATTCACATAATTCACTGAGATTGAAATTTTTTTTATTTTACGGGTGAAATCTTTGCCTTCCTGTTGCACACACAATTTTGGCGACGAGAAAAGTTGGTATTACAGAATTACTCCGAAAAGATCGAAGCCAAAAGACGTAAGTTATTATCACAAAATGACCAGCTGTTTTATTTATTGTATTTAGTAACAATTATATATAACATATATCTATTTTTATTCGTTTAAAGTTCAAGTGATTCCATGGCACATCAGCGACAGCAATTACTCGAAATCTTCGTCGCAGAAACTCCACGCAGAAAAGACGATATTCGTGGGAGCTCTTCATGGTATGCTGACCGCCAAGGGTCTGTCTAAGATTATGAATGACCTTTTCGACGAAGTCATTTACGCTGGTACGTCTTGGGACCTTTAAACTTCTTGTATATAAATTGACAGTTAAACTCAAAGCATATAAAATATTTTATGACTATATTTATTTTTCGCAGGTATCGATACGGCCAAGCACAAGTACCCGATTGGTTCAGCTCGGGTGACATTCAGTAATAAACGTTCCTACAAGAAAGCGTGCGCCACGGCTTTTGTGGAGATGAAAACTGACAAATTCACCAAGAAGGTAAGTGGTTAACTGCTGGTCATATTGGAAACAAAGAAAAAAGAACATCTCCTTTCATTATTTATAACTTGCAGGTGCAGATAAATCCGTACATCGAGGACTTGGTTTACTCCGGCTGCGCTGTTCAACACGGACCTTACTTTTATCGGGAACCGGTAAGACCATTCACTTTTTTTTTGTTTGGTACAGACGGTCAACACGATTTTCATTCACTCGTTCGGTGCTTAGTCGGGGCTAAGAACTATACCCCATGTACTCAGGGGTGAATTCTGAAATTAGAAACGGACAAGAGTCACTTTTTTCAAAATCAATCTAACAATGTTCGAAATGGGCATTTTTCGTGATGAAATATATGATTTGAAATTATCAGTAAGGGCGAAAATTCGATATTTTAAAGAGAAAAATAATTGGGTTATATTTTTTTACCGCAAGTCAGATCTGTGAATTCTTAAATAAAAAATAGTAAAGTCAGTTTTTTCAAAATCACTGTAAAAATATTTGAAAGAGGCGTTTTCTGTGGTGGAATATGCGGCTTGGAAATGATAGTCAATACCAAAATTTGATATCTTGAAAAGAAAAAAATTGGGTTGGTTTTCCCGACTGGAAGCCAGATCTATGAATTCTGAAATCAGAAACTAGTAGCTGCTGGCACTGGCAACACGCATTGGAGCCGATGCGTCATCACTCGCCGATGTCTCGAGGTGTCAAAACAAATCAAATAGTACCATTCGGCTACAAATTCCCAGCGAACGGAAATCGCATGCCGATTGGACCGGTAGGTTAACTCTAAGCGCCGGATGTTAAAGGCAAAAAAAAAACGCGCTCTAAAAACAGTTCGGCTGTAAAGCCGATGTTTTTTTCTAGCTGACTAAGTTATCGATAATTTCGAACGGACGTTGGACCGATTGAATTTTCTTTTGAGACACGGTATTTAAAAGGCCGTTCCGTTAAAAAAAAAAGACCCGCGAACGGCTGTTCTGCAAAAGCGCACGGATCGAAACCCTAATGCCAATCTTAGGCAAGATTTAAAAAACTCAAAATAATGCTCATCATGATATTAATTAAATTTATCGTATTGCACAAGCTATTAGAAGACCAAAAGCGATGAGCACGAGTAAATAATCGACTAACAATAAGAATCGTGTCTGATACGTGAATTTCGTAAGGTGGCAACTAGTACTTTTATTTATTTATGTTTATTTGGGGACTGGCTCTCTCTCTCGTTACCATACCGTTTTTACCACGATTAATCAAATTCGTAAAAAAAGATGAAGAAAATATTATTATTATATCGTTATATATTATTATTACGGTGTAGAAAGAAATATAAGCGTAAGTTTAAAATGGTGAAATCGGTATACGCGGCGTCTGGTAACGCAGCGAACGGGCGCGCGATATCGTTGAGAACAATACACACGGAGAAAACAGTTTTGCTAGGCCAGTAAATTTTTTGTTAAAATAGTGGCGTCATTGCGTTATCTAGCGTAGCAAAAAAATTTGTTGGCCAAGAGAAAAAATTTGTTAGACTAGCAAGAAAAAAATTGTTAGGCCAGCAAAAAAAATTTGTTAAGCTACCAAAACAATTTGTTATGCTAGCATATAACGCAATATTGTCATTATTTTAGCTGAAGATTGACTCGCCTAGCAAAAATGTTTTCTACGTGCACGTAACAGGGACACCGGACGGTACAATGATGCTTTTAGAATGACAGAATCATGTTTATTTTTTTTTATGCGATTGAGCGCGATTCAGTAATGTGTACCTTTCGTTACATTCAAATACGCTCTTTTTGTTTATTTATACTCTGATTTATTCGTTATTGAACATTACATGAAAAATACCTGCTAGTTAAAGATTATTATGACTTTGTCGTTTAAACTTTTTTTTGCCGAGAATCATATGGAGAAATAATAAATAATAAATTTAAGGGTCAGAAATAACTTTTTTTTTCATAAAGTTCACTATTATTAAAAGGGTTTTAAATGCCTATTGTATACTTAAAATATGCAATTACCGCACAGGTTAATCTTATTAAAGATTTTATAATAAATAAATACAATAAATTTTGGAAAAAGTGCGTTTCTGAAAGTAACGATAGATGCACATTTATGTCGCGATAGACGGAAGGGAGATGATCGCCTTTTGGTGTACCCCTGCCCGAACGTTAATTAATTAACTAATTAATTAATTGATCGCCCGCGTCCGTTACAGATAAAATTGTTCAATCACTTAATAAGAATAATACAGATATGTTTATGTCCTCCTGTTACGTCTGAGCCCGAGAATCGGGTTGACGAACACGGTCGGTCTCGCTTTTGCGTCAAGGCTTGGCAGCCCTTTACAGCAGGGACGGAGACCTCGCTTAACAAATAGGATGGAACAGACAATACCTGGAGACTGTTGAATGATGCTGCTGCGTGCTGCGGTAGTTCCCTCGTAGCGATAACTAGAGTCTGTTGACCCGTAGTCTGGTGTTGTGCCCCCTCGCAATAATCTGTTCTTCTGGCAGGTGGTATCAGGTGTGAAGAAAAGTAGCAACTCGGGATACGATGCTGAGTAATTATATACTAGAATATGGCCTAATTCGAGCAGAGAGGGTGTCGTGATTCCAGGAATCGTTCGCTTATTATCGAGCTCTTCTCCTTTTTAATATAGACATCTGTCAGGTATGAGAAATAGCGAGGCGCGACATTTAGGGTGGACTGGCGCCATCGACCATCGGGTGACGAATGTGAAAAAGTGGAAACACCATGTAATTCAAACAAACCTAAGACATTGGTCGTCCCCCTTGTTCATCTATTGATTTGATGGGCCCTCGACGTAACACTCCGTTGATTCACTCTCCGATTTTGACAGCGTCGCGCGTGACACCGTCCGTTAATTATCGTTTTTAATAAGTTAAAAAATAAAGTAAGAAGATGAACTAAGCAAAAAAAAACTCGGTAGCCGCAGTCAGAGAAAATTATCTCGCTGTCGGGCTCCGCAAACCGGGACCGGTTAATATAAGTAATTGCAATTCTTATCGTTGTTTGGACGGGCAATCACACGTGTTTCAGCTTACAGCGTAAATAAAATCATCGATTGTCAACGATAATATAAATAATATAATTTTTTATTGTAAATCCTCATTACTTCAAGGTACAAAATTTTCAGTACAATTCATTTAATAATTATCATAATAATAAACTGCAAACACAAAATGTATAAACTTTTGAATAGCTGCAAAATCTAATTTTCAATATCAGATATTGGAAATGTTCCCACTTTCAAAAACCGTGAAATTTTATTGTAAATATTTTTGGCAGCTGTTTGAAAATTTACTCATATAACTGGTAGATATTATTGTAAAATTATAATTACAAAGCGAATTTTACCGTAAAGTTTATTTCTTAGTGTTAGAGATTTGCAATTCTCATAAAAATGTAACGTAAATACAATCAGCGATTGTTAACGCTAATCTAAAAAATATTATTTATTATTGTAAATCCGCATTACCGCGAGAAATAAAATTTGCAGTATATAGTTCATTATGTAATTATCATAATAATAAACGGCAAATAAAAAATGTGTAAATTTTTGAATAGCTGCAAAAGCTTATTTTCAATCGGATATTGGGAATTTTTTCACTTTCAAAAACCGTGAAATTTTATTATTGATATTTTTGACAGCTGTTTAAAAATGTACACATATTATTGCTGGATATTTTTGTAAAACTATAATTACAAAGCGAATTTTGCCGTAAAATTTATTACTTAGTGTTAGGGATTTGCAATTCTGATAAAAACGTACCAGTCCCGCGTTACCAGTCTCGTTTCAATTGGCGACCAGTTGCCAACAATTAATTATACTAGCCTCCCGTTAGTTTTACATTAGATTGTACAGTGTAAGGGCTTAAAACGGCAGCCCTCTGTAGCCATAATTTATAATATCGTTAGTCTCTGAGCGTTGCAGTGGCGTTGCTACGGATAACACACGCGTGACCAAACTACTCGCTCGCCCGGACTGGTTTATCTGTTGACGAAATGGAGTAGTACACAGTCTACGATTCTGGAACGGATTGTAGTGAATTGATTATGTTTTTTATTTTTTGTTGCAACCATTACGTTTATCTCTCTTTTTTTTTTGTTTAAAAAAAGAAAAGGTCCGATATATCCCGCATCCACGAACAAAGAAATCAGCCAACGCCCTGAAAATACAATACCATGTTTCTCATGTTTTGATATGATTTTGTTAAATGAATTAAAAATTCATATTTTTGCAGGTACAATCATTTTTGTATCGCATTTTTTCAAATTTTCCCAAACTTCCCGATTCCTTTATTCCGGACTTATTATTAATGTTAAGATAAAAAGCTATTCTCGGAAAATTTTCTCACTGGGCTGAGGGAAATAATTCGTAAAACCTAGGAAGCATTTGTAGAAATAGTAGAAAATAATGTAGAGGAAGATCGAAATTGTACGCACCAACGATTTCTAGGTAAAATGTAATTTAAACATTGAGCATATTAAGTGAAAGCTTCAATGTTTTCGTTATGCGGAATTAGTGAAATTTTTAAAAAGCCATTCTCTTTTATCTGAAAACGCCTGATTTACCAACATCTTTAATAAGTCGTGCCTTTTAACCTTTATAATCTCCACTAATTTTATTCTAAAAAAATGTTTGGAGATAGAAATTATTTTTAAATCATTAAAAATACGCAACTAACAGGGTGATAATAATATTGATAAGGAAGACTGTTGCTGAAGTGCAAAAGTGTCATGGTTTAACAAAAATGTTTTAAATAAATCGAAATAACAATCTTGGCTAGGAGAATGGTACGTTTTTTTTACGTTCGTGAAAATAACTAAGTACCCCTCTGATTCTTTAGTTTTTATTAAAAACGACATTGAGTGCGAGTTACCCGTGAAGAAAAATATTAGGTTTGCCACAAGATAACTTAGGGCCCCATCGGGCTTTAATGTGGACACCATAAAAGGGAGTTCCATATCACTCCCAATTAAGGACCTACTAAGGAAATTGTAGGGTTTCATGCCGATATTTAATGGGGCTATATTAGGGCAATTAATTAAGGGCCCAGTCAGGCTTAATCATGGCACCAAGTAAATAAATCAATAATAATTTCGCCAGATAAAGGTCGCCTTAGGCAATTCTAGGTTTCCATGTCGAAGTTTAATAAGGGCTTGACAGGGTAATCACTTAAGGGCCCAGTCAGGCGTAATCTTGGCACCAAGTAAACATATCAATTATAATTTTGCCACCTATCGGTCTCATAAGGCAATTCTAGATTTCCATGGCGAAGTTCAATAAGGGCTTGAAAGGGTAATTACTTAAGGGCCCAGTCAGGCTTCATCATGATACCAAGTAAACTAATTAATCATAATTTTGCCAAATAAGGATCTCATAAGGCCATGGTGAAGTTTAATAAGGCCTTGATAAGTTAATTAATTAAAGGCTCAGTCAGGCTTAACCATGGCATAAAGTAAACAAATCAATAATAAATTTGCCAGATGAGGATCTTATATGGCAATCCGAGGTTTCCATGGCAAAATTGGTGGTAACCTATCCAACTAATGACCGTCAAAGTCAGCCAGGTGGTCACCCATTCTAATACTGGCCCTCAGGTCAGTCAAATAGTCACGCACCTAGATACAAACGAATCAATTCGCGCAAACGATAAAACAAGCAATTTTGTGAAATATAATTATAGATGACAACAACGATACAATCAATGTACCCTAACAATGTACCCTATTCGATGTAACCAATTTGTGTAAAAAAATAACTGAATGTGCTTTTATTTTTACACATCAGACGCTGTCATGTAAATCTATCAAGTTCTGACTATATTACATTAATTTTATTTCCTATTTCATATTACAGTCATTCAAATAGACAAAAAAATTGCATATTAATATGATTTGAATGGCCAAGAGAGCTAAGGCGCAGCGCAACTACACCATCCGGAGGGTTCTAGGTTCGATTCCCGTCAATGTCCAAAAAAAATGTAATATGTTTTTTCAGCGATTAATATGTACCATCGTGTAGAGAAAGACAAAATATCTAATTAAAAGTGGAGCATTACTCAACTAAATAGTAACAAATATATATTTAAAAATTAAATTTCTTTCCCATGTACGAATTCTGGTATACTGCCAGAGTTGCCAATACGGTCCAGTACTAAAACGGAATTGGCCGCCAAGTGTCGTTGGACAGTGTTGTCACAGTACTGATTAACAATTGGCACCATGCTGCGTCAGTACTTGTGGCCAGTACGTCCATGATAACATGGACGGCACTCAGCCGGGGTTCGTCCAAGTACTGGGCGTGGGCTTGAACGAAATTCGTCTTAACGTCGGCAAGCAAACTTTGCCAATACTAGCCTGGCATTCGACAGAGTACTGTGGTAATTCTATCCCAACAGTTGTGCGTTGTACTGGCTGAAAATATTGCCGGAACACCGCCTTACAGCCGTCCGAGTGCTGGACCCGGACTAGGCCGAAACTCATCTTATTGTCGTCGAGCAAACTTTGCCAGTACCACCCTGACATACGACTGAGTACTGGAATAATACTGTTTCGACAGTTGTCCTTCGTACCGGCTGAATATATTTCCAGACCGCCGGTGAAAGTCGTCCAAGTACTGGGAGCGAACTTCGCCGAAACTTGTTTTTTTGTCGGCAAGCAAACTTTGCCAATACTAGCCTGGCATTCGACGGAGTACTGGGGTAATACTGTCCCAACAGTTGTGCGTTGTACTGGCTGAATATATTGCCGGAACACCGCCGAGAGCCGTCCGAGTGCTGGACCCGGACTAGGCCGAAACTCATCTTATTGTCGTCGAGCAAACTTTGCCAGTGCCACCCTGACATGCGACTGAGTACTGGAATAATACTGTTCCGACAGTTATCCTTCGTACTGGCTGAATATATTTCCAGACCGCCGGCGAAAGTCGTCCAAGTACTGGGAGCGGACTTCGCCGAAACTTGTTTTTTTGTCGGCAAGCAAACTTTGCCAATACTAGCCTGGCATTCGACGGAGTACTGGGGTAATACTGTCCCAACAGTTGTGCGTTGTACTGGCTGAATATATTGCCGGAACACCGCCGAGAGCCGTCCGAGTGCTGGACCCGGACTAGGCCGAAACTCATCTTATTGTCGGCGAGCAAACTTTGCCAGTACCACCCTGACATGCGACTGAGTACTGAAATAATACTGTTCCGACAGTTGTCCTTCGTACTGGCTGAATATATTTCCAGACCACCGGCGAAAGTCGTCCAAGTACTGGGAGCCCACTTCGCCGAAACTCGTCTTTTTGTCGGCAAGCAAATTTTGCCAATACTAACCTGGCATTCGACTGAGTACTGGGGTAATACTGTCCCAACAGGTGTGCGTTGTACTGGTTGAATATATTGCCGGAACACCGCCGAGAGCCGTCCGAGTGCTGGGCCCGGACTAGGCCGAAACTTATTTTATTGTTATAGAGCAAACTTTGCTAGTATTAGCCTGACATACAACTAAGTACTGGCATTATACTGCACCAAAATTTATGTTTTATAGAGACTTCATAATATTGTCGATGGATATCCAAGACTCGTTAGAGTACTGGAGTTACACTGTCCCAACGCTTCTGCTTCGTGCTGGCTAAACGATATTGCCAATGCACGGCCGACATTTATATTAGTACTGAATGGGTCTTGCGTTGACACTTGTCATACTGAAAACGAGTAAATTATGATGGTTCTAGCTCAATACACAGTACAGTACTTCGATCACTTTAGTGCGATACGGTGCTTGGGTCGTATAGGTACTGTGCGTGGACTAGGCCGAAGCTCGTCTTATGTTCGGCATGCAAACATCACTAGTATCAGCCTGAAATGCGTCTGAGTACTGGGGTCATGTTGCCCTGACATTCATGCTTTGTACAGGCTGCATAGTATTGACAATGCATGGCCGAGAGTCATCAGGCTACTGAGGTCATACTGTCCCAGCACTTATGTACAGCACTGACTAAACAATATTGCCGATGCCTGGCCGACATTCGTTTGAGTACTGGTCGTGGATTATGCTAAAGTTAGTGTTTTGATCGGCGAGCAAACTTCGCCAGTATCAGCCTGATATGCGACTGAGTACTGCGGTTATACTGCCGATATGTGTTTTATACAGACTGTATAATATTGTGGACGCATTGCCGAGAGTCGTCAAAGTACTGGGATCACGCGGCCCGAACACATTTCTTCGGAAATGGTTAAACAATATTGTCAACGCTCGGCCGACATTTGTTTGAGTACGTAATGTATCTTATGTTCACACTTATCATGTGTACGGTAAGTACATTATTATAATTTGGCTCGACGGATCGCACAGTACGTACTGTGCGAATTCCGGAATACTGCCAGTTACCAACAGGGTCCAGTACTGAAACAAGCTTGGCTGCCAAGTGTTGTTAGGTAGTGCTGTCGCAGTATTGTCAAATCACTGGTCCAGTACTAGGTCGAATCTGGCAGCCAGTACTTCCAAGATAAAATATATGATACTCAGCCGAGACTCGCCGAAGTACTGAGCGTAGACTAAACCACAACTTGTGTTACGTCCTGACGCAACTTCATTTTATTTCTCTCTCTAATAATTAAAATAAATAAATGCAAGATCAATTTTTACAATATCGGTCGAGAATAGAATAAATTCTCGCGGCTAATAATGTTCGGTACGAATACTTGATATGAACGGAGCGAAATTTTGCTGCATGACCTAAAGTTCTCATATGCGAGGGATATCTGTAGGTGGGATGCGGTCCCGCGGCCGCGCGCGCCTCGCTTCGCGCCGATCGTTGGTTGTCTGCCGCAAGCACTCGGCCACGATCGGAGAAGACGGGCGTTCGGGAGGTCTCGCGGGGTGCGGTGGGCCTGCATCGTCATAGAGGCGCTCGCCTGGTTACGCCATTTTTTCTTCTCCCAATATGAGAAATAGTTGAAGAAAGGGAACACTGCGCCTACGTGACTGAAGACGCAAGAGGGCGACAAAAGGAGAACGGACAGGCATAAATACTGTCTTACCGGCTAGATAAAGAGGGGACCCGGAGTTGGCAGGACAGATTCCCCACTCAAATGGGTACCCCTGGAGTAACTATGTTGCTTTAAAAAATCTTCCTCCACGCCCTCTTAAAATTAAAGAACGGCTTCTCATTACTAATCAAGAGAAATTACCGACTGCCGTTATGGATCAAAGATCCATTGTGGGAAATACTTGCGACCTTGTATCGAGATCGAAACGAAATCCCCATAAATGCTGATGTCACGTAGATGTCTAAATCAAATTATTAAAGGTTGCAGATTCCGTTCCTTTCATTAATGCTGTTACAAATCGAGACTCAAAAGAAAATACAAACCAAAGAAACACTAAAGAGAGAGGGAAATATTTTTGACATAATGAAGAAGGATTAAAAACACGAAAAATATGCTAAGTAAAATTTGATAAGAAATACACTTATAACAAAATAATAAAAGTTAATTATGCAGAAACGAAGTAATTAAACGTTGGAATTTGTAAATCACGAGACCAAATATTATAAAGGCGTGATGCGGATTTGGGTCGCCACGTTATAGACTTAAGAAAATTATATTAACAAAAGTTATCCTACAAAAACCATAATGGTTCATAATGATAAAATAATAACACATAAGTACGACAAAATAACAACAAGAATTATTACCATTATTAATTCAAAATCACTTCCAATAATTATATTGGGATCATGATCAGAACACGTCGTATTGAATAATACTTATGAAAACCTCGTATTTAGTTATTGCTCGTAATACATGTATAATACATTATAAAAATAAGGTAGTTGATTAACGCGACACGTAATAAACGTAACGAATATTTTCATGTAAAGTACTAAGCTGCAGAGATATCGGTAACCTAAGCGTGTTTTATATCAGCAACAGGCTGTTCAATTCATTGGTTGGTATAGATACGCTCGAGACTCCAGAGATCTATATTAAGAATTGCGGGAAACGATAGCGTCGGCGATGCAACGAGCGAGTTAGAATTAAGGAGTTCGCGAAGATGCTAGTTGCTGACCAAGCAATCGAGGTAAGAGGTAACGGCCTTGAGATGACATCTTCTTGGAATTACGGGCGAACGAACGGGAGCTCGGTCGCTAGGCGAAATAATGAACACCGCGGATAGGAACCGAAAAATCACGCCATTTATTCTCCCCCCCCCCCCCCCCCCCCCCAAATATAAAGCATCATCGCGCGATCCACTCTTGCGATCCCTTATAAGGAGATTTAGTCTAATACCTAAAAAGAAGGAGTGAGCGAAGCAAAGGGGGGTGGGCACTCCTATAAAAGGCGGTGATTTTGCCGGAGCCGGGTCGAAACAACGAAGTTTTTGCGGGCGAACGACAGGCAATTAGCCACCGCATTAAGTAGAATTAGAAGCACCGCGTATAAAGAAAAAGTAACGACGGAAGTATATCTTGCAGATTCAGTGGACAAAAGACTTTACGAAATTTAAATTCTCGTTTTAAAGAAACATATTTTTGTCGAACCGAATAGTGATTCGGCGTTCCTTGTGGAGTTAACAATTCTTTCATTGTTCAACGAATTAAATTCAAGATACGGGCGTGGCTTTCGAGTCAGGCCTTCGTCTGAACAGTTTAATTCGGAATTAACAATTTATTTGAGAATTCGTCCGACATCTGGAATCTTATTTCGTAACGTATTGACTTTCCATTATTATAAAAATTAAATTCTCAGCTTAAACAAACGTATTTTGTCGAATCAAATAGAGATTCAGTGTTTCTCAGTGGAGTTAATAAATCTTTCATTGTTCAACGAATTAAATTCAGGATACGGGCGTGGCTTTCGAGGTAATCCCTCGTCTGAACAGTTTAATTCGGAATTAACAATTTATTTGAGAATTCGCCCGACATTTGAAAACTTATTCTGCAACTTATTGACATTTTATTTGAAGAACAATTTTAAAAACCCGATAACTACAATTTTTATAGAATAACAGGATTTACATTTAACTAAACGTTGCGATTATTACTTTTAATTTTCCATGTAAGGGGATATTGAACGCAATTATATTGAAAGTTTACGGCGTTTTGAATCACCTAATTTCAGTTGATTAAACTTTATTTTTTTGAATAAACATCTGGAACCCGTAATCCGACGAAACTTGTGTGATAATTATTTCAACGTATTAACCACCATCTTACCCTCCACCAGAAGTTCCACGCCGAAGCTAATCTTCTATCTACAACATTTTGGATTTCCATTATTTCCGATTGGAATTCGGAGGAGCTTCATATTACGGACGATCGAGAATCTAGTTTTCGATTTATTACACATGGAATATTAATCGTATCAATTGAAACTTGGAAGAACATTTCAAGTACGGAAAACATTTAAAACGCAGTAAGTACGATACTTTTTCTTTATACACGTAAAATATTTTAAATCAGTGTTTAACCACTATTTTTCTTAAGTGAAATTCCCCTTTTGATGAAATCCGTTTTTGCCCCTCTTTCAATTATAAAGAGCCATCAAACCCCTCCTTCCCCCTAATTTTTCCCTCTCTCGCGCTAGGACAGCATTCTTAGCTCTGTCCTGAGTAATTTTCCGCAAGGTTAAACTCGAAAAGGAGCTTGCGTATTCAGTGTCGACCGGCAGGTGTGGTAATAGGGAGAATTTATTCTTCTTGACCAGAGCACGGGAGACCTGAAGCTGAATCGCACACAAAGCGTGTAAATCATCGGTTGATCAAAAAACCGCATGGTTTGACGTAACAAATTTGGGGGCTCGTCCGGGATTTTTTTGCCATGACGAGAGCGTTTTGCAGCACTCTCCTCTCTAGATTACATCGCTGAAGAAGTATATCGTGATACATTTGTTTGATTTCTTTGCGTACGTGTTTTTCTACGTAAACGAATTTGGAGTTGACATATGTGAAAATGTCCAGATTATTTACCGCTATGAAATCTTTTTTTATAAACGGGTTTTCTCTGTCGATTTCGATAATGAGCAATTTCGGGTGTTCTGTGTATATTAAAGTGTATCCGCAAATGATGGTTCTTCCTTTGGCGGTAAGTGCAAAAATTACGTCTCCTTCGGTCATTGAGTATATTATTTGTTGATGATTCGTCTGTACGTCTACTGTTTGATCCGCCATACCTTCATACAATAAACCGTATCTTTTTGTCTTACAAGTATCTTCAGGCAAGGGATCCCAGTAAGTATTTCCTCCGTCAATGTCGATGCATTCCCCCTCGTTTAAATTACATCTAGTCCCCGATTGTAATTGTACTTTATTCGTGTCCACGTTCACATCTGCAAGGTAATCTCGTAGTGTTATTTTTACCGTTCCTTTAACTATTACGCTTTCCCAGTTTCCATATGAGTCTGAATATTGCACTCCCGAGCATTTGCCGTCGTTGTCTATATCTCCCGCGATAGTTATTGGTCTACTCGTAGTTCCGTTAGGAAGAATTCCGTGTATTTCGGTTCTCCACATCCTTACTCTCTTTTCCTTATGCATCTGTCGACAGTTGTCCCTAGACACATCGTCTACGTAAGCATATTCTCCGTTAGGCACGTCCATAGTGTGAGAAAACATGCCGCATTTTCGAATAGTACGATAAATCTATACTTTGCACTGGATTACACAAGTAGATTCATATTGATTAATTTGTAGCAATTGAATGTATTTCTTCGTAACATTCACTTCTTGTTGATGGATGTCACATTCTCCTATCTCCAGTAAAGATAACGTGGTGATATTAGTAGCTGCGCCTCCACAATCGTACCCGATCAGTCCCATGGCCGGTGGGGGGTCGAGGTATAATAGACGGATCAGCATACCCCATAGTAGTAGTTTCGCGGGGTTCATCTGAAAATTTTTCTTTTTGAAGAAATCTGCAGACTTTACGTATTATTATATTTTTCTCTCTTCCAACCCTTTCCATAAATGGTGGTGGAATACAGATAATTAGTACCTTCGATTACGTAATTAATTACTATCGGGAAATTGTGAAAGGACAAGAGGGAAACTCCAATCTCCTTCCTCTTTTCCTTCATTAAAAACATGTATAACCCTTGGGGTGTTGAAAGAAATTATTTATATTTTTATATATTTTTTTATATAGCTCTCTCCTTTTCATTTTTAAGGTCTCTTCTCTGTGTAAGTGCACGTACACATACATGGCTCGTTCGCCTCTCCTTCAGCATCTTGGGAAACCGACCGAAGAAAAAGATAGCAGTAGTCAGGCCTCGTCTAGCACGTGCCGAAACTGCAGGGTGGCTTATCTTTTGGTGGCAACGAATAGGAAGAAAGTAAAAGTGAAGTGGTGGAAAAAATGGGCCGTTCTAGTGTTTACTTGCATTGTGGTTCCGGACCTTAGCCTCATTCGTTCATTAAGTTTTCTTCGGTTCGGTCGAAACATCCATATCAACATGTCTCAACGCCAATTTCAATTCCCGGAGCGTGTGCTGCTTCAGGAGCAGTTGGAGCGCCTTCGGGTTGGTGCGGATCAAATGGAGGTGGACGTCGCGGGCCCCTCTCACCGGGAACATCGCATGGACCAGGAGGACCCGGACTCTCCGATTACTCATCGGGAGATCGTCGCGGGGTCCTCCCGACGCCTGCGCCACAGGGTGGAAGGCCCCGCTTGGCCCCGAGTGATGGATCGAGCTGGCAATTCTCAAACGTCTCTTGAGTCTCCTCGATGCCTCCTTCGTTGGTCCCTGGATGGATGGAGTTCGTAGAATTATGATGATGATTTTCCTCAACCGTCTCTTCAGACTCCTCAATGGGTTCCTCGTTGGTCCATGGGTCTACGGAGTTCGTCGGATTATGATGATAATTTTCCTCACCAGTCTCCGGGTCCTCCATGGTACTTTCCTCGGACACCCTATCATGGAAACAAAATTGGATTATTTCTTCGAACCTTTTGTCGATCCCATTAACGTATGCCTCCGTCGAAGTTGAGGGTTGATTAACTATTTTCGAACTTCCAGGACAAAAAATAGTTTTTTCTTGATTTTCATTGACAACCGTGTAGAGGGATTCCTGTTTGGCTGGTGCGTCACAACAGGTCATTTTATTAGGTTGTGCTTGATGAGAGTCGGCATCGTTTTCGTGAGTGGTGGGTACTGGCATCTCGGCTCTGGCTTTCATTTCTACATATGCGTTCTCGATTAGTTCCAACCGGTGCCGTTCGTCTTCAAGTGGAATGTAGATAGGTCGGGGTCTCGGTGGTACGGCGTAAGTATTTTCGCGGAATTCAATATTCGGCTGGGGTCCCTCGATTGGTTCGTAGCTCTCTGCCATTCCGTCGCTCTCTTCCTTCGTATGATTCAGCATGGTTATTGTGAACGAAAAGGTTTGATATACCAGGTACCCTCCAGTGATACCGGCGATGAATATCATAACGTGCATCACCAGGTCTATGTGATATTCCAATCTTTTTTCTTCCTTCCGTTGTCGGAGCGTCCATTCCAGATCCTCGCGCAGTCTTTCTATGCTAATGTCGTAGGTCAAAGTGCCGCCGGATCCGTTGTCTACTATCAACGGTGAGTTATACACGTACTTGAACAGCGGGTACGTCTCGATTCCGGGTAGTAATTCACTCAAATTTAATGTTTCCGTTGGTGTGAATTGATCTCAACTCCATTTAGTTGTTCCCTGGAATCCAGTGATTGTGACATCTTTAGTGAGGATGTTGCAGCCTTGTTTCAAAGTTATTATTCCTATTCCAGTTAATTCCAATTGCTTTCCGCAGGTAATGTCGATTTCTTCGGGTGCAGAGATGGAAAATAGCCATGCTTTGGAAGTTTCGAGTATTTGCCAATACGGTATTTGTTGCTTGATAATTTTTATGTTGCAATTTCCGTAAATATTGTCGGTGTTGTTGATCATTAGCAGTACCTCGCACATTGAAGTCAATGCTGCGTCGTACAGAGGAAAACTTGGTGCACAGACTTGATATTCATTTCGGTGATTACATCGTTTAATTTCTCGTTCCGATGTTAATGCAAATTTTTGATTTTCGTGAGAAAAAAGAAGGTGAGTGGCTCTAGGTTGGATATAGGCTGCCGTGTGAGTATTATATCCAATTACTTGTGGAACAGGTAGGGGGTGCATTTTATACACAGCAAATTCTTGACGACCAACCAAAGGGATATTTATAGAGATTTGAATTTTGTTATTATGGTATTTGACAGAAAAACGAGAGAACGTGGCTATTGCATTTAAATGGAGTTCGTTTTGGTTAACTGGAAATGCTAAGTGAGGATAATAATCGCTAATTTCTTTAAGCACTAATTTAAAAGGTTGTAGATTTAGCAAATTCCCACTCAGGAAACCAGCCTTTGCATAAACAATCGAATCGAGTATAGCTCGAGTTGCAAGGAAATAAGCATTTTCGACGGTGGCTAAACTTTGTCTCCACTCGATCAGTCGTACCGTATGGGAATTGAAATAAAGCGGACTCCCCTTGCTTACATTGGCGATTTCCATACTCCAGTCTTGTATATGAGCCTTTTCGATCCTGTCGGTTTGAGTTATGACATCCTCTATTTTTGGTCTAAGAAGGTGTGCTCGCTCTTCGGCATGTATCTCCGATGGATGCGTTCGGTTCATCATTTTCTCTATCCATTCGTCGTACTTTTCGGCTTCCTCGATAGTAATTAATTCCAGTGGCGGCTTGTTGCCGTCCCTGTCGCTGTTGTATGGGGTATTACCCAAATGTAGTAGCTTTTCGTCAGTAAGGTGCTGTAAATGTCTCAAAAATTTAGCAATATTAGCTTCTCTGGCTATTACTTCCTCCCTATTTACGAGTGTGGGACACCGTTTCTGCGTTATTCGTAGACATTCTTTTTCCATCATTTGCAGTTCACGTTTTATGAAGGTAGTTTTTCGGTCGATCAGGGGTGCCAGGTCGATGTATGTTATGACCCTCCATTCGGCTTCGGTGAGATGCGCCGGGCGAAGTTCCTCGTAATAAAGGCCAGCGTTATTGTTGATCATCTGGATCTGCACGGGTGTCGATGCTAGTGCGCTAGTCACCCATAGCAGTAATACGGCAATCCGCATCGTGCCGTAGTGTTCGCCTGTAAAATATTCAAATTGCCTTAGTACATAGTAACCTAAGTTAATTAATACCTAATATATAATAAAAAATAAAAAATATATAAAAAAAATATTCATTGTTCCAATCTTTCTTTCGGGGGTTTTTTTTTTTTTTTCTTATTTTTGTTAAATAATATTATTAGTTCACAATTTTTGCTCTTGGCTCGTTATTGTTATAACAGATGTCGGTTTTGTTTTACTGTATTACTATGATTTAATAGAGTAGTTACCTCATTACGTATTTATATAAATAATGAGGTCAAAAAAAAAAAAAATTATTATTTGAATCCGTTCCAAGTACTTATAACCATTCACTTTGTTGCAATTTCTAGATTTGAACAATATTTACATATTTTTATTTATTTATTTATTTAATTTTTATTTTACTTGATGTTTCTCTCTTTTTTTTTTTAACAAATTTAACTAGGTACAAAAAAAAATAGAAATACAAATAAGAAAAATAAAAATAAAAATTTTCTTTTAAGTCAATATTCCTAAATGTACATTAGTAAATAAGAAATAAAATTTTTTTTTTAATTAACTTACGTGCACACAAGTTGTCTGGTTTCACTTAGCACTGAATGTTTTCACTGATATAATTTTCACGTCACGATGGCGTGGATATTTCTGGGAGGGTTCTCTTTTCTAATGATTGTCCTCGTGAGGTGAATAGACACAAGTAATTTCTCCGCTCGTCTTGTGCGTTCGCTGGAGAGTAAGAGAACTCTATGAACCTCGGAGAGCAAGTGATTTTTAAATATTTTTGACAAATCCCGTCTAAACATTATTTAGAGCGAGTCCCCTCCAGAATACCGCGGGTTCCCTCTTATTGATGGGTGAACACCAGTAGCGTTTGTTCTATGGTAGGTTCGGTCCATCCCATTTGTTGACCCCGCGTGAACCTCTATACCGCGAATCCCCAAATGGTCGAAGAGTAATCCCCTTCTACTTTTCCGGCGGGTCCGCTCTTTCCCAAGAGGCGGTCGGTGTATGTATAGAGAGAGAGAGAGAAGAGGAAGAGAGGAAAAGAATGATTCTATTATTATTTTATTTATTCATTAGTGAAATAGAGAACCTTCTGATATTCGTATACCAGAGTTAATATAGGAATATATATACGCGTATTTTACTTTAATTATTTCTGCCATTTCTTAGTTTGAATTTACTTTGATACATATATCTTTCTTTCAAGGGAGGGGAATCTCTTTTGATGCTCCCTCTCCTAGGTTCTATGTGTGACAGTAGAGTAAGAGGAGGGAAAGAGAGAAAACTTCAATCCGGATAACTTTAGTCAAATTGTTTCGATAAATAGCGTTGAAAGTCTAGACGTCTTCTTACTCGCGTTTTAACTACCGTCAGGACTCGGAAATCACGTTAGAGCATTTTTCTTGAGTTATGTGTCAACTGTCTAAGTGTGATTTGAGAGAAGAAGAAGCCGAACACCTGGCTTCCCGGACTATGATGCCGCGTACTATTTTCGATTTGGAAGATTCTTTCGCGAGTATTTCGCAGGAGGATCAATCTCTTGAAGATTCGCCCGGCCCGTAAGTAGCATTTTGGTATCTATATATATATATATCAAACATTACATAACATAATAATAAAATATAATGTTTATACATATATTCTATTTTTTCTTTTTTTTTTTCTTCAAAATTGGGCATTGACTGTGATAAATACGTATATAGAATCCTTTCGCAATAGTTTTCATATAAGTGGGCACAAATAAGGGAAAATTTTCTTTCGTTGCTATTTATATAATATCATATGTATTTTCCTTTTCTCTCTTTTTTTTTTTTTTTTTTTTTTAGGTTGGAGGATGATTTGTCGGACGCGGAATTTTCGTTGCCCGTAGAACCTGACTCACATTGGCTGGTTGTTGGTGATCGGGAATTCTGGGTCCCTCTATATCATAATCTTTGTGGAGTCTGTTTGTCTCGGGCTACACACGAACCGTGGGATCAAGATATGATAAATGGGTTATTACATGAATTGGAGTATGACGTGCCCCTTCTGGTAGCGATACAACGCGTAGTTTCGTTGACACGCGAATACTATCGTAGTGTGCGAGATTCGTAAGTATTTTTATAAGTAAAATATAAACAAAAAAAAAAAAACAAAAAAAATTCATATTTGTTCTTTAGTAAATTACTTATTCGTAATTATGTATATAAAGAAAAAATATTTCCATGGATAACCCTTAAGGAAAAAAAAAATTCTTCTATCAGGGCTCCGGATGAGGACTTATGCTTGCGCCGTTTATTCGGCATGCCAACTATGTCGCAGTGGGTACCGAATGGGGACAGCGAGTTTTGGATACCGTGTAGGTACCAGTTAGACGGTGACTGGTTAATAAGTGTAACCAATGAATCCTGGACACTTCCACTCGTAAAGGGTGTCCTGAGTGCGTTGCGGTTGGGTTTGACTGGGAGAAGTGCAGTAAAATTCGCCGTCCGCATGATACGCTCTCTTGACCGTTTACCCGACTTTAGGTAAGTTTTTTTTTTTCGCTGATCACCCCCGAAAACTTTCCCAGTTTTCATACATTTCATACATATAACCATATTTGTTTCTATAGAAATACATGTATATATTTATTTTTTTTTTCTTTTTCAGCATGGATGAAGCCGAGAGTTTTGATTTACGGCCCCTATTCGGGATGGAGCCCTTAAGTCACTGGGTGATGATGGGCTCTTTCGAGGCTTGGGTTCCAGAGTCCTATAATATCAGTAAAGAGCGTCTGATGACTATTACCGATGAATCTTGGACCCTCAATTTTTTTAGTGTATTCATCGATACTTTAAATAACGGATTTTCGGAAACAATCGCTCTTGCCGTGGCCATCAGCTGGAGGCGCCATTGCCGCAAACTCTTGGCCCCAGAGTAAGTTATCAATTGTTCATATCCATTTATTTTATTTCTATCTATTTATATATATATATATATATATTTTTTTTCTTTCTTTTTTTTTCTTTTGAAATTTTTAAATAAAATTGATTAACTAGAATAAAGGATCATTGATATATGTATATCATGTATGTATCTCTATATATTTTTTCCTTCTTTTTTTTTTTTGAAATTTTTAAATAAAATTGATTAACTAGAATAAAGGATCACTGATATATGTATATGATATATGTATCTCTATATATTTTTTTCTTCTTTTTTTTTTATATTAATTTTATCTACCATAATTAACAAAACAAACAAACACACAAAAAAAAATATACCGTTTCTTATACTTTTCTCTTTCTCTCTTTTTTTTCAGCACGGAGTATTGGGTCCGACCTGCCTTCACCCTGCTCTTCGGCGAGCATGGTTCTGAGGAATGAAGCCCAAAACCCTTCGGTTAACATTAATGGTCATATTATAGAATTTTTATAATATTAGATTTGGAGAGCAAGTAAATAAAAAGAAATAAAGTGTTATTATCTTTTGCCTTAGTTTCTACAAACGTTAAAGTTTCCCCGTTTCTTATTATTTTAAGGTCATTATAACTTAATTATTAATTTCGTGACCTACAAAATTATTTTCATTAGTACTCAAAACCCGCTCCAGAGATTTTTAGCGAGAATATTATTTCACTCCGGCATTCGCCACACGTCACCATTTCTGGCTGACATCTAGAGCAAGAGATTGCGTGGAGGCAAGGGAGCGTTATCATGTCTACCGGCCGTTCGAGACAGTATACACAGGGCGTGGTTGGGCCTTCCGCCGTGTTCTCGGGAAAGCTTGGAGACTGAAGACTACTATAAATTTTTTCCAATTCGGGGATCAAACGTCCGTGTTCTTGTCCCTCCGGTTGCCGATTATCGTCGTCGTTATGTATGTTGTTAAAAATTTCGATGGCTTTGCCGAGGGTGGTCAAATCATCGCTCGGAGGTAACCCGTCAACACCGAGGTTAGTAGGGGAATTGACTGGCTTCCCTTGAGGCGTACCAGGACGGGTGTTGACTTGAGGGTTAGGTACCTCTTCGCATGGAAGAAAAACAAGTGGCGTCTCGCATCGAGAGGTCGTCGACCCGTCGCTCGAAGACTCGGACTTGTCGGTGGTAATACACGGGGGTCTAAACGAGATCAAGTCGGTGCTCATGTTCAGATAGCGGCAATTGACTTCTAGTTGGATGTGTTTTTGTCGGGGGTCAGTGCCCTTAGTCCATAACCCTGCTTCTAACCCACAAAAGAAACATCTGGTCCAATCCCCAATTCCAGTATAAAAGAAACCCACGCTTGCAAGAGACCGTATGTCCATAGGAGATGACCTTGTCCATGCATTATTGAAACTCTCGAGTCGCTGAGCGTAAGTTTCGTATTGCGGGTGAACCGGATCGAAGCCTCCTTGACCGATTAAAAAGTCCTTTTGCGTGCTGGCGTCTGCATAATTTTTGACACCGGGAGTTAGAAGTATATCCCGCACAACCATCCTTGGGCGAATCTACATTCCGGTTTCCATTTCAAATGGTCTGTAAATATATGATCGTCCCGCACCCAATTCCTTAAAACAAGACCGCATTCAAAACACTTAACATCGTCCTCGTAGCCTCATAGGTAGTAAAACCCCGAGACCGCCAGAGCGGCAGTACTTATCGAAGGCTTCGGCCATCTGTTAAAACTATAGAGCCGATTTTGTTCGTAGCGATAGTCAAGTGCCCGTTCTTCACCCGGCATAGTGATAGTAAAAGAAAATATTACTTATATTTTATTCGTTTGGTATAGTCCCAAGAAGGGAAACGAGTTGAATAGGCAAATGATGATGAATGACGGTCGTTTCTTCGCGTATCTTGGCCGTGAAGAAGGTTTAGTTTTATTCACAAAAATATATATATTTTTTTGTTTTGTTTATTACTTTAAGTGTCCTTGATGTACCAATAGCGCATTGCATGCGATTAATCTATATTTTACTCTTAATATATATATATGTATTTTTTTTTCTTTTGTTCTTCTTTTTTTTTCTTTAATTTTGATAAGAGACTAAAATTATATTCTTTAAATAAATTTTTAATTTATAGATGATTAATATATAATAATGTATGTATTTTCCTTAGGGGGCAATTCGATTTTTTTTTAAATTTTTTTTTTATATGTAGAAATAAAATATTAACTTTGACTTATCGTATTGAAATAGGATGTTTACTATTAAAAAAAAAAAAAATCTTATTATTTCCCTTAAACACGAGGAGATTTAAAAGGTATAAATATGAATAGATACTCCCAACAACTTTCCGAACAATGTTTATCAAACTAAAATATTGTTTCACTTGAGTGAGTGAAACTCAAAAACCAACGTTGCCATTTTCAAAAGCTGATGAGCCCCCTTTTTTTCTATTCGGTTAATTTTTATCTTAATTCTTTTCGCAAGCCGATGATATTCTCGATTTTTTTTAGTCGGTTAGAATGAACGATGATTTCCCTTGTAGGTAGTTTAATTCGTACGTTACCGTTTGACAATATGGCCGTTATCTCGTGAGGTCCCGTATAGTGATCGCCGAGTTTCCCGGGTCTTGGTCCTTTAAGCAAAAATACCGATTCACCTGTAGTAAATTTTACGGGTTTTATTTTCAGATCTTGATATTCTTTCGATTTGTGTTTGGCTTTTATTAAATTGTTTCTTCCCATTCCCTGTATCTCATGAATTTGAGTTACTAATTGCCGCAAATAATCATCATAAGTCTGGAGTCTTTCCATTTCCGATTCCGGCATGCTCGATGGAGTACGGGGTATTTTGCCAAATACCATTTCGTAGGGAGTATGCTTGGTCCCTTCATGCACGTTAGTATTGAAATTGTAAATAGCCATTTCAACCCATTCATCCCAATCCTTTTGTCTACTAGTGAATTGTTTCAAATATTCTCCCAAGGAATGATGAGACCTTTCCAAAGAACCGTTTGACTGTGGATGAAAAGCAGTAGTTCTAATTTTCCGAATTTTAAATAGTTTAGCTATTTGTCTCATGAAATTACTCAAAAAATTGCTGCCCTGGTCGGTGAGTACCGCTTTCGGAGCTCCGAAATAACAAACGAATCGTTTAACGAATGCTTTAGCGATAGTAGGGGCTCTTGCATTTGATAACGGAATAGCTACAGAGTATTTCGTTAATTGGTCTTGAATGGTAAGAATATATTCATTTTCGGCTCTAGTTTTTGGCAGAGGGCCTACTATATCCATTGCAATTTTATCAAAAGCAATTGCAGGAGTGTCAGTTATCATCATTGGTTGTTTTGTTTTTACTCTCACTAATTTTTTTAATTGGCATTGCAAACATCGTTGTATATAACATTGAACGTCAGATTTCAAATTTTTCCAATAATATTCGTGTCGAATGCGATTGTACGTTTTAGTGACGCCCCTGTGTCCGCCTACAGCTGAGCAGTGCATTTCTTCCAAGATTTTATCTCGATCTTCTGGTTGGGGTTCTCTAACCAACCCAAGACAAATTATAATTTTTATCGTTACTTGAGCAAATATTAATCGAAATTGGCGGATCACTTCTTCCCAAGATACAGTTAATATATTTTTCGATTTTGCAAAACTGAGTGTCGATAATGATAATTTTTCAACTAAATGCCGAGTGTTTTTCAACCCCTCTCTAATATTTTCCAAAATCAAACTGGGACCCTGTCCACTGTTGTCCGTGATTGGCAAAGCTATGTCAAATCTGTTATTTTTCTTCGAAATAGATTGTGGTTTCAGTAATTTTAGTTTTTTCAAAATAGGAAAGTCGTCGTTTTCTCTTAATTGCAACGCGCCATCGTCTATCGGTTTTCCGTCTGTGGATACAAAATAGAGCATATTGTCGCTTCGAGTATGAAATAACTCGCGAGATAGTATGACGTTAGAAGCGGCTATCCTGCCGTTGACAGGTTCAAGAGGAACATCCGTTGGTAATAAAATTGAATCTATTACCTCGGGACCGATTTCATCGTCACTTGACTCGGAATTGCTAACCTCAAGAGGAATTCCAGAAAGTCTTTTTCGGCCGAATGTCTCTGTCTCGTCTCGGGGGTTATCATGTTCGACCTCGCTGTCGTCGGCCGCCTCCTCATTAGAGAGAAAACTATTAGAGAGATTTTTTTCGAGTGGTACTACCACGTGTTCGAATAACTCAGGCCCTTTCAGCAGGGTGCCGTTCGCTTTCATGCCTTGGTTCGACGCGGTTTCTTCGCTGGCTTTGTTCTCTGCTGGTAATTCGGGTTGTGCAACTACGCTCGGAGTTTCTTGTATCCCTGCAGATAACAAGCAGCTTTCGTCTTCGGGTATAACGTTACATGCATCCTCAGCGGTTCTCGAACCTATATGATGTTCCGAAAAGTCGACTGATTCGCGCTCCCACTCGTACTCGTCTATGTCGTCGTAATAATCATTTCGGATATTTTCTTGCTCACCGCCAACGAAATCGTCTTCAGAATCTTCCGCTAATAAATTCGCGATCTCGTCTTCTGTCAATTTTTGGCGGGTACGATCCCCAGTTACAGGATTGACTCGAACAATAAAAACCCCTTCTTCTTCAAATGGTTCTTCTACCGGATTTCTAGAAAGAGCATCCGCATTGACGTTAGTTTTTTCGGCTTTATACACTATTTCGTATTCGTACTCAGATAATTTTAATCTCCATCGTAAAATTTTGGGGTTGCCGTCAGTAGCCCGTCGAAACCACATAAGTGGTTTATGGTCGGTGACCACCGTGAAGTGCCGTCCGTACAAGTACGGTCGAAAATGCAATATAGAGTATACTATAGCCAGAGCCTCTTTTTCGTAAGTATCGTACCGTTCCTCTACTAGGCTCAAGGCTCGGGAAGCGTAGGCGCAGGGATGGTCGTTGTTAATTTCCCCTTGGGAAAGAATACTACCGATTGCGTAACCCGATGCGTCTGTGGTTAAGAAAAATGGCTTAGAAAAGTCTGGATACTGTAAAACTGGAGCAGTGCAAAGTTTATTTTTCAAAATTTCAAATGCTTCTTGTTGTTCCGATCCCCATTCAAATTTATTTTCTTTTCGCAAAAGTTTGGTAAGAGGTTTCGAAATTTTAGCATATCCTTCAATAAATCGTCTGTAGTAACCCGTTAACCCCAAAAATTGTCGGATGTTTTTAACATTTTTTAATACCGGATATTCGCGTACGGCCTCTAATTTTTTTGGATCAGGTTGAACTCCCTCTTTGCCAATTATATGACCCAAGTATTTGACTTCAGATTTTAAAAATTCACATTTGTCAGGCTGTAATTTTAGATTAGCTGCTTCTAGTCGTTTCATTAATTTGCGATATATTTCTGTGTGTTCGTCAAGGCTGCGAGCATAGATCACGATATCATCCAAGTAAACAAACAGACCTTTCCCGAGCAGGCCGCTCAGCGTGAGGTCCATTGCCCTCTGAAACGTAGGAGGAGCATTTCGTAGACCGAAAGGCATTCTAACAAATTCGTAATGGCCTCTCGGAGTAGTGAACGCTGTTTTATGTCGATCTTCCGGTGCGACTTCTATTTGATGAAATCCCGATGCAAGATCAAATACCGAAAAATATTTCGCACCTCCCAATTGATCTAGAATATCGTTAATGTTAGGAATAGGGTACGCGTCAGCAATCGTTTTCTCGTTGAGAGCTCGGTAGTCGAACACCACTCTCCACTTTTTATTACCCAGAGAGTCGTCTTTCTTGGGTACGACCCAAACTGGACAATTGTAAGGAGAAGTCGAGGGTATTATTATTCCCTTGTCAAGCATGTCTTCCACTTGCTTACCTATTTCTTCTTTGGTACACTCTGGCCATCTGTAACCTCGTGTGTTAATAGGAAAATCGTCTGTAGTGGGGATACGATGTTGTAATACGGTAGTACACGTTAAGATATCACCGGGAATTTGATATAAATGCGCGCTTTCTTTTAACAACGGTTCCAAATTTATCTTTTCATTTTCATTTAATTCAGTAAGTCTCAACAGTTTCTCAATTTGATGGTAGCGTTCTGTCATTCGTGTTGCCGAATACGCAAAACATGCTTTTTCGCGAATAAAAGGTGGAAATCCGCGAGTGATTAGAACGATATTAAATCTTTGTATTAACGAGACATTCATGATTCGATATGAACTTTGTTTCTTCTTTACCCCAATCTGTTCCCGTTCCATCTCGTCGTTCGAATTAATTATCTTTGATGATTCAAGTGTATTCGTGATTTCTTGATCGTTCGTGGTTTTAATACATTCAACAATTTTCTTTGATCTACAATTTTTTTCAGTTACTAGACTTTCTTCAAATGACTTTATTTTTTTCAATTCTTTCATTTCAATTTCTGTGCTTTCTTCACAACAACAATTCTTATCATCTTTAATTTTTACCTCGGACTTTCCGGTGACCGCCTCAACGGGGCTTAAGTCAACAAAATTACCGATTTTACCAACAACTGCCACGCTGGGGCTTACGTTAACAAAATTATTATTTTCAACGACTGCCACGTCGGGACTTACGTCAACAAAATTATTACTTTCAACAACTGCCACGCCGGGACTTACGTTAACAAAATTATTATTTTCAACGACTGCCACGTCGGGACTTACGACAACAAAATTACCTGTTTTTTCGACAACTGCGACGCCGGGACTTACGTTAACAAAATTATTATTTTCAACGACTGACACGTCGGGACTTACGTCAACAAAATTACCTGTTTTTTTGACAACTGCCACGCCGGGACTTACGTTAACAAAATTATTATTTTCGACAACTGCCACGCCGGGACTTACGTTAACACAATTATTACTTTCAACAACTGCCACGCAGGGACTTACGTCAACAATATTATTACTTTCTCTAACACTTTTATTGTCGTCCTCAACGAGACCGCCTCGTTCTACAGACTCAATTGACTCCAAAACTTTATTACTCTTAACTTCTGGATGCTCTTTAATTACTTTATTTACTTCTATTTTCTTGTTACCATTGAATGAATCTACACCAAACATTTTTACGGAACCTTGAGACACATTTTTAGAATTACAATATTCATTTTCTGTGCTCACTTCGCCGCTTTCTGACGTTAGTTCTTTCTTTTGTAAACAATTTTCTCGAGTTTCATAAATATTTTTAGTACAACTTTCGATCATTTTTCTCATTTCTTTTATTTCATACAAAAATTTTACTTGAAAAATCCTCTATATCACGGATTGTTGCAACTGACTCTAGTGCAGTTACACCCGTCGGATCGAGGCATTCTTCAACATCTACTGAATTGTCAAGAGACGTGCTTTCCGCCGTGGATTCACTCTCTCCAATTTTCTCAAAATTAGCAATTTTACCTGTTTTTACCACTTGTTGTTCGCCGATTGTGCTTGAATCATCAATAGATTTGTTTATTTTAATACCGTTAGCTAATTCCTCCGATGCCATTAGCTCTAGTACTGGAACCTGTACTCGCACCGAGTACGGATTACTGTTGGTGATAAAAATTCGCGCTTTTCCGTTATTATTCCTGACGAATCTGCTTGTAAAGGCGGTAGATACCCTTCCTTCACATCCAAATTTTTTACTCGCACAAAACATAATTTAGTTCGTTTTGCAGGAACAACAATTAGTTCCTGTGTTGCAAAAGGAATGTTAGTTTCCTGCATTTTTAACTGTCTTTTTTCATAATCAATCTTCACTCGATTTCCATCGAGATATTCCGAACCCAATATTCCCGTTTCTTCGATAGGAAAAGTATTATTCACAATATGAAAAGTAGCATACCGTCCAAAAGCTTTTATTACCACATGACCGAGAGTAAAAATAGAATTCTTAGTTATTCCGTTAAGTTGTAATACTTCGTCGCGTATTACAGGAGTTTTTGATTTTACGAATTTTTCTTTTATAATATTCGGTGCGGCGCCGGTGTCGACCATCATTACAACCGAGCCCGTTAATTCATCGGCGGTCAATGCTACGGTAGGGATGCTACTTTCCTTTTGCAATTGGATTTTAAAAATCCGAACTATTCGCGGTTGACATTTGAGATCGTGGTCGATATATAATGAATCGGGTGCGGGTCTTGTTGAGGCTCCCTGGGCGCACCCATACTCGGGAGGCCGCTGCCGTTTCCCGAATTTCCGTACTTTGCTTCGTTATCCTGGCGAGCGGGGCAGTCTTTAATGAAGTGGCCCGGCTGCTTACAATAATGACATTCTCCATTAAAATTGCCGTTGTTACCAACGCGACTTCCAAAATTTCCGCGTTTTTCAAAATTTCTCCCATCCCCAAAATTTCGGTTATTTTCAAAATTTCTCCGATTCCCAAAATTTCCGCGGTTTCCCCAATTATCTTGATTTCCGATGTTTTCGTGGATTGCGAAATTACCGCGATTTCCAAAATTTCCATTTTCGAATCGGTTATTGTTCAACGGCCGCGAATAATTATTTCGATACGGACAGATGTGAGCTTCATGGTCCTCTTTTTTTACATATTTGACAATGAATTTGCACTTGGTTATTATATTGCAAGTTGGAAGGCACTTGAGCCCTCGGTAGTGACATCAATTTTGGTGGGGCAGAAGGCAAACGAGGGCACCGGTCGGCCGAGTGACCCGGATTTTTACAAAGCTGACAGAGAACCGACTTATTTTCCGACTCTTTTTTTTCTGGTGGAAAAATTCTGTAGCAACGATCAGCAGTATGTCCTCTCAAGTTACATACCTGGCATACAGTCAATGTTCTTCCATCCGGACTGGGTTTACTACCATTCGGGGGGAAGAGACTAAAACATTTGTCAGCCGAATGTCCTATTTTCTTACAAACTTGACACGTGCTCGGACCACTTTCGTTATTTATTGGATTCGGAGACGCGGCTGTCTGTGCATAGGAAGGCTTATTGTTTGGGCATTCTTTACCGGAATGCCCTTTTTTATTGCATAGCTGGCACACTAGATCTTCGCTGGTCACAACATGCACGCCTCGTTTTCCCTCGAGTTTAATGACTTTCTGGCTCGATGTTCCACGACCCCCAGAACGCCATGCCGCTCGCGAGATAAGATTTTTTTCGGTTTGTATCGCGAGTTTAATTAGCTCATCGAGATTCGAACCGAGTGTTAGACGTTGCTCTATTTCAGGTTTTAACCCGTGAAGAAAACATGCAGGAAGGCTAGCTTTTGTATTATTTATAAGCGCGTTGTTCGTTTCCCCATTGCCGTCAGTGTCGATACTTTCAAGTATCAGATTGCCCAAATCTCGAACGCGATTTGCATAAGTAACCACCGATTCGTTATCCAACTGGTATATTGTTCCGACTTCGCCTTGCAATTGATAAACATTTCGCGTTGGAGCATAAATATCTTTAAGAAATTTTCTCAATTCTTCTATTGTCTCGAATGTGTGCCCTTGAATAGTGCGACGCGGTTCCCCAATTAATTTTACTCGTACCGCTCTTACCAAATTGCCCTCGGCTCCGGGGCCCATCATAGCCAGAGCTTCTTTACACCCCTGTATAAACATTGGTAAAGATAAGTCGTGACCGTCATAATTAGGAATTACTGCGAGAGCGTCCCGAAGAGATAGTGTTTGGTTATGTTGAACCATTGTAGTGTTGATTTGATTCGTAGGTACTCGTACGCAATTACTTTTATAAAAATTCGTTTCTTGTTTCGCGTTTTCACTTACCTTGACGTTTGTAAAATTCTTAGAACACCCAGGAGAGAAAGATTAAGGTTCTGGCTGTAAGGATAATTTTTGCATCAAATTTGTGGGTTTGATTGGAACGGATTTGAATATTAAATTCGAGTTTCCGTCACCGATGTTTTCGAATTTACCTTTCGGAGTATATAGTGCAGTTTTTTCGCTAAGAACGGGATCTTTTACGATAACGACGTTAGCTGGCGTAGGCCCGCCAAGGGGGGTATAGAAGATTTCGTTGGAGGAGGAGGAGTCGGTAATGGGCGTGTCGTTGCTCCCGCCAGCTGTCTCTACTCTGACCGGTGTGTGTTCGGTTTTTTAATCTACTACCGTTTGCAGAGGAGAAGATGACTGGATAAAAGTTTTAGGGTTTTCAAAAGATTGAATCGATAGTTCTTCAGGTTGTGTATGATGTTTTACAACCGGTAGATACCCACTATTTGCATTCCCTATGAACCCTATCACAGTTACGGACTTGTTAGGTGTTACCGCGGCGATTGCTTCTTCAAAATTGTTCGTTAATTCCTTTAACTCCTCTCGATCCTCGGGAATTTCTTGAATCCGAAATGAATCACCTATTTTGTCATTATTTCTTGCAAGAGCAACCAGTCCAAATTCCTTGATTCCAAACGAGTTAGGATTTGATTTGACACTTTCCGTAGCTTTCGCAATAATTATTCCGTCGTTTGAGATTTCAAAAGATTTTATACTGGGGTCGGTTAAATCGGCCAAGCCAACCGCTCCCGTTTCTTTCTCTTTATCCGCGGGACTTTCGCCGAAATTGTTCGTATTCAGTTTGACACTATCTTCGTTATTAAATTTATCGAGGTCTTCAAAGGTCTCTTCAGTTACATCTGGAGTCGTATCGTCTTTCACGGTGGGAGAATTGTTACGGCTTTCGTCGGCAGAGACTTCGGATAGCGTGGGTGAATTATTACCGTCTTTGTTTTCTTTAGTTTTCTTTTTCCTCTCCGAAGGATAATCGTGAACTATTTTGTCGTCTAAGTTAAGTTTCGATCGAGTCGTCATTTATAATTATTTGATACCACTTATTCCCGTTCTTTCCCCAAATGGAGCTCGAGAAGAAGCGCTATTGGTGTGTTAATATCAAAGAAGGATGTCGTTATATGTGTATATAAATAAAAGTATTCGTGGGTTATCTTCCACGGTCTTTCTCTAAGGCGTACAATTTATCGATGATCGTTATTAATACCGCTTTCAATACATCAACCCCCAAAACATCCAAAAATTTACTTTTCAGTAGAATCTTCGGCCACAGGCTTCGACAAAATTATTTTCGTATCGACTTTCTCTACTTTAGTAATTACCGGTAATTTATCAGTTTCACTCACAGCCACTGTTGGATGATAACTCGATTCTCCAGGACAATCAATTGATTTTACTACTCCTTTTTCGATAATAATTCCTTTATACAAGTTTTTAAGTCGTCTTAAATTATTTTTTCGTCCACCGGGTCTCCTTTTTCTTTTTCCCATTTAACTTGTCAAGATTTCTTTTTTTTTCAAGTTTTTCAAGGTTAGAGTATCGAGTATTCCCTCCCAAGTCTCTTGATTCGGAAGTTATAAAGCAAAATCTCGCGGATTACCCTCGCAAATCCCAAAGGTTAGGAAAGTTTTTAGGAAAACGGTAATAGTATCGAGTATGAAACCTCGCAAGTCCCCCGGTCGGAAAATTATAGAGCGAGATTTCGCGGCTTACCCTCACAAATCCCAAAGGCTAGGTAAATTTTTAGGAAAACGGCGGGTATCGAGTATAAAAAACCTCGCAAGTCCCCCGGTCGGAAAATTATAGAGCGAGATTTCGCGGCTTACCCTCGCAAATCCCAAAGGTTAGGAATGTTTTTAGGAAAAGGGTAAGAGTATCGAGTATAAAAAACCTCGCAAGTCCCCCGGTCGGAAAATTATAGAGCGAGATTTCGCGGCTTACCCTCGCAAATCCCAAAGGCTAGGTAAATTTTTAGGAAAACGGTGGGTATCGAGTATAAAAAACCTCGCAAGTCCCCCGGTCGGAAAATTATAGAGCGAGATTTCGCGGCTTACCCTCGCAAATCCCAAAGGTTAGGAAGTTATAGCAACAGAAAAAGAAGAACTCTTGACGTGGGACGTGTTTTTTTTTCTTTACAATTCCTCCAAATAAAGCTGTAGAATCGAGTTATTTAATTTCCAAAGTAACTAGTTTTCGTATCAATTTTTTTATTTCGGATGAAAATTGTTTCCCGAAATATATATGTTTTTTTTTTTGTAATTTTAGTTGCAACAAATGTCGACACTTACCAATTTGTTCGAAAGTTCCTGTAGTCCTTTAATTTGAGTTTTGTGATTTGACCACAATTTCTGTGGTATTTTCTTTTTTTTTTTTTGAGAGTATCCGTCGCCTTTAATTTGAGTTTTGTGATTTGACCACAATTTCCTATAATAGAAAAATTCTTTTAGTCTTTATAATTGATTCCTGTATTCGACACCTTTCTCGTTGATCTCCTTAAGCTCTTCTTCTCGCGCTTTTCCGGTTTTTGTAGCTTTACTATTAACCCAAGTTGCAGCAAAAATTTTCGTTTCTTAATTCTCTCAAGCACCTCGCAATCACAGACTACGATCTTTACAATCCGCATGTGGAAATTCGTAATATTTTGTAAACTTCAATTATTTCGTATTTTATTTTATTTTATTTTACTTTTATTTTTTTATTGACTTCTGTTTAAAATTACTTTCGTTTCTTTTTTTTTCTTTATTGAACTCCGAACGTCGGCCGGCATTATCGTTCCGACCCTGGCCCGACTCGAAAACCGATTGCGGCCCGACGCTTAGGTGTAACGTTGGTCCGATGTTATCATCCCGGCGTTAATTGGCTGCTGGACCGACGTTGGCGAACAGAGTCGGGCCGACTTTGTAACGCAGGCGATCGTCGTCGCGCCAACGTCCGCCCAGCTCTAAAACCGCACATGGGTACTCGTACTCGTCGCTTTATAGACTAATAGCAAAAGTTATTAGACGCGCTCTTTTTTGGACCAGCCGTTCGCAAGTCTTTCTTTTTAACGAAACGGCCTTTTGAATACCATGTCTCAAAAGAAAATTCAGTCGGACCAACGTCCATACGAAATTGTCGACCACTTAGTCAGCTAAAAAAATCGGCCTTATAGCCGAACGGATTTTACTGTGCGTTTTTTTGTTTTTAATATCTGGCGCTTAGAATTAACCCATCGGTTCAATCAGCAAGCGATTTCTGTTCGCTGGGAATTTGTAGCCGAATAGTATTATTTGATTTGTTTTAACACCGCGAGACATCGGCGAGTAATAACGCATCGGCTCCAATGCGTATTGCCAGTGCCAGCAGCTACGGCCGGCAGAAGTAGCGTGAACAGATCTGTGGGAATGAAGAGATAATGGATTGTAAAATTTTTAGTTTTGTGAAATATTTGTCATGTTGGTACAGTCCAGAGTTGTGAAATTTTTAATGTGAAAATAATGCATTATTTTTTACGAAAAAAATGGATTATGGAATTCGGATCCACTACCCATTACTTTATTAATGAGTAATGGAGCAGAGATCCATCACCCATTACTTTATTAATGAGTAATGGAACGCACATCCATTACCCATTACATTTTAATAAGTAATGGAACTCACATCCACTATCCATTACTTTATTAATGAGTAATGGAGCAGAGATCCATCCCACATTACTTTATTAATGAGTAATTGAGCAGGGATCCATCACCCATCACTTTTTTAATGAGTAATGGAGCAGGGATCCATCACCCATTAATTTTTGTAGTAGTAATGGAACTCACATCCATTATCCATTACTTTTTTAATGAGTAATGGAACTCACAGCCATCACCGTTTTGTAAAGTAATGTGTAATGAACGTGGTAATGGATATATGATAGTCCCATTACTTTAGAAAAATTTGCTTAATAAATAAATATATAAATAAATACATCGGAAAATCGTTCAAAAAGTTAATAAATAAGTAGATAAATAGCAAAATCGTTCGAAAAATTTAAAAATAAATGAATAAATATAATATCATTAGAAGTCTGCGGTTAAAACAGGTCGCGCTAGACAGACGGGCGATCTCTCAGAGATGAACTATCCGGATACCTGAAAATCTTCGCAATAGTCCTTTGCGACCTGTTTCATTTCTAACTTTTGACTAACTTTTAACTAACTTCTAGCTTTTGACTAACTTCTAATTTTTGACTAACTTTTGACTGACTTCTAACTTTTAACTAACTTTTGACTAACTTCTATCTTTTGACTAACTTTTGACTAACTTTTGACTAACTTCTAACTTTTGACTAACTATTGACTAACTTTTGACTAACTTTTGACTAACTTTTGACTAACTTCTAACTTTTGACTAACTTTTGACTAACTTCTAACTTTTGACTAACTTTTGACTAACTTCTAACTTTTGACTAACTTCTAACTTTTGACTAACTTCTAACTTTTGACTAACTTCTAACTTTTGACTAACTTCTAACTCTTGACTAACTCTGACTAACTTCTAACTTTTGACTAACTTTTGACTAACTTTTGACTAACTTCTAACTTTTGACTAACTTTTGACTAATTTTTGACTAACTTTTGACTACCTTTGACTAACTTTGACTAACTTTGACTAACTTGTGACTAACTTTTGACTAACTTTTGACTAATTTCCAACATTTGACTAATTTTCAACTAACTTCTAACTTTTGACTAACTTTCAACCAGAGTTGGGAAAACGCATTATTTTTTTAAGGAGGTTCGGTGATGGCGGCAGGCACTGTTGTGCTGCGCGGTAAGGGGCTGACGCCGTGTGAGCGAGACACCATGCGAGCCGCGTTAAGCGTAGAGGCAAAAAATTAACGATTTCTCTGTCAATTTCGCGGTGACCTTCAAATTTCAAGCTCGTGCCCTATTCAGAATACTTTTCCGGACGTCTGCATATTTTTTTGATTATTCTATCTTGGATTTAGCTCTTGCAAAGACGTAAAAAGTTCAATATTCGACTCACTCTTCTTTTCTTTACATGTAAATAGTCGCAACTTCGTTATTTAATATCTCGGAAACTACACGGTGAATCCCTTAAATATTTTGCGTACGTGTCCGTTATCATTACAGCTGTTATACGATTTTTTTTTTACAATTTTATCTTGGATTTGATCTTTTTTATGAACCTCCTCAATGCATTATCGTTTTTTTTACCCATTACTTTAAAAATGCATAATGGAATTCGGAACCATTACCCATTACTTTATTAATGAGTAATGGAATTCGGAACCATTACCCATTACTATATTAATGAGTAATAGAGCAGAGGTCCATCATCCATTACTTTATTACTGAGTAGGTAATGCAGCAGAGGTCCATCACCCATTACTTTTTTAATGAGTAATGGAACTCATATCCGTTACCCATTACTTTTTTAATGAGTAATGGGACTCATATCCGTTACTCAATACTTTTTGTTTCCTCATAGAGGAAGCTATGTTTTCATGGAAATTTTTTTTTTCGAGATTTTAATGCCAGGACACTTAGAATAGTCCAAAACGTCCAGAAAAGTGATCTAGAAAAAATGTCCGCATGTATGTATGTATGTATGTGTGTGTGTGTGTGTGTGATTTTAATGCCAGGACACTTAGAATAGTCCAAAACGTCCAGAAAAGTGATCTAGAAAAAATGTCCGCATGTATGTATGTATGTATGTGTGTGTGTGTGTGTGTGTGTGTGTGTGTGTGTGTATGTATACAACTCCGCAAATTTGAACGCCGATAACTCAAGAACGGTTTTGTATATCGCGCTCAAATTTGGCACACTAGTGTAGCAGCAGACCCTCTTCAACTGTAGCAATTTTCAACAAAATCTGTGCAAAAATTTCGATTTTATGCCGTTTTGAATTTTTTTTTAAAAAGGACGTGGTCGCTCTAACTTTCGTAAAATTTAGTCTATTTTGCTAAATAGTTGGTTATAAGAGTAGGTGCACTCAATGCTGTTTGGTATTGAATTTGGCTCGAATCGGTAAAGTGGTTCAGATTTTATGGAATTTTGAATTTTTTAAAAAATTGATATTATCGCTCTATTGTAACTTTTGCAAAACTTGAAATAGCGAGCTCAAATTTTGTATATAAATGAAACAATATTCAGCCATTATATATGTATAATTTAGTGACAAACGGTATGAAATTTGTGATTTTATGAAATGTTGAATTATTTTTAATAATATACGTTATCACATTTAATTACTAAAACGCTCTAATAATAACAAAATAACGGAATAACGAAACAGAAAAAGCGAATTCACAACATGTTTATTTATCTAATTTAAAAAAAAACTGCAAAGTAGAACCTTGCACATTGCTTCCTTATTATTTTTCAATTTTTTAAATGTAGAATTCAATATGGCCGACTTGTATCCGTTATTTACAATTTATGGATCGATTTATCGATTTATCTACTTATTCGTCAAGTTTTGAACGATTTTCCTATTCATATATTTATTCATTAATTTTTTAAACGTTTTTTCAATTTATTTATTTTTTACGTTTTGTAGATTTTTTTTAGCAAAAGTTTTTAAAGTAATCGGACAATAACCATTACTTTAAAAATCGGTGATGAATATGAGTATAGTTATCTATTTAAAAAAATGGGTGAACGATGTGAGTTCCATTACTCATTAAAACAATAATGGGAGATGGATGTGAGTTCCATTACTCATTAAAAAGGCTGCAAAGTAGAACCTTGCACATTGGTTCCTCATTATTTTTCACGTTTTACAAAGCTACCTCTATGAGGAAGTATGTTATTCAATTTTTGGCTTCCTCATAGAGGAAGCTTTGTAAAACGCGAAAAATAATGAGAAAGCAATGTGCAAGGTTCTACTTTGTATCCTTGTTTTAATTAGATAAATATACATGCTGTGGATTCGCTTTTTCTATTTCGTTATTACGTTATTTCGTGATTATTAGAGCGTTTCCGAAAGTGAATGTGATAATGTATATTTTTAAAAATAATTCAACATTCCATAAAATCAAAAATTTCATACCGTTCGTCACTAAATTATACATATGGGTCATTCCACGGGATTTCGCACAAAAAAAAAAACCCGACCGACTCCAATTTTCGCCTAATTTTTTTATATTATTGACTATGTCAAACGGAGCATCTGTGAATTTTTTGAGAATTTTATTCTTATATTTCGACGAGCCATAAAATAAAAGGTGGAAAAAATGAAAAAAAATCTGACGTCAAGTGGAATAATGATATCGACAAAAATAACTAGGTCAAAATTTTCGTAATTCAACACAGTTTACGGTAAAAATAATCAAAATAAAAAATAAACATAACTTCTATTTTATTTATGTCTTTTACCAAGAAAAGGTACCATTTCGCTAATTTGGCCCCCTCCGATTTCAATACAAAAAATCACGAATATACTACATGGAGTCCCAAACATTTTAAGCACAAGCCCAAGATGGAGAACGCATTTTACCCATTTTTAAAAAAATATTTCGGGTAATTGATTTTTTTAATTTTCTTCCAATTTTCTGCGTATTTTTTATGTAATTGGTAATATTAAAAGGAGCTTATGTGATTTTTTTCATAATTTTATATGTAGATGTATTCGATTCATTAAATGTAATCGAATTACAAATTTAAAAAATTGTATTTTCGTTGCGTCTTTTACAAAAAAAGGTACCATTTCACTTATATGGACCTCTCCGATTAAGTTAAAAAAATAACAAAATTACTATACGCCTCAGGCGTATCTCGCGACGCTAGCGCTCGAGCGGCCACTGCGTGCGTAACGAGACGATCAGCTGATCGCACGCCCCAGGCGAATCTCGCGACGCCAGCGCTCGAGCGGCCACTGAGTGAGTAAGAAAGCGATCGGCTGATCGCTTTCTTTTTTTAAAATTTTAAAAATTTGTAATTCGATTACATTTAATGAATCGAATACATCTACATATAAAATTATGAAAAAAATCACATAAGCTCCTTTTAATATTACCAATTACGTAAAAAAATACGCAGAAGATTGGAAGAAAATTTAAAAAATCAATTACCCGAAATATTTTTTTAAAAATGGGTAAAATGCATTCTCCATTTTGGGCTTATGCTTAAAATGTTTGGGACTCCATGTAGTATATTCGTGATTTTTTGTATTGAAATCGGAGGGAGCCAAATTAGCGAAATGGTACCTTTTCTTGGTAGAAGACATAAATAAAATAGAAGTTATGTTTATTTTTTATTTTGATTATTTTTACCGTAAACTGTCTTGAATTACGAAAATTTTTACCTAGTTATTTTTGTCGATATCATTATTCCACTTGACGTCAGATTTTTTTTTCATTTTTTTCACCTTTTATTTTATGGCTCGTCGAAATATAAGAATAAAATTCTCAAAAAATTCGCAGATGCTCCGTTTGACATAGCCAACAATATAAAGAAATTAGGCGAAAATTGGAGTCGGTCGGGTTTTTGTTTGTGCGAAATCCCGTGGAATGACCCATATATAATGGCTGAATATTGTTTCATTTATATACAAAATTTGAGCTCGCTATCTTAAGTTTTGCAAAAGTTACAATAAAGCGATAATGTCAATTTTTTGAAAAATTCAAAACATCATAAAATTTTAACGGTTCAACCGATCTTACCCAAATTCAATAGCGATCACCGGCGTATGAAAGCTCACATTCATACCAATTTTAAGATCAATATCTCGAAAATTGAAAGAGTTATCGCGTAAACAGACATTTTTCAAAAAATTAAAAAACGCGTAATAATTTAACGATAAAGTGGATTTTAACAAAAATCTGTATGAACGATGAGACTTGATCCCTCTATCTATAGTCCAAATTTCAGCTTGATATCCAAGGCATTCCCGAGTTATAAAGGTTTACATTTTTCGATCACACACACACACACATACAGATATTTTTTCTAAATCACTTTTCTCGACGTTTTGGCCCATTCTGAGTGTACTGACATGAATATCTCGAAAAAAAAAAATTTCATGAATACAAAGCTTCCTCTATGAGAAAGCAAAAAGTAATAGGTGATGGGCCTCTGTTCCATTACTCACTAATAAAGTAATGGGTGATGGACCTCTGCTCCATTACTCATTAATAAAGTAATGAGTAGTGGATTCGAGTTCCGTTATCCATTTTTTTTTCATAAAAAATTATGCATTATTTTCACATTAAAAATTTCACAACTCTGCTTTCAACTAACTTCTAGCTTTTGACTGACTACTAACTTTTCACCAACTTTTGACTACCTACTAACTAACTTCTAACTTTTAAAAGTCAAAAGTTGAAAGTTACTGAAAAGTCAGTCAAAAGTTAGTACTTAGTCAAAAGTTAGAAGTTAGTCTAAAGTTAGAAGTTAGTTGAAAGTTAGTCTAAAGTTAGAAGTTAGTTGAAAGTTAGTCAAATGTTAGAAACTAGTCAAAAGTTAGAAGTTAGTCAACAGTTAGTCAAAAGTAAGAAGTTAGTAGTTAGACAAAAGTTAATCCAAAGGTCAAAAGTTAGAAGTTAGTCAAAAGTTAGTCAAAAGTTAGAAGTTAGTTGAAAATTAGTCAAATGTTAGAAATTAGTCAAAAGTTAGAAGTTAGTCAAATGTTAGTCAAAAGTTAGAAGTTAGTCAAAAGTTAGAAGTTAGTCAAATGTTCGAAATTAGTCAAAGGTTAGAAGTTAGTCAAATGTTCGAAATTAGTCAAAGGTTAGAAGTTAGTCAAACGTTGAAAGTTACTGAAAAGTCAGTCAAAAGTTAGTACTTAGTCAAAAGTTAGAAGTTAGTTGAAAGTTAGTCAAATGTTAGAAATTAGTCAGAAGTTAGTCAACAGTTAGTCAAAAGTAAGAAGTTAGTAGTTGGACAAAAGTTAGTCAAAAGGTCAAAATTTAGAAGTTAGTTGAAAGTTAGTCAAATGTTAGAAATTAGTCAAAAGTTTGAAGTTAGTCAACAGTTAGTCAAAAGTAAGAAGTTAGTAGTTAGACAAAAGTTAGTCAAAGGTCAAAAGTTAGTTGAAAATTAGTCAAATGTTAGAAATTAGTCAAAAGTTAGAAGTTAGTCAAAAGTTAGAAGTTAGTCAAATGTTCGAAATTAGTCAAAAGTTAGAAGTTAGTCAAAAGCTAGAAGTTAGTTAAAAGTTAGTCAAAAGTTAGAAGTTAGTTAAAAGTTAGTCAAAAGTTAGAAATGAAACAGGTCGCAAAGGACTATTGCTAAGATTTTCAGGTATCCGGATAGTTCGTCTCTGAGAGATCGCCCGTCTATCGCGACCTGTTTTAACCGCAGACTTCTAATGATATTATATTTATTCATTTCTTTTTCAATTTTTCAAACGATTTTGCTATTTATCTACTTATTTATTAACTTTTTAAACGATTTTCCGATGTATTTATATATATATTTATTTATTAAGCACATTTTTCTAAAGTAATGGGACTATCATATATCCATTACCACGTTCAGTACCCATTACTTTAAAAAACGGTGATGGATGTGAGTTCCATTACTCATTAAAAAAGTAATGGGTGATGGATGTGAGTTCCATTACTCATTAAAAAAGTAATGGGTGATGGATATGAGTTCCATTACTCACTAAAAAAGTAATGGGTGATGGAAGTGAGTTCCATTACTCATTAAAAAAGTAATGGGTGATGGATGTGAGTTCCATTACTCATTAAAAAAATAATGGGTAATGAATGTGAGTTCCATTACTCATTAAAAAAGTAATGGATGATGGATACGAGTTCCATTACTCATTAAAAAAGTAATGGGCAACGGATATGAGTTCCATTACTCATTAAAAAAATAATGGGTAATGAATGTGAGTTCCATTACTCATTAAAAAAGTAATGGATGATGGATACGAGTTCCATTACTCATTAAAAAAGTAATGGGCAACGGATATGAGTTCCATTACTCATTAAAAAAGTAATGGGTAACGGATATGAGTTACATTACTGATAAAAAAATAATGGGTAACGGATATGAGTTCCATTATTCATTAATAAAGTAATGGGTAATGGTTCCGAATTCCATTATGCATTTTTAAAGTAATGGGTAAAAAAAACGATAATGCATTAAAAAAATAATGCATTATTTCCAACTCTGATCACAGCTTATCTGCACTTATTAGAACAATACTTGTCAAACGAAACATACCTTGAAAAATTACATTACGTCGTTCTTAACTTTACCGTCCAGACGCTTGAACGGTAACGTAACCGAATTAATTCCAGCTGTCAATGGACTTCGTTCTTCGATCGTGGACTTAGCACTAACAGCTGATACATATGCTTGGTAGCGATAGACAGAGCGCTGGCGAGGCCACCTCGTGGAGCAATAGGTAGTGACTTACTACGCACGCTCGCCAGCGGCACGTAGGTTCTACTACCGAATACAGCCCGCGAGGCGCTCGCGAGGCACTCACGAGTCTTCACTCGCGAGGCACCCACGAGTCTTCACTCGCGAGGCACTCACGAGTCTTCACTCGTGAGGCACTCACGAGTCTTCGCTCGCGAGGCCATCTCGTCGAAGAATGGGCAGTGACATAGCATGCGTGATGGCCAGCATCTCGTGGGACAAGTTGGCGACCCGATCAAGCCTGTGCCTCGCTAGACCCTCGCCAGCTATCCTGATACTAGCACAGCTAGCACAGCCCTCGCCAGCTACTCGTGTGACACAAGGCAAATCCGAGTACATTTCTGCTAGGGTGATAAATAACTCTCTCAGTTATCCATATGGGTACGAAGTGGCACATGCCGTCTATAGATGGCGATAGCCAGGAGGAAAGGAGAAGAAGAAGAAGAAGAAGAACCTTCAATCCTTAACTGTGCCGACATTGGGCTCCGTCGCTGGCACGACGATGATCCCCACAGTTCTGGTGACGTTGGCTGCTAACAACCGTAATTACGGTTAACGCGCCAGCGTCGGCAAAATGTTGGCAGCCAACGTCAACAGAACTGTGGGGACCATCGTCATGCCAGCTACGGAGCCCAATGTCGGCACAGTTAAGGATTGAAGGTTCGATCGACGCTGGGCAGTAGTCGGGTTACGATCGACGGCTGCCGACTTGCTGCCGACATACCGCCGAGTGTCGCGTTCCGATCGTTGGCTGTCGATTCGACGCCGCCTGCCAGCCAAGCATCGCTCGAACGTTTCGCCAACTCTGGGTCATCGTCGAACTCCGATTGTTGGCTACCGACGAGTTGCCTTGATTCAGCCAATCGTCGGCTGTACTCGGAACGTTGGCTACCCGCACATGGGTAAATAATCGATTAACATTAAGGGTCGTATCTAATACGTGAATTTCGTAAGGTGGTAACTAGTACTTTTATTTATTTCTGTTTATTTGGGGATTGGCTTTTTCATTACCATGTCGTTTTTACCAAGATTAATCAAACACGTAAAAAACATGAAGAAGACATTATTATTATATAACTATATATCGACGGCTCCTAATGAAACTGAAGTAACGCACGGAAATTATTCAAACTGAAGTATCTCAGCATTTAATTCCAAACTGACTTATCTCAGGATCCAGAAACAAACTAACGTATCTCATATATTATTATTGAGATAAGTTAGTTTGTTTCTGAATCGTCAACGAGGGACGCCAGTGGGTTACCGGCACAATTCGCCGGCGCACGTCAAATGAATTTTTCGCCGTGAAAATCACGGTATGTATGCATTAATAATAGAAATTCAGTTCAACTAATGACTCAGTAATAACTTAGAAATGAATAAGAATTGACGAATTGAAAAATATACGTAGAAATGTGTTCAATTTGATGGCGATTTCGGTGTTGACATGAGGCTAGAATTTTTCAGGTTAGATTTTTTATTAAAAGAAACTGATAGTACAGTAAAGTTGCGCTGAGAAAATAAATCTCACGTTTTGTTATACTTCAAAAGAGACTGTTATATTATTAAATGTTTACGTAAGACAGTATAAAATGAGTTATATTAATACATTTTAAAAGAGGATAGATAACTGTACCAAAAGACTGTGATTTATAATAGCTATATTGATAAGCGTTATATTTTCACGAGGAAATAAAATAAAAATTAAAAACAATTATATTTTCCGTAATATGGTATTGTTTTCTATAAAATCGCCTTCTATAAAAAATAGTTGTCAGCTAAACAATAAAAGCTAACGACCGGATGGTATTGCCCCAAAGGTGACTGTAAATACCCCGTAATTGACCGCAGTTCCCCAAAAGGCGACCGTGATTACCCAAATCGTCGGATAATGGCAGTCGCTGCACATGTTTTGAAGAAGAACGAAAAAACCAGTTATACATCTGCTTTCGTGATCTTCATACTGTTCAATATTTGATGAAGTATTCAACAACTATTACTTTTTGGCAGAAACGACGTTTTATTTACAGAAAAAAGCAAATATTCCTTAGTGACTGCGATTCCTCCGTCCTCCCCTACTAATAATATCCACTATTTTTCAAATATACTGCTATTATTAACCTTAAAATTGTGACGTTTATTAGGTATGTACAGTGTGTGTAATATAATTTGCTAAATTATGTTACATTAAAAATATAATTTTTAGAGCGAGATCCATATCGAGAAATTAAATGTAATGTCACATGGTAATAATAATAATAAGGACAATGAAAGGGAAGGAAAAATGGGTACTAAAAATTAGTTAGAGCATAGAGTCTCTATTAGAGCGTTCCGTAAGATTTACTAATTTAAAAAAAAAAAATTATGTTTGAAAAAAAAAAAAGTTAGTAAAAAAAAACATTTTTTTATATGCTCATAAACTCATTGTTAAATTTGACCTCCATCTGATCAAAGTTATTATATTGGAAATTACAAAAAAAAAGTTCCTACGAATATTTTCATCATACATGTGTATAATAGCGAAATTATTAATATGTTATTATTAATAAAATATTAATATTTGCAAACCACCTGATGTAATCAAGAGACGCGGCAGCGTCTTGAGACAAGTACATTTATCTCCGTATTTACCGACCGACAAGACGCTGCCGCAGTATCTCTTACACGAAGCAACTCGTTTTGTCCACTTTTTTTTCGAGGTTAATATGTTTATATGATAAAATGATAGCGTTTTTAAGCTTTTTTCAGGTGTAATCAGATACCGTAGCGAAAAATACTTCGTTTGAGACCAAAACGACCTTCGTATCTTTCTTCAGTGCACTGATATCGTGATTTGTATCTTGAAACTTATCTGAAATATTTCAAAGAATTCAGTCGTTTTTCGCACAGACGTGATCGTAGCTTTTGCACAGACGGGATCCTATCTTTTCTTTCGCATAGGCGGGTCCTATCTTTCGCATAGACGGGATCCCAGCCAATCAGTATCTCCGTTTTATTATATACGATAATTAATTTATTTATATTATTTCGAAACATTAAATTAAATTACAAACAGAAGCAAACTGTTTTATATTTTTTTATAAATGCAGTGGTTATATGTTCACTCAGTTTCAGAGATTGTATCAGATTTTGTAGTGTTGGATTTGAATACCAGTGAATCTTTTCATGTGAAAAGTGACAGAAATGTGATGGAAGAAAGTGATTGTATGTAATGATGTTTTTTAGATTTTAATAAATTCAGTCGTTCTTTTTTCTTTGTACGTTCTCATGATTAGTCAATCATCCTATCTTCCTATTTTTAATGAGACTATTTTCTTATATTAATTCATTCATGAATGAAAGAAGAGTTTTGGTATTCCTATTCATGATAATTTTTATAGTGTAATAAGGATTATTAGCATTTTGTGGTATTTTCTGCTCCTTTATGATTGACTTCCAAGCTCCCAATATGATATGGTGAAATTAAATATTAGAACTAGGACAGGAATAATAATATAATAGAGTGTTTTTCAATTTATATGTATAATAAATTTCATTTTTTAATAAACTCAATAAAAACAGTGGTTATTTAGTGATTAACTAAGATTTGCGTAAACCAGTTTTTTTATGCAACCCTATAATGGCTCTCAATATCATCTAGCCATATTGTCAGTTTCTATATAATAAATTCAGTGACTTTCTGTGTTTGTTGGTTGATTATTCACTCCCAAGCTTCTAATATTATCTGGTAAAATTTAGTGGTTTTTATTTGTTCAAGCATGATTCAATCGTATACAATTTCCCAAAGTGATTCGCTATGATGCTGAGTCGCTTGATATGAAAAATTATCATTACGTTACAACTTATACAGGAATAATAAAGAGTTTTTCAATTTCTATGCGTAACAAGTATTATTCAGAAATTACCTCAGATGAGTGTACTCTAGTTTTTTTCTACCTACAACATACATCATACAACAAAAATAGTACATTACGATACGAGTGCGAAAAAACTTTTTCAATAGTAAACCAATTTATAATATACATCACAAACTCGCCAAGTCTATTTTTTTGTTAGTATTAATTTATTTATTTTGTAATTTCATACCATTATTTTTTCTTTTTATATTTTTTAACTTCAAATGCAAGAATTTTTTTGTGCTGTATATATACATGAACAACAATATGTACTTGACAATACACTCTGCAGATATTATCTGTTGATTTCACAACTTTTGTACATCTCAAATTTTTAACAAAGTACATTTTTTGGTGATATAGGATACCACTAAGGTAAATGTACTTGTCTCAATTTTTTTACAAGTTGTGTTTTTTGGGGGTTAATGAAAAACTACGAAAAAATTGGTCCATTGTCAATCCCAACTTTCGCTCTCATCCCAGAGTAAGACGGAGTTCTCGATCATTTTGTCCGCGGAGTCTCCCGACCCATTGAATTTTCGTAACCACTTCTAGGTGTTCTTCGGGAATCGTCGTGTCTTCCTGTGCCACTTCTAGAATTATAAATAAATAACAAATTGTTAAGAAAATCGAACAGTTCACACAGAGAACAATATTTAGTAGACAAAAAATCGTAGTAATTCAGCTTATTATTAATTATTAGTCGATGCTGCTATTATTTTTAAGTCAACGAATAATTAATTTTTAATTTTTCAGTTGAAAAAAAAAATCCGATAAAAATTCTTTAATAACTTCTGATTATCATTACTATCGGTATTACTATTGACTAATTTTAGTGCATATAATTGAAAATAAATGATAATTTAATATATAGATAGATGTATGATGTATGATCGTGTAAATAATTGTTTATTAATCGATAATTTAAAATGGACATAAACAATATATTTACATCAATATTGAAAACATCAACATTTATAGAAATAGCTACTATTTAAAAAGATTGTTGCTATTCATATTTCTATGAATGTGATGTTTTTAATACTGATGTAAAATTTTATAATAAAAAGGTTTTATTAAAGTGCAATATTGAATTAAAAAAGAAATAAAAATTTTACTCACGAAGATCTAGACGATGGTTTTTGTAGTTGCGCTGCCCAAGCTTCCGCGGCCTTTTTCCAATCTGTAGATTCTTTGCTTGCTGCAGGTGTTGATGGGGTCGGTTGAGGGTAAGAAGGAGTGGATCTGTAGTGAATACCCGTAGAACGTGGCGGAGCCGGTTGCACAAATTGACCCTGTTGATGATGATGATTTTGGTTGGGTGTTTGTTGGCCGTACCTCGGCGTCGGCTGTGCGCGATGTGGCGTTTGATACGATGTCATAAATCGTGTTTGACCGGATGGCGTGTACGATGTATTTGGATACGTGTGCACGCCACCATATCCGGCAAGCGCAATAGATACCGGCGTATGCGGTGGATGACGATGCGGTGTTCGACTCGCGACCTGCGATAGCGAGTTGAGCACATGCTGCGGTAGATTCTGAGCTACCCTATTAATTGCGTCTTGATTCATGCCTGAAAAAAAGCAAAATTTTCCCAAAACAAAAATGGTACGCCAAGTTAAAAAAATTGCTTTCAAAAAAATTGCTGACAAACAAAATTCCTTGCAAAAATATTAAACCAAATCCAATATATTAGCCAAGTTAAACTCGCTACAAAAAAAACTTGGTGTGCCAGGGACTAGCTCCCGTACATAGTCCATTAGCCAACATAAACTCGCTACAAAAAAAACTTGGCGTCCCAGCGACTAGCTCCCGTACATAGTCCATTGAAGTTAGGACGGGAGGCCAACGGACCTCTAAAAATGACCCTCTAAAAATGGCTCGCCCCTTGGCCAGGGCGGATGGGGGGGGGGGGGGGGTCATTTGCTATTTTGACTCTCGTTCTATTCAAAACAATCAAAATAGCGAATGGCTAAAATAGCGAATTTCATAATGATGGCCATTCTAGATTCCGATGTTCATTATTCTAAAATTCGCTATTCATGTTTTTAAGGGTACCACGTGGGCGTGCGGGGGGGGGGGGGATGATCATTCGCTATTTTGGCTCTCATTCTATTCACAGCAATCAAAATAGCGAATTTCATAATGATGACCATTCTAGATTCAGTCAAGAGTCGCGGTAGCGACTCGACGCCAAGTTAAAAATAGTATATTATGCAACAAGGGCGTAAAATGCGATTTTACACACGAGCAGTGATCGTCGTGTAAAATCGCATCACGCGATTTTACACACGAGCGCGATCACGCGAGTGGGTAAAACGTACGCCCGAGTCGCATACGACATTTTTTAGCATGACGTGCGTAAAATTCGCATTGTGTTTAGGGGAATACAACGCGGGGGTCCAGGGGCGAAGCCCCGGTGGGGTGCAGGGGTGAAGCCCCTGCTGGGGTCCAGGGGCGAAGCCCTGGTCGGGTGCAGGGGTGAAGCCCCTGCTGGGGTCCAGGGGCGAAGCCCTGGTCGGGTGCAGGGGTGAAGCCCCTGCTGGGGTCCAGGGGCGAAGCCCCGGTGGGGGGTTGGGGGGGCGAAGCCCCCCACTGAAGACAGAAATAGATTTATTATGCATTCGCAAAAAAGACAGAACGTGTTTAATTGTGAGTAAACTTTGTTTATAACTATAATTACTTTATTTGGTAATATAATTATTAATTATAGCATAGATGAAAGAAAAGTAAAAATAATTTTTTTATTTTACGCACACTGTTTCATAAAGTTGCATTTTACGCACTCATATGGGTGTGTAAAAACGAATTTTACGCACACTATGCTAAAAAGAAATTAATGTTGCCTTCACACTACGATTTGTCTGTTTGATCTTGACTGGACGGGCTTTCTCCTGACGCGACGATCCCTACTGCTACTCTATTTCTTCCGAAGGCGGCCATGATTATTATCCTGAAATTCGCTATTCGTGTTTTTAAGGGTACCGCCTGGGCAGAGGGGGGGATCATTCGCTGTTTTGACCCTCATTCTATTCAAAGCAATCAAAATAGCGAATTTCATAATGAAAGCCATTCTAGATTCAGATGTTCACCCTGGCAATTTGTGTCACCGTAGTGTTAACCGGAAATAACTGAAGTTAACCGACATTTTAACCGAGGAAAGATAAGTCTCGATTAGCCCACTATTTCAGCAGTTTTAACCGACAATTTAACCGATTAAAAACGTTTCGTTCGGTTTAATTGTCAGTTAAAATCGGTTAAATTCACCAAGCAAAATTGAGTTTTATTAATTCGGTAAGAATGTCGGTTACTATCGGTTAATTCACCAGTAAAAATCGCTTAAAAAATAACAATTTCGGTTAAAAGGTCAGTTAAACTGGGTGAAAACGAGGGTTAATCGAGACTGGTTAAAACACCGGTTAAAAAGTCAATTCAGAAATTCGTTACTTTAGCCATTCGCTATTTTGACCCCCACCGCACCGACAGTTCGAAGAATAATAATCTTTCAAAGATTTATATATATTAAGATAACACCAAAAATGTTTTCCCAAAACAAAAATGGTACGCCAAGTTAAAAAAATTGCTTTCAAAAAAATTGCTGACAAACAAAATTCCTTGCAAAAATATTAAACCAAATCCAATATATTAGCCAAGTTAAACTCGCTACAAAAAAAACTTGGTGTGCCAGGGACTAGCTCCCGTACATAGTCCATTAGCCAACATAAACTCGCTACAAAAAAAACTTGGCGTCCCAGCGACTAGCTCCCGTACATAGTCCATTAGCCAACATAAACTCGCTACAAAAAAAACTTGGCGTCCCAGCGACTAGCTCCCGTACATAGTCCATTGAAGTAAGTGCGGGAGAAAACAATTCCTAATGATATTTCGTGTTTCGTATTACCGAACCTGCAGAGTGAGCTCAAGTTGCATATCGTACCTTATTCATTACTTTTATCTAATTTATCAGTTTGTATCCCTACTTTCTTTTGACCTCATTTAATCTAATAATATCTTAATATATATAAATCTTTGAAAGATTATTATTCTTCGAACTGTCGGTGCGGTGGGGGTCAAAATAGCGAATGGCTAAAGTAACGAATTTCTGAATTGACTTTTTAACCGGTGTTTTAACCAGTCTCGATTAACCCTCGTTTTCACCCAGTTTAACTGACCTTTTAACCGAAATTGTTATTTTTTAAGCGATTTTTACTGGTGAATTAACCGATAGTAACCGACATTCTTACCGAATTAATAAAACTCAATTTTGCTTGGTGAATTTAACCGATTTTAACTGACAATTAAACCGAACGAAACGTTTTTAATCGGTTAAATTGTCGGTTAAAACTGCTGAAATAGTGGGCTAATCGAGACTTATCTTTCCTCGGTTAAAATGTCGGTTAACTTCAGTTATTTCCGGTTAACACTACGGTGACACAAATTGCCAGGGTGAACATCTGAATCTAGAATGGCTTTCATTATGAAATTCGCTATTTTGATTGCTTTGAATAGAATGAGGGTCAAAACAGCGAATGATCCCCCCCTCTGCCCAGGCGGTACCCTTAAAAACACGAATAGCGAATTTCAGGATAATAATCATGGCCGCCTTCGGAAGAAATAGAGTAGCAGTAGGGATCGTCGCGTCAGGAGAAAGCCCGTCCAGTCAAGATCAAACAGACAAATCGTAGTGTGAAGGCAACATTAATTTCTTTTTAGCATAGTGTGCGTAAAATTCGTTTTTACACACCCATATGAGTGCGTAAAATGCAACTTTATGAAACAGTGTGCGTAAAATAAAAAAATTATTTTTACTTTTCTTTCATCTATGCTATAATTAATAATTATATTACCAAATAAAGTAATTATAGTTATAAACAAAGTTTACTCACAATTAAACACGTTCTGTCTTTTTTGCGAATGCATAATAAATCTATTTCTGTCTTCAGTGGGGGGCTTCGCCCCCCCAACCCCCCACCGGGGCTTCGCCCCTGGACCCCAGCAGGGGCTTCACCCCTGCACCCGACCAGGGCTTCGCCCCTGGACCCCAGCAGGGGCTTCACCCCTGCACCCGACCAGGGCTTCGCCCCTGGACCCCAGCAGGGGCTTCACCCCTGCACCCCACCGGGGCTTCGCCCCTGGACCCCCGCGTTGTATTCCCCTAAACACAATGCGAATTTTACGCACGTCATGCTAAAAAATGTCGTATGCGACTCGGGCGTACGTTTTACCCACTCGCGTGATCGCGCTCGTGTGTAAAATCGCGTGATGCGATTTTACACGACGATCACTGCTCGTGTGTAAAATCGCATTTTACGCCCTTGTTGCATAATATACTATTTTTAACTTGGCGTCGAGTCGCTACCGCGACTCTTGACTGAATCTAGAATGGTCATCATTATGAAATTCGCTATTTTGATTGCTGTGAATAGAATGAGAGCCAAAATAGCGAATGATCATCCCCCCCCCCCCCGCACGCCCACGTGGTACCCTTAAAAACATGAATAGCGAATTTTAGAATAATGAACATCGGAATCTAGAATGGCCATCATTATGAAATTCGCTATTTTAGCCATTCGCTATTTTGATTGTTTTGAATAGAACGAGAGTCAAAATAGCAAATGACCCCCCCCCCCCCCATCCGCCCTGGCCAAGGGGCGAGCCATTTTTAGAGGGTCATTTTTAGAGGTCCGTTGGCCTCCCGTCCTAACTTCAATGGACTATGTACGGGAGCTAGTCGCTGGGACGCCAAGTTTTTTTTGTAGCGAGTTTATGTTGGCTAATGGACTATGTACGGGAGCTAGTCCCTGGCACACCAAGTTTTTTTTGTAGCGAGTTTAACTTGGCTAATATATTGGATTTGGTTTAATATTTTTGCAAGGAATTTTGTTTGTCAGCAATTTTTTTGAAAGCAATTTTTTTAACTTGGCGTACCATTTTTGTTTTGGGAAAACATTTTTGGTGTTATTTGCTCTCTTTTTGAAAGTCAAAACGTAATTTAAAAAAATAATGAGAACACATGTTTTAGTTATATCTGTGTATTGATTAAAAAGTTCATGTACAATGAACAGTAAATGAAGGTAAGTAGACACTACTAAATGTATCCTGCATGTTTACAAAGAACAGAGGCAGCAATAAGAATTCTACAAGAATTCTTGTCTAACTTTGCAAACTCAAAACATTCAATGAAACCAAAATTTCTATAGACTCGAAATCTCGTCGGAGGTGAGGCATTCCATTATATATATACAGACAGAGAAATTGTCGTGTGACAGCAACATTAATTTCGTTTTTAACTTGGTGTCGAGTCGCTACCGCAACTCTTGATGATATCAGACTTAGGATGATACCATCATCCAACATCGACGGATGCAATGCTCTGAAGTTTTGCAAAAGTTACAATAGAGCGATAATGTCAATTTGTTGAAAAATTCAAAACATCATAAAATTTTAATGGTTCAACCGATCTTAACCAAATTCAATAGCGATCACCGGCGTATGAAAGCTCACATTCATACCAATTTTAAGATCAAAATCTCGAAAATTGAAAGAGTTATCGAGTAAACAGACATTTTTCAAAAAATTAAAAAACGCGTAATAATTTAACGATGAAGTGGACTTTAACAAACATCTGTATGAACGATGAGGCTTGATCCCTCTATCTATTGTCCAAATTTCAGCTTGATATCTCAATGCATTCCCGAGTTATAAAGGTTTACATTTTTCGATCGTGTAACATACACACACACACAGACAATACATACAGACATTTTTTTCTAAATCACTTTTCTCGACGTTTTGGCCCATTCTGAGTGTACTGACATGAAAATCTCGAAAAAAAAATTTCATGAAAAAGCTTCTTCTATGGGGAAGCAAAAAGTAATGGGTGATGGACCTCTGCTCCATTACTCACTAATAAAGTAATGGGTGATGGACCTCTGCTCCGTTGCTCATTAATAAAGTAATGAGTAGTGGATTCGAGTTCCATTATCAATTTTTTTCATAAAAAATTATGCATTATTTTCACATTAAAAATTTCACAACTCTGCTTTCAACTAACTTCTAGCTTTTGACTGACTACTAACTTTTCACCAACTGATGACTACCTACTAACTAACTTTTAACTTTTAAAAGTCAGAAGTTAGTCAAAAGTTAAAAGTAACTGAAAAGTTAGTCAAAAGTTGGAAATTAGTATAAAGTTAGAAGTTAGTTGAAAGTTAGTCAAATGTTAGAAATTAATAAAAAGTTAGAAGTTAGTCAACAGTTTGTCAAAAGAAGTTAGTAGTTAGACAAAAGTTAGTCAAAGGTCAAAAGTTAGAAGTTAGTTGAAAGTTAGTCAAATGTTAGAAATTAGTCAAAAGTTAGAAGTTAGTCAAAAGTTAGAAGTTAGTAAAATGTTAGAAATTAGTCAAATGTTAGAAATTAGTCAAATGTTAGAAATTAGTCAAAAGTTAGAAGTTTGTCAAAAGTTAGAAATTAGTCAAAAGTTAGAAGTTAGTTGAAAGTTAGTCAAATGTTAGAAATTAGTCAAAAGTTAGAAATTAGTCAAAAGTTAGAAGTTAGTCAAAAGTTAGAAGTTAGTCAAAAGTTAGAAGTTAGTCAAGTTAGTCAAAAGTTAGTCAAATGTTCGAAATTAGTCAAAGGTTCGAAATTAGTCAAAGGTTCGAAATTAGTCAAAGGTTTGAAATTAGTCAAAGGTTAGAAGTTAGTCAAAAGTTAGTGAAATGTTCGAAATTAGTCAAAGGTTAGAAGTTAATTAAAAGTTAGTCAAAAGTTAGAAGTTAGTCAAAAGTTAGTCAAAAGCTAGAAGTTAGTTAAAAGTTAGTCAAAAGTTAGAAGTTAGTTAAAAGTTAGTCAAAAGTTAGAAGTTAGTCAAAAGTTAGAAGTTAGTCAAAAGTTAGAAGTTAGTCAAGTTAGTCAAATGTTCGAAATTAGTCAAAGGTTCGAAATTAGTCAAAGGTTTGAAATTAGTCAAAGGTTAGAAGTTAGTCAAAAGTTAGTGAAATGTTCGAAATTAGTCAAAAGTTAGATGTTAGTCAAAAGTTAGAAGTTAGTTGAAAGATAGTCAAATGTTAGAAATTAGTCAAAAGTTAGAAGTTAGTCAAAAGTTAGAAATTAGTCAAGAGTTAGAAGTTAGTCAAAAGTTAGAAGTTAGTCAAAAGTTAGAAGTTAGTCAAAAGTTAGAAGTTAGTCAAAAGTTAGAAGTTGGTCAAGTTAGTCAAAAGTTAGTCAAATGTTCGAAATTAGTCAAAGGTTCGAAATTAGTCAAAGGTTAGAAGTTAGTCAAAAGTTAGTCAAATGTTCGAAATTAGTCAAAGGTTAGAAGTTAGTCAAAAGTTAGTCAAAAGTTAGAAGTTAGTCAAAAGTTAATCAAAAGCTAGAAGTTAGTTAAAAGTTAGTCAAAAGTTAGAAGTTAGTTAAAAGTTAGTCAAAAGTTAGAAATGCAACATGTCGCAAATGACTATTGCTAAGATTTTCAGGTATCCGGATAGTTCGTCTCTGAGAAATCGCCCGTCTATCGCGACCTGTTTTAACCGCAGACTTCTAATGATATTATATTTATTCATTTATTTTTCAATTTTTCGAACGATTTTGCTATTCATCTACTTATTTATTAACTTTTTGAACGATTTTCCGATTTATTTATTTATATATTTATTTATTAAGCAAATTTTTCTAAAGTAATGGGACTATCATATATCCATTAGCACGTTCATTACCCATTAATTTAAAAAACGGTGATGGATGTGAGTTCCATTACTCATTAAAAAAGTAATGGGTGATGCATGTGAGTTCTATTACTCATTAAAAATGTACACTTCGCGTCGAGTCGCTACCGCGACTCTTGATGATGTCGGCTGTGCAACACGCGCTGACTGACTGAACCGCTGCCGACTGTGTGACGTCACACACTGGTTGCTCGCGAGCCGCCACTCGCGCCTGCGCGCGGCGCTTCTATATAATGTGTGTACGTGAATACGTGAATCGAGATTGTGTGAGTGCGTTAAAAATGAAAAACTTTGAAAAGACCAGATATCAGCGGTAAATGAACCGATTTTCTTGTGACTGGTCTCATTCGAAAGAAAAAAAAAAATAGAAAATATTGATCATGATACATTTTTCGTTCGCGACATGTGGTCAGAGATAATACGTCGGCAAATATAGGTTGGGACATTTAAAGTTGTGTGAGTGCGGCCGTACGGGAGGAACATAAAGTCGCTCGGCGAGAATTACTAAGATGCCAGATATCAGCATTAAAGAAACAGATTTCCTTGCCGCAGGTCTCATTTGAAAGAGAAAAAAAAATAAAAAATATTGAACCTGACACATCTTCCGTTCTCGACGTGTGGTCAAATATAATTCGAGTTATAATTTGAAAACGGCCGGTGAGTGGCCGCCTTCCGAATAAATAGAGTAGCAGTAGCGACCGTCGCGCCAGGAGTAACAGCCCGTCCAGTCAGACAGACAAATCGTAGTGTGAAGGCAACATTAATTTCTTTTTTAACTTGGCGTCGAGTCGCTACCGCGACTCTTGAAAAATCATGAGTTTTATATAACTACGAAAAAAATCTGTTTTTTTAAGGGTCTGGCAAATTATTTAATTAGATTATTTATGACTTTTAGTATTTATGATTAGCAGGTAGCAAGAATAAAATAATTGAGAGAGAGCGATAAAAAGCAATTTGAAGGGTTATTCAAATTATTAAATATTTAAATAAATTATTATCGTAATGCCCTCGAAAATTGTGTCGAGCATTTTGAACGACTAACTCGAAAGACGATACTTTCCGGCTGTTAACTTTTTATAAAATACATTTCTTTTCTTATTTGTTTTTATTCATAAAAAGAAGTAAACAATGATAAACTGAATATTTGGTTTTAAAAAAGAACGCATTGTTGAAAATCGCAAAAGGAAATGCCTATAATTGGAGAGAAGCGAGACAGGAATGATAACTTACCGGCAAGGCCAGGTGTTGCTGAAGTTGACGTGTGTTGATTAGGAATTGGATCTCTAAAATGTTTCTTGAACCAACGAAAGAGGTCGTCGATCCTCGAGAACTGTAACGGATTCTGATACGCGATCCGCGAGCGCGCCGCACGCGCAGCACCTCCGCGAGACCGGGCGCGTAAATTCAAATCGAAAAAGCAGAGAGAACGAGAGACAAATATAGTGGCTTGGGCGAGCTGACTACTGATAAAGTATAAAGCATGATTAATTGTAAATGCGGCATTATGAACATTATTTGTAATATATAAATATTATTAGATGTACGAATATTCCAGCATTTTCCTACGTACGCCAAGCGGAAATGCCGCGCTGCGAAGAAACGTGCTAGACATAAAAGAATCTGCCTACGCTCCTTGTACCGCTATAAAGAAACGCACTAGAGTCTGCTTTCCTAAGTCGAGTCGTGACGATTCAAGTGTCCTTCATATGGGCCCAGAATGTGAAACCCTTAAAAGAGCGTCTTTGCTAGACGCACAGATAGTAAAATGTAAATTGTAGAAAGCCGAGACATCCTTAGTTTCAACGTACAAGGCGAGCTCCGTCGCCAGACACTCCAAAAGGTCAACCGTACTTCGACGGTGGGCCATGTGGTGTCCAAATTGCAGCCAAGGAACAATAGCCACTTTCTGGCTCGGGGGTGACGCGGACGCTTGACGCAAGCGTCTCGCACGCTCGCGCGTGGGAGCAAGCGTTCGCGTCGAACTGAGGGTTGATTGGCTAAGGGTGGGCCCGTGGGGCGTAACTCCTGGCCCACCAGCAGACCGCGAGGCCCGCGAGCTCAGAGTTAACGCGGAGAGGCGGCAGATTCTTGAGACTAGTCGAGCGCGACGGAACTGTCTTCGAGAAAACTGTAGTTATTATTTGCACTAAGAAAATTTAAAGTTTATAAATGCCTTGAATAAATAGAGTGTTCGAGTTCGTGTTTAATTCCGAGTTACAATTGTGTTTTTTCCCCAACTAATTTCGAATACAGGTCATCCCGGACTTCGCTCTTCGACGTGGATTGGACATCGGTGGTAACCACTCTCGTGCTGGTCAGAATTCGGATGTTCGAATTCTCGCGCCGAAAATAGACCGAAAGTGTTACATAAAATTTTTGGTGACAGCGGTGGGATTCCACTAACTCGTCGCGGGTGAAAATTATGAATCTTGTGAAAGTGTGAAACTTGTGTTAAAATTAAAAATAATTATTTTTCGCTTTTAATCGTAAACTTTTAGGCATTGGAAGTTACACGCGTAAATAGTAATTTAAAGTGAACAGTAAAGTGCACTCGAACTTTTTCAATTTTTATGAGATCGTTCACTGAATAAGAAAAATAAAAAGAAAAATAGAACGCGCGTTGCTGTACTTTGAAGCTCTCATTACCTTCTGTGCGGGTGGATCGAGTAGCTCGATACGGTGGTCGTGAAGTTGATAAGGAAACTCGTGCGTTCCAACGAGGAGAACGAGGACCAAGACGACAACGCCATAGCCTTTCCGCGCGGGGTTTCCCCCGTGGTTTACCCAAGAAGACCGAGGGTAGGAGGCAAAAACCTACCGGGGCTAAGACGGTGCGAGGGCCACGGGAAATAAAGAAGGAGAGGCTCCCCTTGCTGACCGTAGGCGCAACGGAGGACGTGAACCCAGAGGAGACGAGTGAGAACGGCCGCCAACCGGACGTCAACCAGGCAGAAGACTCAGACAACCGGAGGCAGAGGACCAACGAAGGACGGCAATACCGAAGAGGCTAAATTGTGTTTAACTGTGTTTAATTGTGTATAACTGTGTTCGGAAATTATAGACTGTGAATTTACAGTGACTTTAATAGTTCCATAGCCATTCATCTGAGAACTTCGAATTGGTAAGTCAGTCGCCCTATTAAAATTTGTAAATTGGTCTCTCTGCTCGTCGCGAAATAACGCGTAAAAGTACTATTAATAATAGTTTTGATTCGAGTCTCCGTTAAAAATGGATAATTTTAATGCCGCACTCGAAACATCCGTTTTAACTGACCAAGAAATAATCATATCGGGAAATCGCGAAATCGGAGAACTCGCGAATCGGATACATCGGGAATCAGTGTTAGGATAGATAGTAGTATCAGAGACTCTGATTTGCTGCACAATTACGCGCGGACCTCGGGAACTAGGTCAGAAACGTTAGTAACGCGTTCGTGCATCACCGAAGGAACGATGAGTGGACTTCGGAGCGGGGCAACGCTCGCACCTCGCGACTCCGAAAATGAGAGTTCGAGGCACATCCCTTTTAAGGCCGCTCTCGAATTCGTCCCAAAATCATTCGATGGTTACAACATGCCGGTCTCGAAATTTATCCGCGATTGTTTGTTCGCCCACGATTCGATTGACCCTCGCGAAAGAAACCATCTCTTCTGGATGGTTAGGACTACGGTAGTTGGAAGCGCGGAAGATTCGCTACAGGATCGGGATATTACGACGCTGGAAGCGTTGTTAAAACACTTGAAAAAGACCTATACCGAACACCGAAATATAAGCCATCTAAATGCTATGCTCGCAATGGTTGCCCAGCGTAATACGGAGTCCGCGTTAGACTACGGAATTCGCGTTAACGAAATTTTAAAAAGGATCATTGAGGCGCTCGAGGAAAGAAATCCCGCAGATGTAGCCTACGGTATGGTCGTGTCGGCTCGCGATACGGCACGCGAGAACTTCGTAATGGGGTTAAAGCGGGAAGTAGCATTGCGGGTACGTGTAGAACGCCCAAAAACGCTCCAAGACGCTATGATTGTTGCCCGCACCGCCGAGTGGGAAGTAGAGCACGAAAATAGTTTAATCCGGACAGAAAGTGATAGGGATCGTACAAATAACTTTTAAAATTTTAACTCTCCGCGAAACACGATGCACGACAATATATCAATTCATGGTCGAGACCGTGGAAGGGTATATCTTTACAAGGGTGGTCAGGCCGGACCGGGATCGGGTAAGCGCACCGCCGATGCACTTAGCGTGTGCAACAACTGTGGGGAAGACAGCCACCACGAGCGCGGCTGCTTGCGCCCTGCGAGAGTGCGGACAGTCACGTGTTACACCTGCCAACAGGATGGACACTACGCTCGCGATTGTACTGCCACGGGACAATAGGGCCGTTCGATAATCTGTTTTAAATTCGGTATGGAAAGACACTTTGCCAAGGATTGCAGGAAATCTAGACAATAAAAATAGTAATTTTTAATAAAAATAGTTCACAAATAAAAAATGTAAATTTTGCAAAAACCGGCCACTCCTACGATGAGTGCTAGAAACGTCTCGCGCAAGTCCAAACATGTCGAAAAGAGTCGCGTTAAAATGAAAGCGTGGGACAAGGAAAATTCGCCAGTCGTATCAATTTGTAACAAAAATATATATATAAATTTTGTTCGGGCAAATTTGCTGTAAATATAGGGGCAAAATTAAACCTAATTAATACGAAAATGGCTCGTCCTAGTAACACAATCAACTCTCACGTTGAATACCATATTTTGGGTTATAAATTCACATTGCGCAGCAATAAATATTACACTTAGTCAATGGAAAATAAAGCTACAAGAATACGATCATGAGACTCAGTACAAACCGGGAAAAGTAAACGCTAACGCAGACGCTCTCTCTCTCGAAATCCCATAGACGAGCTAACACCCACCCCTGACGTAAATGACGGCCGCCAGGTTCTGAGTGTGCATACTCATTTACCGGACGACGGTTATTCTACGGAAGAATCCCATCGAGAGAATTTTTCTAAGCAGATTCAATGATGTGGAGTCAGGTTACGAGACAGAGAATACCGAGATTGACAACGATGCTAACGAAAATAACGAGACAGATAACGAACAGGCGAACGTGATCAGAAGAATCGAAGAAGCATTTAAAGAGAGTGGCGAATCCACTTTAAGAGAGGTCGAGGGAGTATTGGTAGCCGAACCTTGTTGATGGTGCAATCCCATTCGATCCAAGGCAGAGGTGAGAAATGAAGAGGTCGAGGGAGTATTGGTAGCCGAACCTTGTCGATGGTGCAATCCCATACGATCCAAGGCAGAGGTGAGAAATGAAGAGGTCGAGGGAGTATTGGTAGCCGAACCTTGTCGATGGTGCAATCCCATATGATCCAAGGCAGAGGTGAGAAATGAAGAGGTCGAGGGAGTATTGGTAGCCGAACCTTGTCGATGGTGCAATCCCATACGATCCAAGGCAGAGGTGAGAAATTAAGAGGTCGAGGGAGTATTGGTAGCCGAACCTTGTCGATGGTGCGATTCCATACGATCCAAGGCAGAGGTGAGAAACGAAGAAGTCGAGGGAGTATTGGTAGCCGAACCTTGTCGATGGTGCAATCCCATACGATCCAAGGCAGAGGTGAGAACTGCGGTCGATAAAGGGCGGGAGGGCAACCCTCCTTGCCCTGAGTCGGCGGGCCATACTGTGCAGCGGTGCAATCCCGCTCGTCACAAGGTCGAGAGGAAAAAAATGTAATAATGCTGAGAATAAAAAGGCAACTAAGGCGAGTTGCCACGATCACGATTCGGACAATAGTGAGGAACTAAGTGACGACGAACAATCACGAATGACAGGTATGTGAATAAGAATTCCTAACAGACGAACGGACAAACCTGACGTACTCCACCCACAAAAGAGACTCTGCTTAGAAAATAAAGAGTATTCTATGGTAGTAGCCCGTTTAGAAGCGGCAAAGCGCCGGTGCAAGAAATTTTACGATCGGAAACTAAACGAACAAAATTTTGAGGTAGGTCAAAGTGTTTATCTCATGAAGGAACCGCGTAACGATAAATTCGAAGATCATTACACCGGGCCATACGTAATAAATAAATCCTAAACGATTTAAATGTCGAGCTACAAACCGGGCCAATCAGCGTTAAAATCGTTCATATTAATAAATTGAAACACGCCTTCTTACGATTTGAAAACCTTCACCAAACATCCCAGGGTACATCTCGAAAAGCCGCTTCATAGGAAGCGCCTTTTTGTTTAAGGGGGGAAGTGTAACGGATTCTGATACGCGATCCGCGAGCGCGCCGCACGCTCAGCACCTCCGCGAGACCGGGCGCGGAAATTCAAATCGAAAAAGCAGAGAGAACGAGGGACAAATATAGTGGCTTGGGCGAGCTGACTACTGATAAAGTATAAAACATGATTAATTGTAAATGCGGCATTATGAACATTATTTGTAATATATAAATATTATTAGATGTACGAATATTCCAGCATTTTCCTACGTACGCCAAGCGGAAATGCCGCGCTGCGAAGAAACGTGCTAGACATAAAAGAATCTGCCTACGCTCCTTATACCGCTATAAAGAAACGCACTAGAGTCTGCTTTCCTAAGTCGAGTCGTGACGATTCAAGTGTCCTTCATATGGGCCCAGAATGTGAAACCCTTAAAAGAGCGTCTTTGCTAGACGCACAGATAGTAAAATGTAAATTGTAGAAAGCCGAGACATCCTTAGTTTCAACGTACAAGGCGAGCTCCGTCGCCAGACACTCCAAAGGGCCAACCGTACTTCGACGGTGGGCCATGTGGTGTCCAAATTGCAGCCAAGGAACAATAGCCACTTTCTGGCTCGGGGGTGACGCGGACGCTTGACGCAAGCGTCTCGCACGCTCACGCGTGGGAGCAAGCGTTCGCGTCGAACTGAGGGTTGATTGGCTAAGGGTGGGCCCGTGGGGCGTAACTCCTGGCCCACCAGCAGACCGCGAGGCCCGCGAGCCCAGAGTTAACGCGGAGAGACGGCAGATTCTTGAGACTAGTCGAGCGCGACGGAACTGTCTTCGAGAAAACTGTAGTTATTATTTGCACTAAGAAAATTTAAAGTTTATAAATTCCTTGAATAAATAGAGTGTTCGAGTTCGTGTTTAATTCCGAGTTACAATTGTGTTTTTTCCCCAACTAATTTCGAATACAGGTCATCCCGGACGAGGTGAGCTTCGCTCTTCGACGTGGATTGGACATCGGTGGTAACCACTCTCGTGCTGGTCAGAATTCGGATGTTCGAATTCTCGCGCCGAAAATAGACCGAAAGTGTTACAGAACGTTCGATTCCTAAATCTAAAGCCGTCGGGGCATACCGAGACGTATTCGTGTTTGCACTCCACGCGAGGCAAGTACGAAAGGAGAAACTTTCCTGGTCGACTCTAAAAAATACAAACATAAATATAAGATACCCGAAAAAAAATTTAAACACACTTAATTTTTTTTAAACGTTTTTAAAACTATGTTTGCTTTCACAGATTCCGATGCTTACCTTAGATGCAGATATAATGTAGGGAATTCCATTCATGTTTTTCTTCTTCATCCCTTGAAGAATATCTTTGGCTTTATTTTTGCAGCCATCCACATCAGCTTTGTAATGTTTGTAATCCAAAAGGTCCGAAGCAGAAGATGCCATAGGATTCACGTGTCTGGCGATAATTTCGTCCAGGTCCTCAAATTTCTTGTTATCGATCATCAAAGTTTTTCCCAAATAGAAAGCATTCTCTTTATCAGTTTCAGTGATGTCGATGTGATGAAGAATCTCATCCGTCACTTTCCACGTAGCAGTCAAATGATTTTCTCCTTTGCTGCTCGGACGAACAATCGTTTCACCTTGGTTCATCGATTTCATCAACTTCTCAGCGTCGGAATAACTGATATTGTGGAAAGCCGGATGAACTATCACCCGCTTCACGTATATCTGACGTCGTTCAACCTTCTGCTCATCTTCCTTCACTTTCGAGTCTTTTTCTTTGGCTTCCTTGTCGTAGAATGGATCTAGTTGAGACCTGAAATTCATAACATGAAAAATGTAATTAGAAACATCTGGACATTATTTTTAAGCGATTTCTATTAAAAACTATTTATATATTCTATTAAAAACAGGGCTGTAAACAAGTTGCGCAATAGTGACGATAACGATGTTGTAAGTAAATGAGTATAGTAATTACGATAGTAGCAATATAGCAGAGCAATAGAGTTAATTATAGATATTACTGTGGCGCTTAAGCTTCATTAGACAAAATTCTGCCCTCTCAGAACATCTATATTTTATAGCTCTTGTTAATATCCGAAAAATGCTGACAAAACTATTCCATTTAACCTTTGTACGAGACCTCTGCATGTTATAGTTTCCACAGAAAAATATTATATTAAGATTGTGATTCGATTTTCCAAACGAATTTTCGAAAATATATAATATATTTACCTCATCTGATGATTCTCATCGGCAAGATCGCTACTTTTGCTCGTGCATTCGATGCTGAACTTTTCCACCTCAATCTTAATGATTCTACAGTGAATACTTTGTCCCGGATAGACTCTTTCCTCCAGCTTTTCCACCTGCTTATCCGACACATTTTTAATGTCAATGTACCCAGAAATGCCATTATCGAGTCTCAAGTTCACTCCAGTAGCTTTGCCAGGACATCCGCCATTGTCAAAATGAGTCCACACGGAAGATAGTTGAGAAAAATCTTTTTCCAGGCAGAACGGACATTGCCAGAGTCCAGTAGCATCATTCCTCACCGGAGTACCTTGGTCCAGCTGTTTTCCATGCAGTTTTCTGCTGCGTATTCCAGAAACCGTCGCCATAATCAATTTACCGAGTAAAGAAACTATCCGGTGTCTCTTTCGTGAGCATATCGAACAACTTTTCTGGAGTCGGCGATTGGTAAGGAGCTCTCAAATCTTTGTATCTGTAATTGAACTCAGCTCTGATGTCGTAAAGCGTAACTCCTTTATTACCGAACCCTTGCCTCTCCAATTCTTCAGCAAATGCATCGAGATCCAAATCCTTCAATGTATCAGGAGATTCCAGGATTTCCTCAAGCGCTCCAGCAGGATTAGCGTCTTCATCGTCGTATACCAAAGCATCGACAGCCATTTTTCTGGCCCACTCATAAGTCTCAGGATGAACTCGTGAACCATCCAGAACCTCTACGTACGCCTCTGTACTATCTCCCAAGCTGTTTGTGTCGATTTTAATAAATCCAGCGCAATTAATAAAGACTTTAGGACCCGTATGACAATCCGTGACTAGCTGAGTTCGGTTCTCAAGTCTTTTGTTCGCTTGTTTCATGATTCTAATAACAGCCTGTCCTTTTCTTGGTCCCAAACCGCAGATAAATTGCACGAGATTTTCCCAATAAGCCATTTGCACAGCTTTGTTCAAATCCACACCGACTTCGTTGACTCTATTAATAAATTCCAGGTACAAATTTTCCAGTAATTCTTCCTTCGGTAACTGGTCCTGATAAAAATTGTACTTCAGGCACAAAATCTCTTCGTCTGATGTGCACATTTGTGAAAATTCGACCAGAGGATCCTGAAGACGCCGAGCAACTGAAATTGCTTCTCTCAATAATTCCGGATACTCTTTGAATTCATTTTTACCCGTGTTGCTGTTGGAGAATATTTTCGCAAGATCGTTTTCGCATATTTCGACTTTGATCTCAGGAAAATCTTCCTCTTCGACCAATTTTTTAATACACTCCCTCACATCCTCGGCTAACATCATCGCTTCTCTGGATTCGTCCCCAAAGCGACTACGTGAGGTTTTTGCGTGGCGATGAAGTTTCGAATAGCCAGAAGATCAGCTTTCTTCATAAGCTTTTCTTCCTTCCTGAAGCTGTTTTTACGCTTCAGAATATGCGGCAGTCTCAAATATTCACCACACTCGCCATTAGGTTTAACCAAACAAGCAAAAGCTGCTTGGGAATAATCCGGAACGTAGGACAGTCCCATGATTCTTAATCCTTTGCTCGTATCCCAATCTTCATCATCTTCTTCGGAAATATCGCAAGTGTAAGGCGCGACTTTGATCCAATTATACATTTTTCGGCAACAAGCTCGCATAATGAACTCTTTGGACTCTGTCATAAGATTCGCTCTAAGTTCTCTCTTCAAATCCGGAATAACCATTCTAGTAAGTGCCATTTCAACGCTTCCGACCCTCAGAGCGTTCCAATCTTACACATTTTTGCTGAATTCGTCTCTGTAGTAAAGTTGCTTCATCTCATCAATGTAATCGCTGCTAGTGTTGCCTTCGATGATATCACTGAACGACATTGTAATCAATTTCTCATTTTCAGCCATGGAAAGCTTCAAGAACTGATCACCGACCAAATCTCGGACCGGTTTGTCTTTGAGATACTTCATCGTATATATTGGATGATGCTCGTCGATAATCTTGATGCCAATCTTCGTGGGACGCACAGTTAGCTTCGCTCGTTCCATGTACATCTCCCTGATGGATTTTCGCACGAGAGGCTCGCGAGCCAATTGATAAGCGACCATAAGTTGAGCTGCTTTCATGACTTCTTCAGGAGTTTTGAATTTTTCACCGCACAAATCGAGAGCCACTGTTGAAAGTTCTGTGGGTTCCTGTTCGACTTCGTGGCGCTGATAATTGTCGCGAAGATTCTCAGCAAAGTGCTCGGGACTCAAGCCAAATTTCTTGGCGATAGTATCGAGACCTGCTTTCCTGCAAATTGCGTAAGGTCCCGTCCTGACAGCTTGTTTTAGAGCCTCGTCAGTTTCCTCGATATCTTCCTCTTCGTTCTTCATTCGTTTTTCAGCTCTAGCTCTTCGTTTCTCTTCCCTGTCTTTTCTGCGTGCCAAATCTTGCATATTTGGAAGATCTTGGCTGTAATAAAGCATGAAGTGACGATGAACGTCGTTGACTTCGTCGTTCGTCTCAACGTTCTTCACACGTTCGATGTCTTCGTCTTTTATCACTCGCATGTCTTCCGGCAAAGGAGCGTCAGGATTTTTCATTATTTCGACCAATTGATAGTCTCGCATTTTTTCGTAAAGGGCCAATAGGTTCTCTTTTCTTTGGCGTAATTGGCACCACTTGGCGTCGAATTTGTAGACTTTCCAGAGATCGTTTATGTTCAATTCGGGAAGGGCGTACTCTTTTCTGTAGAATGATATGAAAGGTACTTCGAAATGTTGGTTTCACATAAACTCCAAGGCATTTTTTATCTTTCCGACTGTCTGGGGACCTTTTCGTGCACGCTCTTTTGCCTCTTCGCTCAAATGAGCGTCTTGCATAGAAATTGTAGGGCGACAAAACGCCTGCTTGTATATCCACTCGGCCTCGAGGTCTAACTCGTCGGAACCCTCCGGGACCGATGTAACTGGCACTGAACGCAGCTGCATACGCTCCGGTATATCTGCTTCTCGGATCTGTGGAAGAAACATATACGTTTGGTGCAACTGCATTGTGATTATCTCCTCAACACCCACGAGATAAAAATGCAATGTGTTGAAAACCATGCTCATGATTTGAATAAACTATATTTTGAAAATAAATCATTATGAATAATTGTGCAAAAATAGCAATTCGTGAGATTTTGAAATAATTATAAATTAAAAAATCGATTTATGAAAATACAATTTTACGTATATTAGAAAATTGTTTAATAAAAAAAATTAGGTATTCTTAATTATGTTTTGCAAATTTTTTTTTTTTTTGTAGTGCACAAAATTATTAGTCTTTTTAAATGTATATAATTAGGATATTAAAAATGCTTACCTCGTTGTCAACTTCAGTGAAATGACCGCGCTTGAGTTCACTAGGTTCATAAATCTCGAAAATAGTTTCTTTGGATTGTCTCTTTGGTACTTTTTTGGCACGTCGAGGCCTTTCGCCATATTCATCTTCCTCCGCGTATTCATCTTCTTCCGCCTCTTCTTCGTCGTACTCTTCGTCATACTTTCCAAAATCGTCGTAATTAAAGTCTACTCCGAAAATATCCTGAGCCTCCTGCAACGCTCTGAAAATTTATAAAAATTATTAGAATTACTGCAACTACCGTTCGAATAACGGAAATAGAAAATGTCTACATACGCGTCATCGTAAATAGCTTTCTTTTTTTGTTTTTTTCGCAGCGATAGGTTTTCCATCGTCATCAACGATGAAATCATCGTAGTCTGACTCAACGCCTTCTTCCTCCTCGTCAAAATACTCGCCTTCACCGCGTCGCTGACTTCTGTGACTTATTATGCTCCTTCGTGCATCGTCCTGTCAAAATAAAATAAAATATTTTATTTTTTACACGTATTTATATTTATTAACGAAAATATTACGAATATCTGGAATAAAATGGATATTTATTATTTTTAAAATCATTATATTGGTTCATTTGCTCCATAAATTATTTGTATATATTTTTGTGAATCAGTGAATTTTAATAATACTTACATCACCAGATCCTCCTTCGAATAATTCAGTGGCAATAGCATCTCGCTCTTCACCTGGTTGTTCATCCTCCTCATCTGATTCCGGATCTTTTATTCTCCGAAGACGCTTGAATCGTTTCTAAAGAAAATATAAATTTCAGTTTGACCCAGTTTTAAAAGAACGTTAATGATTGTCAGAATTGTTGATGAAATGTAAATTTACCCTCTCGACAGAAATTCCCAAATTTTCTTCCAATAGATCATAATCGTCATCTTCCAGTCGATCATCAAAATCTTCATTGTCATGTTTTTTACGCTTCTTTGAACCCCCAGAACCGTCACTGTCTTCTCTCTCACTTTCGTCGATAGGATTATCGTCTATCAAGTCTTTTAGCTCTTCGCGAATTCGATCTTCATCGTCTGTTGGTAAAAGACACAAAAATTATTAGAAATTTAAGCTATCTCAATTATTTAAAGACCTTGAAGTCTTCATTTACAGAAATCGTGGTCGTCTTTTCTTTTTACTTTCTCATCGCACAAAGTATGTAAAAGGGAAAGTATTGTTTAAATAAATATAAGCGAAATATACAAGATTTTGGAGCATAGTTTAAATTATCATAAATCGTATTAATAATAGTTATTTGATATTTTCCAGAACAGCTACAATTTTTTAAAATGTACTCTAGTGTTGTCTCTTCGTTGGAAAAAGAGAATATGACATAAAAATATGTCACGTGTTGAAATACTCCACGATAAAAATTTACAAACATTAAGTCGCCTCGATCATCGCTGAGTAATCGATACTTGAGTGTACGCGAAATCGACTGAGTGAGCGTCGTACACTTGCGCGTAGCATCAACTATTGATTACGATTATTATGGCATTTTTGAAAGCAGAAGCGTTAAGAGACCGGACTACATGCGGCTGACGATTTCGAGAGAGAGAGAGAGAGAGAAATAAAGAGACTGATGCGCTCTATGTGCGTACGGGCCGGAGAGCAATGAACCTACCTTCTTCATCCTCGTCGCTATCATCCATCGCTTTTGCCCTCCTGGACTTCTTCTTTTCGGAGTGAGTCAACTGCTGCTCCTCCTATACAAAAGAAAAATAAGATTTTAAGATCTCAACTCTCACAGAACATTTAAAAAAAATGAAATCATGACTAATAGAGTGGTCCATTTTTGCACGATATTTTTTTTTTTATGAGGCACCTCTCAAAACTGTTCTCTATAAAGAAAAATAATGCCTCGTAAGTCATCGATGTGATAAAATTATATGTAGAGGTCGCGACGGAATTTTCAAATTGTCTTGTTTTAAACTTTTTTTTGTGAAAATTCTCATGTCTATCTTTACATTTTTTGCATTACATGAGTGTAGAGACACTTGATGTTACTCTGTGGCGATCAAGTCTATTCGAAATTGCACTATCTCAATAAATTCTCAACCAATCGACAGAATTCGGGAATCGGACGAATATTGCCGATCTATCGATAGACGCGATACCCCTACTGCTTAGCAGTTATAATTCATATTCATTCTCTCTTCGTTTGTCGTCCTATCAAGTACTATTTATTTCTGACTTTCTATAATACGTGGTTGCTCCCGTTTATTATATCAAATAATATCATCAAATCGTTTCTTCCTACTTCATCATCCAGGCCTGGAATTATTTGGATATTACGACTTGAGATGATAAGTATTTGAAACTTTATAACAATAGTCACTGAAATATCAAAGAAAGAAAAGAGAGAGAAAAGTTATATTTAATTTCATGCTTTATATAAAATTGGATTTACACTATAATAATTATAATTAGCGTTTTCTGTATGAATGTGTGTGTGGAGCGTGAATGTTTCTTTTTGTTAAATATTTATAATGTGAATGAATTTCATATTATATATTGTAATTGAATAATAAATATCTTAATAAAAGGGACAATTTACACCCCTAATTTATAAAATATAGACTATAACCTTTATTAAGACCTTTGACATGTCCCATCGTATTTATTACATACAAATAAATCCAACTGTGTTAATTATTCTAATGGTATTAATATTTACATATATACGAGAATATTTTTCTTTTGTTTTTGAAATTCTAATAAAAATCCAGTCTCCCAATTAAATACAATTTTTTAAATAAATAATAAATAATTAAAAGATTCATTACATTTGGCGCCTAACGTGGGGCACGACACGCGACCCTTGTACTGTTTTTTTTTCTGTCACGATTTATTATTTCTTTTTATTTGGTACGTTTATGTCTACCCGTAGTACTCCGACTTCTTCGCGATTAACACGTTCGAAATCAAAAGTGTCAACAAGCGGATTAAGACCTATAACACCTGTTCATAATAAAATCAAAGGTAATAAGCGAGTATCTAAGAAAGTTCTGAATACTTATAGAAAAACAAAGTCCAGTAATATGACTAACGATAATCCGACTATGGATGTGCCAACGTTGGAGAACGACATACGACGTTTGAGAGACGAATTACAACGGGTTGAGCAGATTCGGTTGGAGTTACAGCAATTACGGGATAACCAAAATGCGCAGGCTGTTCAACAACCGATACAGCAACTTCAAAATGTTCAACTGCCGATACAGCAACCTCACAATGTTCAACAACCGCAGGGTGCTCCAATCGTTGATGGGGTAGCAAACGATCGACCAGGTGATTTGATTAGTGGGCTGGTAAATCATTTGCAGTATTTACATATCAATGTAAGTGTGCCTAAGTATGTGGATGAGATGAACCCTTTGGAATATCTCGAAGATTTGAATCGCTATTTTCTTTTTAAAAACGTGTGCAATGAGCATAAGCTAATCGTAGTCGAAAGTATTTTGGAGGGAAAAGAAAAGACGTGGTATCAAGTAGCGAAACATACACTACAGAGTTTTGAAGATTTTAAGACTGCCTTTTTGGCTATATTTTACTCTGTACCTATTAGAGTTCGTATTAAGAATCGCTGGTCTTCGCGGAAATACAGTTTGAGGGATGGTACTCTGCATTCGTACTTTAAACAACAATTACGAGAAACGCAACATTTTGATCCTCCTCTCACTCCGTACGAAATTAATTTCACAATTATACAACAATTGCCACAGAGAATCCGGTCAGTTTTGGCAACAATTAATTTTTCTCAAACCGATTTAATTATTCAAGCACTTGCTCAAATTGATAACTCTCAAGAAGATTCGACTCAGGAAAGGAGTAGGGACTGGAAAGAGTCAAATCATCAGTCGTATAACCGAACAACAAACGATGTAAACAGTGTACAAGTTTCGAACGAATCGTTTCCATATCGCAATAACTCTAATTATTCTGAAGCGAGCGCGTGTCGAGGCAAGAGTAATAATAGACATCAATTTAATTCATATCATAACGGACAGCAATATAACATGAACCGAAATGTAAACACGAATCACAATAGCAATACCGTAGAAGCTTCTTATAACTCCCAAAGCTTCAATAGACAACAATTGCCTGACTGTACCGTTCCGCCGCCGAATTATTTATCGAACCAAACGAATTATAGTCGTCACATTGTACAGTTACTACAAACAAGCAGTGTTCAAAATAATTTAAACAAGATATTAGCACGATACAAGAGAGCACAGTGTCGTGCCATAATCCTTTTGATTTTATTGATGAACTACAGTCTGGCATCGATGGGGATACATCTCAAACGTATAAACTAGCGCCTAGACTAAGAAAATGTCCGCGATTAAAAGCAAAAATAAATACTTTGTTATAAAGGCTTTGATTAATACTGGTAGTACGGTTACGTGCATATCTGAAGATTTATACGATCAACTTAAAAAACAATTAGTGATGAAAGAGCTTCCTGTTTCGAACGTACACGTAACATCAGCATTAGGGAAAAAGAAAACGGTAGTGAATCGTCAAGTTTTTACTGAAATATTAATGGGTTCAATTGTCAGTAGACATTACTTTCTCGTAGTGCCATATCTTACTTCGGAGATGATATTAGGGAATGATTGGCTATACGCAAATAGGGCAATCATAGATTATGACACGTTGAGCTTGACAATTCATGGTGTTCGTCTGGACTCTTCTTTGTTGTCGTTCGATGAGAGAGCATCAGAGAGAGTTATCACTTGTAATATCACAAGAGCTTTGAAATTATCGGATATTTCCTGACAGGTTCGTTGCAAACAAATGAACGAGTCAAGTTTTCCAGGTTCTGGAAAACTTGATGAGTTTATTTGTTTGCAGGGAACCTGGAGGGAAATATCAGATTAATTTCGAAGCTCGAGTGGTATTCGGGGGATTATTTTTTCTATTCAAATTGCGACAAATGGAATTGCACCATGAGACAAAAATTATCATTCTGAGAAGGAAATTTCATAATCAGAACAAAAACCTTTTAATTCATGTTTAAAGTATTGCAGTTAAATACACCATTGTTATAGACATTTGTATATTGATTCCAGACTGAGGTTTTCGATTTAATCTATTAACAGGGACATTTCCCTTTACTTTTTCATCAATAGTTTGCAAGGATTCAACTCCAAACCTACTCATATCAAATAAAAATCCTTTGACTGCCACAATAAAATTCAATCTGTCAGTTTGACAGATGGTTGACGCGGCTAAATGATTTTTTGTTTTATATATATAACCAACACGCAAAATTATCAAAAAATTATCACTTGTAATACCACAAGAGCTTTGAAATTATCGGATATTTCCTGACAGGTTCGTTGCAAACAAATGAACGAGTCAAGTTTTCCAGGTTAAAAAATCACGAGCGCGTAGCGCGAGTGATTTTTCTGGAAAACTTGACGAGTTTATTTGTTTGCAGGGAACCTGGAGGGAAATATCAGATTAATTTCGAAGCTCGAGTGGTATTCGGGGGATTATTTTTTCTATTCAAATTGCGACAAATGGAATTGCACCATGAGACAAAAATTATCATTCTGACAAGGAAATTTCATAATCAGAACAAAAACCTATGTTGCATCCAACACATATTTTCTCTCTGCACAAAATGCAGTGAATTGCGCCCAAATCGATTTTTTACTCTTTTCTGTATTTGCCGGGACATTTTGTTTTATTTTTTTAGCGATGTTCTGAAGCGATTCATCACCAAATCGCTTTTTTGACTCACTCATATTGACGACCGTTAATAGTACCTTGACGTTTTAAAGATTCGCAGAGGTTACAAGTGTCAAAAAAATTATTGTTTATCGCTTAGCAACCGAGCCGGGAAATTTTCGAAAAATTATCGATATAATTTTACCCTAGCTGTACCACGTGATGTTGAATACCGCGCTCTGATTGGTCGAAATTGGAGTTGAAAAAATAATCAGTATAATACTGTGCAGCTTGCCCCACGTGACGTCGAATGGTGCAATTCCATTGGTCGAAATTTGGATGGGAAAAATAATCACTATAATAAGTGGTCACGAAAAGTGTTTGGAAATCATTCAACCCTCTGGTGATTTTTTGGGGGATAATCTATTACAAGCTCAAGACTTATCTCATGAGCAAAATCTTGAGTCAATGGCAATTGATAAAATTGTTAGGACAAATTCTTGCAATATTGTTAAGAAGGATTCTCAACAAATAGAAAATTCTATATCAGAATTTGTTAATGATCTTGATTTACCCAGAAAATTCACGAGAATCATCGATCTCATCGATATGAACACGGAATCGGAGTCGTGTTTAATTAACGAACCTATAGATGATCAGGTTAATGTGAATTTCTTTGCGAATAACAGTTTGAATAATCAAATTTGTCAGGGTGAGGAATCTTTGAATTTAAACACGTTGTTTGATGAACATAATAATTTCTGCTCACGAGAGAGAAATTATGAAAATATTTCGATTGATATAAATATGTTATATGTTGAAGATGTATCATATGATCTGAATGATGAAGATTTTATTATTAATGATACATCTGATGAACCGTTTGAATTGAACGAAAATAATATCGATGTGTATACTAAGATGATTTCTCAAGCTCAAATTAGTGAGGTGGGGGATACTTTCTCTGATGATCTCGACGTCGTTGCGCGTAAGCTAACGGCAATTGATTCGGTGCAGGCGAGGGCGGTGGTTGATTTGCTCAATAAATATCGAGTGCTCTTTTCAAATAAGCCCGGTTGTACCAGTATCTATGAACATTGCATAAAATTAAAAACAAGAAAAGCGGTCATTAAAAAATCTTATCCAGTTGCTCTTGCGTATCGCGAACTCGCACGTAAAGAATTAAATATTATGTTAGAGCAGGGAGGTATTGAACGATCCACAAGTGAATTTTGCAATCCTGTTAGAATTGTTAAAAAGAAAAACGGTACTATTAGGCCTTGTATCGATGCCCGTTATATAAATGAAATAATAGAGGGGGATAATGAATGCCCACCGAGAATTGATGAATTGATGCAAAAATATAATGGAAACCAACTAATGTCTACGCTAGACTTAACGCATGGTTTAGACTTAACGCATTGGCAGGTGCCATTAGAGAAAAACTCAAGACAATATACTACTTTTTCATTTGACGGAACGTTATATCAATTTGCCAGAATTCCTTTTGGTTTAAAAACAGCTGGATGCGGTTTTATACGAGCAATTAGTATGGCACTTGGAGATGAATTCCGCGACTTCTTAACATGTTATGTGGATGATTTATTAGTAACATCGGAGAATTTTGTACATCAATACAAACATTTTGATCGAGTTTTCTGTAAATTATTAGACAATAATTTTACGCTCCGCTTGAGCAAAGTTTTATTATGCCAAACCTCTGTTTTATTTCTGAACTTCGAGGAACCTCGTAGTAGGTTGGAACTACAAAAATTTTTTGGAGTTTGTAATTACTACAGACAATTCAGTCACAATCACGCAAAATGCGTTGAACCGTTTAGGGGATTATTAAATAAAGACCCTGAATGGAATTGGACTAGTAAACATTCCGAAGCATATAAAGAATTAAAGCAGAATTTTCTAAGAGTTGTTGAGCTATCTCATTATTGTCCTGAAAAAACATTTCGATTGCAAACAGATGGTTCTGACACGGGAATCTGTGGAGTTTTATTTCAAACAAACGAAAATAATGACAAACAACTAATTTCGATTGTTAGTCGATGTTTGATCCCAGCAGAGAAAAATTATACTACAACAGAAAAAGAACTTCTGGCAATAATTTATTCAATTAGTAAATTTCGAGTGTTATCTCGAGAAGTATTTCGAGTTTGATCGGTAAACCTTCTGAGATTGTAACTGACCATCAAGCGCTTACATTTTTAAACAAAACACCATTTCTTGTCCCAAGACTCAGTCGGTGGTGTCTTCTATTACAAGAATATACATTTGCTATTAGTCATTGCCCAGGAAAAGATAATGTTGTTGCGGACTTCTTTAGTAGAAATCCGGATGGAACATATCATGAGTGCGAGACAGAACAAATTATTATATCATCGTTTACTTGGAATAATGCGGAGACGTCCAGTCATTTTTTAAGTGGCGCACTGATTTTGATTTGTGAACTTGAACTCAATCCGAGTCATAAAAAACAACTCAAATTGATTAGAAAATTCCAATGTGAAGATTCTACATTAATGAGCATGTTAAATTCAAAACAATTTAATATTGATGAAAGTGAATATCAAGAATACAAGGGTTTATGGTTTCATCGACGATCAACTACCAAAGATTGGTGTATTATTGTACCTGATAAATTGAGATTGAGTATAATTATGGCAGAACACGAAAGAATAGGCCATGTAGGTGTTTATAAGACGCTTAGTCATTAAAGAGGCCTTATTATTGGCGAAATATGGCTAAAGATGTAAAAAGAAATCGATTCGGAATTGTGATCTCTGCCAGCGTGTTAAGCATCTATCACGAGTAGCCGCTGGAGAATATTGTATGGTAAAATCTGAAAGTCCAAGAGATTTGATTACGGTCGATTTTTATGGACCACTTCCAAGATCAATCGGTGGCGTCCAATATTTATTTGTTGTTATCGATGCCTTTTCTAAACTGGTTACCTTATATCCCATAAAGTGTGCGACCACTAATACCCGTGCAGAAATTTAGTCAGGGCTATATACTGGGCCCGTATAATCTTCCCTGACTAACTACGGGGCGCATCCTGGAAATCTAACTACTGCCTGTATTAGGCGGTCACACTTTAAACCTTTGGGCCAGTATTGGGTTCCTCGGCGGGGCCCATAAAGGCTGCCATGCTAAGCCCCATATTAAAAAACGAAATAATTAATTACAAAATAATTATCTGCGTAGATTGAGATCGGTTTATCTTGAATTTTTAATTGGATATTTGGAGTTATTGCATTGGTGACATATTAATTGCTGAAAAAACAAATATACATTTTTTTTTGCTGTTGGTAGGAATCGAACCTGGATCCTCTGGGTGGCTGTTGCATGCCTTAGCCCACTCGACCATTGACATCTTAAAAGATTCTAATTTTTATTGTCTATTTGAAGTATACTAAAAATGAAATCGCGTTCAGACTACATTTCTGTACATAGATGGGTGACTGCCTCACTCCTAAAATCTCACTATAAGTCTCACCAGGGTTAGCACTTGGATGGGTGATCGTCCCACTCCCGAAATTTTCTAAGTTCCTCGTAGGTCAGTATTTGAATGAGTGATCACGCCACGGCTGATATTTTTGGAATTTCGTAAGGATCAGTACTTGCATTTAAGTGCCGGTTAAATAGGTTAGGTTGCGACCTTTCGATCGCAACCATATAATAGTACATTGTGCAACCAGTGCCGAAAATTGCCGATCCTGACGAGTGCGAGAGTTGCCGCCCGAGCGAAGCGAGGGTGGCAATCGCTCGAGAAGCAATCGCCAATTCCAGCACTAGTTGCACACCGTGCTTTATTTAACGAAAGAATAGAAACGATCGCTTTCCGAGACTGTAAAGTATGAGCGGAAAGGGTCCCTAACCTCAACACGCCGTTAAAAAATGTGCCGGGCGCGTTAGGAAATGTTGCGGCAGCGTTTAGAAAAACAAATATGCGTGTAGAAAAAGAAGAATGAAGCTGATGTGCGCATACGTAGGACATTTCCTAACAGCGTACAGGAACGGCCCACGTTCCGCCACGCTCTACAGTTGAGGAAAGCGGGAGTTTCTATTCATGAGTTAAAAAAATGACCCTTGAGGGACGTTGAAAAATTCGGCCATGAGGCGGTCACCGATCCGAATACTGACTTGGGGGACATAAAGAAGCTCGGATGCGGAGCGATCACCAATGCAAGTACTGATCCTTGCGGAATTCCAAAAATATCAGCCGTGGCGTGGTCACCCATCCAAGTACTGACCTACGAGGAACTTAGAAAAATTCAGGAGTGGGTCGGTCACCCATCCAAGTACTGACCTACGAGGAAGTTAGAAAAATTCAGGAGTGGGTCGGTCACCCATCCAAGTACTGACCTACGAGGAACTTAGAAAAATTCAGGAGTGGGTCGGTCACTCATCCAAGTACTGACCTACGAGGAAATTAGAAAAATTCAGGAGTGGGTCGGTCACCCACCCAAGTACTGACCCTTGGGATGTTTAGGAGAATTTATTTATTAACACAGCCAGCGGCGACGGTCGCAATGTAACAACCGGAACACATATGGTTGATACAGTCATTTTTTATTCGACACACTTAGCAGAATTTCCATGAAAGTGCCCATACGGGCCCTATAATTCTTTCCCTACTGAAATAGGTAAACTTTGTCTAACGTTACCATTTACAGGACCCAATGAGGCTAAGTATTGGCGCCCCCAGTATGGCCGCCACGAGGATTTGGATGCCCTGTCATGGCTTCCATGCGAATGCCCGGAAATTATATTGTGGAGGCTTTTGTTGGCCCAAGTAGGGTCCAAGACGGAATTCCTATTTCTGGCTTCCACGGATAAGCCTATAATAGGCCCGTACTTATTCGCGGATGCCCGTACAAATTTCTGCACGGGTATCGTGTTAAAGAAAATCTGCGGTGATTATATTAATAGATTCGGTAAGCCAAAGAGAATTTTATCTGACAACGGCAGTCAATTCACTTCTTCACGGTGGAAAACCACTCTCGAAGAACAGGGAAATACTGTAATTTATTCTTCGATTCGCCATCCTCAATCAAGTCCCACTGAAAGAGTGATGAGAGAACTAGGTAAATTTTTTAGAATATTCTGTGCTGATCAACACACGCGTTGGGCAAAGTTCGTTTCGAAGATCGAAAACTTGTTAAATTTGACTACGCACAGTAGTACAGTATTTACCCCTCACGAACTGCATTTTGGCGAAGAACCCACGGATAAAATTAAGAAAATAATTGAATTTCCGAACTCAGATGCTATAACTCACGAAGTGAAGCTCACTCTAGCGAGAGAAAATCTCATAAAAAATTTTAAGACGCGAAAAAGGCAGCAAAAAACTAAATCAACGAACGACCCGTGTAGAAATTCCAACTCTCCATCACCTAGAAATCGCCTAGTTTTCTTATTTTCTGTACAAGATCTAGGTCGGAAAACTGGCTAGATCCGAGCGCTATGTGTAATTTCTCGCTGTCTAGTCGTTGTACAGAAAAACTGTCTAAAATCTGGCTAAGATTCTATTAATTCGCCCAGTAAACTTAGCTAGTGATTAGCCAGTACGGAAATCGGTTAACCCTATAGCATAAAATTGACTAGGTGCTAGACCGGGTTTCTCTATTGAACCCAGATACCGGTTAAATAGCCTAGGATAACTAAAAAACAGAATTAATATAAACCGTCATTTATTGCATCAGCACGTAACAGGGAAACTGTTTAACACTATTTGAACAGGGAACACTATTTAATAACGTACGTAATCACTTTTTCATTAATAATCAAATATCTCGATAAGGCCTATCGCAAAAAACAAAAAAATATAAATTCTTTCGCGGCGTACAAAACGAAACAAAAATCGTGGTCCTCTAGAACGTATTTTTTGGTACCTTTCACGAACATGCACATGCCACTCTACATAATAATAACACGCTGCGCAGCGTGTCACCACTAGACCCTGTATCGGAATCTCCCTGTATCGGAAAACGCCCTGTATCGGTACTGCACTACAATGTTGGATTGTCGAATGTCGGTGATCGATATAAATACATGTAAACAGAACTTGACCTTTCGGTTACCAGCTTGGCGGCTCATGTTTTCTGTCCAGCCCCTTCGTAGGTAGCGCCAAATACAAATATTCAAGTAAAACTAGATTGACACTAGATGGCGTCGGCATCTATACGTTTTTGCTAGATATATTATGTCTAGCCTCTGGTCAGGTAAGCTGTGCCATGAAAGCTAAATAGATCCTAGATGGCCTGGGTATCTATACGTATATGAAGCATTCTCTGTCAATTCAACCACTTTTTTTTCGACCCTCTCTGATTTGCCCTGTAATTGATTATATGAATGTACCACTAAAAGGCATTCTATGTGAATTTTTTCAGATTTTTTAAAATAATTTTTCAGAAAATGGCTTTTTTTATTCAAGTGCAAATATCTCAGAATTTTGAAGTTACTGAAAAAAAATGTTTGCACATAAAAGTTGTCGTTTATTGTTAGCTTTCGAGCGGAATATTCCAAATAATTGTCACGTTCCTGTGAGTATGATTTTTTTCCGAAAAATGGAGGAATTATTTTTTTTTAAAGAAAGGATATTTTTTTTACTGAAAAAATTACAGAGAATTGCTACATGACTGTTGATACCACAAAAAAATTTTCAGAGTGGCACCGATCGATCTTCTGGTATTAAAATAGTACATTACGATACGAGTGCGAAAAAACTTTTTCTGACGAGTGTGAGTTTTTGCAATCACACGAGTTAAGAAAACGTTTTTCGCATGAGTATCGTACAAAATTTTATTTCACGAGGTGTGTAAGCGATGTTTGACGCACGCGAAGCGTGCGTAAAACCGCGTTCTACGCACTGAGTGAAATAAAATGCATTTGTGTGAAAGTTCCGAAAAACGGGGGGATTATTATTTTTTTGATAAAAAAAGGTTACTTTCTTTGGCTAATAAAATTACAGAGTATTCTTGCATGACTGTATATATTGTAAAAAAATCATCAGAGTGGCAAGGATCGAGCTTACGGTATTAAAAAAAATTATTCGTGTGGAAGATTCGAAAAACGGGGGTTATTGACAGAGAATGCTACATATGCTAGATATATTATGTCAAGCCTCTGGTCAGGTAAGCTGTGCCATGAAAGCTAGATAGATCCTAGATGGCCTGGGCATCTATACATGTATGCTAGAGATAGTATGTCTAGCCTCTAGTCAGGTAAGCTGTGCCATGAAAGCTAGACAGATCCTAGATAGATATGCTATCTATCAGTGCATTCTGGCTAGATTATGTCTAGTCCCACTGCAGAAAAACTAGATAGAAAAAACAAGCTAGACGCTAGGTCCAAACCAGTTTATCCCCAACAGATTTCCACACGGGGAATACCATGTAGGAGACTTAGTGTTGCTATTGGTACCACATCTTTCTAGCAATACTGACAGAGTTACGCATAAATTTTTTCACTTATATGGAAGGACCATACGAAATCAGTAAAACAAAAGGTCCAAATGCTTTTGTTCTTGTGCATGTGGATAACCAAAATAAAGTAAAAGGCACTTATAATCGAGTGAGTCTAAGACATTATTATCAGCCTACTGATCAAAGCATCTAGTAATTCTCTCTCTAATCTCGTGTATCGTCCTTTGTCTATATAACGTATAGTTTCGTATAAGATGTTATGATATTCTGTAAATATAATGTATGAGAGTGAAAGTTTGCATGTTAGTTTTTTTTATAATGACAAACCTTATGACGAATGCGATAAATGGCGTTAATGACGATTTATACAAAACACAAAATGCACTGAGAGAAAAACATATCGTTGATTTAACTATTTCACATGATAAAGCGAAGATAGGAAGGCTTGCAATGTTTTATGGTTGAAGCGATGATAATATGGTTCAATAAATGATACTTGTAAAGTTATTGGAAAAAAAAGTTGAAATCGCATATGCAACAAAACGGCATATACGAAACTATTACCAATTTGATGATTACTACTATAAATATTGTTGAGTATTTAACAAAAAATGCATTGTTAACAGGAAGGTATTGGGTAGATAACCAATATATATCTGTTGGTTACCTATGCCATAAACTTTCTTACACGCAGCTATGTGACTTATACGTATTCTATTTACGTATGTTTAGCTCGCTTGTAAACTTACTAACAATTAGTCTGCCAATATACTTTATCTTGTTGAATGTGATTGTTGACCGTTGTTGTTCATTGATGTTGGAGAGTTTCGGCAAAGAAACGGTCGATGGGAAGGAAAATCCAAGTTTACGTTTCGGCTCTGATCTGAGCCCTCTTCAGAAATTTATTGCGCTAATCTATATTATTAACAAAATTTTATAATATTATTAACAAAAAGAATCAAGACAAGTTAAAAAGGATTTTAAATCTCACACAGAGAAAGATTTTGAATATTGAGATCGATGACCTGATTTATAAGAAAAGACATATCGGGCACAAAATAGGAGAAACTTTACCACTCATTTTTAACACTCCGACTGCCATTTATCGCAGATTTTTTGATTTTGAGAACGGTAGATTGTCACGACTAGCAGAACAATTTTACTCAAGACACCAGAAAAAACTACAAAATCTCAGGGACAACAGAAATAACGATTTACACAAATACAATTTTAATAGTAGAGACTTTTTGACCAGCATTTATTCGCAGAGGAGCAACATGAATTTGACCTTTGACTTGGACACAGATAATGGACATAGGAAAAACTTACATACACTTGGCAATGACAATTTGGACATTGACAACAACAATTTGAGCATTGACAACAATAATTTAAACATTGACAACAACAATTTGAATATTGACAATAACAACAATTCTTTTTACAACAATAACGAAGGCGTCGAGAGTAATGACGAAAATCAGGTCATCGATAATAACGACAATTTGCTGGACGGAAACAACATTGAAACTAATAATAACCAGGACACACGCGAGCGCAATGCAGTAGGCCTTAACAACAACAGAGCGAGTAATGAATATAGTAAGCAAGATCCGTTCAAAAGTATTTTAAGGAACAACAGAGTAACACCAAATTCCAACGATAACACCAAAGGATGGTTGATTAACTTAACAAATACAGAGATACCGCCGCATGTTGAATTATTTTTGTCATTAGGACCGAAATTTTGTTTTCCATACATGAGCTCTCAAGATCAAAAGCAAGCAAATCACAAAGTAATTTGTGAATTCGAATCTCGAACCCCACTTATTCCAAAGGACAAATTAGATAATACCAGAGGCTCTCTCACGAACATTCTCAGCCGGAGCAATAATGCAAATTTAAAAAAATTAACTAATAAAGTAGTTTCAGACACAAAAATGTTTATAACTTCAAATCCAAATTTAATTGTAACGAGAGCAGATAAGGGCAATAGCACGGTAGTTTTAAATACAACTGACTACATTAATAAAACGATGATATTGTTGAACGACGAGACAACTTATAAATTAGTTTCAAGAGATCCTGTAGCTAGCACACAGAAGCTAGTCACGAATGTCCTGCAAAAATGGGCGAGAATGAAATATATTAACAAAGCGAGTTTCGAGTATCTCAATCCAGTCAACACAAATTTAGCCAGAATGTATACATTACCCAAGATACACAAGAATAATTTTCCGATGAGGCCAATTGTTTCTTCCATTAACAGTCCAACACACAGATTTGCTGATTTTATTCAACGAGAGATAAATAAGTACGTTAAGGTGTCCTGTTCGAACTCGTATATTAAAGATAGTTTCTCGCTTAAAACGTTAGTATCAGGGATTGAACTACCGGACTCTCACGTTCTCATGTCGCTCGACGTTACCTCCCTATATACCAATGTCCCTCTCGAATTGGTAATGCAGAGTTTGGAGAAAAGGAGATCTTCATTCGGAGAAGGCACAATTCTCAATGAATTGAAAAAAGCGATAGAAATAGTGATGTCATCCACGTATTTCAGCTTTAACAACAACATCTATAAACAAGTGTCGGGCTTGCCCATGGGGTCCCCACTAGCGCCTATACTATCTAACATCGTTATGATAGACTTGGAAGAAAGCTGTCTAGCTGAGTTAGATTTTACTCCATCTCTATACAAGCGATACGTGGATGACATCATTATAGCGTTGCCCGTGAATAAAATCCAAACGGTATTAACAAAGTTCAATTCATACCATCCCAAACTCCAGTTCACCATAGAGAACGAGGTAGACTGTAAAATTCCGTTTTTAGATGTATTGCTGATTCGAGAGGGAAACAAAATTGTCACTAATTGGTATAGAAAACCGACATGGTCCGGTAGGTTCATTAATTTCTTTTCGAGCCACGCAATTAGCCAAAAAAGGGGCATTATTTTTATGCTAGTGGACCGCGCTTTAAAATTGTCACACGAGAGATACTGGCAGGACAACTTAACTTTAATTCGTGAAACATTGATTCGTAATTGCTACCCACCGAATTTCACTAATAAGTACATTAGAATCAGGCAACAATCAGTGATTAATAACAGAGGAACAGTAGAAAAACCAGATTTTAACACCAAAAGAATGATGAATTTTCCGTTCATCGAGCATTTACACTATCCGTTGATCAGATTGTTAAAAGAATTTGATATAAATTTAGTAACTAATAACGGTCATAATATTTTTTCAATAATCGGATCCACGAAAGATAAAATTCCAAAATTAATGCAGTCTCGAGTAGTATATAGCATTCCATGTGATAATTGTGACGCGACGTACATCGGGCAGACGCAGCGATACCTGAAAACAAGAATAAACGAACACAAAAGCAGGTTGAACCATTTGTCACGCGAGCACTCGGCGTTGTCCGCACATGTGAGAGAGAACAACCACAATTTCAGATTCGACGATGTTAAGATCTTGGCGATAGAACCGGCAGTAACTAAAAGACTGTTGCTGGAAATGATTTGGATTAAAAAAGACACAAACTCGGTAAATTACAGAACAGACATTGAAAAATTGAGTATTATTTACAATTCGGTTTTATAAAAATTTATTATGATTTACAATTTGGTTTCACAAACGAAAAATAAGTATTGCGTCAAGTTGATTGTTACGTACAATTCGTTTTTATAAAGATTAATTAACAATTGCAATTATAGTTCGCACCAAAAATACACATAAAAACATAAATAAATATTATTTACAGCTCTAATTTACAACATTAATTTTTCCCAATTTATAATTATGGATCAACATAGGTTGTCTTAATTAATAATAAAATGTAGTTAAAATCGATAACAACATTTCCACGACATGTCGGTATAGTCACTTTCTGCCAGCGCGTGACACACTAATTCGCTCTCTGACGATTCAACATTGAAACTCAAAAGACTAGAGTATAGATAATCACGTTAGTTATAATGTTAATAATAAGTTGATTGCGGTGGATTGGATATTCGTTTGCAACACCGAGTAATACAATGATCTAGATAATATTCAGATGATATAAGGTTTATCTATAAGTTAGTTTCGTAAATATCTAATTGGGTTTAATATTAACAACAATGACGTAACATGTTTTATAATAATAAATAATAGTAGTCAGTAATTTATTAAGCAAGAAACTGAGGTGGTGGAGGAAATGAATAACGACACGAGAATTCGTTAATATCGGTTTTTCAGAACATTATATTTCACTTTTTCAGATAAATCATTACTAAAATGTAAATAGTTATATTATTGATAATAGTTTAATATATAAATCTGATGATATATAAAATGTGACTAGCTTAAGGAAACGCCTTGAGGTTGGTGTAGGTCGGGGTTCAAAGTGGCGTCGATGCGACACTGACCTACATTCGTGCGGCTGATCAGCGACGAGGCAAACACGTGCAACCGGCTTCCCCGGTTGAAACTTTTGGTAAAATGTAGTGTTTTTAATGTAAAATCGGTTAAAGTGAATCGGTAAGGATTTCTGTCATGCTATTTTTAAGGTGTTTTGAGATTGGTTTCAATCTTCTACAACATTTGTCTCTCTGTTTTTGATTTTTCGGGCTGGCAGTCAAATCTAACCTAAAACTCGAGGCTCCAATTCCAACAGGTGGCTAAAAGTTTCAATCGGGGGACCCGGTTGAAAAATCGAGACACTAGGCGTCTTTCCCCATAAGGGCATAATTTTTATAATAATATTGACAAAATAGACTCTGACATACCGTGACGTTGGAATTATCATAAGCTTATAAAGAACAAACACATTATATTCAAAAAGTGTCTATGGGGATACGCGACATGAAAAAAAAATCGTGCGATTAACTATAAATTATAATTCCCGGGAGGAACGTTTATATATATATATATATTTTTTTTTTTGCATTTCTCCCCGTCTGCAGGCATTACGCCTATACAGGGTCGGCCCGGATCAGTAGCCAGACCCCCTGGAGGTCTGGTCCGGATCAGTAACCAGGCCCCCATGCGGCCGCATCCGACTGCCCCCTCTATATCGCATTTGCCATAGCATTTCTGCTATGGGAAACTGCGGAAAACCTATGCCGATATAGCCGGTCTCGAGTTCGCCTCCCGGCACCGGAGCTGCGTCACGTTTCGTCGAGAACGTAAACACGGACTACAGCTGTATACATGTGACCTCCACAGGTATAAATACCTGTGTGGGTCTCATGTATACATCTGGAGCTTCATCGCTTCCGTATTTATATTTTCGACGAAAATCGACGGCACCGGGAATCGAACCCGCGACCTGCCGATGCTCTGGACTAGAGGCCAGTACACTGACCACTAGACCACCGAACCGGTAGGAACGTTTATATTATATAATTGTTATTACAGCACTGTATAATCAAATGTGCTGTAATTACAATCGCCGCTACTTTGTATTTTTTCTGCAAACCACGGCGCATAGACGTTCTTTCAGGGCATTATACTAGATAGTAAGAAATATGCTATATAACTGTGGTAATAGATAATGCTCCGGATAGTAAACGTAAGTATCTTCTGACCGTGGCTAATGATAAACATATGATCGATAACTCTGTGAGATATGTTAAACTAATATGAAGATATTTGGGATACTTATCTGTCAAAATTTGCAATTATATGTGTTATCATCAGCCGAGTTTGGTAGACACGCATTTACACTCTGTACGGCAGTAATTACTACCGCGGCCGATAATTATCTTGTTTTACTTTTAAATATGCCCTCGATGTTTTTGATGAAATACATAAAATGACAACACGTATAATTATCGTAGATTTAATTATACAGCAATATTACGTGAAAGTATACGTTTTTCTGTCATGCTGTGCGCGTCGTACACGGGCAGAGGAGTGGGATATCTCTGTCGTAGCATGCCGAGGGTGGGGGCACCTCTCCTCTCATTCTACGCTCAACCGTGCAGCGTTCGCGGCGCGTGAGAAAAAAAGTTTGCCAGTGGCGACGTTGCCGCGTTTGCAGAAAACTCAACCAAAGTGGAAAGAAGGCGAAAAGGAAAACGCGTTCCCGTCTCAGTGCGATAGTGTCGTTCGTGCAGTAGAGTTCGGCAGATGTGACGATGGCTGACGATCAGCAAAGTGAAGATACACCTTCGTTTGTCGAGACGAAATGGAAGGAATGGAAGCTCGTCAATTATATAAAAGTATTCCAAGGTAAGCGTAACACAATAAATTAAATAATTTTCATCAGTTATGATTACGTGCGTTGGGTTATTAGATCAATTTACAATGATCAGCGATTCACAGTAAATATTTCGTGTTAATTAGAAAAGGGCTCAAAGTTTTCATAAAGATTAATTTATTTAGTACTGCTAAATAAATACTGTGGGGAACTAATATTGACATTTTTGTCCGATTTTTTAGATGAAAATAGTACTTTTTGTTATTCATTCGAGCTTGACGTCGTGAGACTTTCGTAAACTTGCATGAGCGAACACAAAGGCTTGGTCTGACTAACCGTGTATAGTAAATGCAACTTAATAAATAGTCAATGTGGTGCGCATATAGTTTGGAGAACTGTACAAATCATTACACTCAATATAAATTCGGTACTACATAAATAATCTTCTCTCTTTATACATTATCATCGGAATAAGTATTTCGCGATCATTGGAAAACGATTTAGACTTTTCACAGAGATTCGTCTTTTTAGCAGTACAATGGAGAAGTAACATTGGCATTTTTGTAAGATTTTTTTTTATGCAAATAAATTTTATTCGTAATACGCTCGAACTTAACGTCGTGAGATTTGTAAACTTGCATGAGCGAACACAAAGGCTTGATCTGACTAACCGTGTATAGTAAATGCAACTTAATGAACAGTAAATTTAGTGATCATATAGTTAAGAGAACTGTGCAAATAATTATAGAAAATATAAAATTGTTATTGCAGAAAAATCTTCTCTCTTCATATATTGTTATTCTGGTTAACCGTTACAAATATGTTAACAGAAACATAACTGCATTTATAAGTTTTCAAAACAAAGATAACCTAGTAGTGATGATTACAAATTGCAAGGTCATATTTAGTCTCGCCGAAAACAAGATATTTACAGAAAAAGTCCAGTGCGTAAGACTCTGTGCCGCACGTGTGCAGGCAGAATGGATATAGGAGTTATAGATATAGGAGTGCGTGCAAATGTTTCGAGGTAACAGTCAACGCTAGAGGTCGCGGGGCGTCGCGAAGAAGTTTACACGCATAGTTTACTCGTTCGGTCCTCTTCACGTTCATGCGCGATCGTCGATGATATTTCTCACGGAATAATGTATATCTTAATATTTTTAGTTTATTCTTAGTAGAAAAAATGTAATGTATAATGTTTATTCTTAGTAGAATAAACTGCAGAAGAATTTCTAAGCGAGATTGTACTTTTTTTCTTCGAGTTCAATTCATTTTCGATCTTTACTGTCAAGAACTTTAGTAAAGTCTTTCTCTCAGCTAGGAATAACATGACTCACATACAACGACAGATGGTTGGTGGCGATAACCATTATATAGTAAACACGCCTTGAAAAATAGTTACCGCTCTTACTTTCAATAATTGTAATTTTTTTCAAATCCAATGAAATTACTTTCAATAATTGTAATTTTTTTTAATATCAAATAAAATTACTTTTTGTAATTTGTAATTTTATTTTACAATTTAACCCAACGCCACTAGATAGTTTCAAGATCGTTTCAAGACCATCATTTTTCGGGCTCTCAATTCTTGACACTGCGGCGGCAAAATGTTTTTATCATAATTTTCACCGACATTTTTCACAGTATATATAAAACTGTTGGACATACTTTTTTAATTGAAATGGCTAATAAAACTTTTTGTAAATTAGATAACGAAGTGGATGAGGACGCGTTTCTTATAATTGAAAGAACCCAGCATGCGGAACGAATTCCTTTGGTTGGCCCGCGAACCAAGTTTCTGGCCAATCGTTCAACGTATTTAAAAAGCTTGATGCCACCAGTAAATAAATTTACACATTTCATATACAGTATAACTGATGGATTAATAAGTGCTCTAAGAGCGTTATCGCACTTAGACAAATGTTATATTTATAGTACATTTTTATTATGTGTCGTACCATTTGAGTGTTTTTACTTATATTAAATTCCATTACGTAGGTTGAACTTTCGGATTCAGCGAATGATACTGCCAGTTTATCTTCGTTGCTATTTGAGTCTGATTTGTTTATGCTACCGCCGGTGGTAGAGTTAGGAGAATCAACGAACAGTGGACAGCTAATAGCAACAAACGGTGAACACCAACCAACTGTGGCAAGATAATAATGTACATAGGCGCTTGTAATGCATTTACACAACGTTTTGATCATCCACAAATACGTCACAGATTTATTCCCAGTTCAAAACTATAATATTTTTTGTGTTGCGAAGTACTCAAGTATAAATGATACAAATTTGGGTTGAGCATGTATGCAAGGTGCATCTTTGAATTTATTTATTTATATTTTTGCTATTATTTCAATAATAAAAAAATATCAATATATTTAAGACCAACAGCCGACGATTTTTCGTTCTGGGCAAATGAAGTGCCTAAGGTTTTCTCTTACGAACAAGTGAATAATTATTACACCGCGTACAAGGGTGGATCTAACAAGCGCCTCGCGTCTGGCAAGCTATGGGGCAGGTATAATAACGAGAAGAAACACATAAAGCCTAGACAATCCGCCGACGCCAGTACTAGTTCAACGAACGGCGCTGATACAGTTCCCGAGGACATTGAAAATGCACTTGCAAAACTGCGAGTTATATCACCAACAGACCCCAAACTCCAAGATCTATGGCGTTTGACCGCGCGATACCGTGATAAAGAAATATCTATAGCGGAGTATTATCAGCTGTATCCTGTTCTCTCTACGACAGCTGGTATTCATTTCTCTGGTATTCAATATTTTAGATTATTGCAGTTTGTGCATCGTTGCTCAAGAAACCGTAAAATGTATACACAACATATTTTTATAGATTCGAATTGACTTCGAAGAGGCTACTTTGGTCCCAGACGCAAATATTTTGATAAAAACATGGGTTGACACTGCTAGAAAGGTCCTCACATTGGCTAAGGAAAAGGGAATACGCAAAGATATTTTCAACTGCAGAGGTAAGTTGCTTGTCCATGATTTTTTAAAATTTTGTATATTATGTTTGTTTAATTTTGTCTATCTTTGTTTTATTTTGCGTACGATTAGAGCAAGCTTCGATCGAAACGCTGGGATTCATTGTATTGCCCTACCTGTTTCAAACCAGTCGAGCAAAAACAAAAATCAAAGTGTGGAGGCCATCGCAACCAGAAGTTGCGGAAGCTTTTATTATGCAAATAACGGTATGTAGATTATGAGGCATCTTCATCAATACAGCTACTTTATTTCATGACCTCTCAGAAATTTCTTATAATTAGCTACGTTTAACATTCAATTACAATTACTTCTTTTTCTTTGAAAAAAAATTAAAGTGTACATTATTTTATCAGCAGAATAATGAAAATACAATTTTTTACCCACTCGGACACCCATATTACTTGAATGTTCAGAGAAATTTCTTTTTTTTCGAATACAGTTTTCTTTTTTCTACATGTAAACAGATTCAAAATAAACAATAACTTCTTAATTGTCGAGATGAAAAATCGAAAAATATATAGGAAGAACTTTCAACTAGTAGTAAAATTATGCAAAGTATCTAAGAGGATCTTAAAATCGGGCTCAATTACCAGACAATAACTATACAAGATGTGTAGATGTTTTTGTTACGCTACTTAATACCTATTAATATTTTCCAGAGTAGGGAGACTACCCCAAATGACATGCCGAGCGTCGCAAAAAACTCTTCAAATATGGTCTGACTATCCAACCCTTTGTACTGACGGTATGAACAACGACCAGTTACAGCGCTATCTACGTCGTCGTGAAAGAAACGAAATATGAATGCAGTAGTTTGATGGCAGCTGTCGACTTGTGCTTTAAAACATCGTGGGCGTTGAACGCAAAATATCAGACGGAGTGCGAGGCTGTGTGGAATCTTACCAGAGGTTTGTCTATAACATCTCAGCTGATACCATTTACGACAAAACGTATCACTCCGCCATAACCGTGTGGTCGGATTTACAAGGTTTGCCCAGCAACGAACGCTAGAAAGTCGTCGGTCCTGACGCAGTTTTCAGCACGTTTGATACAAAAAAGATCGTGGGACCAAAATGTTTGTGGAGTGTCGATTGTGTCACTCGCTTATAAATATAAACCACATAAATGCGCATGTGAAATATTTGCACAAGTACGGTGGCCCACTCACTTATAAATGCCCGATATCGGGATGCGTTAGATTTTGCTCGAATAGAAGGTCATTTCTAAAACATATGTTGTACCCCGATTGCGTGTACAGGTATGCACATTCGTGCGTACATACGCGCATGCATATTTTCGGGCTTCGCGCTCGCGTTAGAGTAATGCGGTCAACTCGCGACCGAGCGTACGAGCCGAGTCAGCATTTTTCGAGTTCGATGGATACTTTGTATACATCTTTTCGAATATCTGTTTTAAAAGATTCGAATGAGAACTTTAAAACAGTAAATAATAAATAATAAACAATGCTCGGAAAATGCTGATGTGACTGCTCTCACCTTAATATATAAGGACCGGAGAGCAGCCACGGAGGTTAGATTAATTTCTGGAACTGTACGGTTTGGATCGACTGAGATTCGAGCAAGGAATCTCAGTATCATCTTTTAAGCTCATCGACGTACGATTGATTTATCATTTGTAATTAGAGCCGAGAATTCGTGATATAATAAATTATTCTTTTATTAATATTCGGATATTATTACTTGGGTTCTAACCCTTCACTGGTATACCCCAAAACTAGAGCAACCAAAACCCGGGGACGGATTTTGGCGGCATAACACATACTTCGAGTCATTCTGTTCACTGTACTTCGCATTCCACACGGTTCCACACGCAAAATACTTCTAATAGACTCGACGAAAATTTTATTTCGTGGAGTCACAAAGAACCTCCCAAAACGCATTTGGATTCTACATTAGGTTTGGATACTTTTAATGATGCGACGACGAAAAATAGAACGTCGATTAGTGTCGTTGAAGATTTCGATGTAAGGAGTCACACAGAACCTCCTATTCATCTTTCAGAGCTCGATGCCCCGACACAACCCGTTTTCAACGACGTTCCTGCGGCGTGAAGAATATATATGGGTCATTCCACGGGATTTCGAACAAGAAAAAACCCGACCGACTCCAATTTTCGCCTAATTTTTTTATATTGTTGACTATGTCAAACGGAGCATCTGTGAATTTTTTGAGAATTTTATTCTTATATTTCGACGAGCCATAAAATAAAAGGTGAAAAAATGAAAAAAAAATCTGACGTCAAGTGGAATAATGATATCGACAAAAATAACTAGGTCAAAATTTTCGTAATTCAACACAGTTTACGGTAAAAATAATCAAAATAAAAAATAAACATAACTTCTATTTTATTTATGTTTTTTACCAAGAAAAGGTACCATTTCGCTAATTTGCCCCCCTCCGATTTCAATACAAAAAATCACGAATATACTACATGGAGTCCCAAACATTTGAAGCACAAGCCCAAGATGGAGAACGCATTTTACCCATTTTTAAAAAAATATTTCGGGTAATTGATTTTTTAAATTTTCTTCCAATCTTCTGCGTATTTTTTTATGTAATTGGTAATATTAAAAGGAGCTTATGTGATTTTTTTCATAATTTTATATGTAGATGTATTCGATTCATTAAATGTAATCGAATTACAAATTTTAAAAATTTTAAAAATTTAAAAAAAAGAAAGCGATCAGCTGATCGCTTTCTTACTCACTCAGTGGCCGCTCGAGCGCTGGCGTCGCGAGATTCGCCTAGGGTACGCCTGGGGCGTGCGATCAGCTGATCGTCTAGTTACGCACGCAGTGGCCGCTCGAGCGCCAGCGTCGCGAGATACGCCTGAGGCGTATAGTAATTTTGTTATTTTTTTAACTTAATCGGAGAGGTCCATATAAGTGAAATGGTAAGGTAAACGTACCAATGGCGGGACAGGTCCCAATTGAGGAACACTAAAGGGATATTTGTAGATATTATCGGGGACGGATTTTGGCGGCATAACATTGGTGGCAGCGGTGGGATACCAGAGTAACACCGAATAGAATCATTTTTAAATACGAGAATTTTTACTTTCTGTAAAAATCTCCGCGAAATTCTAGTTCCTACGTTCGCTGCATTTCGAGCGCGTAGTAGCTGCCTAAATAAGGCAAAGAAGAGGCCCTCTCAGTGAAAGGAGAGTCCAGACGATCGATCAACGAGTATCGACGGATCCAGGGGATCACAGGAACCAAACCAGGGAACCGAAAAGCCTGCAGCAACTTTCGAAGGGCGTCACCAAACGCCAGACAGTTCGAAGGGAGCCAACACGACTACAAGAGTCAGCACCACAAAGCAAGGGCATCCCGAGATGTGGAAAATAAGCGCACTGTAAGTGGCACCACATATTCATTTACCATTATCAAATTGTATTTTTCCGGAACCGATACGGGCAGTACTGTTCCGACGTAAGAAGATACATGAGTGACCAAGGAACCCCAGCAAATCGAACGATAATAGAACGTCGAGGAAATTCGTTGGAATCCACATTACCAGGAGAAAACGTACCAGTCACCGCCAGTTTGGAGAGTGCGCTTTTGGAGATCTCGGAGCGTACGAGAAGAGTTCTCAGCGAATTATCACCAGAAGGCACCCAGGAGGGAACGGAAGATAGCCCGAACCCCTTATTCGGCGTTAACCTCAGGAGAGGAACTGACTTTGGTACAGAGGACGAGCTTGGGGAAATCGACGAAAGCCTGTTTGAGCCGCGAGTAGCTATGCTTCAAGACGCCGAAAACGGGATATCTCCAGGTACGGTCGATAGGCATATCGACGCTATGAGAGCGCAATTAGGAAACACTCACGGGGAACGGAGACAAAATGTACTGGACTGGGATTTGGAGCAGAGCCACAACTTCGATCTACGCCGCAGATTGAGCCAGCTTCCCAGGTTCGGACTTGCCCCCACAAGAAGAACTCTATTCGGGGATATACCATTAGAACCAGGAAATATCCGGATAGGAGAGCCTACTGGGGAAGAGCACCAAGAAGATACACAAGGTGAAGAGCCGGATAGCGATCTAGGTCGGCGGATGGAATCCATCGAGAGGAAGATGGAAGAACTACTTCGGGCCGTATCCCAAGGACGTGGAGGCCCTCCATCCTCACCTCACCAGCTGTCAAGTCAACCACCACCGCCTTCGGGTCCACCACCACCGCCGTTCGCACAACCGCAAAATTTTAACCAGCTTCCGCCGCCAAACCGGCCTGAAGAACAGCCAGAATACCTCGAGCTGGGACTAGCACTGAGGAATATAAAAAGTTTCGATGGCAACGATCCTAGTAAACTCGATGGATTCATACTATCGTGCGAAACAGTCTGGGAACGTGTGCGACCTGGGCAGCGGTCTACTCTACTTGCTCTCATATTTAGTGGCAAATTGGAAGACAGAGCAACTCGGGAGATGAAGCACAAAACCATCACCACCATCGAGGAATTAAGAGTTGAATTGGAAGCTCTGTACGGGAAGCGGAAATCACTTGCATCTCTACAATATGAATTTTGTCTATTACGTCAAGGAGCTAAGGAATCCGTTTCTGCCTACGCCACACGAGCAGAGAGACTTACGGTGGAAGTTATAGAAAAACTCTGCGAAAGCGTCGCACCACAGGGCGCTCCTTACATCGAAGAAGCCACAAGGAAAAGTGCTCAGATGAATTTCGAGAACGGATTGTGCAAGGAAGTGCAAACTATCGTTCGATCGAGAAATTACCAGAGTCTGCATGATTCTGTAGTTGGAGCTATTGAAGTCGAAAGAATGACGTCTCCAAAATCTTTTAAATATAATAATGAAGGCGGAAATTCCCGTCATTCATTGTCTGCTACTGGACCAGCTCTGCCTAAATGTTTCAGGTGTAATAGGACGGGGCATTTAGCACGCGATTGCAGGAAATCAGGACGGCACAGCCTCCCTGTACCGGGACCTAGTAAAGAGGTGAATCAAGTAAGCGTTACTTGTGCATATTGCAAGAAACCGGGACATACGTTGAAGCAGTGCAGGAAACGTGAGAGAGCTAGAAAGGAGAAGCAGGATGGAAACCAGAAGTCGGAGCAGCCTCCCAAGGCCAGCGTCAACGGGATGACGATAGGAACGTTCCAGGTGAACACTGTCGACACAACCGAAGAGCCAGCAGAGATTCATCAAATATGTGTTGTGAAGTCGACAACCACAGGTGGTACGGCCAACGACTTCCACATAGAATCACCTATGAGTACGGTTGACATGCTTACCTTGAAAGCCGATACCGGAGCTTAATTGTGCATTATCAGCAAGAGTGCACTGAGAGCGGATACAGCGATAGAAAAATCGGAAGTCTACCTCGAAGGAGTAAGTGGCAAAAGAATAAAAACGCAATACGCCGTTAGAATTACGTTAGTAACACCGGCTGTTACTATATCACATTTATTTCATGTGATACCGGATGATGTACCTCTCGGGGTGCATGGGTTCCTGGGAATTGATTTCATGAAAAAACATAATGTCGATATTCTCGGAGGAACATCTATAAAGATGTACGGGCATAGTATGCCCTTGATAAACGGGAGTTTGAAATTAAATTGCCTTCTCGTAGCGAGAATATCACCTACGCATCCACCAACAGCAAATTAATTGGGGTCATCGAAAAACGTGACATCGCCAACGGAGTAATACTTGGAGCGTGTGTTATGACGCCTCAAGGAAATAGCTGTGTGGTAAGCTTGGCAAATACTACAGCCGAGGAAATCGAGGTTGATCGGCCCATGGTAAGACTCGAACCACTGGCATCAGCTAAAAATTCGAGCAGCAACGAGGCCGACGATCCCGCGCACGAAGTAAACACTGTCGGTGCGGGGAGAGGAGCTACGCGACTCTCGAGACTAAGGACAGAGATAGATGTATCTCATCTCAACAAGGAGGAAATGGAGACTCTTCGGGACATATGCAATGATTATGAAGATATTTTTTATCTAGAAGGAGACAAGCTGCCATGCACAGATATGGTGGAGCACCATATCCCATTGAGGGAGGGAGTGCTGCCCATAAAGGTCAGCCCTTATCGTCTGCCTGAAGCCCACAAACAGGAAGTACAACGGCAAACGGAGGAAATGCTACGGGATAGCATAATACGTCCCAGTCGGAGTCAATGGAACGCGCCGCTGTTGGTAGTGGCCAAAAAACCTGACTCAGCAGGTAAAAGGAAGATGCGAGTCGTAGTAGATTTTTGCAAGTTAAACGAGGCCACCATCGGGGACTCTTATCCACTGCCCAATATAAACGAGATTTTGGATCAGCTGGGACGTGCGCATTACTTCACCACCCTTGATTTAGCATCGGGATTTCATCAGATTCCCATGGCTGAGGAAGATAAAGCAAAGACGGCTTTTTCTACACCACAGGGGCATTTTGAATATACACGAATGCCCTTCGGATTAAAAAATGCTCCACCAACCTTTCAAAGGTTGATGAATTCTGTTTTGGCAGGATTAGAAGGACTGAAATGCTATGTCTATCTGGATGACATAGTGATATTCGGAGGATCACTAAAGGAGCATAATGAACGACTCCGAGAGGTATTCCAGCGACTACGAGAAGCAAAACTCTCATTGCAACCGAGTAAGTGCAGGTTCTTGAGAAAGGAGACGCAGTACCTCGGGCACATCATTTCGGAGGATGGCGTGCGACCAGATCCGGATAAAATAATTGCTGTGAGGAACTTCCCTACACCATGCAACGTGAAGGGTGTGCAGTCCTTTTTGGGTTTGGCTGGTTATTATCGAAAATTTATAAAAGACTTCTCGAAAATAGCCAAGCCCTTAACCGAGCTTATACGGAAGGACGTTCCTTTCGTTTGGACACCACGGCAAGAGGAGGCTTTCGAGGACTTACGAAATGTATTAACAACGGCACCGGTACTCCAATATCCCGATTTTAAGAAGCCTTTTGTCGTCACAACGGATGCTTCAGACAAGGCCATCGGAGCTATCTTGTCGCAAGGAATCGTAGGAGAGGACCTGCCTATTTGTTATGCAAGTCGCACGTTAAATAAGGCAGAGCAAAACTATACTACGACGGAGAAGGAGCTCTTGGCCATCGTGTGGGGAATCGCGCAATTTCGACCATACGTCTACGGTACTCATTTCACAGTCGTCACAGATCACAAGCCCTTAACCTGGCTTTTTGGGGTCAAAGATCCAGGGTCGAGACTCATGCGATGGAAAATAAAATTGTCGGAGCATGAATTCGACGTGCAGTACAAGGCGGGTAAGCGTAACACCAACGCAGATGCATTGAGTCGCATATATGTAGCTACGCGCTCACAAGTAAAGGAGAGAGAAACAGCAAGCGCACCGCCGAGAGAGACAGCATGTGAGCCAGCGTGCGGGAAGGACGCCACCAGCTCAGGCGGCCACAGCATGGGAGTGGAAGAAAGACGAATGATATTACGTGAATATCACGATACACCTTTAGGCGGGCATCAGGGAGCCTCAAGAATGCTGAAGCGTATCCAGCTGAGCTACACCTGGCCTGGCTTACGTAAAGATGTGGAAGAGTACGTGGCACAATGTGACAAATGTCAAAAAAATAAAATTCGCCCTATGATTAAGGCACCTATAGTAATCACAGACACACCGACAAAAGCTTTCCAGAAATGTGCCATGGATATTGTCGGGCCTATGCCTGAGACGGAAGGAGGTAATAAATACATACTTACTTTTCAAGATTTATTAACTAAGTATAGTGTCGCCATACCACTGCAAAATCAACAAGCCAACGAGGTAGCAAAAGCATTTGCGGAGGAAATTGTGTGCCGCTATGGTACACCTGAGATTGTACTCACGGATCAGGGTACGAACTTCCTTAGTGCAACATTTAAGGGAGTATGCAAACTCCTGCATATTGAAAAAATACAAACCACAGCCTATCATCCCGAGTCCAACGGTGCGCTGGAGCGTTCCCACAGGACACTGGCTGAGTATCTGAAAAGCTATGTGGATGAAGACCAAGGGAATTGGGATCAATGGTTACCATATGCCATGTTTTCATATAATACGACGCCGCATACTTCTACAGGTTATACACCTCATAGTTTGGTATTCGGAGAAGAAGCAGATCTTCCAACAGCTTTGCAGAGGGTACCAAGAGCTACATATTCATATGAAGATTACGCCGCAGAATTGCGAGAACGACTTCGTGCTGCTTGGACTTCGGCACGAGATAACCTGAGAGCGTCGAAGGAGCGAGCCAAGCTGCAGTTTGACAAGAAGGCCAAGATTCAGGAATTTCGTGTGGGTGACAAAGTTCTACTGCACGATGAGACGATACGTCGTGGAAGATCGGGGAAATTGACACCACAATGGGTCGGACCATATATGGTGGAGGAGGTCCATTCAGCCTCAAATTATACTATCAAAAAGGGACGGCGGAGCATCAAGGTACATGTGAACCGTCTCAAGCATTATATCGAGCATTAGTCATGTCTCGAAGATAGCAGAGCGGCAGGAGAGTGGAGTTGGGCGAGCGACGCAGAGGAAATTGAAAAACAAATATGTATGTGGAAAAATAATATTTTTTATTTTTTGAAAATTGCAATCCACAATGCGGGCACGGAGGAGTGAAAACCCCGAAAAGGCGCTGAAGGCCCAAGGGATCGGGGATGGCACCAATCATTGGATTGCTGTCCCACAGCATGTCCACACCTCTGCTGCGGAGTCGACGCTGTTGTCGAACTTTTTCGGCCTCTCGTACGAATTCTGTGAGGTACTGCGGTCGACGGGGTTCCTGAGAAGGGAACAACGCTTTCTGGAAAAGCAAAACGGAAGATTTATTATGAAAAATTATTATTACAAAAAAATATATATATCTATATTTTTTTTGGAACACCATGAGAATTTACCATTACTCGGTAGAATTCGGGATTGAATTCTTGACCGGGGAAGTGATGAGCGACCATTCCTACGTTCATGGTTGAGAAGATGGGATATTCGTTCTGTTCTGGAACGGAAACCGGAGCTGAGTGACAGTACTGCCTGGGGCCGGTTAATTTATATTACCGGTCCAAGCCTTGCAATGGATATTTGTATTGGCCTGACCTTATTATTTTTGTTTTTGGCACACTGTTACAGGGTATCACTGCTGAATCAGCTGGTAATTGCCGTTGATTCCAATGCTTCATACGAGGTCAAGAAGTTTCGTGACGCACCAGGAATCTTTTTTGAGGAAATTGGTAGTCTAAACATTTTTTCCGACACGTGGAATCTCGCTATCCATGTGGACATAAAACTTCTGGCTCAGCAGGAAGCGAATTTCGTGGTGCAGCTTCACCGCCTCCAAGAGAATTGTAAGCAAGATATGGAGGATAATAGCCAATGTCAGGCGCTATCCGACACAGTAGTACGAGTCAACGAGAAGATACAGCACAGCATCGGAATTTTTCACGATTTGGTGGGAGCAGAGCATAGTCGTAAACGCAGAGGACTTATTGACGGGTTGGGCTCAGTAATAAAGGCCCTTACTGGAAATATGGACTCGTCTGACGCCGAACGCATAGCTGCCGAATTGGAGAGCGTTCGGAAGAACGAAGAGACCCTAAAGAAGGGATTAAGGGATCAGGTGCAGGTGGTTGAGTCAGCATTGGAGTTGTTTAACCGTACTGCACGAATTACCCGTGAAAACGATCATGCTCTATGGAAATTAATTACGCGAACCAATGCGGATTTTAAATTGAGAGGAGATCGTCTTGCAGCACGACAACGTCTCGACGAGAGTATTGCCGCCATAGAAGCCTACGCAGAGTCGCTACTGGGTAGTGTAAGGGAGTTGGTCCATATGTTCTCCAGTATAACGACTGGTACAGTGAGTCCAGCCATGCTTAGCCCGGAGAAATTAACGGAGTATCTAACGGAAGCGTTACCACATATTCCACGAGGACACAGCTTCCCTCGTCAGGTTACTCGAACTGATGCGGTCCATCTACTACGGTTATCTACGGTGAAGGCGTTTCGAAAAGGTGGTATGGTAGTGGTACTGCTGGAAATACCACTCATCAGCCAAGCAGATTTTAGCGTTAACCGGGTGTATCCATTACCAAGGAAGTCGGTCAACAACACCTATTTCTATATGGAAACATCCGAGGATCTCGTCATCGTCAACAGGGAAAGCCGAAGTTATCTTCGAATGTCGAAGAATGAACTAGATGCCTGCAGGATTGACGGAGATAAATATTATTGTAATTCGCAGCATCCAGTACTAGCTGTGAACGACGATGCGCCTTGTGAGGTTATCATGTTCGCAACGAATGCAGTCGGCGAGGAGCATCGATGCCCGAAGCGTGTTATAAAGCTGACCCGTCCTTTGGTCATGAGTATGCAGCAGCCTGGCCGCTGGTTGTATACCGCGCCGGGAGAAGAAGCGGTCAGCATATCATGCGATGGACGACCAGTTCAACAAGAGATCTTGGAGGGTACTGGAATATTAACCTTATCCGGGAAATGTGTTGCGACAGCCCAGGATTTTAAGGTCGGAACGGTGAGGCGCATTACCCAGGATGTTCGAGATGGGACTTTTATCCCTGCATATAACCTAACCCTATCGGAATACGAAGAGAAGGCCGTTCCGAAAATTATTAATGTACAAGAAAGCGCAGTGCTTCGGAATATTGTCAGCAATCCAGAGGAGCTAAATAACTTGGGAACGCGTCTACGCCAGATCGACGGTGACCTGGAAGCTGTGCAGACCAATCGGACGAAATTATTTTATACTATGGGCCAATATTCCATTAGCGCGATAGCGTTGCTGGTGCTGGTTGGTTTCTCGTTGAGATCATTGGTGAAAATGATCTGCCGTTCAAGGAGGACCACGGAACAGCCAACGACGGAAGAAACGGAAGCGAACATAGTCTAAGGAGGGAATGAGGGTTCCGAGGGGAAAAATATATATATTCTTTTCCATTTCGGGAAGAAATAATCTTTATTCCTATATCTACATAGGGATTCCGATTTAAGTGTGTGTATATATATATATATATATGAAGGCTGCCAAATGGACCACAGCATCTTGGATCACCACCGGCATCCAGGCATCGTCTGGAGGAGAAAGCTCAACGGGAGATGTCCATGGAGCGCTCTGTAGTTAATGCTGTGCGGGTCCAGGACAAAAATCTTCGGATACGTTGCCGGGGAATCCTTCGCCGGTTTCGTGACCCTGCCAGATGACACCTGGGAGGAAGAGGAAGTGGCGGCCTGAAAAATACCGATAATTTATAGGACCATTATTATGACTGTCTCTTTTAATTTGTTTTTTTTTAATAATTAGTTAACTTATCTTTGTTTGTTTGCCCATTGCGGAAGAGTCCAAGTTGATTATTGGTTATTTAAAAAACGAACGGTCGTTAATATAGGAAGCCGAAGCTGCTGCGTCAGCTTCGCGGTATTCGACCAGGGGCACGCTAAACTCGGTATCGCCGCGGTTCGGAAGCGGGTCAATATCTCCGAAGCTATGGGAGATCGGGTTTTTCGATCGCAGGGAATAATTTTCAAAAGGAAATGATGTATTTTTCTTTTAATGTTTGGGTTAAAATTAATGTAAATATGTGGGTCATATTTTTGTTAACTGGTTTCGGACGAAAAGAAAATTGTAATTTCTTTTCTTTTTAAGGGGGGAGGGATGTTGTACCCCGATTGCGTGTACAGGTATGCACATTCGTGCGTACATACGCGCATGCATATTTTCGGGCTTCGCGCTCGCGTTAGAGTAATGCGGTCAACTCGCGACCGAGCGTACGAGCCGAGTCAGCATTTTTCGAGTTCGATGGATACTTTGTATACATCTTTTCGAATATCTGTTTTAAAAGATTCGAATGAGAACTTTAAAACAGTAAATAATAAATAATAAACAATGCTCGGAAAATGCTGATGTGACTGCTCTCACCTTAATATATAAGGACCGGAGAGCAGCCACGGAGGTTAGATTAATTTCTGGAACTGTACGGTTTGGATCGACTGAGATTCGAGCAAGGAATCTCAGTATCATCTTTTAAGCTCATCGACGTACGATTGATTTATCATTTGTAATTAGAGCCGAGAATTCGTGATATAATAAATTATTCTTTTATTAATATTCGGATATTATTACTTGGGTTCTAACCCTTCACTGGTATACCCCAAAACTAGAGCAACCAAAACCCGGGGACGGATTTTGGCGGCATAACACATACTTCGAGTCATTCTGTTCACTGTACTTCGCATTCCACACGGTTCCACACGCAAAATACTTCTAATAGACTCGACGAAAATTTTATTTCGTGGAGTCACAAAGAACCTCCCAAAACGCATTTGGATTCTACATTAGGTTTGGATACTTTTAATGATGCGACGACGAAAAATAGAACGTCGATTAGTGTCGTTGAAGATTTCGATGTAAGGAGTCACACAGAACCTCCTATTCATCTTTCAGAGCTCGATGCCCCGACACAACCCGTTTTCAACGACGTTCCTGCGGCGTGAAGAATATATATGGGTCATTCCACGGGATTTCGAACAAGAAAAAACCCGACCGACTCCAATTTTCGCCTAATTTTTTTATATTGTTGACTATGTCAAACGGAGCATCTGTGAATTTTTTGAGAATTTTATTCTTATATTTCGACGAGCCATAAAATAAAAGGTGAAAAAATGAAAAAAAAATCTGACGTCAAGTGGAATAATGATATCGACAAAAATAACTAGGTCAAAATTTTCGTAATTCAACACAGTTTACGGTAAAAATAATCAAAATAAAAAATAAACATAACTTCTATTTTATTTATGTTTTTTACCAAGAAAAGGTACCATTTCGCTAATTTGCCCCCCTCCGATTTCAATACAAAAAATCACGAATATACTACATGGAGTCCCAAACATTTGAAGCACAAGCCCAAGATGGAGAACGCATTTTACCCATTTTTAAAAAAATATTTCGGGTAATTGATTTTTTAAATTTTCTTCCAATCTTCTGCGTATTTTTTTATGTAATTGGTAATATTAAAAGGAGCTTATGTGATTTTTTTCATAATTTTATATGTAGATGTATTCGATTCATTAAATGTAATCGAATTACAAATTTTAAAAATTTTAAAAATTTAAAAAAAAGAAAGCGATCAGCTGATCGCTTTCTTACTCACTCAGTGGCCGCTCGAGCGCTGGCGTCGCGAGATTCGCCTAGGGTACGCCTGGGGCGTGCGATCAGCTGATCGTCTAGTTACGCACGCAGTGGCCGCTCGAGCGCCAGCGTCGCGAGATACGCCTGAGGCGTATAGTAATTTTGTTATTTTTTTAACTTAATCGGAGAGGTCCATATAAGTGAAATGGTAAGGTAAACGTACCAATGGCGGGACAGGTCCCAATTGAGGAACACTAAAGGGATATTTGTAGATATTAAGAGTTTAATGGATAAAATATATAAAATAACTCTTACAATTGTATCTGTTATATATAATTAACATACACGAAAAAATTTCATGTTTTTTATTGTAAATTGAAAATTTCCGTAACAAGTATATTAGCGGGCCAGTGGTGTTCGAGCTTTTTCAACAAATCCCTAAATCAATTAACTAAGGAGAGCCGAATAATCATTAATATGATACCCCGGACATTATAGTTCGTTCGAGACTTTCCATAGGTATTTCAAATTCAGAAATTCTTAAGGTTTAAGATTACAGTGTCAAATATTACGTATAATATCTTAAAACTCGTAATATTTGTGTCCCGTTATTGGAGCTGGCTGAATATACGTTGGCCCCACTGTCCATCGTGTGTCCCGCGACTGGAGCAGGTATGCTATCTTGCTGCAACCCAGAGCCGGGACAAAATCGCAGGATTGACATTTTAAGACGGATGTTTGGTTATGCGGTAGTAAGAATTTAGTGATAACGATAGCGCAGTTAAGAATAAGGACTTCCGGATTCCTTATAAACCCACGGCAGTAAGTACATATAGTATTAATAATGACAAGCTATAAAATATCGACACGGATGGTATACTATTTGCATATTCATTCGTTAAGCACTTGAAAGAGGTTATGTTGCCATTTCCACATCCAGTTGCTTACTTTCCCTAAAATACAGATTTATGTACAATCCTTATGATAAAACATAATTAAAAAACATGAACAACAAAATAAATATATGTATATATTAAATAGTTTTTTTTAATCTTTTAGCGTGGAAACTATGTCTGCAAAGGCGCCAAGGTAATACAGCCAAACCGATGTCGAGAACGCTGTGGAGGCTGTGCAGTTAGGAATGCCTATACGGACTGCGAGCACAAATTATGGAGTCCCGAAGAGTACAATCTTCGCCAAGGTCAAGGGTCTTCGTCCGATTGAGGCAAAATTGGGTCCACCGTCTGTTTTGACTAGAGACGAGGAGAAGCTGCTGGTCAAATGGTTATTCCATTCCGCCGACAAAGGCTTTCCAGTCACCAGGGACCAGCTTCTGGACTCTGCGAAGGCTCTCATTTTAGAGCTGGGGCGTGAAAACCCCTTCACCGACGATCGGCCAGGTCGACATTGGTATGAAGGATTCTGCCGACGAAATCCTGAGCTGTCTGAGCGAGTGGCACAGAATTTAACATACAATCGAGCATCAGCCACAGAAGAGAAATTGAAGAATTGGTTCAACGAGGTTTCGAGGCATTTGGCTTCAGTAGACTTGTTAAATATTGATCCGTCGAGAGTGTTTAATTGCGACGAGACAGCATTTATGTTGTGCCCCAAAGCAGGTCATGTGATCGTACGTAAGGGAGCGAAAGGCGTTTATAAAATAGTGAATGGTGATGAGAAGGAATGTCTCACGACACTTTTCATGGTTAACGCCGCCGGCACGATGGTACCGCCTATGATAATGTATTGGTACCAAAGAGTTCCTGCCAGCGTTTCGCAAAATGTACCAAAAGGTTGGAGTATTGGTACGTCTGAACGAGGGTGGATGACCGCTGAAACTTTTTATGAGTACATAGCCAACATCTTCTATCCCTGGCTTCAGGAAAATAACGTGGAGTTTCCAATCGTACTCTTCGTCGACGGACATTCTTCGCATTTAACTTTACCTCTGAGTAACTTTTGCCGAGAACATCAAATCGAGTTGGTTGCTTTATTTCCAAATGCTACTCATATTTTGCAACCATTGGATGTAGCTGTTTTCCATCCACTGAAAACCGCATGGAAGAAGGCCGTAAATCATTGGCGTCTAGAAAATAACGGGGCACGATTAATGAAAGAACGGTTTGCACCTTTGTTAAAGACGACGCTGGACTCAATAAACCTCACGATGACCATTAAGAAAGGTTTTGAAACCTGCGGTTTGTCGCCGTTCTCAGTTGATGCCGTCGATTTCAATGTCCTCAAGAAAGGACAAACCTCGAGAACAACTGGGTCCAGTGATGCATTCGAGAATGAAGTTCGAAGCGTAGGTATTTCGGGAAATGCGGAGAAGGTGCAATTCTTTGAACAACAATTGTCTGCACCTTTGCTGGAGGCTTTCCGACGATCAGAAGGCACAAGAGTTTGGAGTGGAGAAACGAAAAATGAAGGGCTTTTTCAGATCTGGCTTCAAATGAAGGGACTCGCTGGTACAAGGAGTAGAAATATTTTCATTATAATATTTTAGCATGAGATAATTTTTTACAGTGGTTTTGAAAGTGCTGTTCAATTGTTACTTGTATTAATTAGTTTTTCGGTTTTTTAAATTTAAGAAGCTAATAATCAAGGTCCTACGGAAAATATCCGTCAATTCAAAGACATCAACAGTGGAAATGAGGTTCTGATGAACGAAACCTGCATGGAGATGGCCGATGTAGAAAATCTCACCATTCACAACCCACTGAAGAACGCCGAATCAGTTACTGAATTAGATGACATAGAGGCCACTCTTCAGCAACAAGGTTCCGTAATTTTTAACGTAAACGAGAGCGGCACACTCCTGCGAGTAAACACCGAAGAAACGATCGATAACCCAGAAATCGCAATCGTAGATAGTGGTATCGTCGAAAGTCGAGCTCCTGAAGGGACTTTGCGTCCATTCGCAAATGCTCTGTTTTGGCCTGCGGAGGTAAAAAACAAAAAGAAACCGAAAAGAACTGAGAAAGTTCCAACCGTTGCAACATTCGATGAGTGGCTGATCTACCACGAATCACGAGAACAGCAAAAACGCGACAAGTTAAAAGAGAAAGAGCAAAGGCTGGAAAAGAGGATATAAATGCGCGAAGAGAAAAAAATTCAGGACGCTGAGAAAAAAAAGGTCCAAGAAGAAAAAAAACGCATACAGGCCGAAAAAAAATTGCAACTAGAAGCAAAAAAACGAGATTTAGCCGAAAAAAGAAAGCAGCAAGAAAGAAATACCAGTGCTGCTCCAAAAGGAAAGAAACAACGTATAACAAAAAATTAATGTATGAACTTTCGTTTCAACTTTCGACATTTTAATGATGTTATGTTTCATTGTTAATTTATTAAAATATATATATTTTATAAACATATACGTTTTATTCATTGCATCATAGGTGTAAATATGTGTAAGTACCGAACATTTTTTAGCAATTCTTCTCAAGTAGATGCAGTAAAATTTGTAGATGTCCACCGATACGCACATTTGATGTCCCGACAGCGGGACATGCACAAAAATACCCGTCCCGGCACTGGTACATCTGCACTTTCCAGCGTTTTAATCAATAACTATTTTTAAACCGATCAGAAATATGTTTTTGTATTGTTTTTACAAACTAGAAACTCTAACCTTCGAATTCGTTACCACCATTTGCTATAATAATTAATATATGCATGCGAAAATTGGCTTACAAAACAGACACCGCCTTATACGTCCCGCCATTGGTACGTTTACCTTACCTTTTTTTGTAAAAGACGCAACGAAAATACAATTTTAAAAATTTGTAATTCGATTACATTTAATGAATCGAATACATCTACATATAAAATTATGAAAAAAATCACATAAGCTCCTTTTAATATTACCAATTCCATAAAAAAATACGCAGAAGATTGGAAGAAAATTTAAAAAATCAATTACCCGAAATATTTTTTTAAAAATGGGTAAAATGCGTTCTCCATCTTGGGCTTGTGCTTAAAATGTTTGGGACTCCATGTAGTATATTCGTGATTTTTTGTATTGAAATCGGAGGGGGCCAAATTAGCGAAATGGTACCTTTTCTTGGTAGAAGACATAAATAAAATAGAAGTTATGTTTATTTTTTATTTTGATTATTTTTACCGTAAACTGTGTTGAATTACGAAAATTTTGGCCTAGTTATTTTTGTCGATATCATTATTCCACTTGACGTCAGATTTTTTTTTCATTTTTTCACCTTTTATTTTATGGCTCGTCGAAATATAAGAATAAAATTCTCAAAAAATTCACAGATGCTCCGTTTGACATAGTCAACAATATAAAAAAATTAGGCAAATTTGGAGTCGGTCGGGTTTTTTTTTGTGCGAAATCCCGTGGAATGACCCATATATATAAGTTATACGTAGTGGTGGCATATATCCCTTATATATGCATATGAAGAGTGAATGCGTTGCGCTGTATATTTAAGTATCGACGGCTGATAGCGTATCGACCGCGCGAATTATGGATCTTCATACATTTGGGGATTGCGCAACAGGAATTCGATCGCGAGTATCCCGTCTGTATAGCGACAGGTAAACTGTGTCACTGACCAGCGCGGGCGAGTATCCCTACTCTCCCCAGTCGTCCGCGAACTGTTCACGCACCGTCACGTTTATATGGCTACGCTATACGATATATCGAAAATATCTAATGGATCTATTTTTATGCAATCCGCATTGTAAAAAGAAAAACAATCTATTTAGTGTGTGCACGAGTGAGAGTGGTCGCGATTAGGTATCGTATTTTTTTTATTTATATTATATTTAACCCGGAAATTATGATTTAAAACTTGAGCACGCCGCTTAACCCATATATCACTATATAGGTCGGCTGGGCGCGCACATATAGTGCCTCCAATATTCTAAACGCGTTGAGCACGTTTAGTTGTTGCATCAATCGGCTCGGAGTAAAAAATCACTCCTGTTTTCGGAAGATCCTCATACTCTCTGCATCCGAGGGTGAAAATAGCCTTCGGTCAATGGGAAAAGAAAATGGACATTATTGGATTTTTGCGAGCCGCGAGGTGTTCGATGCGACTGTGACGTCAGCGGCTCTCCATAGACCACGTATATCTATATCTCTATATGTGTCCCTTGGAACTCACGGAAGAGTGTCTGTTTCGAGCTAAGTACTCGTGATATTTAATAGTGAATACTAACTCCTGAAACGAAATGCTATCGAGATTTATGAGACGGTAGTGAAATTATTAATGAAAATTAATTATGTGGTTTGCGAGGAGGAATGAAATGCAATTGTGAATGAAAATTAATGATATGGTTTGTGAGGAGGAATGAAATGCAATTGTGAATGAAAATTAATGACATGATTTGTGAGAAGGAATGAAATGATAGTAATAATGAAAATGAATAATATTATTTGTTAATGATATATGAACCGAAATAGATGAGAAAAATTAATGATATGACTTGTTAATGATATATGAAATGAAATTAATAATGAAAATGAATAATATTATTTGTTAATGATATATGAGATGAAATCAATACGAAAATGAATAATATTATTTGTTAATGATATATGAACAGAAATAGATGAGGAAAATGAATGATATGACCTGTTAATCATGTATGAAATGAAATTAATAATGAAAATGAATAATATTATTTGTTAATGATATATGAACAGAAATCGATGAGGAAACATTAATGACATGCCTTGTTAATGATATATGAAATGAAATTAATAATGAAAATGAATAATATTATTTGTTAATGATATATGAACAGAAATAGATGAGGAAAATTAATGATATGGCTTGTTAATGATATATGAAATGAAATTAATAATGAAAATGAATAATATTATTTGTTAATGAGATATGAACTGAAATTAATCATGAAAATTAATAATATTATTTGTTAATGAGATATGAACTGAAATTAATAATGAAAATTAATAATATTATTTGTTAATGGGATATGAACTGAAATTAATCATGAAAATTAATAATACTGTTGGTTCATGATATTTTAAATGAAATTCATGAAGGAAATTAGTGAAATAATGTGTTAATGATTACTGAACTGAAATTGTTAATGAAATTGATTTGTCAATGATAAATAAACGCGCGTGAGGAATTAAATTGTGCTGGCCAATATTGTACGATTTCTAGGGTATGGAATAATGCAAATATAGTTGATGGTTATTCGGCCTTGTTACTCGGGTCAAGAATTTTTTTTATAATAATAATTCACATATTGCTCTGAAACTTCATAAATAATGGTCTGTAATATGAAAGAGACAAAATCCGGTTTAGTTGCATTAATCTTTTCACCATAATTGCGGAAGTCCCATGAATAAAATTAATTTATGTATATCATTAAAGGAGAAAATTTTACAAATGGCGCCCAACGTAGGGCCCGAGTAATGAAGGTTATATACCATAAACAATATTTTTGATTAAGAAGCGATAGAAGCGATTAAGGGTTTTAGGCCGTCTACATGCTTACTTGATCGGGAGCGAGAAGAACTAATAATTCAGATAGGACTAACAGAAATACTTTAAACAGTGAACCTTCAGACATGCCAAATAATATAAATAATGTGAACCCCTTAGATCCAGCGAATATGGGGGATAATTTAGCGGAACAATTGCGAATCGAACGAGAACGCACGCAAAGGCAGCGGACTGAATGGGAAGCGTTGAGGGTGCGTTTAATCGGCGAGCTAAGCGAGTTGCGTGAAGCGCAGCAGCGCCAGCAGGTCAAAATATTGCAGCTACGAGCGGAAAACCAGCAACTCCGGAATAATTCGCATGCGAGTGATGAAGGTAACAGTAACTCACAAATGTTAAACGGGCTTGTTCGTGGAATTCAATCAATGAATATCAATTTAAAGCCACCGAAATTCGGAAATGATCTATCGGTAAATCCTCACGAGTTCGTGGAAAGTGTGGAAAAATATTTTTTAATCAAGAAAGTGCATGATGATTGAAAGCTATTAGTATTAGAGACACTTTTGGGAGGGCGTGCTCGAGATTGGTACCGAGCACAGTCAAGTGCCGCTATAAATTTCGATGCCTTTAAAATCGCATTTTTCGAAGAGTTTTATTCGGTGTTGACACAAGTACGGCTCAAAGCTCAGTGGGCGGCACGCCGTTACACGTCCGCGGACGGACCGATGCAGTCATACTTTCTCAAGCAGGCTAGCATGGCACAGTACTTTACTCCGAAGCTTGATCATTACGAAATTAATTACACGGTGGTGCAGCAACTCCCAATGCGCGCTAGAGATGCTTTAGTAACTGTCGACTATGGAGAAACGAAGATAGTAGCTAGGGCGCTGGCACAGCTTGACGCGTTAACGGAAGAAATGCGAAACCGCGAGTATCGTCGTTCGCCCTCAAGCACTAATTCCAGTTTTAACAGTTCGTACAATACTAGTGGAGGCAGCGGAGGGCTATACTAGTAGTTCGCCTAACCATGTGGAAATCAAACTAACGTACACAATAACTCGCGTCCTTCTCAAAATCATTCCCACAATAACTCGAATGCTTTTCAATCTCAGTCGTCCAACAACACGTATTCTTCTCAAAGTAATTCGCCTCAAAACTCGAGATCTCCACAATCGCCTGCGTATCGTGCTCGAGGTTTAGATGTGGAAGTCCGTGGAAGCTCCGTGGTACCCGTTACCCAATCTTACGATGCCACCACCAAACTTCTAGCTGGCAAATAATCCACAAAATTACGCGTATGCATCGGTGGAAAATGCCACTGACTCTGTCGAGCAGAATCCCGAGACTTTAAACTAGTATGCGGCGCAATGATTCGGGCGTCCCATATGCTTCGTTATCCTTTTGATTTATTTGAGGACCTAGCTTCAACGATTACCAAGAAAAACGAACAGGAGTCTGACAAAAAGGCTTTGCAAGTATCAACATGTCCACACGTGATTCTTTTGCTGTTTAACTTTCCGATCTCGACGCTTTTAGATACGGGTAGCCAAGTTACGTGTATTTCCGAAAAGTTTTTTGTCTATCTCGGGAAATTTAGCAAGCTCACCGTGTTGCCGGTGGCAAACATAGTTGTTCTCACCGCAATTAGAGAAAAACCAACGCCGGTTCGGAAGCAAATTTTGCTTAAGGTGATGGTCGAGCAAATGAAGATCTCCACCGTGTTTCTCGTAATTCCACATTTGTCGAGCAGTATTATTCTAGGAAGTGACTGGATGTTACGCGTAGGAGCGATCGTCGATTTTTCGCGTGGTTCTCTAACCGTCAACAATCATGAAGTGCCTAAAGATCTCGTGTCGTTTGGTCGAAAGACTTCTGAGCGCTTGAGCGTGTCGCGAGATGACGATTTCACGTACATTCAGATCCTGTCCATAGCTAATCCGATTAAGGGGGGGGAGTCAGGTCAAAAATTTAAAAAAATCGATTATTTTTTTTTTCTGAGAAAACATTCATTTCCATGTAATCTATCTATTAGTAAAGTTATAAGCCGGAATTCGCAAAAATGGCTAAGTTTCTACGGTACCATTCATATTTAATTTTCTCAAAAGTCGTATAGAATATTATATTTGAATTTTAAATTATTTTATTTATTTATTTTTGTTATATGCAGACATTATGGCCGATTTTTTGTTCACACAAAATAATTAAGGGTGTTGAAAAAAAAAAAAATCAAATATTTTTTTTTTTTTTCTCTTCGGCAGTTTCGTTTAGTTAAGTACACCCTCTGAACCTGCAAAATCTTAGACCTGAATGCGAAAAAATGGCCGATTTCTGCAATATACCTGTTTTTTAATGATTTTTTTCTATATAATAAAAAGTTTATTACGTATTGGTAAATAAATTTTTATTTGTTTACCATTTTTTAAATCAGTTAGCGAAACGCGATACAAATGACGCGATGAGAGTGTAATGTCTTCAACGCAACACGTAACACTTACATTATATTCGAATTCGCGCGAATAATGGGACATGCGCTATGATATCTTAGCACGTATCGCATGCGCAGCGTGTTACTGCCTCGAGAAGTTACTTCTGCTACTTGCGAGACGCATAACCTCGAATTGACGTTTTTATTTTTCGTTCATACTATGTTATTAGTTTAATTCCGTTGGCCATTTACGGTTTTTTTTCAATCAATAGTGTTTAAAGCAGAATCATCAATCATCAGAAGTGATCAGATATGTAAATTTGTTATGAAGTGATGATTTAATGTTCGTGCAGCACATTTGTGAATGTGTCAACATTGGATACATTTTCAGTGATGTTGTCAATAAAAGTGATCATCCCCATATTATTTACAGGTTTTTTTCCAATTATGCATTCATTTACTTATTTATTTGTAAAAAAAAAAACATTTATTAATAACATTATTAATAATATTCTGTAATCTGACTTGCAAATAATATTTTTATTTTGTTCATTAAAGGTACTAAGGTGCCCCAAAGGTGAAAACAGCATAAACATTTTTATTTGAGTGGTAAGCTTTAGATGCCATTTGCCGAAACTTGGTTTTAAACCTATTCTGCGCGTGATTCAGACCAAACTGCTAGGCAGATTGGGCTGGTTGACGTCTCATTTTCTTCTTCATGAAAAGATACACCGGCTAAATGGAGCAAAAGTTAATAAAAGGTAATATTTTTCAAGTGACATAATTATTACTAAATAAATTTTATGCTATTTTCTAAATCAGTTATTAATTTTGCTTTCAGAATTAAAAAAAAATATTTTGCTCCATTTAGCCGGTGTATCTTTTTATGAAGAAGAAAATGAGACATCAACTAGCCCAATCTGCCTAGCAGTTTGGTCTGAATCACGCGCAGAGTGGAAAACCTAAGACCTTTGCTTAAGGAGGATGGATACCGTCTTTCTGGAGGGGTAAGGTCGGCTGGTGCGCGGGTTGCCGGGGAGGTAGTGTGCGATAGAGAGGTCCGTGACGAGCGTTTACTGGCGTACATTGTTGTACTATTCCGGCAGTTTTGTTTTTACATTTTCTCGGCAACCAAGCAAACGAATCATTTCGATCTTCGTGAAAGTTCTTTTCGAAACAACAAGGAATGCTTTGGTTCTGTTATCAACAATTGTTTATCATTTTGATTATACTTTCGATCATAGCGTTGGAAGTGTGTATAGTTCCCGCTATGTTGTCCATGTATAAGAGTGTAATTTCAATAATTAGTTTCTCGATAACCATCTAGACGATTAACATAAAATTTGGCATAGAGATGTAATTTTTATCTACGAATATCCTCCACAAATTTGAGCGCATGTTTATCATTTTGCGTTGGGTATCCACCCTCCTTAAGATAATATGGAAAGGCATACGCAAGTCAGATGGCAGTAAAAAATCCTTTCATCGAGTACCAACAATATAGTTCATTGATCATTTTTATATGCAAGAGAATTTGGATGATATTGAATTTACAAATTTAATTATTTTGACCTGACTCCCTCCCCTTAAGAATTTGTATCTCGGAAATCATAGTATAGACCATGTCGAGGGTGATAGAGACGTACTAGACTTGGGGGATGCGTTTAATAATGTTAGCAATCTTTCGAATAGTCTCAGTGTGGGGGATGGTCTGAGCCATGAAGAACCTCTTGTACCAAATGCTGCCAATATATCAAATGATACGGGTTTAATGGAGGAGTCGCCTGTCCCTCAGACTCAGGTGTCTGACGACGAAGACCATTAATTGGTCACTGCAGAAGTCGTTGAGGACATGTGCACGCTTTTTGATCTACCTGAAGAAATTCGGCAGCGCGTTCGTAACGAATATGCGTCTATCTTGTCGAGCGTCACGGTTGCACAGTGCACTATCGCGGAGGAGAGTAACGATGGGAGTAATGGAATTCTAGTTGATAGGGAGACTGATTGTCTAACGATTAGTGACGAGAAAGAGTTTAAATTGGTAGACGCTCGATACTCTTGCAATTTGTATAAAGAAGGAGAGGACGAAAAATTTTTCGATGATGTAAACACAGTTGTGTCAGCACTAACGCGGTGCGATGAATCTCAGCGCGACGCGGTCAAAAATTTGCTTTTGAAATACCAACGGGTATTTTCGTACAAGACAGACGGAGCGGGTGTTTATGAACATAAGATACGGTTAAAGGACAGCAATAGTTCGTCGATCCTATTCCGTTCCATTTGCATTGAGAGGCGCCGTCGGTAAAGAAATAATTGAAATGTTAGAGGCTGGAATAATCGAACGGTCTGAAAGTTCATTTTGCAATCCTCTGCGTATTGTAGAAAAGAAAGATGGGAGAATTCGCGTGTCTCGATGCTCGCTTTATAAACTGCGCGATTGAATCGGACAATGAAGTGCCACCAATCATCGGCGAGATCTTACAAAAGTACCATGGCACGAAGTGCATGTCTACAACCGACTTGGCTTACGGTTATTGGCAAATCCCATTAGAGCGGGAATCGCGGCCGTATACGGCTTTTTTGTACGGTTCGCAACTCTACCAATTTCGTCGGATCCCTTTTGGATTAAAGTCAGCCGGTAGTGGTTTTATTAGAGCTTTAAATTTCACATTAAGTAGTGAATTTGATTCATTTCTCACCTGCTATATCGATGATCTTTTGATTACGTCCCAGACCTTTGAGGAACATCTCCATCACCTTGATCTCTTATTTGGTAAATTAGAATCGCAGAATTTTACGTTGCGGTTAGACAAATCGTATCTTTGTCGTGAAGAAGTGGAGTTTTTGGGATTCATACTCTCGATTGAGGGGTTTCGGCCACGACCCGATAAGCTCGACGTGATTCGAAACTTTGCTGAGCCAAATAGTAGAAAGGAGCTCCAGATAATAGGGGTGTGCACCTACTATCGCCAATTTAGTGTACGTCACGCAAATCTCATTGACCCCTTCCGTCCTTTACTGAAAAGTAAAAGTGTATGGCTTTGGACGACCGAGCATAGTATCGCGTTCACCGCTTTGAAAGATGCATTTGCTGACAGCATTATGCTGAGGCATGTTCTTCCCAACGTGCCGTTCAGGTTGCAGACCGACGCCTCTGATAAAGGAATTAGTGGAATTTTGTATCAAACGTGTCCCACAGGAGAACACCGGGTGGTATCATTGGTTAGTCGATGTTTGAACTCAGCGGAGATTCATTACAATACCACAGAGAAGGAGCTCCTAGCTATTGTATATGCGATTGCGAAATGCCGCATCTACCTTGCGAGGATGGAGTTCTACGTTATTACCGATCACCAGGCGTTAACGTTCCTAAACACTACTCCGTTCCATACCGCACGGTTGGTTCGCTGGAGTATATATCTACAGCAATATTCGATGCTTATCCAGCACTGCACTGGTAGGGACAACATTGTCGCCGATTTTTTCAGCCGTAATCCGCATGGAAAATTCGAACCAGAAGGAAACGCTCATCGTCTAGTTATTGCGTGTTTTACTCGCGATCTCGATCTCGCTTTTCGGTGTGATACGAATCTGGCTTCTTATAAAACCCTGTACCGATTGACCTATCAGTACGATAAGTTACCTAAAGACATTCGCAAGGATCTGCAATCGATTCATGCGCTTCAGCGGACCGATCTTAAGCTAGCTCCAATAATTGACTCGATTGAAAAAGGTCTGTCGATTCCCTTCTACCAGACCCTCCATGGTATCCTCTTTCGAGCTGCTCAGGATGGGATACATTGGCAGGTGGCAGTACCTGAAAGCCTAACTAATCGTTTAATCACGTTTACACACGAAAAATTAGCTCATCCGGGGGTTTCTAAGACGTTGGCGTATCTAAAAATCCATTTCTTTTGGGAAAAAATGAATAAGCAAGTTAAATCTCATGTTCTCAGTTGCGATCTATGCCAGCGTGTCAAATCGTTAAACTACTCCATGCAGGGCGAGTTCAATATGGTACCAGCGAGTAAACCATCCGAATTGGTTACCGTTAATTTTTACGGCCCCCTCCCACGCTCAGTAGGAGGAGTATAGTACATATTCCTGGTTTTAGATGCCCACTCTAAATACGTAAAGTTATATCCTATTAAGACGGCCAACACTCGAATTGCTCTCAAGAAAATTCTCGACCACTACGTTCCAGAGGTGGGAAAGCCAGCACGAATTTTATCCGATAACGGCACTCAGTTTACGTCCCCCTCATGGACCATCGGTTTAGGCAACCAGCAAATACAAACGATCTTCTCGTCGATCCGACACCCGCAAAGCAATCCGATTGAAAGAGTTATGCGTTAGCTGGGGCGATTGTTTCCCACTTTGTGCTCCGATAGGCACACAAAGTGGGCACAATACATCCCACGAATCGAAACATTTTTCAATGTTACTGTCCATGCTAGCACCGGCTTTTCGCCTTATGAATTGCACTTCGGAACTCGAATAACCGAAAAATTAGACGAATTGCTTACGTTCCCGCCAGTAATCGAGTTATCGCATGAGGAAAAAATTGCTTTAGCTGAATCTAGAATGAAACTACATTTTGAGTACCGAAAACGCGCCCAGAAAAATGTCTCTAAGGTTCCGCTCGAGGTAGGCGATTTAGTCCTTCTCAAAGTACCTTTCCAGTCTGGCGCGATAGATCGCGTCAATTCAAAGTTTTTTCACCTTTTCCAAGGACCGTATCGTATTGCAAAAGTAATTGGCAACATCGCGTTTTTGTTAGTATACCCAAATGACCCAAAGACTGTAAAAAATGTATATAATCGTTGCAGTCTTAGAAAATATCACAGCCCCGTTTAATGTGTTGTATTACTGTTCTCTTTTTTTTTAGCTGTGTCACGATCTCTTAAGCTATACACTTCGATTGTTATTTATTTAGCGAACGGATCATCGTAAGGAAAGTCACGTTTCCGTTGACTAAATAAAGGGGGATAAATGTAGAATATATATATATATAAGTTATACGTAGTGGTGGCATATATCCCTTATATATGCATATGAAGTGAATGCGTTGTGCTGTATATTTAAGTATCGGCGGCTGATAGCGTATCGACCACGCGCATTATGGATCTTCATACATTTGGGGATTGCGCAACGGGAATTCGATCGCGAGTATCCCGTCTATATAGCGACAGGTAAACTGTGTCACTGACCAGCGCGGGCGAGTATCCCTACTCTCCCCAGTCGTCCGCGAACTCTTCACGCACCGTCACGTTTATATGGCTACGCTATACGATATATCGAAAATATCTAATCGATCTATTTTTATGCAATCCGCATTGTAAAAAGAAAAACAAATTAATTTAGTGTGTGCACGAGTGAGAGTGGTCGAGATTAGGTATCGTATTTTTTTTATTTATATTATATTGAACCCGGTAATTATGATTTAAAACTTGAGCACGCCGCTTAACCCATATATCACTATATATATATAAAAATCACTCCTGTTTTCGGAAGATCCCCATACTCTCTGCATCCGAGGGTGAAAATAGCCTTCGGTCAATGGGAAAAGAAAATGGACATTATTGGATTTTTGCAAGCCGCGAGGTGTTCGTTGCGACTGTGACGTCAGCGGCTCTCCATAGACCACGTATATCTATATCTCTATATGTGTCCCTTGGAATTCACGGAAGAGCGTCTGTTTCGAGCTAACTACTCGCGATATTTAATAGTGAATACTAACTCCTAAAATGAAATGGTATCGAGATTTATGAGACGGTAGTGAAATTATTAATGAAAATTAATTATGTGGTTTGTGAGGAGGAATGAAATGCAATTGTGAATGAAAATTAATGATATGGTTTGTGAGGAGAAATGAAATGCAATTGTGAATGAAAATTAATGACATGATTTGTGAGGAGGAATGAAATGAAAGTAATAATGAAAATGAATAATATTATTTGTTAATGATGTATGAAATGAAATTAATAATGAACATGAATAATATTATTTGTTAATGATATATGAACAGAAATCGATGAGGAAAAATTAATGATATGCCTTGTTAATGATATATGAAATGAAATTAATAATGAAAATGAATAATATTATTTGTTAATGATATATGAGATGAAATCAATACGAAAATGAATAATATTATTTGTTAATGATATGAACTGAAATTAATCATGAAAATTAATAATACTGTTGGTTCATGATATTTTAAATGAAATTCATGAAGGAAATTAGTGAAATAATGTGTTAATGATTACTGAACTGAAATTGTTAATGAAATTGATTTGTCAATGATAAATAAACGCGCGTGAGGAATTAAATTGCGCTGGCCAATACTGTACGATTTTTAGGGTATGGAATAATGCAAATATAGTTCATGGTTATTCGGCCTTGTTACTCGGGTCAAGAATTTTTTTAATAATAATAATTCACATGTTGCTCTGAAATTTCATAAATAATGGTCTGTAATATGAAAGAGACAAAATCCGGTTTAGTTGCATTAATCTTTTCACCATAATTGCGGAATTTTACAGGCGCAAACATCTAATACAATAATTTCTCGTAGTGTTGACGAAAATTTTATTAAAGGGAGTCACGTAGAACCTCCCACATCTCGTTTGGATTTCCAATTAGGTTTATGTTTGAATGCTTTTAATGATGCGACCGTGGAAAATAGAATATCGAATAGAGTCGTTGATGATTTCGATGTATGGAATCACACAGAACCTCCCATTCATCTTTCAGAGTTCCATGCACTGCAACAACGCGCCATGGACGACGTTCCTGTGGCGCAAACGACTAAAACAATATCTTCTCATAGTGTTGATGGAAATTTCGTTAGAGGGAGTGGCATAGAAACATCCGACTTTCGTTTGAATTTTAAATTAGGTTGAGGTTTGGATACTTTTAATGGTGCAATCGCGGAAAATAGAACGTCGAATAGTGTCGTTGAAGATTGCGAAGTAAGGAGTCACACAGAACCTCCTATTCATTTATCAGAGCTCGGTGCTCTGCAACAACCCGTCTTGGACGATGTTCCGGCGGCTCAAACTTCTAAAACAATATCTTCCCGTAGAGTTGACGGAAATTTCGTTAGAGGGAGTGACATAGAACCTCCCGAATCTCGGCCGGACGTACAATTTCGGTTAAATTCAGATGTGATTACTGTGGACGATATCGTGACCGCAGGAAGTAGTGTATCTCCCCGTTTCATAGATGTTCAACGTTCAGACCTTAATTACATTGACTCATTATATCGAAAAGCACTGGCTTTAACATTAAACTTTTCTGCAGATCCTAGTTTATCACGAATTCAGGTTCAGCGTATTGTACAAGCATTTTACCAGTTTACGAACAATGACGAAATGAATACGTTAAAGGATCGAATCCTCGCCCTAATTACTTCAGATAATAGACAAATAGCTGAATGCAACTTTCAAGAATTTCAAGATGTATTCCAAAGTCTAGATTCCGAACATAAATTATTAATTCAACTCGAGAAGCATGGGCACTACATCCCACCGGTATCAAATTGTATAGGAACGATGGAGGTGAGCCGCAAAAATGGGTTCATGGTAACAAAAGACATACGGATAAAACGTAATTGTTTATTTCAAACTGGCTCTCATTATCGGGGATAATTTAGGTTTAAACTCAACCCTCGGATTCACAGAAAGCTTTTCATCGAATTTTTTCTGTCGATTCTGTAAGATTCCCAAAGAACAGTCCAAAAAATGCTTGTCTGTAAATAGCTGTGTGTTAAGGGACAAGATAAATTACGATGCTGACGTAGCTCGTAAATGTTTATCCGAAACCGGGATTGGCAAATCGTGTTTGTGGAACCATGTGAACGGCTTTCATGCCGTTGAGAATTATTGCGTGGACATTATGCACGATTTACTAGAAGGTGTGTGCAAGATAGAAATGGCCGGGCTTTTGAATTACGCGATCTTCAAAAAGAAATACTTCACACTAGGCACACTTAATAATCGAATCAAGTTTTTCGAGCGCTCCGCTGTAAGTAACGCGCCGCCATTAATTAGTAAAGACGATTTAAGCCAATCGCGGATTAAAATGACTGCTTCTGAAATGAAGTCTTTTTTTCTAAACGCTGGCATTATTTTCGGTGACTTGATTTTACATACAAATGATGAACACTGGCAACTCTACAAATTATTAAGGAGAATACTGTGTATTTGCCTAAAGCAACATGTAACGCACAACACATCAAACACATTGCCAGTCTTAATCACAGAACATCATCGACTTTTCCTCAAATTATATGGTCAAACGATGAAACCAAAACACCACTTTATGATCCATTATCCCGCAATTATAGAAAAAATTGGTCCTCTGCGGTATGTATGGGCTATGAGGTTTGAGGCGAAGCGTCGACGTTCAAAGAAAGCCTCCGCAGTATCGCTCAATCGGAAAAATATTTGTAAAACGCTCGCTATGAAACACCAGTTGTATTTTGCCAACGCACTGATGGACATCAATTTTTTCGAAATAACTTTACTTTCGAGACTACCGAAGAAGCTCTGATAAAATATTATCGTCCTCATCCCGAGCCTAGCAAGTTTGATCAATACAAGGTATTGAAGAGACTTGCAATCGGTGATACGGCGTTAAAAAATAAAGATATTGTTTTAGTTAAAGTGGAAGAATTCCCCGTGTTCAGCCGAATTGTAAAACTTTGTATAAAAAATGGCCACATCCCATCTGCTCTATCTGACTTCGGGTTCGTCGTTAAATTATTAAGAACTGTAAATTATAAGGAACATTATCAAGCACATATGGTCGTTGAAACTGACGCAATGTACCTTTCAATGCTAAGTGCCAAAAATACTGTAAGGAAAGTTTCGGTTATCATTATGTCCGACAGTAATACGTATGTTGTATTCGATTAAATATTTTTATGTTTCTGCTATATTTTTCTATGTTCTCTATATTAAGAATATGTGATATTATGAGTTATCGTTAAGCTGTCTGAGGTATAATTATTTGTGTTTTCTGTCATCACACAATGCAATGAAAGTTCCTAATCAAAATAAACAAATATTTGATTACAACAATTTTTTTTCTTTATTCATAATAAATCCAACCCATCAAAAATCTTAATTCACACTAAATATTACATCCCATATTATAGAGATTATTTTTGTAAATTTGGATTCGTTTCCAAACGACTATCCGAGGCATACCACCAGCAACAACGCATATTAAGCTGTATCTGTACGAATCTTCATAATGACGATAGGTAAGTGAGAATAATAAGTGATATCATATGGTTAGCTCATTTTTATAGTATATTAAGAGGGGATTTCCAAGAGAGCACGACGGCGTATATAATTTCCGTTAAAGGCGTAATTATTCTTTGTACTTGAATTGTTTTTGGTACTACTTTTCCGTATATTTGCGAAAATATGCAATGTGAGTACTGTTCTGTATAATATAGAATACTATACGCAAATGTAGGCAAAATAGTGCTGAATTCCATTATAGTATATGCAATTATTATAGCTTTTTACCGGAATTATGCAATGTTAACGTTTCTTTATGAAAATATACTATATAGTTAGATTCACTATACGTTTTTTCAGTGTATAATTACGAGTGCAATTATTAGAAGAACGACAATGATACGTTTCGGTAGCAGAAAAATAATAATGTATCAATAATGCTGGACCATAGAAACTATAAATGTGTGTTTTCATCCAAATATGAGAATGAATTATGTTATGTAATTATCTTGACTTTAAAGATTAGTAAGATTAATTAATGCCCGATGGTTACTACTACTTTTCTTGATAGTGATTGCACAATGTTACAATAATTATGCGTATTGAAATAATAGAGTATGCAATTATTACACCTTTATATGAGAACTGTGCAATGTTAACGTTGCAAGTATACTGTATAGTCGGATTCACTATATGTCTTATTATTGCATAACTTTCAGTACAATTATTAGATGAGCGACAACTATACTTTTTAATGGTGGAAAAATAATAATGTATCGACAATGTTGGACCATAGACACTGTAAATGTGTATTTCCATCAAAACAATGCACGGAATTATGTTGTGTAGTTACCTTGACTATATAGATTAGTAAAATTAACTAACTCCCGGTACTTACTATTACTTTTGCTTCCTCATAGAGGAAGCTTTGTTTTCGTGAAAATTTTTTTTTTCGAGATTTTCATGTCAGTATGCTTAGAATCACCTAAAAATTCGAGAAAAGTGGTCTAGAAAATATGTCTGTATGTGTGTATGTGTGTGTGTGTGTGTGTGTGTGTGTGTGTGTGTGTGTGTGTGTGTGTGTGTGTGTATGTATCCAGACACTGAAAATTCAATTGCCCATAACTCACGAACGGCACGATGGATCTAGCTAAAATTTTGCACGCAGGTAGAGTATTGACTCCTCTGTTATTGACGTGATTTTTAATTAAATGTATCAATGTAAACAGATTTTATGCAATTTTTAATTTTTTCAAAAAATGTCGTGATCGCTCTAACTTTCGTAAAAGTTCGCCAATTTAGCTAAATAGTTCTTTATAAATGAAGACACGTTAAATGACGTTTGGTATTGAATTTCAGCGAAATCGGTAAAGCGGTTCCGATTTTATAGAATTTTGAATTTTTCGAAAAAAATACATTTTGCTCTAAATTACGTCGAATTTCAACAAATGAACAGAAATTTTGTACAGACGAAAAATAACATTCAGAAATGCCATGTACCAAATTTGGTGATGATCGGTAAAGTCGTTCGGATTTTACACCATTTTTCATTTTTAAAAAAATGTAGATTTTCGCTATAACTTCCGGAAAAGTTGAGAAAGTACGACAAAAATTTGTATCTAATCAAAATTAGATGTAACGGTGTTTGCAGAGGTGATTTATAGCTGTATAAAACACCTCTGCAAAAGAGACACAAGGTATAAAAAAAAGATGCAAAGTAGAACCTTGCACATTGCTTCCTCATTATTTTTCGCTTTTTACAAAGCTTCCTCTATGAGGAAGCCAAAATTGAATAACATACTGCTTCCTCACAGAGGGAGCTTTGTAAAAAGCGAAAAATAATGAGGAAGCAATGTGCAAGGTTCTACTTTGCATCTTTTTTTGTATAATAACTGGATCCTATATTTGTAAACCCTTGAGATATTGCGGTGGTCTGTATCGGCGCAGTTTCCATAACACGTCACGATTGACTACTGCACAATTCATTCGGAGCCTATAGTAATTATTGCGGCCCATTCCAATGGGAATTTTTAGTACCGTTCGATAAATTCATAAATCGGTATGAATAGGATGTTACAGGTGAATTCTGGTTTTCTTTATTACTGATTGCACAATACTAAGATCATTCTCAGAATGAATATCGTTACGATAAGCATAGACAGCATAACAATATAAATAAATGGATGAAAATAGCAGTTTGTTTGATGAATGACATTGAATGTTATCCATTATCATATGCAATCATCAGTACATTCGAAATGAAATCGTCTTCACTTATGTTCATAGTCCTGGGTACAATTAAAAATAGTACATTTATAACTAAAAATATGTAACCATCATATATTATACATTTGAAGTAATCACGTTTTAATTGTTCCTAGTACTATACATATAGTAGCTAAACTGATCAATTGGCCTTATTATTTAAATATTGTTTGCAATAGTCATAATTTATGGTTCATCCAATTATTTTCCTTTTTTTTTGCTATAACCATAAAATATAGACGTTCCTCCGGGGAATTATAGTTTATATTTAGATTATCGTCGGTCTAACTATTTTTTTTTTAATATATCGGATTTTTCTCTCAGTGTGTATATAATTTAAGTTAGGACAAGACCCTTATTGGCGTGGAGTCATTTATAGATTGAATAATAGGACAAGACTCTTATTGGGGTGGAGTCATTATCGTATGTGTGAATCAAGGATGCAAGAAAGAATGTCATCAATAACCCAATATACTTAAATAATTTTGTGCTCAATGAAATTATCACTCAAAATTAGGGGGATAATGTGGCGATCAAGTCTATTCGAAATCGCACTATCTCAATAAACTCTCAACTAATCAATAGAATTCGGGAATCGGACGAATATTGCCGATCTATCGATAGACGCGATACTCCTACTGCTTAGCAGTTATAATTCATATTCACTCTCTCTTCGTTCGTCGTCCTATCAAGTACTATTTATTTCTGACTTTCTATAATACGTGGTCGCTCCCGTTTATTATATCAAATAATATCATCAAATCGTTTCTTCCTACTTCAACATCCAGGCCTGGAATTATTTGGATATTACGACTTGAGAGTATTTGAAACTTTATAACAGTAGTTACTGAAATGTCAAAGAAAGAAAAGAGAGAGAAAAGTTATATTTGATTTCATGCTTCATATAAAATTGGATTTACTCTATAATAATTGTAATTAGCGTTATAAACCGACACTGATGGTTGTGCGGTCGGTGTAAGGCTCTGGCGGTCCCACGAGTTAAGCAGCATTGTTTGCGGCCATAACTTGGATGGGTGACCGTTTAGCCGTCCACCGGCTGGCATATCAATCAGTGAGCGGGAGGTCAGTTTTTCTGAGACCTCGGTGTCTACACTTAAGTACTTTACTTTCGTATATACACCGGGAGATCAGAAGAATATATGGCCGTCTGTACCAGCACGGGTTTTCCGCAGTTTCCCCGTGTTCGTGGCGAATGCGGTACAGTGTAGCTAAGTCGGCTGCGGCCGCATGGAAAGTTAGGTTAGCTTAGCGAAGTGCGGGTAGGGAGTGATAAGAGGAAGGGTGGGATTGGCGGTAAATGCGATTGAAGCCATACCATGGAAAGAATAAATAATAAAAAATAAAAAAAATTAAAATTAGCGTTTTCTGTATGAATGTGTGTGTGGAGCGTGAATGTTTCTTTTTGTTAAATATTTATAATGTGACTGAATTTCATATTATATATTGTAATTGAATAATAATATCTAAATAAAAGAGACAATTTACACGCCTAATTTATAAAATATAGACTATAACCTTTATTAAGACCTTTGACATGCCCCATCGTATTTATTACATACAAATAAATCCAATTGTGTTAATTATTCTAATGGTATTAATATTTACATGTACACGAGAATATTTTTCTTTTGTTTTTCAAATTCTAATAAAAATCCAGTCTCCCAAATATATACAATTTTAATAAATAAATAAATAATAAATAATTAAAAGATTCATTACAACTTTGACAGTCCGTTATTATTTTATAGTAGCTTTAGAGTACGAAATAATTGCACCTGCGAAAAATGTGTGCTGTGAAAGACAAAATTAGAGGATGAGCAGATATTTTTAAAAAATTCAAAATGTCATAAAATTTTTATCTCTAAGCTTCTACTTGTGTACCAAATTTCAGCTAGATATCTGCAAAATTGTTGAAGTTAGAACGAAAACAAACTTTAAAAAAAAATTACAAACACCGCTACTGGAGTGATGTGACATATGTATTACAGAAAAACTGTGGTATATAAAAACTAAAAAATTCTCGTAAAAACAGTGAATGATAATGATAAACATTTGAGCACAGGATGAACAAATTAAATTCTGGAGATGCCGGAAACAATTAAGTACATTATGAGACACTCTATAACAACAATAATGGTCCAGAACGTTCAAATGTTTAGAATTATCAGTCGCTCTTTTTACGAGAATTTTTTAGTTTTTATATAACAGTTTTTCTGGGTTAAATACATCATATTACACAGATAGAGATTCACTGAGATAATTTTATAATTTGATGATTATAATTTTATAATTTTTTTTAAGTTTATTTTTATTCATAGATCCAAAATTCTTTAGATATCTAATTGCAATTTGGCTTACAGGTAGAATATTATGAGTCAAAGGTTGGCATTTAATTTGACATTAATTCGCTTAGGGGTTGAATTTTATGGCATGTTGAATTTTTTAAAAATATTTTCTCACACTCTATTTTTCAATTTCACAGCACATATTTTTAGCAGTTGCAATTATTTCGTACTCCAAAACTACCATAAAACAATAACGGACTGTCGCAGTGATAACCAGAATCTATGCACTCGTGTAATGCAAAAAATGTAAACATATAAATAAGAACTATCACTGAAAAAAATTATTAAAAAAAGAAAATTTTAAAATTTCCTCGCGACATCTACATATTTTTGTATCTCATCAATGATTTACAAGGATTTATTTTTCATAATAGAGAACAGTTGTGAGACGTGCCTCGTTAAAAAAAAATATTGTGTTAAAATGGACCACTCTAATGACTAAAGTATTTTATAACTTACATCACTCTCTTCAGCTTCCAAATCCATAAGGTCTGCCATTTTCTTTTTTTTTCTTTAAGAAAAACTTTTGCTTTTTCAACACAAATTATTTCTATCACTTATATGATTCACTTATTTTGTAGCACTTAGAGTTTGTAAAAATATTATTCACTGGAGCACTTTGTTAATAATAGTGTAAATCCTGCTTATTCATATACTTTAGTTCACTTTCAGGAGCGAGGTGTGCACTCAGAGCTAGTCGTGAGTGAACTAAACATTTTTGGGGGTTGCAGTCCCTTTCAACCACCAGCTACCTGAGCCGCCCCGTATGCCGTACCCCAATGAGCGGGGCGCCCGAAGTGGAAGAAGGGAGACCGACAAAGCCTGTAGGCTACACGGGGTGCACAACCGTTGATTGGCCGGCACGGTTTCTACTAGAGGTCAGGGGGGATCGCCTCCGTATTCGCAGGCCCCCCAAACTGAAGAAGAAGAAGAAGAAGAGGGGTGCACAACCGTAACCATTGCTGGGCTCCAGGAATACGACAAGAAAATCCCGATGGCTTATAATACCTCAGTAATATTCAGAAAACAATAGTCTAAGACTTTTGGCGACAGTACTGCGAAAAAGACTTGTGCCCGAATTCTGCCAGAAATCGTCCGGGGGGCCAAGCCGGCTGGACGGGTATTACTTGGAACTACCGCAACACCGTATTGATATACACTGCGTCTAGGGAAAACCGTTATTATGAGGGAAAAAATTTATTAGCGTTGTCGGAATAATATATGCGGAGCATTATTTTTAATGTATCTGTTTAATATGCAGCTAAACATATTTTTAAATAAAAATATCCGTAACGATTGCAGGGCTCCAGAAAGGCGACAAGACAATCCTGATGGTTTATAATACCGCAATAATATTCAGACAACAGTGTACACTGTTAGAAAAGATTGGAAGCTTTTATGCATAAACTCGTCATCTAAATTTAACGTACAATTGTAGTATACAATTCATGTATTTTACCAGTAAAATTAAAGCATATTATCAACATTCAAATACTTCTACTGTAAAATTCAAGTCCTTTTACTGTAAAATTAAATTAAATCATTGAATTTGCTGTACCGTACATTAAATTTACTTTACATTAAACTTCCATTTAAAGTACATTAAATTTCAAGAAGATTTTTTTTACACTGTAAGGCTTTTGGCGACAATGCTGCAAAAAAGATAAAGTTATTCGTAAATATTTTGCGGCTCCTTCATTTAGAGTTTTAATTGTGCTAGCAATCGCCCAGGAGGCCAAGCCGGCTGGACTGGTATTACCTGGAATACCGCTGCACCCTATTGTTATGCACTGTGCCTAGGGTAAACCGTTATTGTGCGGGAAGAAATTTGTTAGCGTTGTCGGAAAAATATATGCGGAGTATTATTTATAATGTATCTGTTTAATATACAGTGAAACATATTTGTATTTAATAACTTTTTAAAATTGTGTTTGTAAGCTGAGTCGAAATTAGAGTTTTTAAATTATACGTTGTACCCTAATTTATTGCAGAAGACGCCGAAAATATTATTACGATAATTGAAATCGGTAAGCGTCAATAGATGTTTAGAAATTTCGCAGGAAAATTTAGGCATTGTTAGGCAGTAAAACGCTCGCGATAAATTTATCGCGAGCGCGATAAATTGCTCCGTCTAGGTAAATTGCAGAGAATCCACGTAGAAGATTGGTATCAGAGGGAAATCCTCTCAAATATTCTTACAAGCGAAGGCCGAAACGCAGCGAATTTAAGCACGCGCACGACCCATAAAAATTCGCCGGTTAGAACCGCACCACCGCGCGACTATACCATCCGCGCGCTCCCAGCTGGTGCACGCGCCGAAAACACAAATCCACCCGTAAATTATAGGAACCCTAGCAGAAATAATGACCAGTTTTTGGCAAGGGCCACGCGAGTTAGCCCCGTATATTGCCGAGACACTCGTAAGGACAAATGGCGAGGGCCTCGTCTGGCGTGTAACGCATGTCACAGCCAGTCACTCGGCTGGCTGACTGCCGAGTATATGGCGAGTTTTCCTTGGCAGCAGCTGGCGTGGATAATTTTCGAGCAAATGGCGAGTTTTGCTCGACAGTAACTGGTGTGGCTCATTTTCGAGTCAATAGCGAGCTTTGCTCGACAGTAACTGGCGTGGCTCATTTTCGACTCCATATATTCTATGCGTAACAATATGTAACTAACTTTCATTCTGGTATGAGATGACAGAGAATTCCTTAGAAGAGAATTGGACTGTGCGAATCCAGCTTGGCTCTGTGTCGCAGCCTGATTTCTATGATAGGTGTAAAATAAATCTCTTACCAGAAGTTCCATCCGATTGTCGACAGTTTGATGTAGAGAGTTCTTTACGTTGAGAACGTATGAACTTCTAAACTGCTCTGTGTTTTCTAACACGAGCTGATGTCAAAACTCGTGTCCGTTCTTTTTTGTCCATCGTATTCTGTTGCTACTTTTGATCTATATATCTGTATAATGTATTAAATTTCATATTAAATATTGGTATATTATTGAGCCAGTCAATTTATGATGGAGAAAATTTATTATTAGCGATTATACTCGGTAACAGTCAAGACATTTTGATACAGAGGAAGTGAGTATCTTGGAGGTTAATTATCGATCTATATCACAGCTTATCTGCACTTATTAGAACAATACTTGTCAAACGAAACATACCTTGAAAAATTATATTACGTTGTTCTTAACTTTACCGTCCAGACGCTTGAACGGTAACGTAACCGAATTAATCCCAACTGTCAACGGACTGCGTTCTTCGATCGTGGACTTAGCACTAACAGCTGATACATATGCTTGGTAGCGATAGACTGTGAGCGCTGGCGAGGCCACCTCGTGGAGCAATAGGTAGTGACTTATTACGCGGGCTCGCCAGCGGCACGTAGGTTCTACTACCGAATACAGCACGCGAGGCATTGCGAGGCACTCACGAGTCTTCACTCGCGAGGCCACCTCGTGGAGCGATAGGTAGTAACTTACTACGCGGGCTCGCCAGCGGCAAGTAGGTTCTACTAGCGAACGTCGCACGGGTGGCGCTCGCGAGGCACTCACGAGTCTTCGCTCGCGAGGCCATCTCGTGGAAGAATGGGCAGTGACATAGCATGCGTGATGGCCAGCATCTCGTAGGACAAGTTTGCGACCCGATCAAGCCTGTGCCTCGCTAGACCCTCGCCAGCTATCCTGATACTAGTACAGCTAGGATAACCCTCGCCAGCTACTCGTGTGACACAAGGCAAATCCGAGTACATTTCTGCTAGGGAACTGCTGAAAGAACCCGTTTTTGAGCGCCCTATGATTATAGAGACGACCTTGAGGTGCGAGAATTCTCCCTCCATCAAAGTAAGGCGAGTATGAGGACTTCGAGTAGGTAAAAGGAGTGAAAATCTACTCAGAGTCACAAAATGTAGAATCGAGGAAGTTGAGAGTAAAGCTCCTCACGGCAGCATCCGGCGTCGTGGAAATTTAGAATTAGCTGATAAAAATCTAGGAAACAACAGATCCGGAGAAATCCGCTTGCGTAGAATAAGTAAGTCGAGTCGTAAAAAAATCGAAATTGCGACAAAACCACACCAAGTTTTAGGAAATTGAGTGTTAAGCTCCATGCGGCAGCAACCCGCTTGCCTCATGAATTTAGAGTCATTTAAAAAAAATAAAAACCGGAAAAATCCGTGCATATAAATTTAACGAGAAAGGAGGAACCATCCGCGGTACTCGCTGTGTCAAACTCGCGTTGCCCTTGTACCGAAAAATATAAGATTTCGCGTTTTGAAAGCGTGCACCTAACATCCGAGCACGCTTAACAAAAAAATAAATTGGTATTATTAAAAATAATACGGGACAATGATGAGCATTTCGCAGAACCTTCGGGGGATATCTGCAAAACCCAATCCCGGCTCCGGACGATGAGAATGATACAACCGCTCTGAGGACCCAATTTTAATAATAACTAAAAACAAATTTTTCAAACCCACTAATTTGTTTACGAAAAGTCGCGTCGACCCAGTCCAGAACACGAACCTCGCTATCAGCGGGACCACAAAAATCCCGACAAACAGCTGGCCAGCGGTAAAACAATAAAAACTTAACTAAATCGCGATTCCACCTAAATTAAATCAGCCTAACGGGGAAAAAAATCATCAGAATTAATTAATAAAGCTAACAAATAAAACTGAGGCGGAATTGCGAAACGTTTCAATAGGTGTAAAATAAGGATAAGGTATAGTCATAGTAAAGGTGTAGCTATAAGTTTAAGTACGTAAATATGTTATTTATCGACTGTACATTTTGTAAATATGTCAATATGTCCTCCCGTAATACCTTTACGTTATCGTCGTGGTAAGGTTTACGTACTCGAATGATCCCAAGAGTTATGTCGGCGGTGGCATAGCTACTGGTAAGGATTCCTTTGCCGAACAAGTCTTAGTGGATAGGAGTCATACAAAAAGAGGTATATAAGTTTTGCTCTCCCGTCGAGGAAGCTGTGTTTTCGCGAAATTGACACTTGAAATGGACCCATTGCATGAAATTGCCGTCACAACAAAACTTACTCTCCGATTAAGTTTCGTTCAGAATTAAGAATGTTGAACTGGCGAAGATATCACGCCACGAGATAAAAAATAGCCTATTAGAATTTTTTCTTGTAAGTTGATCTGGCATAGATATCGTTAGACAAAGATTTAATATGACAAAAAACATATTTCATCGCGCTTAAAAAAAAATCCGGGAGAACCCGCCACTAGATAATTGAAAAACGAACAAAAAAAGTCTGATACAGTTTTGTTCTGGTAGTTGATCTGACCAAGATATCGCTGGACAAAGTTTTAAAATGACAAAAAAAAAATTTCAGCGCGCTTTAAAAAAAATCCGGGAGAACCCACCACTAGATAATCAAAAACGAAACAAAAAAGTCTAATAAAGTTTTTTTCTGGGAGTAGACCCGGCGAAAATATCGCGTGACAAAATTTTAAAACGGCGAAAAAATTAATTTCCTCGCGTTGGAAAAAAAATAGGGGAACCCGCCACTAAAGAATGAAGAGTACTATAAAAAGCTCCTTCAGCATTTTTGTCGTTGATCAATATTCTAGACAGTAAACGCTGATAAAGATAAAAGAACAAATATCTACCCCTAGTATGAGTCTTAACTTTTTTTTAAAATAACCGCCACTCCAAAATGAGAATAGAAAAAAGATATCCTACACATATTTCCCTCTGAGCCAAAACTAAAAAGATACAGCGTGACAAAGTTTTCAATTTGCACAAATCATCTTCATTTCACACAAAATAAGAAAAATAAAAAAATCCGCCATCGGGGAATTAAAAAAGGAACAAAAAAGTCCCTAGACATTTTCCACTCTGATCTAATGCCACGGCGCTACAGTTTGACAAAGTTCATTTTTGAAGGTGCATAAATTTTGATGGTTATACAAAAAAATTTCACGTGCTTGAGCTTAATTCCCATTATGGTGAGAAGTTGATACACTCCTTCGAGCTGGGGTCTCGATTAAAATGTAGCATCGATTAACAACTTCGTAACCTGTCCCATTTGGGCTTGAACGAAGGCCTCATAAAAAAAGAAGATGCTTAGCACCATCATCATCTGTGATGAGTCGCACGGTGAGTCGCCCGGAATCATATTCCAAATTCCGCGCTTGTGCCGGATCTTCAACTGGCTCAATTAATTCATCTATAGTTCAGGGACACGCGGGGTAACGATTCTTCCGACAACGCTTCATAAAATTGTAGAGGTGTCGATCAGTTGCGTGTACCGTGGCTTCGGGGTGCCTAAATACACGAAAAATAATATCGGTATTTCAATGAAACTGATGTACTTGAAATTGATTCTATGATCGCAATCTTCTCTTAAAAAAGACATGGCACATAGAACTCGAAAGACTGAAGCCGCTGTTCGAGTCTTCTGATTGGTCGGCGAACCGTACCCACATTTTTGATTGGTCAAGTATATATTATTATTATTATTATTATTATTATTATTATATGGGGCATTACATTTCGATTAGACCTGGGTCTGACTTTCGATCTCGAAAATAAATTGAAAAATTAATCTTTATTTTTTTATATTTCTAGATTTTTAAGCATAGTTCTGATGGTAGAAATCTTGATGATAGAAACATTCTAATTCAAGTTAACTTCGACCTACTCTGTTCAAATCTTCTACAAGGACGAATTAATATCCATCTGTAGTACATATCAAATTGGGTGAAGATCGGTAAAGGGGTTCGGATTTTATAGGATTTTGAACTTTCGAAAAATTGACGTCGTTATAATTTAAGTCGACTTCCACTAATTCAGCAAATTTTATACGAGATACCGAATTCAAATTTGGTGTACATTCAGATTAACATGGAATAAAGGTGAGCTACAAATTTTACATGAATCGGTCGAACGGTACAAATTTTATAGTACAACATTTTTTGGTTAACTTTTATCTTTCCGTATCAACAATTTTTATTTTCAGTACTTCTATTCGAGATTTAAAAAATCACTGAAACTTACACGGCCGCCAGAACATCGTAGAGGGTTTTCAGCTTATACCAATGACGCGACAAAGCATCAGCCAATTTAAATCTCCCTATCAGCTCCGCTTTTTCATCCGGCTCGCAATAAGGGCATGGAGATCAATAATCACGCCGTTCATAAATTTTGCTGTCACGCGACCATATGGTTATTCATAGACAGCGTCAATAACTGTAGAATAAAACCAAACATTTTTTTTTAAGAAGTATTTTTAAGAAGTAGTCATCTACAAGGTTGACCGATATCGGGCTGATAAAGAATACCTCATATGCGGTGGCTAGTTATCTGTTGTCAACCCGATCACTTTTATCGGTCAACCTCTAGATCATTTTTTTCATATATCAGTTTGTAACCCGAAAATGCATGAGTCAGAGAGAGAACAGATACTTTCTCTGATATCTCAAAAATAAAGTAGGCAATCGACTTGAAATTTAGACACAATTTAGGGAAGAAGATTCTCTTCTCAACACTATTTTTGTATTTTTTTTTTACATTTCATCATCTATTCTTTCTAAGTGAGTGTAACTTATGGCGTATACTGCATGAACAACGTTGACATTGAATATTTCCGGAATATGGTAGGCGATCAGATACAAATTGTGCAGAAATTTTTTTAATTTATTGACGAACATTCTATAAGAACGATGGCATTTAAAGTACCTCGTCCATAGGAACACTTTAATCATTTGGTTGGGAATATAGGTGTCCTATGCTTAACTGTATTTTTGCCACGTCTTTCAAAATTCACTAAAGATACTATTTCAGGGAAATTTTTTACTTTTCATTTGTAAAAGTTGATAATGTTGTCGAAAACATGTTGCCGGATATTTAAAAAATATTTTGATCGTTTCAGGTTATAGAAACTATAAAAGATTATATTTCTTTCGATCGGGGGGCTTCACTCCCCCCCCCCCCCGCGCTCCGTACCTGGACCCCCACCCCCCTTCCCGTGCCACTGAAATGCACTTCTCATGCGTTTGTTACAAAAATATAAAATACGCGTATGAGAGAGCGATCATAATGCGAAGATTGTGCAGTTGATCGCGCTCGTACGACAGGCAGTACTCGCCCACGCTCTGCTATAGGTTATAGTTTCCTCGGGCGCTGCGCACACTCGGTTTTAGAAACCGTGAACGAACTTTCCGTGACAGGTATGTGAAAAAATCGTATGTGCACCGCGGACGGAGTTGACATTCCACCTCGTGTATCGGGTACTGCCCTTGGTGGGCAAAAAGTCCCAAAAGGTCCTCGGGCTTTTGACCCTTTTAGCACACCTCAGGCATCACCCGACACACTCGCCAGGAATGGTCAACTTTCCGCCCTTGGTGCACAATATACTGTTTTCGACATAAAAAGGTCAGGTTTTGCAAAAAAATAAATAACATTAAAAAATTTTTTTTTTTTACTAAAAACATACCTTCGTCTCCGGTCTTAATTTTACAGGGTATTTGGCATTGTGTGGAGATTGTGAAAAAAAATTCAAAGTGACACCTCCGATTCTCTGGCAGAAAAAAATGTATTAATTATTTATTTCAATTTTTAATTTTTTACTGCTTAAGAATTGGAGGTGCCGATTTTTTTGTCAAAATCTTGATACAATGCGAAATACCTTGTAGAATGGAGACTAGAATCAAACGTGTTTTTTTTTGTAAAAAAAATTATTGTTTGCTTGTTTTTTGCGAAAAATGGACTTTCTTCCGTTGGAAAAATTATGACTTTAATATTACTCGAAAGTAGATGGATGATGAAAAAGTTAATGTGCCGAAGAATTTTTTGAGATACCAATATTTTCTCAGATATACTGATATTTAAAAAAAACATTAATTCTGAACGGCACCCTTTAAAAATCTGAAAAAATCATAGACACCCATCTCAAATAGTACAACAAACTGACAAATTTTAAAAAATATCCGGAAGGTTGACCCAAAAAAGTGGCCCAGTTGATAAAGAATACCTCATATATTAAAAATATTTTTTAAATATATTAAATATATTCAGAATTATATTTCATATATTTAATATATAATAATATAATAAATATATATGGTTTTGAAAATTTCAAAATGAGCAAAAAAAAAACTTTCGCAATTAGTAGCGCTTTAAATATTGGTTGAAAACAAAAATGTCTAAGGACTTTTTTATTCCTTTTTAACTCGCTACAAATGGATTTTTTTTTTAATTTAGAATTTATTAAGAGCGTGATTTTGCAAGTTTTATACTTTGGCACCGTGGCACGCCTTCTGTATTACTGAGAAAAAGAATTGTCTAAGGACTTTTTTTTTCGTTTTCCAATTCTCCAATAATACAGTAGGCGTGCTACGGTGCCAAAATATAAAATTTGCAAAAGCTCTTAAGGATGTATGATAGGTACAGTCCCGGTAAACGTGAGTTTCAGAGACAATTTCAAATACTTCCCGATGCGATAAAAATCGGAAAAAAATCAAGCATGTAAAACGTACGAAAAAGTTCGATTTTGCATAATAATAATTCGAAAATGTTATTAACAAATTGATGAATCAAAAATTGTTGAACAAATCACTCGACAACCTAACGTTTTTTTCATATGAAAATAATTTGTTAATTTTTCCGAGTACATATGAGTTTTTTCTTTATTTCAAATGCGCGAAAAATTTGAGAATGCGCGAAAAATATCGAATTTTGGAAATGCGTTTGGCAAAAAATATCTTGAGTGTAATGAATGGTTTTTTGCCAAACGCATATCCAAAATGAGTTATTTTTTGCGCATTTTCAAATTTTTCGCGCATTCAAAATAAAGAAAAAATTCTGTAAAAATTCATATGTACTCGGAAAAATTGACAAATCGTTTTTATTCGAGAAAATCGTTAGGTTATCGGGTGATTCATTCAACAATTTTGTTATTCATTAATTTGTTAATAACATTTTCGAATTATTATTATGCAAAATCGATCTTTTCAGCACCTCTTACATACTTGATTTTTTCCGATTTTTATGCCATGGGGAAGTATTCGAAATTTTCTCTAACTCACGTTTGGCGGGACTTTACCTATCATACATCTTTAATAAATTTAAAAAATAATTTTAAATTGTCTTTAGATTTTCGTCCTCAGCCGATTTATAATTAAAAATTATAAAATGCCAATATCAATAAAAAGGATGCAAAGTAGAACCTTGCACATTGCTTCCTCATTATTGTTCACTTCCCATGTACGAATTCTGGTATACTGCCAGAGTTGCCAATACGGTCCAGTACTAAAACGGAATTGGCCGCCAAGTGTCGTTGGACAGTGTTGTCACAGTACTGATTAACAATTGGCACCATGCTGCGTCAGTACTTGTGGCCAGTACGTCCATGATAACATGGACGGCACTCAGCCGGGGTTCGTCCAAGTACTGGGCGTGGGCTTGAACGAAATTCGTCTTAACGTCGGCAAGCAAACTTTGCCAATACTAGCCTGGCATTCGACAGAGTACTGGGGTAATGCTATCCCAACAATTGTGCGTTGTACTGGCTGAAAATATTGCCGGAACACCGCCGAGAGCCGTCCGAGTGCTGGACCCGGACTAGACCGACACTCATCTTATTGTCGTCGAGCAAACTTTGCCAGTACCACCCTGACATACGACTGAGTACTGGAATAATACTGTTTCGACAGTTGTCCTTCGTACCGGCTGAATATATTTCCAGACCGCCGGCGAAAGTCGTCCAAGTACTGGGAGCGGACTTCGCCGAAACTTATTTTTTTGTCGGCAAGCAAACTTTGCCAATACTAGCCTGGCATTCGACGGAGTACTGGGGTAATACTGTCCCAACAGTTGTGCGTTGTACTGGCTGAATATATTGCCGGAACACCGCCGAGAGCCGTCCGAGTGCTGGACCCGGACTAGGCCGAAACTCATCTTATTGTCGTCGAGTAAACTTCGCCAGTACCACCCTGACATGCGACTGAGTACTGGAATAATACTGTTCCGACAGTTGTCCTTCGTACTGGCTGAATATGTTTCCAGACCGCCGGCGAAAGTCGTCCAAGTACTGGGAGCGGACTTCGCCGAAACTTGTTTTTTTGTCGGCAAGCAAACTTTGCCAATACTAGCCTGGCATTCGACGGAGTACTGGGGTAATACTGTCCCAACAGTTGTGCGTTGTACTGGCTGAATATATTGCCGGAACACCGCCGAGAGCCGTCCGAGTGCTGGACCCGGACTAGGCCGAAACTTATCTTAATGTCGGCGAGCAAACTTCATCAGTATCAGCCCGATATGCGGCTGAGTACAGGCGTCATATTTTTCCGACACTTGCGTTTCGTACTGCCTGAACAACGGAACCAACGCACGCCTGACAGTTGTCTAAGTATCGACCGTGTCTTAGATGAGACTCCTCATATCGTAACTATACATCCATTAAATTTGTCAGTTCTTGTATTTATGTATGGCTCTTTGATTGAAAAAAATTGTATTCATATTCGTATAAAGTAACATCGAAATCCTTTACGTATCCAGTCTCTGATTGAAATTTAGTTACGGTTTACGTTTTGGTCTGCCATTTTGAAATTCTGCATTTCGATACGCCATCTTGGACCCGTGACTTAATTCGTGAATTACGTATTCAGATTCGTTATCAGGGACTGCGAAAACCTATGGGTGTTGAGTTTCATCTAAATCGAAACGGTTTTTAATATCTGGTCCGCCATATTGGATTCGCCATTTCGAATTTCCTAATGTGCAGTTAAGGTTCGTAGTCAACGACATAAATAGCTTTCGGGTACGGAGTCTTATTCACACCACGTTACTTTTAGCATTTTCGGTCCGCCATATTGGCTCCGCCATTTTGAATCTCTCAATTTTGAGATCAGATTCGTAATCAGCGACCTCGAAAATACCGGGTGGCATATTTTTACTCAAATCCGTCTATATTTCTGTGATTGTTATACTCGAAGCAACCTTTATGAAAGTCTAGTATCAGAAATCCATATAGTCGGTTTGGTCTAGTGGTTAGCGTGTACGTTCTTAGGTAGATAGGTAGTTAGGTAGGTCGATAGGTCTTAGGTTCAAATCCCCACACATCACTTCTCAGGGAGCATCACGGAAAAATTGTAATTGTAAAGGAATCACTTTTTTTCTTTTTTTAATATTACTAAAATAATATTACCAATATAATTAATATCATAACATATTTTTATTATGTAATATATAAATTTAATAATAATATGAATATTAATATTCGGTTCTGGTTCGGTACTGGCTCGCTTCTGAAACTGGACCTCGGCTCCGTCTAATCAATGAACTCTGGCCCAAGCCTAGTTAAAAGCACTACACCAGTACTGTCAGTTAGTATTATGCCAATATTAGAAAACAAACTCTGGACCGGTATGATCATCCCAACGTTGCGCCAGCGTTGAGTCTGTAATGTTACAATACCTCCTCAGTATTACTCGCCAGTACCGTCAACGTTGGCAACGGTACTGCGCCAAGACCCAGCCGGTTTGAGATTCGTACATGGGTTCTTACAAAGCTACCTCTGTGAGGAAGTATTGTAAAACGCGAAAAATAATGAGGAAGCCATGCGCAAGGTTCTACTTTGCATCCTTGTTTTAATTAGATAAATATACATGTTGTGGATTCGCTTTTTCTATTTCGTTATTATGTTATTTCATGATTATTAGAGCGTTTCCGAAAGTGAATGTGATAATGTATATTTCTAAAAATAATTAAACATTCCATAAAATCAAAAATTTCATACCGTTCGTCACTAAATTATACATATATAATGGCTGAATATTGTTTCATTTATATACAAAATTTGAGCTCGCTATCTTAAGTTTTGCAAAAGTTACAATAGAGCGATAATGTGAATTTTTTGAAAAATTCAATACATCATAAAATTTTAACGGTTCAACCGATCTTAACCAAATTCAATAGCGATCACCGGCGTATGGAAGCTCAAATTCATATCAATTTTAAGATCAATATCTCGGAAATTGAAAGAGTTATCGCGTAAACAGACATTTTTAAAAAAATTAAAAAACGTGTAATAATTTAACGATGAAATGGATTTTAACAAAAATCTGTATGAACGATGAGGCTTGATCCCTCTATCTATGGTCCAAATTTCAGCTTGATATCTCAAGGCATTCCCGAGTTATAAAGGTTTACATTTTTCGATCGTGTAACATACACACACACACACACACACACACACACACACACACACACACACACACACACACACACACACACACACACACACACACACACACACACACACACACACACACGCACGCACGCACGCACGCACGCACGCACGCACGCACGCACGCACGCACGCACGCACGCACGCACGCACGCACGCACGCACGCACGCACGCACGCACGCACGCACGCACGCACGCACGCACGCACGCACGCACGCACGCACGCACGCACGCACGCACGCACGCACGCACGCACGCACGCACGCACGCACGCACGCACGCACGCACGCACGCACGCACGCACGCACGCACACACGCACACACACACGCACACACACACACACACACACACACACACACACACACACACACATTTTTTCTAAATCACTTTTCACGACATTTTGGCCCATTCTGAGTGTACTGACATGAACATCTCGAAAAAAAAAATGTTTCATGAAAACGAAGCTTCCTCTATGAGGAAGCAAAATTACTTACAAAATTCTGCCATCAGTCGATAGCCCACTTTTTAAATATATTCGCCCGTCCTTCACTCTGACTACCAACGATGACCGCTGTTGCGGATGACGGTTTTGAGGCATGTTATTTTATTAGGTCTTGAAATCTTTAAAATATTGAAAGAACACGCTTGTCGTATCGTAACATTTTTGACATTCAGTGTCTTCTATCCGACTGTCAAAGGAGAGCCGCTCGCTTTTTATTTTTGTTTTGCGCGGTTTGATATATAGCTGGTGGAATAAAAAATAAAGGTGAAAAGGTCTCTCACTACATTTCCAGGAGTTTTTTCCGGCGGTTTTATTTCCGGAGATTTTTTAAGTAATGGGTCATTCGATATGAAATCAACCGAATTTTTTAGATGAAAATCAACTTAGGTCACGGAAATTTTTCATAATTTACGTAAGGACGGCGAGCAGGATATAGAAGAAGCTTATTAAGCAAGGTTTATTAGAGTCGAACAATTTTCTTCTGTTGATACCGATATGATCAAATTTATGATCAAGTTTATTAATGAAAATTATGTTGATGGTTTTTCTGCTGCCACAGGCTTCCATTTTCATGGATTCCGATGGGTCTGGAATCAAATTAAAGGTATTAAACATACGCTTTTTTTGAGCCATGACAATTTCAAATCGAACCTATTTACGGTGAGTTATCGCATTTTATCTGCATTTATTTAATTTTTTTTTTCTTTGAAAGCTTTTTTTCGATTCTAAAATTTTCAGTAAACATTATGCGAACTGCGATCCTTCAAGCACAAAAATTGGGGAAGTTTTTGTCAGATTATATAATGAGAAATTAATCTTTTTGCCAAATGCAGAGTACAATATGCCAATACGCATTTTCAATACAATTCAGCGACGGGGAATATCAGGCCCTAGCGTGGTAACCGGATTTTAATCTAAGGCCCCTGCCTGGCAACCTTATACGGGCCTGGCAGGAAAATAACGCAGTGCATGATCAGGGCCAGAATAAGTTTTCCAGATAAGGGCCGGATAGATGCTGCCCTACTAAGCCCCTACTTATAAAAACGGCAAATAAATTATAAAATAATTATCTGCGCTCATCGAATTCGATTTATTTTGCACTTTCTAGATATTCGAGCTTATTTAGTTTTCAGTACATATTAATTGCTGAAAAAAACACATGTAAATTTATTTGCCGTTGGTGGGAATCGAACCTTGATCCTCTGGGTGACAGTTCTGCACCTTAGCCCACTCGGCCATTGACATCTTAGAAAGTTTATATATTTATTGTCTATTTGAAGTATACTTAAAATGAAAACACGTCAAGACTGTACATCCATTTATTGAGGCTACAACCGAAATATTCAAAATTCAAACATGATGGGGCGGTCACCCCTCCAGGTACTGGCGTTTGACGGTCAGTACCTGGATAGATTTCAAAGTAATTCTAGCGGTACAGTCTCGTAAAACGTGAGTTTCAGCGAAAATTTCGAATACTTCTCGATGGTTATCCCATTGATATGTGAAAAAATCCAGTACACGCAAGGTGCTGAAAAGATTGATTTTGCATAACAATAATTTTTTAATGTTTTTAACGAATGTCGTATCTAGCCCTTACACGAACCTGATAATGTAAATTTATGGCATGTTAAAATAACTATGCCATACGAAGACCGTATGCGGATCTGACCAGGAAAGTAAAGGTAAATTGGACAAAATCTTGGTCCAAAAGCCACAGGAAGACCTTATGCGACACGGATAAGGTCGATGAATGGCATATCTATATCAGGTTACTGTATGTAAAGCCTGACATGGGCCTGATCCGGTGGAAAGACGGCATTTTTAAGGTAGAATGCCATATCTCGGCCTTACATGCACCTGATCAGGTGAACTTACGACGACCCCTAAATAAGGTTACCATATCTAGCCTGACATCAGACTGATCCGGTGGAAAGACGGCATTGTTAAGTACGAATGCCATATCTCAGCCTTACATGGACCTGAGCAGGTGAATTTGCGGCGGCCCCAAATAAGGTTAGCGTACCTAAAGCTGATCTGGACCTCGTGTGACAGCAGGCATGCCTGATGAAATTTCTTACTCGGGTAATGCACCGTGCACTACAATATCACACCGTTAAAAAAGACTGAAAGTTTTTATGCATAAATTCATCTAAATTTAAAGTACAATTGTGGTATAAATTAATGTAGTTTTACGGTAAAATTAAAGCGAATTATTAAAATTCAAATATTTTTACTGTAAAATTAATAAATATGCTGTACCATACATTAATTTTACATCACACTTGTATATTAAATGTAATATACCAGTTTATGCATAAAAACGTCCAATACTTTTACATGACCCTCAAGATTTCTGCATCTGCATTTTCGAATCTTCGGACAACGATAACAATTAAACCGTACATCTGAGACGGAATACCTTCTGCAGTCCTTTATCTTTTTCAATTATCTAAATGCGGATTTAAGATAAAAAATGTATATTTCAATTTAAGGGTGTTTGCGTTAAATTAATGCTTTGGCTCGCTATAGCTTCCAAGCACTTACTAGTAAGATAAAAATTCGAAAGCAGTTTTTTTGCGTTTTCAATTATCTAGATGCGGATTTTTTGTTTTTTTTTTAAGCTCTTTTTTAAAGGCTTTTTTCCTTAAATGTGTATGTTAGCTCATAAATCCTCGATCACGAATCAATTCACGCATCAGAAATCAATTTCTGACGAAGAGTTTTTTTTTATAAACATTTATTATACGGATTTAAAAAAAATTTAATTTTTATATTTTATAATTTTTTTTCAATTTAAATTTTTTAATTTTTTTTTCATTTTTTATAATTTCTATATTTTTTTACTCTTTTATTTTTTATGATTTTTTTTTAATGCAGACATTTTTTTCCATTCGAAAAAATCCTTTATTTTCTCGAGTTCAACCAATTTGCGCATAGATCGCACGTATACACAAAAAAACTAGACCACACGAGAAAAGTAAACGCTTTTTTGACCGGCTTTCGTGCTTGCCTCTTGGGTCCATTATCATCGAATACTAGGGCCGCGGCGACACTGATGTCAGAATCTTGGGAATCATTTGCTGGGGTCAGTTTCAAGCTGCCACTTAAATGTTTGCATAGAACTCCCTCGGTTACTAAAACTACAAATTTCTTGTCATTTTTTAGCCAAAGAAAACTTAGGTTCGCGCGGAGCTGTGCGATCTTTTTCTTTTTTTTTTTTACTCCCATCCTCTCACATATTAAAGGTAATAGATGGGATGTCGTAGGACCATTATCTAAATCTTCAATCGATGTACATTCTCACACGGGTATATTAGCAGAGTCAATTTGGACGTGAGTTTACAGAAATCTGGCGAGCCTAACGAGCTGCGTATCAACAATGATGGACGACGACGATCAGGAGGAACTTCGTTGCACTGGAAGCGACGTCGAAATCGAAGAATACACCGACACCGAAGAATCACCATACGCCGCTTATCAGTCGACGGATAAGCTCTTTGACACCGATCAACCAGCATGGCAAAAATTCGGCTTTCTCGCTACCCTCGCAGCCCTCGTTATTTCGGTCACTATCGCAATTATCAGCTTTCCACTTTATCTCGAGAGCGTCAGCGCAGTGTCCAACGCCTACGCTGGTTCGTATATGACAAAACACCCTCGCTGTTTAATTCTCCCCTTGTTATCCAGATTCGTTTTAATTGTCACTGTTAAATATTCCAACGAAAATAATAACTCCGCTTTTTTATTTCATAAATAATTCAAAATTCATTTTGTAAAAATATAATTGAATGCAAGGTAAATCATAAAAATTATCAACCTTAATCTGACACAAGACTTTGTTGATAAAATACAACAAAAATGAAGTTGTTGTAAATTTTTTTTAACGTAATCTAAATTTATTTGATTAAAAATGAAATGAATAAATAAGAAAGTTGAGTAGATTTGATATTCGCATTACGATTCTAACCTGAATAGACTTCTCAGTTTATTCAACCATTTCCCGTCTATCTAACCATTTATCAATATTGAAGGGCTCTTGTTCACCGCCTTTTGTGCTGCTGGCATCCTCGGTCTTGTGTACTTCGTCGTTGAGAGGATCTCACCACCACCTCCTCTCATACCCAACAGCATGAGAATAAGGATACCACGTTGCAGCCTCGTTAAAATGAGTGGAATTTATGCACTTGCTGGAATCCTCGTGACCCTGTCTCTCGATCAGAACAGAGTACTCTGTCATTTACAGGACCCCATAAAGGGGATTACCCTCGTTTTCTCCCTCGTTTACTACTTCTTCTTCTGCAGAAAAAGTAAGACAATTTTTTTCATTAAGCCAACACTCTAATGACTTTTGAACTTGAGATCCTTGTCAAGCATTTTTCACCAAACTTGAACATTTTCTTTCAACCTGAAATTTCCGAAAAATCTCATAGATTATTTCCTGAGATTTATGGGTGCGGAACAAAAACAGAATTTTTTTTTTCGAAAATATTCACTTTATATTTTCACTTTAATTCAAATTGGCAAAATGTGTTTTGTGTCTGTCATTTTTTTCCTTCATCCATCAAATGCGATCGAAAAAATTATTATAATTATTACGATTTTATTATTATAAAAATGTTGATAATGACAACAAATTTCTGTCTTGAGTGTTTAGAAAAAATGTTTTAAAATTACTAATGTTTCTTTGGAGAGCAGTGGCCGAGTGGATGAAGTCTTGGGTCCGCACGCAGCGGGCCCGGGTTCGATTCCTGGCGGCCTACACCGCTGGAAATTTTTCCATTGTTTTTTTTGTGATTCTGGTGGTTGGGTTCCCACTTTTGATAAATATATGTGCCCAAAACACATGGAAAGAAAATGTCATTGGTTCATAAAAATTTAAGATTGATTCAATAAAACTTCCGGTTCACGGGCTGCCAAAAAGTTATGTCATTATTTCAACTACATCTGTAATAGAATGCTTTTTTTAAAAGTTGATCGGAACAATAGCGATTCTTATTGCAGGAATAATTTGTGTCGTTGTTGCATTATGTTCTTTCTACCAAACGATTTATCCTGCACTTGGATTGAATGCTTATATCCTTGTTTTAAACTCCTTTACCATTGAAAGAAATAGACATGTTCCTAAAATCTATTACAATGAATATATCAATAATATATTTATTTAATTGCAAAAGCGAGCATTATGCAATAATGTTAATATTATTATTTTATTAATAACGAAAAAAGGGTATCGTCCACGGAGACAATTTTCTCTCTTTCGTTTTTCGGAAAATGACATTTGCGGGATTTGAACCTAAGACCTATCGACCTACCTAACTACCTAACTACCTAACTACCTAACACCTAAAGACGCGCACGCTACCCGCTAGACCAAACAGACTACATGATTTTCCTTTACTTTTATTCCATAATAGTTGCATTGAGGATGATGCATCTCGGTGCTCGGTAGAGTTTGAGGTCGTTGTTTACAAATCTGAATACGGAATCCGAAAATTCAAAATGTTAATGGTGACAATATTATGTGGAATTATAAGGGTTAGATGTGAAGCTGAAACTATATACATATGTAGTTGGATCTTATGTATTTTGTCGTTAACCTCACCACGCAGACTGATTAATGTCATTTGTCCATGCAATTGTTCCGATATCAGTAGTATTGAATCAATTAAATTAATTCTAATAACATCAATCTTATTGAAACCACTACATTTTTTTCGTGAAGATTTAAGCCGCTTGGCGTCTCATTGAAACAATCGCATATTTTATCGTCCCAAGTACTTCTGCAAACGTACATTGAGCCGAAATATTCAGTCATTAATCTCACCACCCATACGGATCAATATCACTTCAAATCAGATGAACAACGTATATTATTGATGTAAATAACTATTTACTTGTATAATTATTTATGACAAAAACAAAATTACTCCATTCAAAAATTGTATTATTTAAATTTTTCATCATTTTGGTATTAAGTTGAATACATAATTCGTTGCCGTGATGAAAATCGCATTTAGAACAATAGCTGAAGTGTTTTTGATAACTTAATTGATAATCGATAATGTATGTATTAAATATGATTGCACTTGTGTTCGAAATAATAACGAAACTTCAATAACAGCAATCCAAATTCTGTACAATCTTGTGACATTAAAATAAACCTTTTTATATTCTTATGAATTCTATAAGCGATTGTCTCAATTATATTTTTGGAGTACACGGTATTATTGAAGACAATAACACGGTTATTAAAAGAACCTCGCCTGCAATTTGTCGGATACCAGGACTATTGAAACAATTAAATTTCAAATACACCCTAGTGATTGAAAGAATGATATTTTTATTTTCCGTGCACATTAGTGATGTTCGTGTTCAGTCCGGAGTGACTCCCGCCGGTTCTTACCTGGCGGATGGTGCAATAAATCTAAATGTAAATCCTCTGGGCCGAGCAGGAACATCGCTGATGAGAGGTGTCGCGACACCTCCGACCACCGGTGACCATGCTTGAGTTTATTGGCATTGTCGTCTGGGGACTTAGAGAAGCGCTGGCTGTATCGGCTCAGGCTTTACGCAGTTTTCCTGAGCCCTTGGCAAATGCGATACGTTGGGGGAAGTCGGCTGCGGCCGCACTGAGGGGGGAAGGGATTTCTGTCTCACACTCTCGTGTGGCATTCTCCTTGGGCCCCGGAGATGGCGAGAGAGTGAGACGGATAGCAGGCCCGAATCTCTGTCTCCCTCTCTCGTGTGGAGTTCTCCCCGCTATGGAAATGAAAGCGGGGAGATGGCGGGAGAGGGAGACGGCCGTAAAAATCCAACAGGATGTATACCCTGTTTATATCCATCCGTATGAATGGAAAGGAATAATAAATAAGAATATATTTTCAATTTCACTGAGAGTGTCAAATGTGTCTGCCATTTTTTTTCCTTTATCCATCAAATGCGAACCAAAAAATTGTTATAATTATTATCACTTTATGATTATACAAATTTTTGATGATGACAAAAAATTTCTCTCTTGCGAGTTTAGAAAAAATGTTTTTAAATTATTAATGTTTCTTTTTTTTTTAATTATTAGAGAATCCTGAATTGTACTCGTAAAACTTAATTTGGTAAAAAAAACTGTCCACTTGCATATTGACGTTTCTTGGTTTTTTTTGTCTTGCAGGGTCTGTCACCAAAAGAACTTTATGAAACCGTGCAACACGGTCTTATTTGTCATATGAGAGGAGGCAACACATGCTCAAACGTTGGTAGTCACGGCTGGATCTTTCTTTTTTCTTACGTACTATTTGCAATAGCTACAGCCCATTTTTTGGCCATGTGCGAAAGTGCGGTATTCACTGTCGCAGCAATGACGGTATCTCTTCCACTTTCTGGTATTTGGTGGAGTATCTACAAGATGGATGTTGGATCTAATGTTAGTAAGTGTTGTAAAAAAAATGAAATATAATCTTAATTTATTTTTCTAGAAGTTTCCATAAAATTAAACTTTTAGTTAGGAATATATGAGAAAAATATGAATTTCATAACTAAAAAAAAATTATCTAGATATTTAGATAAAATATTATTTAGATACCTAGGTAACTCAATAAATTATCTAATTATATCTAGATATAATTAGATAATTTATTGAGTGTATATTGAGTTATATCTAGATATAATTAGATAATTAATTTAATTATCTGAATAATTACATGACTTGAAAAAATTATCTAGATTTTTTTATTCACTTTTTCAAAATAGCAATTCATTTTTTTTTGCTCATTCTTGCAATTCTTGTCACGAAATAGGCACAATTTCATGGTCACCCGGAGTAACTGGTGAACTCATCTGCGCCCTTCTCGGTCTTCCGGTCGTCCTCCTAGGTCTCGGCCTGCTGATAAGGTCTCACTTCCGGGATACTCAACCAGCTTATCAGAATATTCCTCCTCCAGAGGTTCATCGCGACACTTGCCACAGATGAATTTTTCTAAAAAAAACCAACAAATCGAAGCCACTGTGCAGCACGGAGTCAATCGACTAGAGTAAGTGTAACTGAGAATAAAATTCGAAACAAAGACACACGTTAAATGAAAACAAATAAAAACTAAAAATAAAAATAAAAAATTCTCACTGTTTACGATCATGCAAAACAAAAATTAGCCAGATGCCAAAAAAAAGGAAAAGAAAAAATACAACGTCACTTGTTTTCTAACTTGTAATATTGTGAAAGTGAATGTCCATCGAGCCATCAGTTATTGCCAATTTATATTTTATTTTGATAATAACGAAAAATAACATTTTATATTTTCCAATGATGGTCAAAATGCAGCGTTTACTATAGTACTTTACTATGATACTGAAGAACTACTACGATAGACGTATGCCAATGAAAGTAGATTTATATATAGACAGCATTTTTTACGAGGAGCTACAAATCTGTAAAAAAGGATGAATTTTTTTTTTTTGCAAACAAATAGAACCGTTGAGAAGCACAAGAAAAGTCAAATTAAGATTGCAAATAAAAATGGAGACCCCCGTTTTTGTTTGCATATGGAAAAGAAGAATTGATTACAATTTTTTAATAGATAATTTATAGTTAGATAAATGTTGAAAATTTTGTTATAAATTATTTTTACCATTCTCTATAAAAATTATTAGTATAGAATTATTTTCTTTGCTGAAAAATAAATACTAGAGAGCAAGAAATTATTTGAATGTCGAAATATCAACGCAATTTTTTGTAATATTGTGTTTTTTTTTTTTAATTTTTGATTATTCTGATGCTCCTCGTGCACAGGCTCGTACGGCCCGATAGATAAGCGTAACTTATATTTGCCAAAGATTAACAAAAAAACTTCGGTATTCATTGCTGTGATTTAAAAAAAAATCTGTCAGTATTACGTCAAGATTAGATAGTGATACTTAAGTTTTTACCTCATGGTTGCGCGCACGTGCATCGGATCCTAGTTATGACATAGATATAAAGTTATTGTCACTGGGATTCGCAGAGGTTATCAATTTCAGTATTACAACATTCGCGTTATGATATACGAGCACATAACGATAACATGTGTGTAAATGAGTGAAATAATATGTATTTTGTGAATTTTTAGCACGAACGAATCGCGCATAAATGAACAGTGACGCGAATTACTGTTTCATCCACAATAATTGTATAATTCCCACTCAAGCACAAAATTATTATTTTTTCAAAATATATTTAACCCCCCTTAAAATTATCGAAGATAATTTTCTCAAAATTAATTTTATTATTACCTTCTGTGAGTATTTGTCAATTAACAATGTATACTTTTGTCGATTTAAAATATTGTTGTCAATTTAAAAAAATTAATTTATCCATAAATTGTTAAATTATTGAGATATTTAATAATTATTGAATTACTGTTAATCGCAAAATAGGATCAAACGGATAGATGTGCAGTATATTACGAGTGAATGATATTATATCTTGTATTATTCGTGCCAAAGTAATTATTCTATTTTTCGGTTCCGAACCGAATGAATAAATAGCGAAAAGAAAAGTTTCCTGGCTTCCAACAAAAAATTCTGCTTTTTTAAAAGTTTTTATCTAAGATGTGTCGATATGCAATTAACGACAATTGAAACACGCAAGTAATTAACTAAGTAAATGTTAAAGATCAAGCAGTAAGAGATAATTATTACACGTTGGAAATTGCATCAATCATGTATTTTATTGAGAAGTCGTACGTCCACATTTTTATAATGACAGGTGTATAATGAAAAAAAAAAAAACAAACTGTTAAAGAATAAATAATGCAACGGAAAACAATAAACCATTAATAAATCCGCAAACAAAAAGCAAATACAATAAAATTTTGCGCATATTATAATAGATATTGATAATAATAACGGTTAATTAATTAACGTCCGAAATAAATACAAAAAATACAACTGATCGCTGTTTGTAGTCGCAGATGCTATTTTTTATTCACTCAGTGACCTAGGAACGTGTTATACTTGGATCGTGCAGAATGTATTAACGGAAGATGGCACAGATTTTCTTTTCAATTTATAAAAACGACAAAATACTACAAGAATGGAAAAAAAATGAAAAAAAAAAAATAGAGGCCAGCTTAAGAAATTGAACACTGTTCTAATTAAACAACTAAGATAGTTCTTTCCAGTTTTTCATCCAAAAAACATGAACGAAACAAAAATTCAAGAGGAAAGTTGGAAAATTAAAAGAAAATTTAATATTGGAACTGTCTCCAAATTTTCCATTTTCTTTGCCATCTTCGGTTGATACTCAAATTAAAAAAAAAAACAAACATACGGTGATTAGCCTGACAGAGATGTTATATTCTTGGAAAAAGCATTATTGTTGATAAAAAAAAGAAAATAAGCAAACAGATTCCTACCACGCAGTGCCAGTCTCTAGGCATTAAAAAGATAAAATTTCACAAAAAGAGTACTTCCAAATTCTTCAACTTCTGTCTCAAAAATGAAAAATAGCCAATATTTTTTATAAACCCTTCGAATACAAAGCTTCGTGAAAAAAAAAATGAAAAATTTCGTCTCTACCGTTGAGGATGATAAACACTGTACTTCCGTTATCAGCCTCGTTCCTATGCCACTGTTTCGCGTCGTTTCGGCATGACAATTCCACGAATAAGGAAAAAAAAAAATGTGTCAATTTGGTGAAACTATATTGCGGTTAGCTGCATCATATGCATTAGCATCGACTTAATGCGCGTCCATTGAATCGCTATATGGCTTTTATATGGCTGAAAATATAAAATATATACTCACATATATTATATTACTGAAAATGGCCCTGGTGAAGATATTCCTCTAAGAAATTATGAACATTTTTCTAAAGACATGTAAAAATTTTCCAAAGCCATCTGAAATGCTCTGAGAGGAGAAAATATTCGCAGAAAAGTTAGAAAAAAGTGAAAGTTATCTGTAAATCTAAAAATGTCTAATTTGTTTCGAAAAATCTTATTTTCTTAGCCAATTGCTCTTAAAGTAAATAAATAATGCATTTTGAAAGGATAAAAGGCCGAAAAAAACGTAACAATTTAGAGAAATGCCGGTTTAAGAAATCATAAAAATCGACATCTTTTTTTTATTTTCCTTAAAGAAAAAGTGTCAGAGAAATATTTTCACCAGGCGAAAATTCGCCACACATAATGGCGGCGGTGCTCCAAAACGTCCGCAGCAATCATGACCGTTAGATGTCGCGTGATAAAGTTTCAAAAAAATTCTGCTCAACTGGAAAATTCATAATCGATCGAAAGTCAGTCTTTTCTGGTGCGATTTATAGCAGTGAGTCTGGTGCTAGCGCATAAAATCATCGTACCCATGTAAAAATAAATAATGGCTGCTTACAAGCGTCCGAAAAAATGAATGAAAAGCTCATTTTCGATGTATCATTAATAACTACAAAACTATACGCAAATCCGTTCCAGATCCAATGCAATTCCTAAGTGAAATGTTGTTAACAATTGTGAAGCAAAAGTTATCCGTGCAAAAAATATAAACGAATGTAATTCGGGAATCCGATCGGCCCGACTAATCGTATTAGATGTAAAAGGGCTTTGCAGGGAAAGGTATGACTAAATTATTATTAGACTCATTCGTATAATTGTTGAACTGTTGTAAAAAACAACCTAGAAAATAAACGAATATATATATATACATATATTGTAACAAAACGAGATTTTGTTAAGATATCTAAATTTATTGTTTTGATTTATTAGATATAGAAAAAGATAGTTAAGTTTTGAATGTATAAAAAAATCAGGAATTCGTGTACTAGACCCGACAAGATCTTAATTTGGAATGGAAATAAACCTCAGAATTTCGTTTTCGTATTTATACAAAAAGAAGTTCTCATCATCGGTTTTATTTTAGGAATAGTAGAACTAATTGAAAAACAGTAATTTAGGCGGGTAATCCCGATTGTTGGTAAAAAAAAAAAAAAAATAATGACTCGAATGTTCACGCAGTGAGCTGACGACACTACGAGGAGCACAATGCTCATATGCAAAGAAGTTACAATGCGTGTTGTCACTTTTGGACACGCCACCAACAATAATAAAGGGGGTCAAAATAAGAGAAAGTGTTCCCTCAGAGAAAAGCTCCAGGGAGCAGTTTATCTCATCATCGGAAGATAGCCTATTCGTTTAAATCAGACGCAAAGCTATTCTGATTGCACGTAGTCTAGGTGAATTATGTTGAGTGTGAAGATAAGAATATTCCAGTAATGCAACTACATGCAAGTTGTAACTCGATACGCAACTCGGAATAGGACGTTTAATTTTATATTCCGAATTTCAGATATTATATTTCCCTTTAAATTATTCTAGGAAGAGATTATCTCGACGCCGGATCGCAGACACACAAAAACACTTAATCCGTTGTAATCCTGTTAGTGTTCAAAAGGATTGACACGCGACAGAATTAGATTGAAGTGACTGAGTATTCTCGATGATAAGTATTCCGCGGTGTTTAAAGGGTTGCGCGAGAGTTCAATGGTACAAGTAGACGTTAATTAGCAGTATAATCATTGGTCACATGTGATTGCGAGACGCGGGCGAGTGTTGGAGCAGTTCCAAGCCAAGCGCGCATATACGGGATCGGGTGTTTACCTTTTTTTTTTCTTCTAGCTCGGAGCGTAGTCCGGGCTAGACGAGAATCGGTGAGTTCGATGATTATAATAACGTATTATACGAAATAATACCTCGTTACAATCAAAGGTTAAATGGACCAGGAAATAAGATGGATCTACATGTGTTGATGCAGTATCAAGCCAAGTAGTTTAATGCGGGTGGCTTTGAGTATGCGTGCTGATGCAGTATCAGGCCGCACAGGTATATCGGGAGTAATGTATGCGATGCAATTCTAGGATAGATGGATCTACAAGTGTTGATGCAGTATCAAGCCAAGTAGTTTTTAGAAGGGATTTTGGAGCGTACGTGTTGGTGCAGTACCAAGCCGTACAGGTAATTTAAGGATATGTTGTGTTGTTAGTTCGATGAGAAATGCATAGGAAGTGATGGATCTACATGTGCCGATGCAGTATCGGGCCAAGTAGTTTAAACAGAGGTATTTTGGAATGTACGTGTTGATGCAGTATCAAGCCGTACAGGTAATTTAGGAATTTTAAGTAATTGTAATTTTTCTGAAAAAGAAAAGTATTAGGAATAGATGGATCTACATGTGCCGATGCAGTATCGGGCCAAGTAGTTTAAATAGAGGTATTTTGGAATGTACGTGTTGATGCAGTATCAAGCCGTACAGGTAATTTTAGGAATTTAAAGTAGTTGCAATTTTCCTGAAAAAGATAAATATTAGGAATAGATGGATCTACATGTGCCGATGCAGTATCGGGCAACGTAGATTTTATAAGGGAGTTTTGGAGTGTACGTGCTGATGCAGTATCAGGCCGTACGGGTCTTGAAGGTGATTCTTAAAATTAATGGATAGAAAAGGTAGTAGGTACGATAGGTTTTTGAGGCCTAAAGGAGCTGGGCTAAGCTCAAGGAAGGAACCGTTTGTGTCAATGCAGTATTGAGCCAAACGGGCGAGCTGGGCTGTGCTCAAGAATTCTTGCAAGTGTCGAAGCAGTTTCGAGCCAAGCAAGAATCGGAATTATTAATATTAGGAGGTTTCTTCCAAATTGAAAGATTGATTTGAGGTGTGAAATTAGAGTTGAGAATGATCGCGAGTCAAAAAGGAGGCCGGCTTATATATGATCGTCCCCACTGCCAGCTTTCCAGTTTTCGGTTACTCGCGAGGACCGCGAGTCGAATGAGTGGGCGTGAGCCACAGAGCCGTTGGGCGGACTCGAAGTGGTGCCTAGATCGATCCTCTACGGTAGCGCGTCCTGTCAACAACGACTTTCTCGTTGGGGATATACCGTACCGTTACAATATATTAATAAGAATTGAAAAAATCGCTTTGCAACATTTATTCGATAGATTTAAAAATCTCAAACGAATATTGCGGTTCGATTTATCGTTGGTATATAATATAATTATTCTATAAAATTAAACGTAGTTATCGTGTTGATCGTAATTTTTCGTAGGTGAATGCGTGGATATATTAATTAGTTGCGATGTGATTGAGCGATACGAACGATTGTACTGTAGATGAAGAATAAATGCTATTTAGTATCATCATTATTTTTATCAGCGATATCGATTTATATATATATTGTCGTAACGGTACTGGATGTCTTCCCGTTAAAACACATTTTTGTATAGTTATCCATTTTATTGGTAGTAATTTAGTCGATAAAATTAGGCTTCGAGTCACCATCGTTGTATGATAATAGCTTTTTGCGCAAAGAATGTTTAAGCAGAAATAATGTATTGATTTTTTTTTGTTAACTGGCCCCGGAAAATGTCGCAAAATACTACGAAAATTATAAAAATTATCGGTAGCATAAAAATACTATTTTAAAAATTGTTTATTGTTAATTCAATTTTATGTAATAAGAATAATTTCAAGAAATTAATTAACTGAATTATCTGCTTTTTTTTAGAATTTTCGTTTTTTATTTATATCTATGTGACATTAGGGGCCAATTTTTTTTTGTAACACGTGCATGAACAGCGGTGCGTTTCATGGCAGTTTTGCGGGCCGAAAGTGGCTAGTTTCATAGCAGTGTTGAGACGATAGGTTGGCGCATGTGCAGTTAGCGACTCCTTCACTTTCGAACCTGCTGTTTCACTTTCGACCCTAGGGTGGAAAGTTGGTAACCTCACTTTTCACTGTTCGTCCCGCAAAACTATCATTCAAAGCACCACTATTCATGCACTTGTTACAAAGAGTATGGTGTGCAACAAGGGCCGAAAGTTGGCGATTGCGACGAGCGTGAGGTTGCCGCCCGAGCGAAGCGAGGGCTTCAATCACACGAGTCGCAAACGCCAACTTTCGGCCCTTGTTGCACAATATACTATTTAAATGAACTTATCTTTTTATGGCGCATGCGCAAAATGTAGGCGCTCAACGCTGCTTTTATCGATAACTCTGCATGCAAACTTGCGAAACTTCATTTATCGATTAAAATATTTAAAAACAACGTTTTGATTATTGAAGTTTCAATATGAAATATTTTTTAAAACCGTTTAGAATTACAATTACAATTATTTCTTAAAGCAAAACTATACGCGGCGCATAATTATCCTGCAGCCTTTGGCTCAGAGTTATGATAGTACTTTTAAAAAATAATAGCAATTTCAATGTTTCGACAGTCACAATTTAATGTTGTCTAACAAAAGGAAATAGTGATGAACGCGCCGTCTTTGCCGATTAATGGACTTTATGAATGTGCTCAATATACATATACATATTATTCAGTAACGTTGTACCCGAATTGTATATGGGATTAATATAGACTTATATAAAAAGACAAAAATTGATATGTAGAGTATTTTACTTCCGGTCTTTTAGGAGGCGACATTAATTTAACAGTTTACGAAATTTATTTATTTATTTTCCATATTGTTTAAGGTCCCAACAATTTGTTCCTAAAAGTTTTGATTTTCAGTTGTAATAAGTTTACTTATTTATTAATTTATATTTTTCTTGAATTTCCATTTTGGTATATTGCTACTTTATTTCAAACCAATTCTGGGGCACGGCAAAGGAAATGCAGCCGGCTTAATAACTTCCAAATTAGCAGATTTATTTAACATTATTAGATCATTTTTCACATTATTAGCTCACCCGCATCACACACATCCATCACGTTCTTTCACACAAAATATACAAAAATAATTGAACAAATATTCATTGGCCATTCGCACTACAAAAATATTTAAAAAATAATGCTCTCTCATCCATTAAACATACCATCTAAAACAAAATATAAAAATAAATAGTTTCTGTTGCGCTCTCTTTTACTCATTGGCTACTTTGGCTCTTATTTTGTGAAACGTATTCGTCATATAATGACAAAAGGCAATCGGGTCCGATGGCGGGAGCGGCGTTATGCGGTCGAACCCAAACGGTTGGTGTACAGTCCCGAAATATAGTGTCCGAGAGCGGTCAATTCGTCGCTCGAAGATGGGTGCCAGAAAAGAAAAGAAGATTGCAGTCGCCCGACGTCCTAATTGAGGGATTGAGCGCTATATTACGATTTTTACAGGGACGTGCGGACAAAATTTACCTCGTTGATCACTCGGACACATGCATCACCAGAACAAAATATATATTAGGGTGTGTCAAAAAACAATTTTCATTTTTTTTATTTATTTTTTTACTGCAAAAGTATGTATTCTGACCTTAATATCCACCTTCTATACGGAATACGCGACTTAATTTTTTTATAATTTTTTTTATTCGACATTTGTTGAAAAACGAAGATCGCGATTGAGACACCTCTAAATATTAACAGTAAGAAGCAGAAATTGAAAAAAAAAAATGTCCTAATGAAAAGAATTAAAAAAAAAAATCTTTACTACCAAACTATGCATCTCCTATACGAAATTCGAGGCTAGATTTTTTTATGTTTTTTTTGTTCGGAATTTGTTGAAAAAAAAAGATCGTGTTTGAACCACGCCTACATATTATTTGTCAGCGAATTCTTTTACCGTACTCAATTGCTAGGTCAACCCGTCGGGTTTAAGCCATGAAGACCCAAAAGAAGTGCGATAATAAGCAGTAAACCGAGCAATAATAACTTTTTCTCAATTTCTGCTTTTTACTGCCTAGTATCACACTTTTTTTTTGGGTCTTCATGGCTTAAACTCGAAGGCTTGGCCTAATAATTGACGGTGCCAAAAGAATACGCTGCCAAATAATATTTAGAGGTGTCTCAATCGCGATCTTTGTTTTTCAACAAATGTCGAATTAAAAAAATTATAAAAAAATTAAGTCGCGTATTCCGTATAGAAGGGTGATGTTAAGGTCAGAAGACATACGTTTGCAGTAAAAAAATTAATTTAGAAAATAAAAAATAAATTTTGACACACCCTAATATATATATATCGATAAAAACATAGGCAGAAACAACATGGCCAATCGATTTCGGTGACCGTTATCGGGCGAATGAGGAACCCCATATCAAATTCACGGGTTTAAACCCAAAAAGTGGGAGAGCGATCGAAGAGCGCCTCGCGGATCACTAACAGATTGACCATGATATTGATTTTAACCGATATTCGGTACGATCGGTATTGGTATCGCCTATCGGTATATCATCTTCTGAGAGAGAGAGAAAGAGAGAGAGAGAGAGAGAGAGAGAGAGAGAGAGAGAGAGAGAGAGAGAGAGAGAGAGAGAGAGAGAGAGAGAGAGAGAGAGAGAGAGAGAGAGAGAGAGAGATCACGAACCATGCAAGGAGCGGCTCATTACACAGTTTTTCTTTCCGGGAATTTTTTCCTGGGTTTTTCTTTCGGGGTTTCCAAAATTTTACTCGAAAACTCATTAGTCATTTACGAAGAAACGATTAGGTGAAAATATAGGTGAAGAACGAAGAAATGGGTATTCCCAAATTTTTATTACCATATTCCATTTCAACCAATAATCCCTGTATTTACTTGAAAACACGATAGTTCAATTCAATGTAATGTACCCTATTTATTGCAGGTGCCCTTTTCGCAACGTTGAACCCCTTACGGCTGGCTAAACCCTTAATTGCCCTTCCGTACTTGGGTCAACGGTTATATACGTGTGTTATTGTTTACCAGTAAGCTTCCTTCAAGATACATTTAGTAATAAAGAATTCGAGTTTCTGATTGCTTCTTTTGGTTTACAAGTGCCAACGAATCACGTGACGTTCTCTCCAACGTCAAAATGCATAAATACCAGAGGAACCCTTCAGATTTTAACATTCGAGAGTGTGACTTCAGTCGGGAGTGTTGCTGAAATTTTCTTGTCGTTCATTTTGGTGCTGAAACAGAAAATGGAGGATCTCGAGTTTTGCTGCAATCCGTTCAATCAACGAAATCACAATCCTGAGACATGGCGAATACTTCCCATTACCGAATCTCTGCGTGAACAATTTCACCTCTATTATGAGAACGAGACGCATGTTTGCATCTCCTGCAAACGCCAATTGTACAGTACTGTGCCAAGTGTAATATTCAACAAGATGCTAGTCAACAATTCGCTACTCAACGATTCGCTACTCAACGATTCGCTAGTCAACGATACGCTACTCAACGATTCGTCATCTGTAAGTATATTTTTTACTCGGAAATTCGGTGTGCATGATTTTTTCATTGAAACTTGAGCTTGTTAAAAAAATTTCATTTTTTTAAATCGAGTTAAACTTTACACATTGTTCTTTAGTAATTATTTTTCTCAACTCTACGAGGATGTGTGTTGATAAATTTTGCCAATTTCTGTTATTCTTTTTTTAAATAAGGATACAACGTTGAACTTTGCACATTGCTTCATCATTAATTTTCATCTTTCGCAACGCCGCCTCTATGAAGAAGTTTCTTTATTTTATTTATCGCTTCCTTATAGAGGAAGCTTTGCGAAAGATGAAAATTATCGACAAAGCAATGTGCAAAGTTCAACTTTGCATCCTTATTTTAAATAGAAATTAAAGAAGTACGAAAACAAAAATTTTTATAAATTCAAAATTCTATAAAATCTAAACCGTCTTATGTATAATTCGCTTAAATTCAATATCGATCGTCATTTTTCATTGCTTTATTCGTCAAAAACTGTTTAAGCTCATTATCTAAAAAATTGTAGCAGCTAGTGAACACACCGAGAATTTTTGAAAAATTCAATGTCTTATAAAATCACTTCACCAATCTTCACCAAATTCGATATCTACTACAACTGGATGTTAATGTTACCTTGCATTAGATTTGAGTAGGTTTGGTTAAACTTCATTTGAATACGAACGAAAATAACATTTTTTTCGAAAATTCAAGATTTTATAAAATCTTAACCGCTTTATTTCGGATTTCGCTCAAATTCAATACCGACCTTCATTTTTCATTTCTCTATTTGTCCAAAACTATTTAGCTCATTAGCTGAAAAATTGCGGAAGCCAGAGAACATACAGCGGGATTTATACACCGTTCGGACCACCTTTTACCATGACCGTCGTCGATGTAGTTGATATTTTTTAAATCATTCACCCCAATGAATGGAGCTCGCTCCATTTTTTTCAAAATTTTCATTGCATATTTCGCGCACTTGTGAATTTCTACAAATTGCTCTAAAAATTGCGTTTAAAAACTTTCGAATGCACGTATCTTCTTGGATATAAGCCGTATCGTAAAAAAACCTACATAAAAGTTTTTCATTTTGAAGTATACTTTTGTGTCAATGTATTTAAAAAATTCTTTAACTCCTCCGAAGCATTGATTTTTCATTAATAAAGATGAAAATCCATTTTTCAAAAACTTGTACATTTTTATTTTTTCCGAAAAAAATCTCTAACATACCACTCATAAAGACGAACATTTTAAGCCTAGACGGGAAGTGGGACAATCCTTTTTTTCGAATTTGTATAAGAGATTAAAATATAAATAAAAAATGAAAACTCTCATAAAAAATCAGAAAAAATTGTGTTACTGCCGTCTTTTAGTTCTAAAGTGGGACAATTTTTTTCCGATTTTTTAATGAGAGTTTTCGTTTTTTATTTATCTTTAAAACACTCATAAAAATTCGAAAAAAGAATTGTCCCACTTCCCGTCTAGGCTTAAAATGTTTGTCTTCATGAGCAGTATTTTAGAGTTTTTTTCGGAAAAAATTAAAACAAGTCCAAGTTTTTCAAAAAATCGATTTTTATGTTTATTAATTAAAAATCAATGCTTCGGAGGGGTTGAAGAATTTTAAAAATAAATTTGCATAAAAGTATACTTCAAAATGAAAAGCTTTTATATACGTTTTCTTACGATACGACTTACATCCAAGAAGATACATGCATTCGAAAGTTTTTAAACCCAATTATTCGAGCAATATTTATAAATTCACAAGTGCGCGAATTATGCGATGAATCATTTGAAAAAAAATTGAGCATGCTCCGTCCATTCGGGTGAATGACTATAAAAATAATCAACTATATCAACGACGGTCGAGATAAAAGGTGGTCCGCTCGGTGTATAATGCCCCACAGACATTTTTCAAAAAATTGACAAGCTTATAAAATTTGAATTTGTATTTCAATTTTTTTCGAAAATGCATACACTTGATTGTTAAAGCCGTTTTCGAGATACAGCGGTTTGAATTTTGCAAGCGTGCCACACACACACACACACACACACATATATATATATCCATACACACTAGGGTGTGTCAAAAATTCTTTTTCATTTTTAAAATTTATTTTTTTACTGCAAAAGTATGTATCCTGTCCTGAAGTAGGTAGTCCTGTCGCTGAGAGTACATTTTGCATAAATTCGAGAAAAATGAGAGAGAATTGCAAACACTTCTTGATGGTATAACAATTCTAGAATAGAATAGAAGTGCTAGAATAGAATAGAAAATAGTCTTAGTTCAGAAAAATTTGACAAATTCCTAAAAATCTGAAAAAATTCTAAAAAATCTGAGTTCACATAAATAAACGTTTGACCAATCACTTGTAGTAGATTAATTTTTTTCCTATTTTTTCATAATTATTTTAATTAAAAAAGCTTAAAAACTATAAGAAGAAAAATTTTCCCCACTTTGGCTATAAGCTAGAAAATTGTGATATTCAACAAAGTATTTTTCAGAATTTTTTCAGATTTTTAAATTAGGGAATTCGATATGGCATTTTAAAAAAATATGCAAAAAAAAAATACAAAAATAAAATCTGGTGCGTTTGAGGGTCTATCCAATCCTACAAAAAATTACGAGCCAAATCAAGGAGGTCGAGGGTCAGACCCAGGTCGAATCGGGATGGAATGCTTCACATAATTTTGCAGTAAAAAAAATTAATAAAAAAACTTTAAAAATTTTTTTGACACACCCTAATACACACATACGTACATACATCCGGACATTTTTTTCGCGACGTTTTGGACCATGAAACAAAGCTTCCACTATGAGGAAGCAAAATTAGTGAAAAATGAATTTGAAGAAAAATGTGCGTCGTCAATGATTTAGAAAGTTTAACATTTTATAAAATCTTGTGGTATTATTATATTTTAATGACAAATGTAGTAAACAATGAAAACTCAATCGTCAACTACTGAGTCAAATGTTTTTAATGTTTGTTCACGTCATTCTCAAGTTGTAGTTTTTGTATTTTGCAAGCCATGAAAATTAAAATGTTGATTAAAATCATAACATTTCTTATAACATTCGAATGCTTCTATCGATTTTTACTAATTTTTATGTAGATTATGTTTCAACATAATTACATATGTCTTCAAAGTTTAAGCTCAAGTGTTCTTTTCATTCTCGAGATACAAATTCATCAACATACATTTTTTATTTTATAACGAGCGCAAAAAAAATATTTAAAGAAAAAAAATTCAAATATTTATAATTTATGATTTTTTCTAATCCACAGGAAGAAATCCAAGAAAGTGCTCTTTCCAACGACGATTCATTGGAAAAAATTGAGACGTGTGAAGTAAACAAAGTAGATGAAGTTTGCGAGTATGTCACTGTTGAAGATCATCATTTTGCTCACCAATGTAAGTTGATTTTCATAATGTTATACAATTTCATGCAAGCTATTTTCTGCAACAAAGTATGATATAAATGTCATTTTTTTTTTCAGTTGCCAAAGAGCAGCAGACTGATCTTAGCACTACGCATCAAGAAGCTGAAGATGTTTCTGAAGATGTCGAGATTTCGGGGAGCGAAGAAAATTCGCCCCCTGAAAATACCACCCCAATTACGGAATCAAGGAATTATGGAGAAGCTGAAGATGTTTCTGAAGATATCGAGATTTCGGAAAGCGAAGAAAATTCGCCCCCTGAAAATACCACCCCAATTACGGAATCACGGAATTATGGAAAAGTTGAAGATGTTTCTGCATATATCGAGATTTCGGAAAGCGAAGAAAATTCGCCCCCTGAAAATACCACCCCAATTATGAACTCATGGAGTTATGGAGAAGTTCAAGATGTTGCTGAATATGTCGAGATTTCGACTACCGAAGAAAATTCGCCCCCTGAAAATACCACCCCAATTGCGGAATCATGGAATTATGGAGAAGCTCAAGATGTTCCTGAATGTATCGAGATTTCGGAAAGCGAAGAAAATTCGCCCCCTGAAAACACCACCCCAATTACGGAATCATGGAATTATGGAGAAGCTCAAGATGTTCCTGAATATTTCGAGATTTCGACACGCGAAGAAAATTCGCCCATTGAAAATACCACCCCAAATACGGAATCATGGAATTATGGAGAAGCTGAAGATGTTTCTGAAGATATGGAGGAGACTTCGGAAAGCGAAGAAAATTCGCCCCCTGAAAATACCACCCCAATTACGGAATCGTGGAATTATGGAGAAGCTCAAGATGTTTCTGAAGATATGGAGGAGACGTCGGAAAGCGAAGATAATTCGCCCCCTGAAAATACCACCCCAATTACGGAATCATGGAATTATCGAGAAGCTCAAGATGTTTCTAAATATATCGAGATTTCGGAAAGCGAAGAAAATTCGCCCCCTGAAAATACCACCCCAATTACGGAATCATGGAATTATGGAGAAACTGAAGATGTTTCTGAAGATATGGAGGAGACTTGGGAAAGCGAAGAAAATTCGTCCCCTGAAAATACCACCCCAATTACGGAATCATGGAATTATGGAGAAGCTGAAGATGTTTCTGAAGATATGGAGACTTCGGAAAGCGAATAAAATTCGTCCCCTGAAAATACCACCCAATTTTGGGAATCGACAGAATATTATACAAGTTGGTATAATTCAGAATAAGAGAGATTCGAACACCAACTTTTATCATATAATGTAAACCGTTACTGTAATTGTAATTTTTATCTTGAATAAACAAATTCACATCATAATTTTGTACGTATTATTTACCAATAGCATAGTAGTATCAAGGATAGGCAAAAAAAGGAATTCAAGATTATTAAAAAAAAAGAACAATTATAAAAATTATTACTTGAATTACAGTATTTTGAAATTATTAAATGCCTCTTGATGAAAATTAAATATTAGGAACGTTAAAATGCATATAAAGATAATAAAAGAGTGGTATATTAATTTACAATATAATTCAATGTTATTAAATAGAATAATATCTTGAATATTTTCGTCAGGAAATTAATGAAAATTAGAATTCGAAGCTATGGAATTAATTTTCACTTAAACAGTTTCTTTTAATTGTAAAATTTATCATGTGATTACAATTTAAGGGCGCCAAGCTTAGCAGTTTGATGTTCTTTTCCGATTCTCTGAGACATTTTGGTTCCATCAATATCGTAGTCCTCGTATCGAACGGTAGCCAGCCACTCGAAGTTCAGTTTCGGGGCAATACGTTGACTGTAGTTGGACGTGAAGACACCGAAAACAACACCCGGTGCCATTGATCGTTCTGGCTTCTCATAGTCTCTCAAGCTTTTAGCCAATTGGACTGAACGGTCGACCAGCTCTTGGCCAATTTTATAGCCCTGATAATTTGGGTCCACACCAATGTAGAAAATTTCCATTGCCGCGTTCGTGTCAAATCTTTCAAACATATCAACCCTCCACTCGACCTTAAAGTTAAAATTTCATTAAAAACAAAATTAATTATAGTCATTATTTTTGAAATTTAATAAAACGGAGCAGTAAAAAACTAATTTGTTTTACGACAATTCAAATAAAATAAAAAGTTCATTGTATATAATTGTCGTATGGAAACAAGCGAAATTGGTAGAAGAAATGACCGAGTTTAAACTATGCACATGTCAAGGCACTTGACCGTCCCATTGTAGTTATTACTTCAGAATGTTAGGACTTACGTCATCCAGAAAATTAATCAAAGCCAAACTAGCTCGCGGTTTAACATGATTCTTGACTACTTCCACCAGTGGATCCACTTGGTCGTTTCCGAGAGGTACCTGCAACAATTAATCCATCCTTAAAATTTTCATTTATTTAAAAAAATCAATTGTGAAAAACTACTTAAACACATTTCTTATTTAAATTCGAATTCGGTTGAAGAAACTGGTTTATAGATTTGTGCGACTAAAAAAAAATATTCATGACTCTCGTTTCAATGGTGAACATTTATTTTGAAGTACGACTTTCCACTTGTTTTTATTTTTTTATTATACTCCAGTCTTTAATTCACCTTCACAAGAAATTCGTCGTTCATTGCATTACTGATTTATGAAGCATATCGCCAGACTTTATCTTTTGATTAACGAACAAAAGAATGCCAAGATAAAAGATGTGTTGAGGTACGACTCGTCTGCTGAAATTTCGATATTTCGTGAATATTAATGCATAAATTAGTGCATAAACTTACGTGCAACTTGTTAAACGATGCTCCAACTACTTCACCATTTTTTACGTCTACCGCAATTGCAGTATTGCCGTCTTTAATCATTTCATTAAACACTAGTTTCATTGCCTCTGCCGCACCTTCTTCCTCATAAATGCCAACCCCCAAGGCAACATTTTCTTGTACCATGGATTTTTGTTGCACATTCAATACCGCTTCAATTTTATCCATCGGCAAAATCATGTATTCGATCGGACCATTAGGCCCCGGACTAAGACGACTGAACATCGCCGATTTTCTGATAAATCTGTAATTATTCATTCCATCTTCAAAAACTGCATTTGTCACTTTGAAAATAGGTAAAAACAAAAATGTATTTTCCAAATTAACAAACCAAAGACTATTTTAAAGCTGAAGGATTTATAAAAAAAAACACTGTACAATATTTCCAATAAATGTAAATAAAAGTTATGACAATTTTTTTAAATTCTATTGTCGATTCAAATAAAAAAAACCTTGCACATTGCTTCCTCATTATTTTTCGCTTTTTACAAAGCTCCCTCTGTGAGGAAGCAGTATGTTATTCAATTTTGGCTTCCTCATAGAGGAAGCTTTGTAAAAAGCGAAAAATAATGAGGAAGCAATGTGCAAGGTTCTACTTTGCATCTTTTTTTTTTATACCTTGTGTCTCTTTTGCAGAGGTGTTTTAAACAGCTATAAATCACCTCTGCAAACACCGTTACATCTAATTTTGATTAGATACAAATTTTTGTCGTACTTTCTCAACTTTTCCGGAAGTTATAGCGAAAGTCTACATTTTTTTAAAAATGAAAAATGGTGTAAAATCCGAACGACTTTACCGATCATCACCAAATTTGGTACACGGCATTTCTGAATGTTATTTTTCGTCTGTACAAAATTTCTGTTCATTTGTTGAAATTCGACGTAATTTAGATCAAAATCTATTTTTTTCGAAAAATTCAAAATTCTATAAAATCCGAACCGCTTTACCGATTTCGTCGAAATTCAATACCATACAACATTGAACGTATCTTCAGTTATGAAGAACTATTTAGCCAAATCGGCGAACTTTTACGAAAGTTAGACCACGCCCTTTTTTCAACATGACCCTCAAGATTTCTGCATCTGCATTTTCGAATCTTCGGACAACGATAACAATTAAACCGTACATCTGAGACGGAATACCTTCTGCAGTCCTTTATCTTTTTCAATTATCTAAATGCGGATTTAAGATAAAAAATATATGTTTCAATTTAAGGGTGTTTGCGTTAAATTAATGCTTTGGCTCGCTATAGCTTCCAAGCACTTACTAGTAAGATAAAAATTCGAAAGCAGTTTTTTGGGTTTTCAATTATCTAGATGCGGATTTTTTGTTTTTTTTTTTAAGCTCTTTTTTAAAGGCTTTTTTCCTTAAATGTGTATGTTAGCTCATAAATCCTCGATCACGAATCAATTCACGCATCAGAAATCAATTTCTGACGAAGAGTTTTTTTTTATAAACATTTATTATACGGATTTAAAAAAAAATTAATTTTTATATTTTATAATTTTTTTTCAATCTAAATTTTTTAATTTTTTTTTCATTTTTTATAATTTCTATATTTTTTTACTCTTTTATTTTTTATGATTTTTTTTTAATGCAGAAATTTTTTTCCATTCGAAAAAATCCTTTATTTTCTCGAGTTCAACCAATTTGCGCATAGATCGCACGTATACACAAAAAACTAGTCCACACGAGAAAAGTAAACGCTTTTTTGACCGGCTTTCGTGCTTGCCTCTTGGGTCCATTATCATCGAACACTAGGGCCGCGGCGAGACTGATGTCAGAATCTTGGGAATCATTTGCTGGGGTCAGTTTCAAGCTGCCACTTAAATGTTTGCATAGAACTCCCTCGGTTACTAAAACTACAAATTTCTTGTCATTTTTTAGCCAAAGAAAACTTAGGTTCGCGCGGAGCTGTGCGATCTTTTTCTTTTTTTTTTTTACTCCCATCCTCTCACATATTAAAGGTAATAGATGGGATGTCGTAGGACCATTATCTAAATCTTCAATCGATTTCACCGAATCTATAACAGCATCTACCATTTTCCGGAATATAAAAGACTTTGTAGCTGCGTTGATAAGGTCATTCAGAATCCTGTATAAACCTGCGTGAGTGATATACAATGACTCTGCTAATATACCCGTGTGAGAATGTACATCGATTGAAGATTTAGATAATGGTCCTACGACATCCCATCTATTACCTTTAATATGTGAGAGGATGGGAGTAAAAAAAAAAAAAAAAAAGATCGCACAGCTCCGCGCGAACCTAAGTTTTCTTTGGCTAAAAAATGACAAGAAATTTGTAGATTTAGTAACCGAGGGAGTTCTATGCAAACATTTAAGTGGCAGCTTGAAACTGACCCCAGCAAATGATTCCCAAGATTCTGAAATCAGTCTCGCCGCGGCCCTAGTGTTCGATGATAATGGACCCAAGAGGCAAGCACGAAAGCCGGTCAAAAAAGCGTTTACTTTTCTCGTGTGGACTAGTTTTTTGTGTATACAGTAGAACCTCGTTTATCCGAGGTAATGTGGGGAGGACGTACCTCGGATAGCCGAAAACTCGGATAATACGGAAACCATACACAATGCATATAATGAGGAATAGCTTTATCCGTTTTATCCGAGTTTTTCCGTATTATCCGAGCGTACACCTCGGTTAACGCGGAGTGCTCGGAAAGTCCGGTGGCTCGGACAACGCGGAGCCTCGGATAATCGAAGGCCGGAAAAACGAGGTTCTACTGTACGTGCGATCTATGCGCAAATTGGTTGAACTCGAGAAAATAAAGGATTTTTTCGAATGGAAGAAAATTTCTGCATTAAAAAAAAATCATAAAAAATAAAAGAGTAAAAAAATATAAATATTATAAAAAATGAAAAAATTAAAATTAAAAAAAAATTATAAAATATAAAAATTAAATTTTTTTTTAAATCCGTATAATAAATGTTTAGAAAAAAAAACTCTTCGTCAGAAATTGATTCGTGATGCGTGAATTGATTCGTGATCGAGGATTTATGAGCTAACATACACATTTAAGGAAAAAAGCCTTTAAAAAAGAGATTAAAAAAAAAACAAAAAATCCGCATCTAGATAATTGAAAACGCAAAAAAACTGCTTTCGAATTTTTATCTTACTAGTAAGTGCTTGGAAGCTACAGCGAGCCAAAGCATTAATTTAACGCAAACACCCTTAAATTGAAACATATATTTTTTATCTTAAATCCGCATTTAGATAATTGAAAAAGATAAAGGACTGCAGAAGGTATTCCGTCTCAGATGTACGGTTTAATTGTTATCGTTGTCCGAAGATTCGAAAATGCAGATGCAGAAATCTTGAGGGTCATTACTTTTACATTAATTGTCAAGCAGATTTTTTTTACAGTGCATATCTATGTCCTTTGCTTCTCGCTGCTTCATTAACCGGTTATTCTGCATGAGCAATTCCACATGGAACTTGAAAAAGCATGTCCCTCTGCCTTTAAGGATACATCAACAATAAATCGTTACATGTTTTGGTGTTAACATGTAGCTGTTGGTCTCTTGGAACACAGGCACCTAGTTGGTAAAGCCAAAATTTCTAGAATATGCGAGTTATTTTAGTAAAAGTGACTGAAATGTCCTTACCGTCCGTGTCCCTGACACAGATATTTATTGTTTAATGATCAAATAAACGTTTGTGCCGTTCCATTACAATTCTGAAAAAATTATTATTGTTTTTGTCACGGTCGTTGTCGAACAAATGCGATCGCAAATTGAGCGTGTTTGGGTCTGTAAAGTCATAGGAATTGATAAGTGTGTGTACCGCATTTTTGGTGTCCTTACCGTCTGCACTCTTCAGGGCGATCGCAGTACTAGAGACGGTAAAATAAATAACTTTCTCGGTTACACTTAATCTGAACGAAAGTAGACACTACGAAATTCACTCGCTTTTTAATTTTTATACGTCAAGGGCGATGGTCCGCTAACAAAGTCCGTCCAAATTTGGATAAGATTTAATATTATGTCCTTACCATCCAACGCAAAAACTATTTCGTGGTGCCTATATTTCTGATGGCCTCGATGCCCAGTAGATCCTATACAACGAGATTCTTGTGTGAACAAACTTGCAGTGTGGCGCTAGCATTTTAACCTCTTTTTTTTCACATAAAAACCAATTTATTTACCGAAATTCCGTGTCCTTACCGTCCACTAATCCGTTTCGACTTTGGAAAACTACTTTAAAGGCCTAAATAATATTGTGTGAATATGAAGAAGCGTTAAAAAATTGTCTTCTTTAATATCAACTTACATCAGATGGTTTGATCAATAAAATATTAGTAATTTCGCTATCATACACATGTATGATGAAAATATTCTTAGGAACTTTTTTTTTTGTAATTTCCAATTTAATAACTTTGATCAGATAGAGGTCAAATTTAACAATGAGTTTATTACCATATAAAAAACTGTTTTTTTTTCGAATTTTTTTTTCATGAATGAATCCTATGGAACGCTTTAATAGAGACTCTATGCTCTAACTAATCGTTAGCAACGAAAGGTGAAAAGAGAAAGCTGATAAATAGAAAGGCTTTTCTAACAAGTGAGAATACTAGTCCAACTCACAAAGCTGCAAAAATAATGAACCTCGCTAATACCGCAGTAAAAAAAAGACTTGTGTTCTGCGAAGCACTCGTATCGCAGCTTGCCGCAAATTCTAAATCTGTGTTGAAAAATCGAAATGAGAAAAGAGCATTTGCTGTCAACTTTACAGGACAAATTCTCAAGAAATATTGTTGCCACAATGCTCTGAAACAGATCGTATCTGCCTACCAATGTTCGACGAAGTATTCCGCATTTTCTCCCGTGATTACTGAACGAAACCGCTGTTTTAATCCCAAAATACGTAAAGAGGTAAAAGCTTTTTACGAACGAGACGACGTGAGTACTATTGCTCCTGGAAAACGAGATACCATAACACGTAAAAAAGCGAAGAAACGAAAAAGATGCTTAGTGGACACAATTTAAAACTTGTATCAGAAGTTTTTAAAGGCTACTGGATTAAAATTTTCCCTTTCAGCACTTTATATAATAAAGCCGTTCTGGGTTGTTAAGGCCCTAGACGCAGCAAGAGATACATGCAGGTGTGTTAAGCATGCAAATTTTGAATTCGTGGTGCAGAAACTGTACATGAAAAAAGTTATTAGTGAGAAGGGGATTCAAGCTCTTGCGAATAAACGGTGCTGTGATGTCGCGAATGAGGACTGCATGTACAGAGTATGTCCTAAATTTCAAGGAAACACCATCGAAATTCCAGGAACTAACGTTCAAACGTTGTTCTACAAATGGGAAACTGCACCAGTCGACAGAGTTGGAAAGAAGGGTCAACATTTTCACGTCAGAATATGTTCTAAGAACAGAATCCCAGCAACGACGAAATCTCTTGCTGAAGAGTGTATGAACGGCGTACCGAAACTTTTTAAGCACATGTACAACGCAGCTCACCAGTATATTGCTTATTCGACGATGAAATCAGAGTTAAATCCGAGTGAAGCCTTGATTATCGTCGATTTCAGTGAAAACTATGTGTGCAAGTACCATGAAGAAATCCAAGCTGTACACTTTGGAACTTCAAAGAAACAGTTATCGCTTCATACTGGCGTCGTATTCCGTAAGAAACCCGATTTTGACTTTCCGACGTCCATCTCCTTTGCTACAGTATCGGAGAGTCTCCGTCACGATGCTCCTGCTGTCTGGGCATCCTTGAATTCGGCCTTAGAAATGCTTAAATCGGAATTGGGTTCAACGTTGAAAGTGATCCATTTCCAAAGCGACGGTCTTTCAACACAGTGTCGCAATAAAACAAACTTTTTCCTATTTACACTATGCTATCGTTCTTATGGATTCGATGCGGCTACTTGGAACTTTTCGGAAGCCGGTCATGGCAAAGGGGCAGCTGATAGGATGGGTGGGATAGTTAAGGGATTATGCGATCGAGCAGTTTTGGCCAAGAAGAAAGACATTTTGAGCGCTGATGATGTAGTAAAAGCGATCAATGATAGCACTTCGAAAACGAGAATTTTTTAAATGAGCAAAGATTCTATGAAACAGTTTGATGAGGCCATTCCAGTTGGTATTAAACCAGTCACCAACACAATGGAGATTCATCAACTCGTTTTGAAAAAATCGAATCCGTTCACCCTTTATCTTCGTTCATTGTCATGCTCAAAGTGCAAACAATCATCGAGCTACGAACACTATGAGCTTAAACCCAAGAGCTGGACATTTCCCAATAACGATGTACCGAAAATACGGAATACACGGAAAACCAAAAAACGTTAATTTTTGAACGTATAAAAAGTTCAAACTAATAAACGTAATAATTTTAAGGTAAATAAAATCGGTCTATTTGAAAAATAGTGGATTTTATTAGTAATTTGTAATTCAATCTTTTTTTATTTTTTTATTTTTCTTTTTTTCATGCTGTGCTCACATTTTTTCACGATGGCACACATTTGATCGAGTAGGTATGATACCCTGGGGTTAGCAAAAAAATTCCCGTGGATGTGCCTCGAACTTTTTTCAAAATTTTTATTTTTCGCATTTTTCAAGTTCCATGAGGAATTGCACATATATGTCCGGCAAAGTTCAATAGTACGAATCAACTAAAAATCTATAATTGATAGAGCCTGTTACGGCACAGATCCGTTTTTCCCGAAAATTCACTCTAGGCAAAGGAGAGTGAGGCTCTCCCTGTTACGCTAGATTACAGGTGAATTGAAAGGGCGGATGGGTGTTATGGGCCTTGTTTAGAGCCTACCCTCTCGGGCAAAAGCTCGGGAAAAGGCCGAAGGGTGTTTCTTCGACTTTGATAATAAATAAAAGAACTTGACTTACCGGTACTGCTGTAAAGCCGATGGGTAGATGTAAAAACGGTGGGCTGTTAGATGGAAACAGTGGTGCAACGACGACGGTGACAGGAAACATCAGCGGGAACTTCAACAGGAGTCGGTTGTAGGGTGGTCGTTGAGTGCAGCAAATGAATTAATGCCACAACACTTAATAGATTTTTAAAACACTTTGATTTATTTAGGAAAAAGAAACTGTGTTGAAACAAAAAAATGAACAATGAATTTTGCACTTTAAAATAATTAAAAATGAATAAAGACCGGGGAACGACGGACTCGAACTTTAACTCACGCGCGCTACGACAGAGTATCAAAATTTGACTTCCACACAGGCTCGGGTAACCAGTGTGACTCTGAGCGGCGAATTGAACCTTATGCGCGAAAAAACTGTGGACCGCGACTAACTCGAAGCTTTAAGGGCTCCATCTTATATAGACAGCCAAAGATATACAAATGATACCCCTTGGGAGGGGGCACACACTATGAGTTCATTCAGCCGTCCCCACCATGCCTTTTTGTCTTAGAGCTAGCTTATTAACACTATGGTCTCGATATTAATAATTAACAATTATCGATTATGGATAAATTAAACGATCTATGATAAATAATGGAAATCTCATTTACATAAATCTCCTGAACTTCTTAATAATTAATAGATTAGTAGATTTATAATATTAATAGATTAGAATAGAAGAACAATAATTAATAATTATTGAAAACGATAAACAATGACTTATATATTTTCAAAGATAATGAAATCTCGATATTTGAAATAATTTAAATTATTAATTAACAATATCCTAAAGCTAATGGAGTAAACCTTAAATTTAGCCAATAACTATAATATACATATAATCATGTGAAGATATATATTATATACAGTGAGGTTCAGGTGAAACTAGACACCCGACAGGCGCGTGCGCGTCAAAGCGACGGTTCTCAGCATCGTCGCTTGCCCGTTCGGCTTCCGAGCTCGGCAAACGGTGGCATGGAAGGAGAGGCTTCGAGGAGAGGGGATCGGCGGGCCCGACCAACTACGAATTCACGAAGCCCGAACACACTCAAGCGTAGCATGAATGCTAAAAATTAGTTTTGTTCATTTCTGATGTCTTATCAATAGTGATGTACCAATGTATCAAAGGGCAATCATAGCAACATTACAAATTACCCGTATGGTGGTAATATCACCTGATTTGAGTTTGATTAAGATTATTACAATATTAGTTAATAATTAATAGTAAGCGTTTTTAATAATTAACAACTTGGGATTATCTTTACTTATTTCTTGCATCGTTACTATAATAAAAGGTCCTATGGCATTTCCGTCTAGATAAAAGTCTTCCATAATAAAAATGACGCGAGGGTTGGCGACACAACTCGCACGGGGATTTCTCGAAAAATCTTGCTCATAAGACAAATTGAAAAAACCTTTTTTAATATAAAAAATGCAAGTAATTAAGATAAACAATTTTTAACTTAATTACTTTTTAATAATTTTAGTTAAATAATAAATGTTGTTGCCTATTTTCAACAATAATCATTTTATCAGTGGCCATTTATTTTACTGCATTTCCTGCATGATTTTGAGAAAAAATCTTTTTGCATTCTTCGATAGAAGCAACAGTTTCAACTAATAATAACCCTGAAGAATTATGCACTAGCAAATTTTATAGTAACGACAGCCCTAACTTTCTAACTCTGCGTTAAATGAATTAATCTTGAAGGCAGATCTTTTCATCTTTAATTATCTAGTGGAGACTATTTTTTTTTTTCAATTATCCTGAACAGTTGGAAATCATTTTTCTAATTTTCGCATTATTTCTAATTATTCATTCGCATAATTATTAATTCTCTGAAGCTCATTTTTCATTTTTTTATTATCTAGTAATGACTATTTTTATTTTTCATTCTTCCAATGATCCTGAAAAAAGCAGACATTTTTTTCAGTCATTTAAAAAAAATAGTGCCAGCTGTACCTTCTCATCTGTTCGCTTAATAAACCTTTTTTTTAGGTTTACGAGTTAAGAACGCTTTTTTTGCGATTCTATCAATGGTACCAAAATTTTGTTAATGCTGCAACAGTTTTGCAGTCAGCAACAATTTTTCGGAAATAAAAATCTTTAAAATAAGAATAAAAAAAATAATAGATGTTACTAGATAAATAAAAAAATAAAAAAGTACTTTCACTGCATTCGTTGCATAGTTTAGAAAGCAAAAAGTCCTTCAGTATTTTTTGCTAAAACCTATTAAAAATAAACACATCGGAATCGGTGGCGACACAGCTTCCACGAGGATAACTATTAAAATATTGCCCCTACAAAAAAGTGCAACAAGACCTTTACTACGCAAAAAATGCAAGGAATTAAGATAAACAAATTGAAAGTTAAATACATGTTAATTGCATAAGTTAAACGATAATTAATTGCTAATTTTCAGCAACAATAATTTTGCCGGTGCGGGATTGATTTCAGTGTATGAAGGTAGTCTGAGCACATTGACTGACGTCGCATAAGTTCGAGAGAGTTTGAGAGCGAATTACGAACAGTTCTCGAAGAGATAAAAATCTGAAAAAAAATCAAGGATATGGAAGGTGCTGAAGAGTTCACTTTGGACCATAATAATTTAAATAATGTTATTAACAAATCACTGGAATAAATAATTGTTCAACAATACATCCGGCAAACTAATTTCGTTTTTGTTATAAAAATGATTCTATTAATTTTCTGCATACGTATGAATTTTTTTCAGAATTTTCTCTGATTTTTTATTCTAACATTAAAAAAACGCGATTTTCAAACATCACACAAAATTCTGAAAAAATTTATACGTATGCAGAAAAATGAAAAGATCACTTTCATTACAAAAAAAATTGGGTTACCTATCTATCTATTATTTATCTATCTATTTATTTTGGTATTTTGTTGAACAATTCTTTATTTTAGTAATTTGTTAATAACATTTTTTAAATTATTATCGTCCAAAGTAATCTCTTTAGCACCTTCCATATGCTTGATTTTTTTTTCAAATTTTTATCTTATCGAGAACGTAATTCTCTCTTAAACTCCCTCGAACTTATGCGACGTCAGTTAATGTGCTCAGACTACCTTAATTGCATCGTTTTGAGAAAAAACGTCCTTTAGCGTTTTTCACTTCAAACAATAGTTTTTAAAATAAACAAAATGAAATCGGTGACAACACAACTCCCACGCAGATTACTCTAAGAATCTAGCCCCTACGGAAAAGTTAAACACGACCTTTTCTACACAACAAAATGCAAGGAATCGAAACAAACAAGTAAAAAGTTAATAACTTGCTAATTACATTAGATAGTCAAGAATTTGTTGCTCATTTTCAACAACTATCATTTTGTCGGTTCTTTATTAATTTGACTACCTTCTTTGCAACGTTTTCAGACGAATACGTCCTTTAGTATTGTTTTGCTGAAAGCAATAATTTTGAAAATAAACTTTAAGATCGGTGGAAGCACATCTTCCACGAGGATTACCTTAAACGTCTTACCCCAACAAGAGCTTTTCTACTCAATAAAATTCAACAGATCAAATGATTATTTTTAAGCAACAAATTGTTGTTTAGCTAATGCAATTAACAATTTATTGACTTGTAACTTGATTTTCTTTATTTCTTGCACATTTTGAAGTGACAAAGGTCCTGTTCAACTTTTTTGTAGGGACAAGACTTTTAGAGTAATCAGCGTGGGTGTTTAATCGTAACCGATTTCGACGTGATTATTTTCAGAAGTATTACTTCTAGTAAAAAATACCGAAGCACGTTTTCCTCTTAAAATGTTGCAAGGAATGCAGAAAACTAATTTTGCACAGATAAAATGATTTTTGTTGTAAATAGACAACAAATTGTTGTCTAAATAATGCAATTCACAAGTAATTAAGTTTTAACTTGTTTTCATTTATTCCGTGCATAGTTAAAAGTAAAAAAGTCCTCTTTAACTTTTTTGTAGGGACAAGACTTTTAGAGTAATCTGCGTAGGTGTTGTGTCGTAAACGATTTCGACGTGATCATTTTCAGAAGTATTGCTTCTAGTGAAAAATAGCAAAGCACGTTTTCCTCTTAAAATGATACAAGGAATGCCGAATAATCAGTGCGGATCGATAAAATGTTTGTTCTTGAAAATAAGCAACAAATTGTTGTCTACCTAAAGCAATTAACAGGTTATTCATTTTTAACTTGTTTGCAATAATGTTATCGGTGCGCAATTAATTTCACAACATTTCTTGCACCGTTTTAAGAGGAAAACGTCCTTTAGTATTTTCCGCTAAAAGCAATAGTTTTTCAAATAAATACGTCGAAATCAATGGCCACACAGCTTCCACGCAGGTTACATTAAAAGTCTAACTCCTACAAAAAAGTTTATCACGATATTTTTTACTCTAAACTGTGCAAGGAATAAAGAAAAAACAGTTAAAAGTGAATAACTTGTTAATTGCATTAGTTATACAACAATTTGTTGCTTATTTCCAACAACAATTATTTTATCGGTACGCAATTGATTTTACTGCATTCGTTGCACAATTTCAGGAGGAAAATGTCTTTTGGTATTTTTCACTAGAAGCAATACTTTTGAAAATAATCACGTTGAAATCGGTTGCGACTCAACACCCACGCAGATAACTCTAAAAGTCTTATCCCTACAAAAAAGTTTAACAGGACCTTTTTCACTTTAAGCAATGCAAGGAATAAATAAATATAAGTTAAAAGTTAATAACTTGTTAATTGCATTAGTTAGACAACAATTTGTTGCTTATTTTCAACAACAATTATTTTATCGGGACGCAATTGATTTTACTGCATTCGTTGCACAATTTCAGGAGAAAAATGTCCTTTAGTATTTTTCACTAGAAGTAATACTTTTGAAAATAATCACGTTGAAATCGGTTGCGACTCAACACCCACGCAGATAACTCGAAAAGTCTTATCCCTACTCAAAAGTTTAACAGGACCTTTTTCACTTTAAACTATGCAAGGAATAAATAAATATAAGTTAAAAGTTAATAACTTGTTAATTGCATTAGTTAGACAACAATTTGTTGCTTATTTTCAACAACAATCATTTTATCGGTACGCAATTGATTTTACTGCATTCCTTGCACAATATTAAGAGGAAAACGTCTTTTGGTATTTTTCACTAGAAGCAATACTTTCTAAAATAATCACGTCGAAATCCGTTGCGACTCAACACCCACGCAGATAACTCTAAAAGTCTTATCCCTACTAAAAAGTTTAACAGGACCTTTTTCACTTTAAGCTATGCAAGGAATAAATCAATATAAGTTAAAAGTTAATAATTTGTTAATTGCATTAGTTAGACAATAATTTGTTGCTTATTTTCAACAACAATCATTTTATGGATACGCAATTGATTTTACTGCATTCCTTGCACAATATTAAGAGGAAAACGTCTTTTGGTATTTTTCACTAGAAGCAATACTTTCGAAAATAATCACGTCGAAATCCGTTGCGACTCAACACCCACGCAGATAACTCTAAAAGTCTTATCCCTACTCAAAAGTTTAACAGGACCTTTTTCACTTTAAACTATGCAAGGAATAAATAAATATAAGTTAAAAGTTAATAATTTGTTAATTGCATTAGTTAGACAACAATTTGTTGCTTATTTTCAACAAGAATCATTTTATGGATACGCAATTGATTTTAGTGCATTCCTTGCACAATATTAAGAGGAAAATGTCTTTTGGTATTTTTCACTAGAAGCAATACTTTCGAAAATAATCACGTCGAAATCCGTTGCGACTTAACACCCACGCAGATAACTCTAAAAGTCTTATCCCTACTCAAAAGTTTAACAGGACCTTTTTCACTTTAAACTATGCAAGGAATAAATAAATATAAGTTAAAAGTTAATAACTTGTTAATTGCATTAGTTAGACAACAATTTGTTGCCTATTTTCAACAACAATCCTTTTATCGGTACGCAATTGATTTTACTGCATTCCTTGCACAATATTAAGAGGAAAACGTCTTTTGGTATTTTTCACTAGAAGCAATACTTTCTAAAATAATCACGTCGAAATCCGTTGCGACTCAACACCCACGCAGATAACTCTAAAAGTCTTATCCCTACTAAAAAGTTTAACAGGACCTTCTTCACTTTAAACTATGCAAGGAATAAATAAATATAAGTTAAAAGTTAATAACTTGTTAATTGCATTAGTTAGACAACAATTTGTTGCTTATTTTCAACAACAATCATTTTATGGATACGCAATTGATTTTACTGCATTCCTTGCACAATATTAAGAGAAAAACGTCTTTTGGTATTTTTCACTAGAAGCAATACTTTCGAAAATAATCACGTCGAAATCCGTTGCGACTTAACACCCACGCAAATAACTGTAAAAGTCTTATCCCTACAAAAAAGATTAACAGGACCTTTTTCACTATAAACTATGCAAGGGATAAATAAATATAAGTTAAAAGTTAATAACTTGTTGATTGCATTAGTTAGACAACAATTTGTTGCCTATTTTCAACAACAATCATTTTATCGGTACGCAATTGATTTTACTGCATTCCTTGCACAATATTAAGAGGAAAACGTCTTTTGGTATTTTTCACTAGAAGCAATACTTTCTAAAATAATCACGTCGAAATCCGTTGCGACTCAACACCCACGCAGATAACTGTAAAAGTCTTATCCCTACTAAAAAGTTTAACAGGACCTTCTTCACTTTAAACTATGCAAGGAATAAATAAATATAAGTTAAAAGTTAATAACTTGTTAATTGCATTAGTTAGACAACAATTTGTTGCTTATTTTCAACAACAATCATTTTATGGATACGCAATTGATTTTACTGCATTCCTTGCACAATATTAAGAGGAAAACGTCTTTTGGTATTTTTCACTAGAAGCAATACTTTCGAAAATAATCACGTCGAAATCCGTTGCGACTCAACACCCACGCAGATAACTCTAACTAATGCAATTAACAAGTTATTAACTTTCAACTTATATTTATTTATTCCTTGCATAGTTTAAAGTGAAAAAGGTTCTGTTAAACTTTTTAGTAGGGATAAAACTTTTAGAGTTATCTGCGTGGGTGTTGAGTCGCAAATGATTTCGACGTGATTATTATCGAAAGTATTGCTTCTAGTGAACAATACCAAAAGACGTTTTCTCTTAATATTGTGCAAGGAATGCAGTAAAATCAATTGCGTATCCATAAAATGATTGTTGTTGAAAATAAGCAACAAATTGTTGTCTAACTAATGCAATTAACAAATTATTAACTTTTAACTTATATTTATTTATTCCTTGCATAGCTTAAAGTGAAAAAGGTGCTGTTAATCTTTTTAGTAGGGATAAGACTTTTAGAGTTATCTGCGTGGGTGTTGAGTCGCAACGGATTTCGACGAGATTATTTTCGAAAGTATTGCTTCTAGTGAAAAATACCAAAAGACATTTTCCTCTTAATATTGTGCAAGGAATGCACTAAAATCAATTGCGTATCCATAAAATGATTGTTGTTGAAAATAAGCAACAAATTGTTGTCTAACTAATGCAATTAACAAATTATTAACTTTTAACTTATATTTATTTATTCCTTGCATAGCTTAAAGTGAAAAAGGTCCTGTTAAACTTTTTAGTAGGGATAAGACTTTTAGAGTTATCTGCGTGGGTGTTGAGTCGCAACGGATTTCGACGTAATTATTTTCGAAAGTATTGCTTCTAGTGAAAAATACCAAAAGACATTTTCCTCTTAATATTGTGCAAGGAATGCACTAAAATCAATTGCGTATCCATAAAATGATTGTTGTTGAAAATAAGCAACAAATTGTTGTCTAACCAATGCAATTAACAAATTATTAACTTTTAACTTATATTTATTTATTCCTTGCATAGCTTAAAGTGAAAAAGGTCCTGTTAAACTTTTTAGTAGGGATAAGACTTTTAGAGTTATCTGCGTGGGTGTTGAGTCGCAACGGATTTCGACGTAATTATTTTCGAAAGTATTGTTACGACCGAGCGAATGAATAAACCGGATATTTGTTTGTGGGGCGGATATTATTAATTACAAATAGTTCTCTTTATCTTTAACGCGTTTGTTCGCACGACTGCTCGCAGTCAAAGTCCTGTCAAGACTTTCTTCTGTCACGTTTTTGTGAAGTATGTCAAGTATTCGTTTGTCGATCGTCATACCGTGTGTTCCTATAAGACCTGATCTCTATATTCATAACACTACTCCCCTCCTCCTAGAGTTGCCGCCCCGGCAACTACCTATCCACCCTATGATGTGCCATGGTCCATCATCCTAAAATCTGTCCATTTTTCTTTAACCTACACTGTTCTGACATTCGTCCATGTCCACAAGGGAAAACCATGGCCGGAAAAACCTTGGGAAGAGCAGTGTTCACAATTCTATATAGTTCCATTTTTTCCTATGTTCCGTCGTTATCAAGTCCACGCTAAATAAATTCATTTTGTCCTGTACTAAGTCCATTCCAATCAACTTTTAAGTATTTCATTCAATTCATTATTCTTTCTCTGTATTCATTATTCTTCTCCAATTTTGTTGACATTTGAAAGGATTTGAGCAGGAAGGATTCTGGCCACTTCACAGTATCTTCAACTTTACCTGTGAAATACAAATTAATCGCGTAGACTTCCGCAAATACTAGCCACACTTGGGACAATACAATCTCAATGATTATTCTCTCTCCCTTTTTTTTAATTCTCATGTCGACATTTTCGACCTCGAAATTAATTCACCCGATTCATTCCACAATAAAACGACAATTCTACATACAAGTATATCTGAAAATTCTATTCTACACTAAATCATCGATCACTGTTCGAAACCTCTCACTGGCCAACAGTCCCTCGATCAGTAACTCTGGCTTTTCGTTACCCAGCAGTTACCATATAAACAGAATTCTCCGGAAACCCTCCAGGACGCTTTTCACCCAGCGGGAATCCAAAAAGCCGTCCAAGGCTCCAGCCAAGCAATTCTCTACACTTTTCAGATCCTTAACAACACTAATATTCTCATAGACCAATTATATTCTACCCGAACTACGACTCGACTGTACGATCATCTTGATCGTCTACCCGAGAGAGAAGAATCACTCAAATTTTGATCAATACTTTTACAAATATCTCGATTGAAAACGATACATAATTTTAATTTGCCTGTGTCAGTCCTATGCAGCTCAATCCGTTCTTCTATCCATTCAGATTTGACTTCGTTTCTCGTCATCACGGAGCGTCATCGAGATCGCAATTTTGATTCCGCTTCTTCGTTGTGTGAGCCATCGAGGTCTCAATTTAATAATAATCCTCTGTTTCGTTTCACTAACACTCCCGAATAACCGAAAAATATCCTCTGTGGGATCGTCAAGCACTTCTGACACCAATGTTACGACCGAGCGAATGAATAAACCGGATATTTGTTTGTGGGGCGGATATTATTAATTACAAATAGTTCTCTTTATCTTTAACGCGTTTGTTCGCACGACTGCTCGCAGTCAAAGTCCTGTCAAGACTTTCTTCTGTCACGTTTTTGTGAAGTATGTCAAGTATTCGTTTGTCGATCGTCATACCGTGTGTTCCTATAAGACCTGATCTCTATATTCATAACAGTATTGCTTCTAGTGAAAAATACCAAAAGACATTTTCCTCTTAATATTATGCAAGGAATGCACTAAAATCAATTGCGTATCCATAAAATGATTGTTGTTGAAAATAAGCAACAAATTGTTGTCTAACTAATGCAATTAACCAGTTATTAACTTTTAACTTATATTTATTTATTCCTTGCATAGTTTAAAGTGAAGAAGGTCCTGTTAAACTTTTTAGTAGGGATAAGACTTTTAGAGTTATCTGCGTGGGTGTTGAGTCGCAACGGATTTCGACGTGATTATTTTAGAAAGTATTGCTTCTAGTGAAAAATACCAAAAGACGTTTTCCTCTTAATATTGTGCAAGGAATGCAGTAAAATCAATTGCGTACCGATAAAATGATTGTTGTTGAAAATAGGCAACAAATTGTTGTCTAACTAATGCAATTAACAAGTTATTAACTTTTAACTTATATTTATTTATTCCTTGCATAGTTTACAGTGAAAAAGGTCCTGTTAAACTTTTGAGTAGGGATAAGACTTTTAGAGTTATCTGCGTGGGTGTTAAGTCGCAACGGATTTCGACGTGATTATTTTCGAAAGTATTGCTTCTAGTGAAAAATACCAAAAGACATTTTCCTCTTAATATTGTGCAAGGAATGCACTAAAATCAATTGCGTATCCATAAAATGATTGTTGTTGAAAATAAGCAACAAATTGTTGTCTAACTAATGCAATTAACAAATTATTAACTTTTAACTTATATTTATTTATTCCTTGCATAGTTTAAAGTGAAGAAGGTCCTGTTAAACTTTTTAGTAGGGATAAGACTTTTAGAGTTATCTGCGTGGGTGTTGAGTCGCAACGGATTTCGACGTGATTATTTTAGAAAGTATTACTTCTAGTGAAAAATACCAAAAGACGTTTTCCTCTTAATATTGTGCAAGGAATGCAGTAAAATCAATTGCGTACCGATAAAATGATTGTTGTTGAAAATAGGCAACAAATTGTTGTCTAACTAATGCAATTAACAAGTTATTAACTTTTAACTTATATTTATTTATTCCTTGCATAGTTTAAAGTGAAAAAGGTCCTGTTAAACTTTTGAGTAGGGATAAGACTTTTAGAGTTATCTGCGTGGGTGTTAAGTCGCAACGGATTTCGACGTGATTATTTTCGAAAGTATTGCTTCTAGTGAAAAATACCAAAAGACATTTTCCTCTTAATATTGTGCAAGGAATGCACTAAAATCAATTGCGTATCCATAAAATGATTGTTGTTGAAAATAAGCAACAAATTGTTGTCTAACTAATGCAATTAACAAATTATTAACTTTTAACTTATATTTATTTATTCCTTGCATAGTTTAAAGTGAAGAAGGTCCTGTTAAACTTTTTAGTAGGGATAAGACTTTTAGAGTTATCTGCGTGGGTGTTGAGTCGCAACGGATTTCGACGTGATTATTTTAGAAAGTATTGCTTCTAGTGAAAAATACCAAAAGACGTTTTCCTCTTAATATTGTGCAAGGAATGCAGTAAAATCAATTGCGTACCGATAAAATGATTGTTGTTGAAAATAGGCAACAAATTGTTGTCTAACTAATGCAATTAACAAGTTATTAACTTTTAACTTATATTTATTTATTCCTTGCATAGTTTAAAGTGAAAAAGGTCCTGTTAAACTTTTGAGTAGGGATAAGACTTTTAGAGTTATCTGCGTGGGTGTTAAGTCGCAACGGATTTCGACGTGATTATTTTCGAAAGTATTGCTTCTAGTGAAAAATACCAAAAGACATTTTCCTCTTAATATTGTGCAAGGAATGCACTAAAATCAATTGCGTATCCATAAAATGATTGTTGTTGAAAATAAGCAACAAATTGTTGTCTAACTAATGCAATTAACAAGTTATTAACTTTTAACTTATATTGATTTATTCCTTGCATAGCTTAAAGTGAAAAAGGTCCTGTTAAACTTTTTAGTAGGGATAAGACTTTTAGAGTTATCTGCGTGGGTGTTGAGTCGCAACGGATTTCGACGTAATTATTTTCGAAAGTATTGCTTCTAGTGAAAAATACCAAAAGACATTTTCCTCTTAATATTGTGCAAGGAATGCACTAAAATCAATTGCGTATCCATAAAATGATTCTTGTTGAAAATAAGCAACAAATTGTTGTCTAACTAATGCAATTAACAAATTATTAACTTTTAACTTATATTTATTTATTCCTTGCATAGTTTAAAGTGAAAAAGGTCCTGTTAAACTTTTTAGTAGGGATAAGACTTTTAGAGTTATCTGCGTGGGTGTTGAGTCGCAACGGATTTCGACGTGATTATTTTCGAAAGTATTGCTTCTAGTGAAAAATACCAAAAGACATTTTCCTCTTAATATTGTGCAAGGAATGCACTAAAATCAATTGCGTATCCATAAAATGATTGTTGTTGAAAATAAGCAACAAATTGTTGTCTACCTAATGCAATTAACAAATTATTAACTTTTAACTTATATTTATTTATTCCTTGCATAGCTTAAAGTGAAAAAGGTCCTGTTAAACTTTTTAGTAGGGATAAGACTTTTAGAGTTATCTGCGTGGGTGTTGAGTCGCAACGGATTTCGACGTGATTATTTTAGAAAGTATTGCTTCTAGTGAAAAATACCAAAAGACATTTTCCTCTTAATATTGTGCAAGGAATGCACTAAAATCAATTGCGTACCGATAAAATGATTGTTGTTGAAAATAAGCAACAAATTGTTGTCTAACTAATGCAATTAACAAGTTATTAACTTTTAACTTATATTTATTTATTCCTTGCATAGTTTAAAGTGAACAAGGTCCTGTTAAACTTTTTTGTAGGGATAAGACTTTTAGAGTTATCTGCGTGGGTGTTGAGTCGCAACGGATTTCGACGTGATTATTTTCGAAAGTATTGCTTCTAGTGAAAAATACCAAAAGACGTTTTCCTCTTAATATTGTGCAAGGAACGCACTAAAATAAGCAACAAATTGTTGTATATCTAATGCAATTAACAAGTTATTAACTTTTAACTGATTTTCCTTTATTCCTTGCATAGTTTAGAGTAAGAAATGTCGTGATAAACTTTTTTGTAGGAGTTAGACTTTTAATGTAACCTGCGTGGAAGCTGTGTCGCCATTGATTTCGACGTATTTATTTTAAAAACTATTGCTTCTAGCGGAAAATACTAAAGGACGTTTTCCACTAAAAAATGGGAAAGGAATGCAGTGAAATTAATTGCGCACCGATAAAATGACTGCAATCAAGTTAAAAGTTAATAACGTGTTAATTGCATTTGTTAGACAACAATTTTCTGCTTATTTTTAAGAACAATCATTTCATCGATCCACAACTGATTTTACTGCATTCCTTTCCCATTTTTTAGTGGAAAACGTCGTAAGGTATTTTCCACTAGAAGCAATAGTTTTGAAAATAATTGCGTCGAAATTCATGGCAACACAGCTTCTTGATGTTATTTTTTACTCTAAAGTATGCAATGAATAAAGATAAACAAATTAAAAGTTAATACTTATTTTCAACAACAATAAATTTATCGGTCTGCAATTGATTCCCCTGTATTCCTTGCATCGTTCTGGGCGGAAAACGTCCCTTGGTTCTTTTCGCTGGAAGTACTACTATTGAAAATAATTACGTTGAAATTCAAGGCAAAGTCTTACTCCTACAAAAAAGTTAAACAAGATCTTTTTTACTGCAAAAATAGTAATGAATCGATGCAAACTAGTTGAAAGTTAATTATCCTTAATTGCATTAATAAGGCAAGAATTTTTTGCTTATTTTTAACAACAATTATATTATCGGTGTGAAATGGATTGCACTCTATTTCTTTCACCGTTTTAAGAAGAAAATGCACTTTGGTATTTTCCGCTATACCCAATAGTTTTAGAATAACATGCATTGAAATCGGTGGTGCCTCAGCCGTCAAACAGATTACTCTAGAAGTCTTGGTTTTAGAAAACAGTTGATTACGACCTTTCTTAGTCTGAACTATGCAAGGCCAAATAAAAACAATTAAAAAGCTAGTAACTTGTTAATTGCATTAATTAGACAAAAATTTGTTGCTTATTTTCAACAGCAATCATTTTATCGGTGTGCAATTTATTTCACTCCATTCTTTGCACGGTTTTAAGATAAAAACATTGTTTGGTATTTTTCGATAGAAGCAATACTATTAAAAGTAAAATTGTCGAAATCGCAGATTACTTTTAAAGTCTTACTCGTATAAAAAAGATGATTAAGGTCTTTTTTACTTTAAACAAAGCAAGGAATACAGACAAACAAGTTAAAAGCTTATTATTTGTTAATTGCATTAGTTGGACAACAATTCGTCGGTTATTTAAAAAAAAACATTTTATTCGTCCACAATTCATTTTATTGCATTCCTTGCACCGTTTTAAGAGGAAAACTTTATTTGATATTTTCCCCTAGAAGCAATAGATTGGAAAAAGTACGTCGAAATCATTTTCGATACAGTTTCCACGCAGATTACTTTAAAAGTCTTGCTTCTACAAATAAGTTGATCTCGACCTTTCTTACTGTGAATTATGCCAGGAAAAAAGAAAAGTAAGTCAAACGTTATTAACTTGTTACTTGCGTTAATTAGACAACAATTCGTTTCTTATTTTTAACAACTATAACTTTATCGGTGTGTAATTGATTGTAATGCATTACTTGCATCGTTTTGAGAGGAAAATATCGTTATGTTTTTTTCGCTAGAAGCAATAGTTTTAAAATAAAACACGTTGAAATCGATGGTAATACTGCTTTTCTATTAAAAAAAAAATCACCCGAAAAAATGACTGTTTTGAAGCGACGAATTATTTTGTAACTAATGCAATTAACAAGTTATTGACTTTCTACTTTTTTTTGTGATTCCTTGCATTGTTTACAGTAGAAAATGTGTTGTTGAACTTTGTTGTAGGTGCAAAACTTTTGAAGTAATCCTCGTGGAAGCGGTGTCGTCTCCGATTTGGACTTATTTATTTTCAAAACTGTTGCTTCTAGCGAAAAATACTATAGGGCGTTTTTCTCTAAACACGATGCTAGGAATGTAGTGAAATCGATGGCGCACTGACAAAACTATTGTCGTTTAACTAATCCAATTAATAAGTTGTTTTGTTTTATCTCGTTTATTTCGTTTCTTTGTATTCTCATTCGTAAAAGACCCCTTTAGCATTCTTGTTGAAGAAAAGCTTAAAAAAAATCGTGCAGTACTTGCACCGCCACTACGTCGACTTGTTTATTAATGAAAGGGTTGTGCCTAGCCAAGTATAACAGAGGACTTTTATCACTCAGAATGCTGTATTTTTGTCTCACGCACGAAGTAAGTACAAAACTAAATTTTGTGCAAGTGTAGAGCCAGCAGTTGTAATGCGACCAGTTTCAATTGATGACATTTTACAGAAGTACTAAAAGAAAGGGGGCTTACCAGACATTCCGGGGCAAGATAGCAGTTCCCAGAAATTTGGTACCACTAAAATCTGGGCTGCATAGTATACCCAAAAAATATCTAATATTTTCGGTCGTCGAATAAATCTCGGAGCGTTTGAATACTGGTGGAATTAAATAAAAAATGAAAAGCAAGAGAGGAGTTTTCATTTTTTTTGCGTGAACGCATAATTTTTCTGCGATAAATAATATGACTAATGTCGACGATGTTAATATTAATCTTTATGGAATATTTTTCTATTGTTTTTTCCTGTATTTTTGCAAAAAGGATCTTGCGGTTGACAAATAAATAATAATAATAAAATTGTAGTTGGATCGTAGACGAACGTAAGGACATAAACATGTCAAGCATCAGTGAAATTTAACGTTTCCGCGTTCCTTCCTGTACGATTTTTTTTTTTTTTTGAAGTTCCATTATCGACCTTACAAATACGATTTCTGTGCGATAAGCTATCCAGTTTATTTTGGAACAGAAGTAACTACACATTACGAGGAGCATTGTCGATAACCAAAAAAATGAAAGAAAAAAAAAAAAAAAAAAATTGTAAATCTAAGAATCACGCCTGATTTCCAGATTTACGATTTTTCTTTTTTATGCCCAATATGCTTCGGACAATCATTTTTTTAACTTACAGAATCGTTTACATTTTTTTGCGATAATTACACTGAAAAAAAATGTAATTGATTCAATAAATCCATCGTTTGCGGGCTGCCAAAATCAAGTGGTATCAACTTAATTTGAATTCTAATTCCTCCAATTCCATACGAGATCCAAACAATAACTCTAAAATAAGCAAAATAATATTTTATTATTTCAATGTTGAAAGTGATTGAACGAATAAGAACTAAAGTTAATTCAAAAATACTTCTTTTTGGCAGCCCGCAAACGATGGATTTATTGAATCAATGACATTTTTTTTCAGTGTAGTTCAATGTATCTTGGAGAATAAAATCTGGATACTCGGAAAATGGGTATACCATCGGTGCCAGGATACTTTTTTTTCAGGTGCGTTAAAACGCACCTGATGACGCGCGAAGACGCATCTTTGTAGCGTCCCTATCTCCCTACCATGCCACTCTTCAGCCCTCTCCGACGCTACACGAGGACGTGGGAGCCACTGCGTTGAGGAGCACTGCCGGTGAAAGGCCGCAGCCAATAAGATTTGAGAGTTCCCAAGCGCGCGCTTCGCTGGGTGTCTAGTTTCACCTGAACCTCACTGTATATATCTCTCTATATTATAAAAAGATCTCGCCGCCGCCGCCGCCGCCGCCGCCGCCGCCGTGTCAAGAATCGAGGGACTTAGAATAATTCGGGCTCAGGGCTTGGCGGAAGGGGGGAGGGGAAGGGGGGGGGGGGGGGGGTAGGGAGGGGGGGAGGCACCCTAAGGGGGGCACCCTTCGGAGGTGGCACCCTTGGGTAGGGGGCGATTGCGAGCGCGCGCAGCGCGCGAGCCACAATAAAATCCTAGTATATATACATATATGTATAATTTAAACAATTATTATTTAAATCTTTTTGATCCTAAATCATAGTAGTCATCGAGGGGACGTCGGGGTATCCATCGGCAGAGAAGGAGAGTTTCCATAGTTCCGTCGCCTTCCCTCTGCTGCTTGTAGGCCTATGATGCTGTCCTCCTCCCGCTTCCGCCTTGCATAGCTTCCTTATTCTTCATTCTCTTCTTACGTCCGTGCTGTGGTGTACCCTCGCTGTAGCGCTGTTAGTAGTAGGCTGCAACGTTCCATCCTCTTCTGGCCCACTGCAATCTTCATAGCTCCGATACGCCCTCCTTCTCAGTTGCACTGTGTTGGTATGGTCGTCTTCTGAGAAGTTTTGGCTCTGCCGAAAGGTGATCTCACTGGTCGCGTTGGTATATAAAATCGTCGCCGGTTGATTATTTGTCATCTAGTGACCGATGACATATTTATAATTATATTCGATAGCATTCGTTCGCGATATAGCCCTTTCTACCTAGGATTGTATATGGTCGAAAAATGAACTGTATATACTGGAGTTAACACCGAAAATAAAACAAGTCGACGGACGAGGCCTTTCGCGGGATCGACAATGCATCCTTTGTCTTTGATCTCACGTACCTATCTTGTTTAAAACATTGGATGCCCACGTGTGACTCCCAACGTCGTATTGCAAAAGTTATGGCTCTCAGGTTTATCGACTGCACAAAGAACGACGCAGACGTCTAGGCGGCTTTAGGTACAGGGACCCTTTAGTGGTTAGGTCATTCCTGTAAATATCTCGATATCATAGTTCGCGGACGCTCTGTCTCCTGTATGAAGCCGGAGTCGAATTACCCACGGTCCGTCGATCCTAATTTAAATGTTTAAATAATAATCTAGGTCGATATATTGGACACGCGAGCTCCAACTCTCGTAGTTTGAGGGCCCACCCAGACCCGCGCTAAATGCTCATAGACACTCAATCGCACGTCGTAGGTATAGTGGCCCTCCAGGCTCCCGAGCGTCCATCCCGATATGCGCCCCTATTTGCCTGCCCCAGCATCTTGACGCAAGTTCTCTTTTAAGGATGTAGGACCCAAAAGTTACGGGACGTAACAAGCCATTGCTCCAAGCAATGAGCCATTGCTCCAAGCAATGGCTCTATCAAGGACTGCAGGAAAACAAGAAACTCAATTGAATTTGTAGAAGTTAATTTTGTTACCATCTCATCACGTACGAAGAATGGTGAGAAAGTATTGTAATAGTTAAAAATGCGGCTTTTCGATTTTTGTAGAATTACGTGTCTTGGATGTTCTAGAGTGTAAAAAAACTGTCTTTAAGAAATGCCTCTTTGTATACATACTGCTTTTTTGTATATATTCAAAGAAGCATTTCTTAAAGACTTTTTTTTACACTCTAGACATCCAAAACACGTAATTCTATAAAAATCGAACAGCCGCATTTTTCAGTATTACAATACTTCCTCACCATTCTTCATACGTGATGAGATATTAGTAAAATTAACTTGTACAAATTCAAATGAGTTTCCTGTTGAGAATTCGACATTCAGATGCTCATACATACGGGAATAGTTCTTGGAGTAATGGCTCTATCAATTATAGACTCTTAGTTGATTCATAATATTGAAATTTACCGGACATATGGGCGTATTTCACAAACCTGTAACTTTCGCAGCCTCAAAAGTCAAAATATAATTTGAGGAGCATAAGTCCGCCAATTTTTTGTAAGAATCCTAAGGCCTTTAGAAAACATTATTTGTTAATGGACAAGTCATCTTATACCGGGTGTGCGCATAAAATATCATATTATAATTTTTAACAAAAAATGATTTATTTGGTGCAAATTCGTTATCAGAACGCTCTGTCACTGTGCTTACAAGTGTTTAACTGATTTACATTCTTAAAACACCTCTTATGTATATCGCTCGAACCTCTACTACTGAAATGTACGCTTCGAGCTTTGCGTAACTCTTTTTTCGACCTGCGGTTGTACCCTTACAGTTATTTTTTTCATATTTTTTCTCACACCAGCAGCACGCAACGTTGAAAAAGGGTATTTAAAAGAGCTGGGTGACAATGGGTAGTGCTTGCACGGCAGCTGCGGCATACTCTAGCAGTTCGGACCACGGTCGAATCACGGTGAAAATCACGCGTGAGTTTTGATACCGAAATTCGCAGTCGTATCATGGCGGAAATCACGGACCCTTTTATACCGTTTAAGCTTTTGAGCTTGCGGACCGTGATTTTACAATAAATAACGATTGAAATCACGGCCCGAATCACGGCTCGTCGGAACTTTCAGTGCCGTGATAATTCGCAAAATCACGGCAGATTTCACGTTTCCGGGTTTTACTTGTCATGATTTTTCTTTTAATCATGGCCGATATCACGGCTGAATTCATGGCCCTAAAATCCGTCGTGCCGTGATTTTCTTTAGTAATCATAGTCACAATCACGGCAGATATCACGTTGCCGTGATACCAATGAAATGCTGTTACCGTCGGTATTTAATTTTTAATTATATAAAATGTGGAACATTTGAAACTCTGAAGAGAAGACAACGTCATCTTTTCTTGGTCCTCTTTTCTAAATGGCTAGGCCATCTATGTCAAATGTTTAGGACATCTCCAAAACGTGGTCCTTCAGGATATGAGAGCACAGCAACTTGCGATAAGCTGCGTGTTTATATACAGGAAAAGGTGAACAATCACTTGCGAGAAACGTTTCGGGTCGTTGGCCATCTAGCGGAGCTAAGCCGGGTCTTCGCGTGGCAAAAGAGAGGCGCCTGTAGTTAGCCCGCTAGATGGCGAACGAGGTGAAACCTTTCTCGCAAGTGATTGTGCGTGGTTCGATGCATAAGTACGGGCTATCGTTAGTTGCCGTCCAGCCATGTATTGACGTGGATCATTTTTACTGTCTTTTATGAGTGGTACAATATATGCAAGGGTATAGAAAAATTCCCTACAGCAATTTCAGCTGTGATTCCGACCATGATTACTGGAAAAAATTCCAGCACGACGAATTTCAGTACCATGAATTCAGCCGTCATATAGGCCATGATTAAAAGAAAAATCACGACATGATAAATCCTAGAAACGTTAAGACTGCCGTTATTTAAGACGTGATTTTGACAATTACCATGGCACCGAAAATTCCGTTGAGCTGTGATTCGGGACGTGATTTCAACCGTTATTTATTGTAAAATCACGGTCCGCAAGCTCAAAAGCTTAAACGGTATAAGAGCGTCCGTGATTTCCGCCGTGATACGACCGTGATTTTCGGTGTCGAAACTCACGCGTGATTTTCACCGTGATTCGACCGTGAACAGCGTCAATTCCAGGCGTGGTTCAACCTGCTAGGGTACAGACCGTACAGGACAAGTGATTCATGTACACAATATCTTTAAATCCTGTCCCCAGACGAGTTGAAATATTTGTTGAGTTTTTTGTATCGCTTTAAGGAATTGAGGAATTAGGCGATCGATTTTAGTCATGTCGTCCTCCACCACTAAATACATCTTTATTTTTTGCTTTCTCATTCAAAGGGACGACTTTAATCATGTCTTCAGCAGAAACCCAGATAGACATTTGGTGGCACAGGAACAGCAGAAACCCAGATAGACATTTGGTGGCACAGGAACAGCATAAACGCGTCACACAACGGATACTATGTCGGCATTAACGTAGCGATGTACGTCTAAATTGAGCTATTATGTGACGGCATACCGTGCCATCTTATCATGACACCAAGGCAAAGTCATATTTGTGGTATTTAAATATTATTGCGTGGTGCACTAGTGACACTACAATGTCGCCATGCTTCAAGTTCAGATCATGTCTCCTTGGTGCCATAATTTCTCCATGTCGTATCACTGAGTGTCTGAGGTGTGAACGACATTCTGTTACTATGGTGCCATTTTTGCAGAATATTTGGGATGGTAATTGTAGCACGGTGACAGCATAATGGCGGCACGCCATGCTGTGCTAAATGTCGTTATCGATCTTTTTTGGCTGTCAGTTAGGAATCGTAAGCGTTTTATTTCTTTGTATCTGTTACTTGCATTATGTTTTCTTTTTTTTTTCTTGTCTAACATTTCAAATCGCGAGTCAAAAGTATAAGACAGAACAGAATCTTTTATCTTCTCCGATATTAAAGCGTTGGTTCGCCCGAGAGCTTTGACACATTCGAAGAGTAGACCCTTCGTGTGTAGTCGAACTCAGGCAGCTTCGTATTCTTATATACGTTGAGGCTTCAAAACACTTGCGTGAATCGCGTCGTCCGTTCGCCATCTAGTGGTATCATACGAAACACTGGTGCCTAATTCTCGGCTAGACGGCGAACGGACGAAGCGTTTCTCGCAATTGTTTTGAAGCCTGAGCGTATATATAAGAATGCAAAGTTTTCCTGTGTTCGACTACACACAAGGGGTCTACTCTTTGAATGTGTTAAACCTCTTGGGTTTACCAACATTTTAATATTGAAGAAGATAGAAGAATCTGTTCTGTCTTATTCTTTTGACTCGGAATTTGAAATGTTAGACAAGAAAAAAACTAAAACTAAAAATGTCTTGCTGACAATGAAAAAATACCCATAACGACTTTTAGCACAGCATAGCGTACCAACATTATGCTGCCACCGTGCTGCATTTATCAATTTAAAAATTGTGTAAAAATAACACCATAGTAACAGAATGACGTTCACACCTCAGACGTTCACAACACGACATGGACCAATTATGACACCATGGAGGCATGATCTGAGTTTACAGCATGGCGACAGTGGAATGTCACTAATGTCACAGCACGGTATGCCGTCACATAATAGCTCAATTCGGACGTACATCGCTACGTTATTTCCGACATAGCATGCCGTTGTGCGACGCGTTTATGCTGACACAGTGACACGATAGGATAATTCCACGGCACGTTTGTCTATCTGGGAAATAACATCTGTTCCTTGAGCTACAGCTCTGCCGCAAGTATACTTTATTGTTCTTCCACTATCGTCAGCGCAACTCTTATCATGTCCAGGAGTCGAAAAGTTCCAGGTCGCAGTCTTTAAACCGAGTTCCCGGCAGTGATGGAGAAACAGAAAGTTCGTTTTATTTTCATATTGCGTACTAGGACCATCACTTTGAAAATGTATCGTGTGCAGTTCAGGAACAACAGAATTCATTAGATTGAGAATCGGTTTTAAATGTGCCGAAATCGACGATGCGTCGTGTCGCAAAAATGCTGAGACTGTGCCGAACGAAACACATTTCACTTCGCCTATTGATTTATCTTAATAAAAAAAGGCTCCAGTGTGTAATGAAATCTGTTTTTTGCGATGCTCCGAAATGCACACTTTGGATTTCACTAGCGTATTTTGCACAATAGTTCTCCGAAAAATCGATGACAACCATTATTTCGTTTGCGCCGAGATTTTGGCGGATTTTCTCATGGCTTCGTGTGTGACCTTCATTCGCGGCAGTTTTGGACAGCCAGCGTTCGAAGCGGCGAAATTGTGCAACAGTTGATAAAAAATTATCACAGTAAAGCATGCTAGCGTACGTTAATTAACGATATTTTTTATATTTCTTTAATAAATCGACACTATGAGTGCGCCAAAAAGGAAGGCCTCAATGCCGTGTTGCGTCGTGAATTGCAAAAACACCTCTGCAAATTCACCGGGTGTCCATTTCTACAGTTTTCCTACAGGAAAGATCCAAGTTTTCAAGCAGAAAAGGCGCGCGGACTGGATTGCCTCCGTTAAACGAAAAAAGTAAGTAAACAATAACAATTGTCAATAATTAATTAAAGTAATTCAATCGCTATACGACCGTATGATTCGGGTACAGGTTAGAATCACTCGGAAAAGCTATGGTTGTGAACGTTAATTCTGCTCCAATATGTATTGTAACTCTTTTTTTTTTTGTTTACTGTGTAAATACTATGGGGTATTTTCTGCCTATTATTTCCATTAGTAACTATTCAATATTATCAACTAAAAAAGTATTTACATGTATTTTCAATAACTTGTAGTGATGTGTATCAGCTAAGTAGAGACATAGTTTTCCCTTGCGACCATAAATTATATTTACTCTCTTCAGTCCAGATGGATCACCTTGGCAACCAAATAAAGGCAGCCGTATTTGCAGCAAGCATTTTGTTGGCAATGAGAAATCGGAAGATCCAAGGAGCCCAAGCTACAATCCAACAATTTTTCCTGCAGTGTACCGCAGAACTAAAATTTGTGAACAAAGTGCTATTGAAAGGTATATAAATATCTTTATATATAATTATGAATACATATAATTATTGAATCTTATAATATAAAGAGAATGAAGAAATCATTCAATACTGAAAATTTTATAATCATTTTACAGGTATCAAAGGGCAAAAAAGAGGAGGTCCGCTAAAACTCCAGAGCTACCATCGACCAGTCATGGAACCAGTCGACAAACTGTCACAGACGCTGATGAAAATGTCTTTCAGAACAGCATACGACCGAAGGAATCAGGAAGTGGGTTCGATACACTTTCTGTGGAACATACAGGAAAAATGGACCAAGGAATGCAAGTAAATTTCTTAGATGAGAAGATTTCACATTACCATCAAGAATCTTCTACTTGCATTCGGTATATCTATACCGACTCGTCTACAGATAGTCCTCGCTCGACTTGTGATGTTCAATTGCAAGTGAACATACCAGAACCTACTACGACTGAGAAAATTATTGTAAAAAAGCCAAAGACTGTTAATCAAAGTTGTGGAACTTCCATAATGTATGAGAATAAAGCAGTTGGTCCAGAAGTTGATGACAACTATGGTTCATTGAAATGTACGTCGGGATTTCATGGAGTAACTTCAATTAGAGAAGATCGTCAAATGCTTGATCTCGCAGGTGTGACGCTGCCTGTCTTCCAATTGTTATTGAAGATACTGCCAGAATCAAAAGAAAAGAAAATTAGCAAAGAAAATTGTCTGCTTATTTTCTTATTTAAAATGAAGTGTGGACTAACATATTCTGCGTTAGGAGTTTTATTCGAAGTCCATAGGACCACGGCAGCGAGGATTTTTATTTCTACGCTACAGAACTTAGCAGCAGGCACTAAGCAATTTGTTTTCTGGCCCAGCCGCGAAGTCGTTCAAGCAACCATGCCGCAGGCGTTTAAGGAGACTTACAGCAATTGTCGGGTAATCATCGACTGTACAGAATTTCGAGTTGAACAGCCTTCAACTGTTGATGCACGCGTGAATTTTTATTCACACTATAAGAAGGGCTTCACAATGAAAGTTCTTGTTGGCTGCACTCCATCGGGAGCAATTTCGTTCATCTCCAAGTGTTATGGTGGGCGAACAACCGATGCTCAAATCACGAGTGAAGCTGGATTTTTGGAATTGCTTGAACCCAACGACGTCGTTCTCGCGGATAAAGGATTTCCACAAATTAAAACAAAACTGGATGAAAGTGGCAAAGGGGTTCTACTCGTAATGCCACCATTTTTATACAATAATACTTTTTCTGAAGAAGAAACTAATGAGACTTATAGGGTAGCCAGTGTAAGGATACATATTCAGCGAATTATGCAAAGGTTGAGAACGTACCGAATATTAGAAAAGTTCACTGCAGAAATGCTACCACATTGTGACGATATTGTGTTTGTTTGTTGCGTGTTAGTCAACTTACAACCGCCGATTATTAAAGAATAACGCAGAATAATAATAGCAAGACAAAAATATTACTTTTTACAAGATAATAAGCATGTTTTTAGGAACTGACGTCATACCATACATGTTTGACTTTTTTCTTATATGAAGAATTAAATAAATATCTTTTCAGTCTCAAAGAGTTTGCTTTTATCACATTTCCCACTTACTACTATATACTGTATATATTTGCACTATATTTCCAGAAAGGCGCGTAAAACAATGAACATTTGGCTTATTTTCTTATTTTACGAATAAAATAAAAATCTTTCCAGTCTTGGAGTTATCACATTGGAGTTCAAGATTTTTTTTTAAGTCTAATTATAAGCATACACTGTATTTCTATAATTTTATTTTATTAGTATTTTTATTTTATTTTTTGTTTTTTTTCTCCTTATGTAATGTAACTAATTATGTACCAGTGCTCTTAAGGGATTTATCCCAGAGCATGAAATAAATTTCATTTCATTTCATTTCATTATGTTCTCCCCTTGGTTTTCCTTTTCTTTTTCGCTTAAAGCTTTTAAGTAGAAGGTAAAATAAAAACTTTCGAGCACTGGAATCGCTTCATTTAAAAACTTTTCGTCTCTGTGTTACATTGACTGTACAGCTTCCCAATGGTGACCACACAAACAAATCGCATTCGGTTAAGCCGGTTACGTACATTTGCATTTGTATTTGTGTATAGTATTGGTGATTTTTTTAAATTGCAGATTCCCGTCCGCCAGATATAAATATGGAACATTACATTTACCTGATTTCGTGTCAAAAATAGGTTTTTTTGCGCACGTCGACGCACATTTCACTTCAAGGATTTTGGAAATACACCCCTCATCGACTGACTGAGGTAACAATACAAGCAGCCCAATGTGTACAATGCTAACGTTGTACCTGCTTTCGTACTCCGCCACAGCCATTCTTTCGTTTTTTTTACCATACTCGATCGCCGTATTAGTAAAAGTAGCGTTCGAAAGAAAATCTTGCAATATAGACTCTATTGTCTTCGTTTTACGTGTTATTATTTTGTGTGCTTTTGCACTTGCACTCATGCGCAGCTTTCTTGCTGAAAACCATTCCAGACAGTTAGCTTGTTTCTGGGTCAGCACACAAAGTTCAACCAACTGCGTCTCTGTCAGTACAACACTTGCAGAATAAAAAGTCTTTAAATTGTCATCTATGCCAACTTCGAAATTGCTAGTGTAAATTTCATTTTGCTCTGCGAAGATAATTAGATTTAAAGAACATGCCCTGCAAACATTAGCATTAGACAAGTCAACCGCATTATCTATACAACTGCGTAGGATGCCTCTGGCAGTGTTCTCTCCAGCACTACGACTTCTTTCACGAAGAAGATTTCGCAGAGCACAGGGAATATTAGATACATCTTCGTACATCAAATTGTATTCAGCAACTGGAACGGTGTCCTCTGAACTTGTGTGTTTATAATACTCTGTAACAATCATTGGTTTACTGTAGATGTCCTTTCCAAGCTGACGGTCTGACGGTTTCCCCCAAGATTGCTCTTCGCTTGTCTTTATAAGACTGCGAACCATGTTAACATCATGTATCAGTGCATATACATGTTTGCATTTTTTGGCAGCTTGCGAAACACAGTCACATGAAACATTAGTAATATGACATGCAGGGTTGAGCTAAGAAAAAAGTTTCAGAGTTACTGTACGAACTAAATGTTCTCTAATCAATAAAAAGTTTCAGACTACAATACTGTTACTAGGATTGAAACTTTACAATATTTACTTCTAATTTCACCTTCTACGGTGGAAGTGTCACTGACGTTTGGCGAATAACGCTGCACTTTATTAAGATACGTTTGTCTGAATCTGTTAACTCCTCCACTCGACGCACATGGCATACAGATAACGCCCTTCCTTTTATAATACCTTGTGGATTAAAATCAATTGTATGTGTTATCGCCTTGAATCCATTCTAATTATCAATTCCACCTTTCAATGCCGTTTTAATGCTGCTATCAGCTATCATAAACATAAAGACCGAACATTATTACGCCACGATTGAAATTAATATATGAGCTAATCCAAAAGCCCAAGTATAACAAACAATCATATTTACCCGTCAGTTTTCACACTTGGCTGAAATCCAAAGACCTTTTTAAAAATATTCATAGACATAGTATTCCGGCGTGTTTCGCTTTTTCGCTGGAATCCCAGTATTTTACGATTAATCAAAACGCCTCAATTCGGTATGAGATTAGGAGCGCAATTTCCGGTTCCCAGAATGCAATGCTTTTAGCTTTAATTAATGCTAATTATTCATTTCATATCGTCATATACACAGATGGCTGCAAGATCTCGGATCCATCGAGCGTGGGTACAGCCGTATGTTGCCCGTATACTGCATATGTCCAGCATTTAAAAATAAACGATTTCTCCAGTATTTTCGCGGCCGAATTGTCAGCTATTATTCTAGCCCTGGAACTTATCCGGTCTCAGGACTGGCCCTTGTCTCTGATCTGTACTGATTCCTTGTCATCGTTGATTGCTCCGGCCCAGCGGGGTCTACACCCGAAGTCTCACTATTATCTCTTCCAGATAAAGGAAATGATTTGTTCATTATCTCACTCAGGAAAAATGGTCTCGTTTCTTTGGATACCTTCACACGTAGGAATTCGGGGTAATGATTTTGTAGACATGGCAGCAAATCACGCCTGCGGTCTGCCTCTAGTCGGAGATGAAAAATGTGTTCACACTGATCTGACGGCTTTATACAAGCAATCCTTGGTCTCTAGCTCAAATTGATTGATCTCCGCACAGGGCACCAAAAAGGGTTCATTGTTCTGCGAGTTATCCGATCGAGTAAGAAAGAATGATTAAAACGTAGGTGGAAGCTGTAGTTGTAGTTTGTCGAGAAACTAGCTCGCAAAGTCCTCCGATTTAATTCGGGAAGCTGCCGGGACGCGCGTAGCGTTTCAAAATACAATCTCTCTTTTCCATTCGTCGATCGGTCTCTCTCTCGTCGTACATAAAAAAATAACATTCAAAAAATAATTAATACATATTCTCATTTTCCTGTTATGTCCCTGCGAAATTGCCATTGAGTCGAAGAGCGTGGAGGCCGATATCCATTATTGTAACGCGCATTTTTGCGGCGTTACAATAAGGCTTAGTTGGGCCCTAAATTGCACAATTTTTTCTTTTTAAGTCCATTTTTTTAAATATATTTTTAAAGTGACATAGAAAACCCCATAATTTAAAAATCTGATAAAATTCTGAAAAATACTTTGTTGAATAACAAAATTATCTAGCTTATAGTCAGAGTGGGGAAGATTTTCCTTCTTGTTTCTTCTCCAAGTGTTTCAGTGAGCTGCAGTCGATACCTGTCGTTCACCTCATGCTGAATGGACACATTCTTACACGGGTCGCGTGGGCGGCCTCGCGATAATTCTATTTCTCAATTGTGAGAATTATTTTCAAATTCTTATGGAAATAATTCTGGGCACAACACGGTGAAAACGAAACACGCTAGATAAATTCTATAATGGTCGATGCTCAGTCTTGATGCACCCTGTAGATGATTCTCGGCTCCGCCAAAGCTCGTACATAAGGTGTGTGGTGGTCCTTCCTACCAAGTGAAAAACCTTAAGCAGTAGAAATATTAATTCCTGCGGCCCAACAAAGCTCCGCAAATCCATCTCCGTGTCGAGGAGCCATAAACAATAATAGAAACCCCTAATATTAATACTATGATAATGTGCGAATTATTTTAACGCCCTGTGGAATCGCCCGAGGGAAGTCCTGTGTCGGGAGAGGCGGCAATTCCCACGGGAAAAGGCGGCACATAGGAGTCTGATTGTAACGCCTTCAAAATGAGCATTACAGTGCACATGAAATTATACGTATATGATTATATATGAAATCATGTAAGATCTTACGCAGCTACAATTGGAACTATGCTTGGATCATACATAATCATATTTCGCTTTTTTATAAATATAAATATTTAGTGCTCTAGATGTTAATTTCAACATATATAAAATTGTCTGAAACATCGAGCAAAGTAGTTTGGAATACAAGGAAAAATTGATTCATCTAAATAAAAACTAATTATCTAAACGAATAATAGTGGACAAATAAAATAACGAAATTTATTTAAAAAATTGATACAGCCAGAAAGATTAACTGAAATAAAAAAATATTTTTTCTCCCGACTTCGCTAAAATAACCCCGTTTCGTGTCCGCAACGCGGGCGGGAAATCGCTCATTTGTTACGCATGACGTTTGCGTGCGCAGTCCGCTTTCATTACCTCCCGAGGGAGGTAACCATCGTACTACGCATGCGTGTCGTCATTTGTTAAAAATGAGCTTATTCTCCGTCCTTGTTGCACACACGAAATGTGGTTATTTTTTAGCGAAATCGGAAGAAAAGTATAGTACGTTACATGGGAGGGGTGCGCCAACGCGGGCGGGAAATCCCTCATTTGTTACGCATGACGTACGCGTGCGCAGTCCGCTTTCATTACCTCCCGAGGGAGGTAACCATCGTACTACGCATGCGTGTCGTCATTTGTTAAAAATGAGCTTATTCTCCGTCCTTGTTGCACACACGAAATGTGGTTATTTTTTAGCGAAATCGGGAGAAAAGTATAGTACGTTACATGGGAGGGGTGCGCCTTTTCACCTCGTGTGAATTTCTGCCCTCGCTTCGCTCGGGCATCAAACTTCGCTCTCGATGTAAAAGTTGCATTTCCCTCCCTTGTAACGTAATGTACTAATTTCAACACGGCATCACTCATTTCTTATCATCAATTTCACAAAGTTACGTCACAAACTAAATGCGCAAACTAACTTCACAAACTAACGTGACGACAGTAACATTCGGGATGAGAAAGTCACGTGTTACGTCATGCCAGTAGCAATTTTCCAGGAAAAGGAAGCCGGCATTTATTAATCTGTTCGTACGAATTAATGCTCGAAAAAAAAGTATTTATTTAGATAGAAATACTTCAAAATTGTCGGCTCAAACAAAATAAAGAAAAGTAGTGGATATTCCTAATCGCAGGTACGTTTCGTGCTTAATTACCTATTGGGGACGCACGTGAGTATGCTTCGACTTTTCGAATTCGATTAGATTATCGATGTCGCCCTTCGCTATATTTCGGACAACGTCGATCGTTCCTAGAGAGTGGCAACGTTCTCCCCTATCGTGCGTGATTTCTCCCAAACACATATTCACGGGCTTTAACATGTAGTTTCAACAGAACTTCCTTAACAGTTATAAATTTTCATCAGCGATTTCGCGTTTCTACTGGTGGTTTTCCAAAAGAAGAAGATGACTGTTTTTTTTCTGATGATTTAGATAAAATAAATACTTAAGCAGTACAATAAATTCGTTACGGTTGAGTTTTATAGACTTTTTATTAGCAAATATCGTCAATAACTATAATATAGTCATACATACTCTGATATACATATGAGATTCCATTATTCTGAATATAACTGCAGATAGTATTTCTAATAATGGTGGTGGCACAGTACGATTTAACAGATAATATATAATAACATCTTTCACAAGATTATTACGATAATTCTATATTCACTTTCTATGTAACTACCGTTTATTTTACCAGTACTTGGCATCGAGGAGAGTAACAAAATATTTCCTTAGTAAAATAGTATCGTATTTTGGAAGGATTATGCAATAACAATGTTGCTATTGACAGCTCCACGTATACGCAAATTAATGCAAAAGCTACTTTATTATATATATATGTATATATATATAATATTTTTTTTATCGTACGTGAATATATTTATTTCTTCTACGTAAACGCGATGAGCGTTACCGTGTGCGTCTTGGGATCCAAGAAAAGGGAAAGAAGGGACAATAGTTTTATAAATGCAAATACAATGGGAATACAATTCAATACCTTCGATTTGTGCAAAACTTAAATTTTTCGTCAACGTTCTCTTTGAGTGCGATGGTTTCCCAGACTTTTAATGGCACCTGCTTGTACATCTTTTTTCATTTTGGCAAAGGACAACTTTAAGGTTACGTGTTACGGTGAGAATATTCATTTTTACACGTTTGAGAAATTATGCCCAAGCGTTTGGCACAGAGTGATCCATTCCTGTCTTCAAGAGACTCCCAGCCATCCTGAAAAATAATCATAGAAATTTAATTGACTTGCGAAATTTTCTGGTCTGTTGATCCAAGTATTGATGATCTTTTTTTTTGTACTCACTTTTTGATCATGTGATCGTATATATAAGAAGGTATGACAGTGATCGTGATAATACCGGTACCTCGAGCGATTTCGTCAGCGATTTCTTTGTCCTTCAGACCGACTACGTTCTAAAAAAAATATGCATCCACAAAATTTAGTTCTCGCACTTTGTTTTATTTCATTATACGATAGGATGTTTCATCACCTTTTGAAAGTATATTAAAAAATGTTTTGGCTGAAAAATATGCGTTGAAATTTCGTCTACCTTTAAGTATAATTGAAACTAATCTGCAGCTACTTTTTGCGCACAAATGGACCTGACAGCAAAATTTAAGGGGGTATTGCCAGCGAACCGTCCTTTTAACAATTTGATATAAATTGAAGTTGAGACTCTTGTGTAAGTTGGAACAGGTGAGAAATAATAAAAAAATGTTACCGTTTCTGAGCGGAGACACTTGAATTTGGGATAATAAAAATTTTAACCTTATACGATGTAATACGATGCATGTAAAAATGGTACGTTTGAGTATATCTGGCTCATTTAAAAGATTAAAGACTCGAATAGATCAACATTTTGGTGTTATTGGTAACCAGATCAAAATAGCTAATAAAATGAGTTTTTAACGGTAAATAATATTCCTTGTATTGTCGATTATTACCACGTCAATATTATATTTTTATAGATTAGTCTATCACAACCGCATTAAATTATACATCGTTTAAGGTGATGTGCTGCATATCATGAGATAGTTGAATCTTCCCGAAGCGTTGTTCTCCATCGCGGGTGCTTTTTCGAATAAAAGGCGAGAAGTACTGACTGCAGTTTGCCAAGACGTAGTCAGTACATCTCGTCTTTTGTCTCAAACATCAATTGTGACCAAGAACAACGTTTTACAGGTTTTGTTACCGACCGAGCGGTAACACATCATCTTAAGAGCATGTGAAATCCCTTCCTCCCTCGGACAACCCGGTCTCAATCGACATCAAAAACTGTAATCAACTTTTTTTTACGTACATTTGTATTTACAGCTTCAAGAAAAGTTTCATCGAATGCGGGAATCACTGGCGCATTCGATTAAACTCTTTTTGAAGCTGTAAGATGTCAGTATGCGTGGAAAAAGTTTATTACAGTTTTTATTACCGACTGCGGTGTTTCACATGCTCTTAAGGCGAGGTGAAACCTCCATGAGTGCGAGAAAGATAGCGAATATCTTTCGGACCAAGAATTCTCAGAAACTTGATCTTTTTTGGGAAAAATGAAAGTTTTACATCATGCAGTATTAACAGAGCAATGATGTAAAACTTTTCTTTTATCAAAAAAACGTTCTCTGAATGTTTGGTTACAGTTTTTGTTACCGACTGAGTAGGTTTCACCTCCCCTTAAGACGAGGCAAAATCTACTCAGTCGATAACAAAAACCGTAAACAATAGTATGGAGAAACCGTAGACATTTCGAGAAAAAGAAATATGTCACCGGAAGGGCAATTTAATTGTTCGTCCGGTGACATATACCTTTTTTTCAAAGTAACAATAGCCTCCGACTGGCGGTGTCCGAAAAAATGTAGCTATCTATCTCGGACTCATATGTGACTTGGTACATGTTTCACCTACCCGGAAGGTTAATTTACAGGCATTGTTGCCATTTTAATTCGTTATGCCATTTCATAATAAATACCTTTTAAAATGCTCTTAACGGGATCATGGAGTAGATTTTTTTACCGACATTGGTCGGTAAATATCGGCTATTTCTTAGTACACACTATTCTTCGTTATTACGCTACCTATATGCTTCGTATTTTACAGGAATGTAATATGAACATAAACCGTTCGGCGTCCGGTTCAATTGCGGTCATTAACTTACGCGAAACAAAAAATCGCATATTACGTAATCTTCCGAAAACCAATATGGCCATCGAGGATATGCCAACAGGGTTTCGCTGTAAGATATAATCGTTTCTAAAACGCATATATGTCAAATCAGAGTGGACGTCAATTCATCGATGTTTTCCGAATATTCCAGAACCATCAGAATGTCGATTATACAAGCTACATCCAGAAATAGTGTAAACTGCGGTCGCGTGGAAAGTGCGCGGAGTTTCCCGAGCACTTTGGCGAAAGTACACAAACTACGTGAACGCAGTTTACACTGTAGTGTAAACTGCCAAATCTATGTATACATAGATTTGGCTTGTGTAATCGACATTCTGATGGTTTTGGTATATTCGGAAAGCATACTTAAGTCCCATAAACAAGTATATCTCACAGCAAAGGTCTGTTGACATATCAAGTGCGGCCATATTGGTTTTCGGAAGGTTAAGTAACATGTAATTTTTTATGTTTCGTATAAGTTTCTGACCGCAATCGGAACGGATGCCGTAACGTTTCTATTCATATTACATTCCTGTAAAATATAAAACATATACGTAGCGTAATAATGATGAATAGTGTATACTAAGAAATAGCCTATATTTACCGACCAATGTCGGTAAAAAAATCTACTCCAGCATCCCCTTAATTCTATTGTGTTATTAGATTTGAAAAACTCACTTTTCCGTTAACCTCCAGAATCTGATGATCGGTTAAGAGGCCATTACGTGCAGCCGACGAATCTTTAACCAAGGCCATAATCTTTCCATTTTTAAAGTGGAAACCAATGCTTCCGGAACTATCCTTGTGCATCGTCACGGTACGTTCGAGAGGTCTACAAAAACGAGAAATACGAAGCATTATTCAACTTTCTGTTGTTACGTCATGGCTGTTCCACGAAGTATGAAAGGTTGATATAAGCTTACCTGTCGCGCACTACTACTTTGATACCGTTGACCGGAGCATTTCGAAGCATTTTGTGCACTTGGTCCATGCTAAAGCCAGCAACAGTCTTGCCATTGATCTCGAGAATTTGATCACCGAATCTTAAACCAGTCATAGAAGCTGGTGAATTCGGACTGACGAGACACACAAATATTCCACTGTTGACTGCATGTACCCGCAGGCCGATCTTTCCGTCTTTGTCCTTACAGAGCGTTAGCTGCAATATTAACCGCGATCAATATTAATTTTTGTCGATTTTTCCGAAAATTTTACACATAATTCGGAATTTTATTATTTAAAGAAATCATAAAAATATTATAAAAAGGTTTTTTTGTACATATGTATTCAGCATCGAATATTCTTATCAGTGTGTATTTTTAAACTTTTCATTTTTTTATTTGTATTCCACCATATCTAAGTATGGATTTGGTTTTAAAAATGATAATTAATATGGTTTTCACATCCATTTTAGAAATATTTTATTGGTATAAATGAAAAATGTCGATCAATTATTGATTAGATCAAACTGGATCAAAAACTGTCATGAGTATATAAGTCATACTTCTCTGATGCCATTAGTAACTTGAGCTCTTTGCAAACCCAGAGAATCACCAGAAAGAGGGGCAACCATTCCGGCCAATGGTCTAGGCTGTGCAGCTGGAGCGACCGTCATCTGGAAATTAAAATAAAAGTTAATTATGCAATTAACTAATTAATCTTCACATTGAATCCTCTTTTATAGTAAATGCAATAAATAAAAACATAACATCCAATAATTGTCAGCCAGGGTTCTAACTGTTATGTTCCAGAATAAACATTTATTGAATAATTTATTTGATCATGATAATACGTATAATAATCAACAAACTTGTTTATCAACAAAGGTTCAGATTTCTTAAAAATTGTGAATCAAAAAATGTTATCGAATGCTATGAAACGTTTGATTTTGAGTAGATACATAAAATTTAATTGAGAATTATTATATTTGTCTGTGCAAAAGATCATGTTACACTGCAAATTATTATTATGACTCTATAATAACCACATTAATTATACCATAAATTGTTATTTTATAAATAATTGAGGCCTAGAACTTTGTTGTGTGCTTACACAAATAATCTATAGCTTTATTTATTAACCGATTTCTCCACCATTTAATAAAAAACAATAATAATAAATTAAATATTACTATATAAATTAGAGAAATTGGTTGTATATAAATAATTTACTCACTGGCTCACGAGCAACCATAGCATATTCCGGCATGTTGTTGACAATAACTTCCTCGCTTAGCTCAAGTCCCATGTAATTTCCCAAAAAGGGATATAGCTGTCCAGTGGCAGATTCATATCCAGGAGGTGACAGAGCAGGTGCAGATGGTGCAGACTCTGTCACCGGAGGCGCTCTAGGTGCATACTGCGCTTCCATCTCATATTGTGCCTAAGGGGACAAAGGGCTCGATTCAACTTACAAGCAGTATTGATTTGTAGTCGATGCTATAACTTATTCAACGAGCTAGGGCAGTTGAGGTCATAGACCTTGAAACCTACCTTTATCATGTGATCGACCTTCATGTCTTCCAGCGACGGATAGAGCGACATGTTGACTGTGTTTGTTTTTTTTACAACTGTCAAAAAAAAGTGTTAGATGGCAATAAAAAATGAAAAAACAATGTAAGTTGTATAATTCCAGCATACAAAATATCCAGATCCGAGGCTTTGTCAACATTAGCTAAGACATTTCTAAGAATTTCTGTTTCATGACAGGATCGTTAAATTAAGAGAAACAATCAGCGAGCTTGAAATACATAAATTATGTTTACATTGTCGTACGTTACGAATAAACATTAGACACGAATGAGTGCCACAGCATATTTAGAATATATTTCAGCATATTGCAGTTTAAATCGCAAGCGACTTAGAGTGGGTTTCTTATCGCCGATTCATTGGCAGGAAACTTGACGAGCTATTAGTCATAGCATTTGTTGCGATGGGCGGAAATCTCGTGAATTCATAGCAAAGGAATTTTACGAGTTACGAAGATGACACTTCAAAGCCTCCATCGAGAATTGTCGTAGCGAAAGCTAAATTACAGGACTTACGTACGATTTGAAATTGACGAGTCCTTTTGATTGTTTAACTTCACAAGTTAATCACAAACTGTAATCACACTGCGGTCCGTACGAGCGACGCTGTCAGGTCTGTTTAATTTTTTTAACTTTCTGCACCCCTCCAACGTCTCGCGACGACTGTGGACGACTGCACTAGAGAAGGTGACTGCAGTGGGGGGTTATTCGAGACATTCTTCGCATAGGAACGTTCATCGCGCAGACTCCGTGACGTCATGCATTCTCAAAGCACGGTCACGTGAAATGATTATAGTCCGAAGAAAACATAACTCTCGTCAATAATAGCCTAGTCCGATAACCAATCGATTGATAATCTTTGAACGATTTTACGAGATTAGAGGCAGCAAACACATGAACATTTAATCGGATGTGAGTTACCGGATTCCCAAGTAGCACAAAGACAAAGGATATGGTATACGAAAAGGTATGTTAATTTCCGTCCAAATGATATCTTTTGGATTTGGATATCTTTTAGACGTTCTTAAGATATCCAAATCCAAAAAGATATCATTAAGACGGAAATTAATATGCCTTTTCGTATACCAAATAGATATCCTTTGTCTTTGTGCTACTTGGGTTATCTTTACATTTCAGCAGTTCGTCACAAGAGGAACAGAAAAAGATATATGCTTTGTTTGATTTAAATTTGACTAAATTTGAGGACTTTCTTTTTCTCTGATATTTATAATTTTACAGTGTAAAGAAATTTGAAAATAGTATTTAAATTACAATTAGATACCGAATTTCAAGAAGTGGAGCTAAAGAAAAACTCGTGCAAACCTCGAGGTTCGCATAATCCTCATTTTCTACACCCCCCGGCGAAAAAAGGAACTTACAAATCACCTTGTGATTTAAACAACGAATTACTAATTGCTACAACAAAGTACTTACGCGATATTTACAACTCGTACATTTCGTCAAAACTTGGACTTTTTTGTACAACATTTTTGCAACTTTCTATAATAAACTTCAAACTTCCATAATAATAAATAATTAGTGTTAGTTTTTCAGGGTGGCCGCGGACAGGGTACACCGGGAAAAGTCAGGGGAAAAAATTCGGTCAGGGAATCAGGGAAAAGTCAGGGAATCTCAAAATTGGTCAGGAAAAAAGTAAATTGGCGGCAAATTTCTCATAAGAAGATAAAAAGTACATAAAAGGAAGTCTTGAAAAAAGAAAAAAAATAGAAAAATGATGAACAAAAAAAACAGAAATAAACCTTAATACTATAATTACAATTTTAATATAATTTGTCAATTGAACCCGATTGACAATACCTGATGCGAATTTTTTTAACACGATTCTGTTCGCTATCGAAGCACTTAAGAAAAAAGTTTAAAAAATGTTATATATTATTATAAGAAGTATAATGTAACATGAATTATTATAATAGTATTCAATGAGATGTGAAGCTTTATAACTCCAAAGATTGTTTACGTAATTTAAGGTTACAAAATAGATACAGAAAAAATATGTTCACTGTTGAATGGAAAAGTAAATTATTTATGGAAGACGTGCATTATTTTGGATACATTTTTATTGGCAACATCAATTTAAAAAAATAGAAATCGTCGGAATTTTGGTCAGGCTAAAAGTTTGATTGGTCAGGGAAAAGTCGGGGATTTTTTTTTCGACGAAAAAACGACCACCATTTTTTTCAAACTGCAACTATTTATTATTAAATACAACTTTCCACGTCAAGTCTCAAAGTCAGTCGAAATGTAGATTATTCGTAATATCGTGATTCCTAAAAACGGGTTTTTAAACTTTCACGCCAATGAATTATTAATAAAATAATTGTACAATTGTGCTATAAATATACTTACTTTTTTGAAGAATGAGTGACTCGATAGAATAGATAAGGGAAATGCGCGTCGTTTACGAATAATTATTGTGTTTTCTATTTTCGATGATATTTTTATTTCTTAATCTATCAATCACCCACATTTTACAATTAAAACGAAGGAAACTGACTATCGATTCAGTATACACTGTACAGTATCCATTTAATTATGTAATATTTACAAGTGTCTTTATTACTATACATAGTTAAATGAAGCTCACCTCGAATGACGATATAACGTTTTAACGACGATTTTAATACCAACGCTCATTAGACTAGAGCGTTTGTCAATATAATTTTACAGTGTGAGGACTGAAACGCAATGAATTACGTAAAGATTTTTTTTCTGACATATCTATTCCAATATTTAACAATTTTTTCAGAAGTTGTAACTCCATGAATTTTAGAAAAATCGCCGATATAGTGACACTGTTATTTTCAATTCTGATTTAATTAAGTCTGGCCAGTAGACTCGAGAAATCTTGAAAATAAATCATGTTTTCTGGCCTTTGTGCATATTGACATTAATCCTTATTTTCGGAAGCTTCGATCACTACTACTATTCTAATAATTAGATGGTATATAGTGTAAAAAGTAGTAGTAGTAGTAGTAGTAGAAGATGTGAGATAGCTTAGTATCGGTGTTTTATAGTGAGCTTTCAAATAATGTAGAGAGCATAGAAATAGTATAACAAAATATATGAAATATTTATAAAACAGTCATTCACGGTGATTGATGTAAAACAGATACCGACACATGACTGTACCATACGTCGATAAATACGGTCAGTACAGTGTTAATATATACGGTAGCGGATTTTCAACAGTCACAGCGATGAAAGTTTAACAAATATGATTGTGCATGGCCAAAGCCGTGCCTTATCACACATTTTTATTATAATTTTTTTTCCGATATTTACAAACACCCAATCGCATCTAGAATATTTTTATATATATTATATATATATATATGTATGTATATATTAGACTGGCTAAAGAAAACAAAATTTTACTCGCCATATAAAAAAACTGTTGTCTGGATCCTAATATTGACCCCCGTGAAAGAAAAGTTTCGTACGAATTTTTTTAGAGTTGGTTCAACTGCCTTTTATATTTTCCATTTGATTAACACACAGAAAATCGAATCTTTCGTTTGGACGGATAATATTAATTTTCTACGAATAGACGGTGCTGTATGGTAGCATTTGATAGCTTAAACCTTCAATTCCAAGCATCGTAGAACATTTTCGACCGCATAGTGTTCAACATATTTAATTCCGCGTAAACAGATGTTTTTTGCTTTGCAAAAAAGCAATAGTGTCAAGTGCCGCATAGTGACCAAGATATTTAATGTTTTTTGCAAACCAAAAAGTAAATGTTCTAGGATACACGGAATTGAAGGTTTAAGCTATCAAATGCTTGCCATATCACCGTCTATCTCGTACAAAATTAATGATATTCATTCAAACGTGCGTTTCATCCATTCTGCGTATTAATCGAATGGGAAATACAAAGGCAATTGAGACACCTCTAAAAAAATTCGTACGAAGCTTTCATTTCACGAGGGTCGTTATTAGGGTGCAGACTATACTTTTTTGATGTGGCAAGATTTTTTTTATGTAGTCTAATATATATAGATATATATATTTTTCTCTCTTTTTTCATCATTCTTTCATATTATACATAATACAGTTTGAATCTATGAGCCTCCTATTCGTAAAGTGATAGTGTCGCGTTTGCGCAAAATTCTAATTACATTTTCATTTGTAATATGAGCGGGCGGGGTTTATGCTAATTTTTTTTTATCCATGTTAGTAACTAAAATGGACATTTGTCGTAATATGTTGTGGAGTGTGATGTGCATTTCCTTTCTATTCGGTGTTTTTTTAAGTTTTGCTGCAAACCTGATAACAATATTTTACTAGACGCTTCTATTCAGTGATTTTTTTCTTAAAATATGTTTCGGCGAGCTTATTACGATGAAACATGATGGTAAGTTACGGCATTAGATGCTGTAATTTCGGGAGGGAGGTCACTGATAGAACGGAAGAGTACACGCGGGGGTACGAGTCGATCGTACCGATTAGTTATTATTTCTTTTTTTTTCATCATTCCCCTATCCAATATATATACTTATATATCTCTCTCGATATCCCTAACTGATCACAGCGGTTCACATATGGAATGTGTCAAGTGTCGCAATAATAACGAAAATACTTTCCAAGTAACAATATTTCGCCAACAACTTGTAAATCACAAGTTCTTCATCAATTTTTTTTTCTCATCAATTTTTCAATGCGAGAAATACTGTAATCGAGATATAACTATATTTTAATTAACCGCCGCAAGAGCTGCGATTTTATGATATGACGATCTGATATTATTATATTATAAATACGATATGCTCCAATTATCCAATCTGTGCATTTCCAATATGACCATTTTTTTGCTTTAATTTTTCACGAAAATATAAAGAACTTAAAATTCGTAGGCTCAAATTATCACAGAAAATAAAACAGCCAATGTTGATCGATTAACTAGAGAACGTCGCTTCTTCGTGAAATTTATAATTGTTTCCTACGCTTATATTCGTCACGTTCCTGTTTTGAGGGCCGCACCCGACGGCGACCATCGAGATGGGAAGTAATTAACGTATTTTCATTTATGCGTGTCAATCGTGGCAGTGTCTATGTAACTCAAGTTTTTTGACGAATTTATACAGACATGATTCATACATAATTGAATGTCAATGAAATAGAGTACAATAGCACACTAAGAGAAACACTTCACCAAATCAACTTAATTATTGGTAACAATTAGCGAGCCAAATATTTAGTTGAATAAAATAAATATTAAGTTGATCGGACGAGCTGAATATTAATTGAACAAAATCTTGATTTATTGGGTTCAACTAACCAGATATACAGCATCTGCAATCGCACATATATTTCTAATGTGTAGTTGAATTAGAATTCGAGAGATAAGAGAAAAATCTGAAAAAATTTACGCTGCTGAAGATACTTAACACTTAAATTTTATAAAAAGATTTTTACAAATTTCCGACGCATTAAGAGAAATTGTGTTGTATCTTCAGGAAATGAATTTTCTGACTGTTCCGAATACTTATACATTCTTGAAGAATTTTTTAATATTTTTTATTTTTCCTTTGAGAATTTAGTATTCTAGAATTTTACAATTTAGTTATTTTTCGGAAGTTCCATACTTATCAAATAAGAATTTTAATGACGTAATGCAACCATTGGATAAAAACAAAAAGAATTCTCGGAAACATGCATTTACAAAGTGTAAGGCGATTCGAATTAAGGAACAAATTGGTTTCATAAAAAAAAGTCTTCTAAAAATAGTTTGACTTTTTTTCTCATTTATTAATAACTTTTTGGCTCTATTATAATCTGAAAACAATGTTCTTAATGTCCAATGACGTTGATATGCTTCAGATTTTTCTCTTATCGCAAGTACTCTAATTCCAATAGGATCAAATTAATTTAGAAAAGTTTTTCTCTCAGTGTATGTACATTTTAGTGAAACTGGGAAATGATCGTTATACTAGAGTAGGCCCTCGAAAATGTACGAATGAATCATTAGAAAATGTTGAAACAGCGCTTGGCGCTTTAGTCATCGTCTATATAATATTCTACCGAGCAAGTAACGACCTCACCGGAGATTCGGCTAGTCGCGATATTCGGAACGATGTCCAACGCGTCGCTTCCTGTTTGCAGCATCGTTAAACTCTGCACGTCCTTAAAGTTGTTCCTTGCTCAGCTGTCGCGGTGATCAAATTTGTAAGAGCGGGACTTGGGAAGACACTCGTATCCGTGGATGGCTCTATACCATGAGGACGATTCGTCGGCGTCACCGGCACTAAAACTATGCGGCAAATCGCGTTCCAGATCCCAGCAGCACGCATTCGCACCGTAGCCTCTCGGGTTCCTCAAATCAGGCTCTTCTTGGCTGTTGCACATATCGTCACTTGTTTTTCCTGATAGATTAAAAAAGAAAATCATTTGTTGATAAAAAAAATCAAAAGTGCGAAAATAGTATATTGTGCGACAAGTGCGAGAATCATCTACGACGCACTTGTCACACACTTTATTTTTTAATATACCTGCGTGCGAAGTTTCGTTTTCAAGTTTTATTTAACGTTTATTTTCAATACTCTTTTTGTGTATCATCAAACTGACAGCAAGACAAGTGAACGCTTTATATACTTCGCACACGGCTCGACGAATTTCGCGCACGATGAACACGAATCACATAAAATGCGAGAATCGAACATTTCGCGCACGCTCCGCAGACACGAGAAAACGAATTTCGCACGCAGGTGTTTAAAAAAGTAATGAATGAGTTTCGAGTATTTATTGTGTGATGTGAAAATATCTTTCAAAGTAGCTTAAGGAGGTGCTACATTTTTGTAATCGATTTATTAAAGTGTAATGCATTAAATAACATTGGTGCAAGGTGATTTGTATTGGAGCATCTATACTTAACTCAGAGAAAGATTAATAGTGACAATTTTTTATAAATGTCAACTGATTAACGTTACTTTCGATGGAATACATTTTCGTTCAGTTTTTTTTTTCAAGAATAATCTGTAATTTTTTACGGGTTTTGAAGAGTAATGACTCATTCTCTTTCGTGTTTATCGTATAGTAATTTTTGGTCTTTTGTTTATGAAAGTATATTTATTTGTGGTAAACTAAGTGATCAACACTATTAAATTCGTAGAGCATCTTTTAAGGAAGAGAATGATTAACTATTATCGTCACTAATTAAAAACAGCACAGAATTATAGATTATTCTTAGAAAAATAAGAATGAAAATGTATCCCATTAAAAAGTAATTTTAATCAGTTAATGTTCCGATACTATTAATTTTTCTCTGGGTTAAGTATACAAGCTTCAATACAAATCATTCTCCACTATTGTTGTTTAATGCATAAAACTTTAATGAATTCTTTACGGAAATTTATCAATGATTCTCCTAGTGTAAACGGTTGAACCTCCTTAAGGTAGATCGATGAGAGAAATTTACGTTATGCTTTTTGAGGACACTTTGCTCCAGTTTATAAATTTATCAGAAAGGCAGTTTCATTTTTGAGGACACTTTTTAGCTGAAAAAGCGCGTACTATTTAAGCAAAATAATTTCAGTATTTGCTCTAATATTACAGCAGGAAGCAAAATATATATTTGTATTAACGGAGGATATCTGGAAGGTTTAGAAATTAAAAAAAAAAAACTGATCATTGTGTGTGTCATTTGTCCATGATTTTGTTGCAGCAATGCTTTTAATTTCCATGCCATAAAATAATGGTAGGTACAAAAGTAAGCAACGTTTCAGTATAGTTATTAAGTTCATTATGGTAACAATTGTCATTATTCTAGTGATTATTACTTGCTGTGGATATTTTGAAAGTGAATCGTAATTTTTTTTAATACATCTTCTGTCTAGAGTAAAAACCCGCATAAAAATAATTATGTCAAATTGTGATCATAAATTGACATATCTCAAAAAGTGCCATTTTTGAAACGCGTTCAGACAAAAAATTCATAGAAAAGTTCAAGGTGATTTTGAGATACCAAGTTTTTTTACTAATTTGAGCGTCATATTGTGCTGAAATTCAATTGTACATTTAAATGATAAAAATCAATTCTACATATCACGTTTAATGATATCAAATCGATCTCAAAATTGCTTTGAAATTTTTAAAGATATTTCGTCTTAACGCATCTCAAAAATGGCACTTTCTGACATATGTCGATTTGCGATCTCAATTTGATATAATTATTTTTACGCGGGAATGTATAAAAAATTTGCATTATTAAAAGTGTTTGCAAATTTATATTACCGGTAATTTAATTCATCAGCTGATATTTGAAATTTAATACGTGAATTTAGTAAAGTGACAAGCTTTTATATTAAATTTTCTAATTTTTACAGTACTTAGTAGAAAGTAGTATAATTTTACATCGCACTTGCATATCAAATTTAATATACTAATTTCTGTAAAAGAAATTTTTATTTACGGAATTTTTTATTTTTATTTTTATTTAATTTACGGAATTTACTAAATATTTTTAACAGTATGGTATATTTAAATAATAATTTCCGGTACACTGATAAAATTTATCTTCTACATGATAGAAGCTCTCTGGATGAAAAACGCCGCACGTGGCATTCATGCAAACTGCAACAGATTGGCTCTTTAAAATTCTGGTGCATTCTATTGATTTTTTAATCAGAAATTCGGGAAAAAAATGGTATCGAGAGCTCTACCCTGGATAAAAAATTGACAGTCTATGATATTCATGCGAAATTCTATGCATTCGCTGTTAAAAATTCTGGTGCATACCTTATCATTTTATTAACCAGAAATTCGAGGAAAATAAATTCCTGCGATTGCATCCCGGTGTGCACCATTAATGAGAATTCCATAGTATAATGTTCCGGATTTTGGTCAAATTATCACTACTCATTTCTTTTCCTCCATACTGGGAATATTCCAGGTCATCGACTAACCCCTTCAAACAAACCCTGGGGATAATTTCGTAATCTTCTTCTTGAAATTATTTATATTTCATACTTAAAATTTTTTTTTTGAAGATTGCTATTAATTTTCAATTGAAACTACTCGTTTATAAAACAAACTTGAGTATTGTTATTAAGATTTTTAATTATAATTTAGATTCTAATGTATAGTTATCTTAGAAATTGTGCTTTTTACAAATACTGATCTGAGAAAATCTATGGTCCGAATATTTTAAAAATCATTATTTTTAAATTACTTATTGTTAGCTGAGTGTAAGCAAATTTGATAATAAAAATTCAATGGTCTCTCTTTTACAAATACAAATTTACCCCTTTTGCTTGCTTGATATCCTCGTTGAAGTTAAATAATGAATAGAATTAGACTTACCTGGCGTGTCGGTTTGCGATTGATGTGGAGATTGAGGTGGCGAGCCAGCGATCGACGAGAGTGGCTCATAAGGTGGTGGCGGCGGGGAAGACGGAGAAGGAGTTGGTGATGGCGGTTGTGGAACCTGAAGGTTTTCCGGATCGATCCCCAGGATCCTGAGCACGTGATGAGGGTTCGAACGGACCCAGACTTCGAAAAGATCAACCGGCCAGTCCGTTTGCGTAGTTGCTTCGAGTAGCCGATCCGGAGGATTCCAGCAAAGTGCGTCCGGAGGATGAGACGAACACCTCGCTAAGCCACTTCGACTACCTCGACCCGCCGGAGTCGGTAGATTCGGATTACTTTGAGGGGAACGTACGAGTATCTGTAACGCTTGGATAGCGTTTCTCATCTGAAAAACGAAAGGAGAGTACATGAGATCATGCAATGAAAATTAAGGCGTTTGAATGAAACATATTATTTCGTTCTCCTATTATTTTTATTCCTTATCACAAAAAAAGTCTTACACATTTAACACTTAAAAAAGTCGTTTATTCAATAAACCCTTCGCTTGCGGGTTACCAAACACAAGCGTTGTTGATTTAATTTTACTTATAATTTCGACAGTTTCATATGAGATTCAAATAATAACTCTTAAATACGCAAAAAAATATTTTTTATTGTTTCAATATTAAATGGGGTTATAAGAATAAGGAGTAAAGTTAACTTGAAAACACTTGTTTTTGGCAGTCCGCAAGCGAAAATTATTCAAAGCTGGATAAATTTGTGTTTTGTTTGTCCAAGCTACCAGAATCTTTATGAGCACCGCACGTAAAATTCAAAGTAAAAATACGGGCATATTTATAACTCGACTCATAATCTATTTACGAAAAAAGATCACTGGCCGATTTTCTTTCCGGAAATATCTGTACGATATTAATACTTTACCATATTATAACTCTACCCCAGGCGAATACGGCGCTTTTCTTTTTTACCGCTAGAAATACCGGATAGTCGTTGCGCGGTTACAACGTAGTCGAGTTTTATAATGGTAGAAGTTTAATAAATAAGAACATTAAGGTAGTATGAGCGGAGTACCTAGTCAATAGAAAGTTCATATTTTTTATTATGGGGAAAAAGCGAAGCATCACACATTTCACTATTTTAAAAAGCACAATATAAAGAGAGAAAAATTATGAAGTGTGTGTGATGATAAGGTGTGTATATTTATAAAACGGTAGTAGTTTAAATAAGAGTGTCATTTGACTCAGATTATCCAGCCGGCCGCCATTTGGCCAATCAAGTAACGCGTGGCTACGCTATAGTCAACTGTTTTCCGGCAGTTTGATGCCGGTTCGCGAAAACTCGTCAATTTAATCGATGATATCTATTCGAAATATTCGGTAACATATATTTTTTAAGGGACGTACGTGTTCGTAGCAGTTTTCTCGGTATTTCGAGCTTTTATTTACGGAGGTGTCTGAATTTCAAGAATGGTGATTTCGGTCTCAAAGTGTTATCAGGGCAATTTCCGTATATAACATGTACTAAATTTCCCAATTTTGCACATTAACTATTTATTGTAAATGGTCGGTAAAATGTTTTGAAATTTTACAGACAGCATCCTCTGAACCTATTCTATAGCATATTAAAAAATCACTTTTCTCTCTGATCGTGAGGTTTGTGCTCATACTACCTTAAAGTGTATTTGATTTAATACAACAAAAACATTAATTTTATAGTCATGCATGCGCTTAAATATTTTAATATTTATGTCAACATATTAATGAATCGATATTGAATTGAATAATTCAGACTAATTTTCTATATGCTCATTAGAGAACGGATTCAAAGTTTCTACGTAGTTTTGTTGTAATTGAATTTGTGGTTTATCTATATAAATTTGTAATTACATCATGTTACAGCAACGGCCAATAATCGAAGTACTGTTGGGATCGAATAACAGCGCCATCATTTAAAAAAAATAGTAAGCAACATTCAGGTAGTAAACGGATCTCAATTTAAATCTTCATGATTAAATAAATAATTAATCATTTAACAGATTTTTTAGAAAAATGTAATCAAACTATATTCATTCGAATATTGACGATCCTTATAATTGATTACTTAAAAATCAATAATAAGGATCGTCGATAAGGATCAATCATAAGGTTTAGTCAATCGTTCGTATAACTGCAACATAATTTAAAAAAAAAGCGTAATCATGGAGGTAATGACCATTTTCTCCTGACTGCGCTGAAATAACGTGATTCCGTCCCTGAAAAGCGGGAGGAAAGTCGCCGATATCTGACCGCGAGCAGTGCGCATGTGCAGCGGGCAAGATATACGAGCCAAAACTCCCTAGGGCATCTTGCGCCCTATTTTTGCCCACTTCGAGGTTCCCAGCGGGACCGCCGCGTACCACCTCGAAGAGCGCAAAAACAGGGGCCATGATGCCCGAGCGCGTCTTGCTTCGTATATCTTCCCGCTGCCCGTGCACACGGCTCACGGCCAGGTATGGTCGAATTATTCCTCTCGCTTTTCAGCGACAAAAAATCACGTCATATTTCAACGCAATCGGAAGAAAAGAATCGTATACTACGCGGGAGGAAGCGCAATTTTCATCTCGTGCTCGGGCAGCTAACCTCGCACTCGGTGAAAATCGCGCTCTTCCCTCCCTTGTAGCATAATGTACTATTTTTAACATTAAGAATCTTAAATTAGTCTTTTGCTTCCTCATAAAGGAAGCTTCGTTTCCATTTTAAAAAAAACTTGCGCATTTCATGTCAAGGAAAAATGTCCGTGTGTGCGTGTGTGTGCGGTAGGCTTGCAAAATTCAATCTGCTGTATCTCAAGAACGGCTTTAAGAAATAAGCTGAAATTGTCGAAAAAAATCTGTACGCCTTCTAGCTGTCGCAATTCTTTGGCTAACGAGCTAAATAGTTCTTAATAAATAAAGCAAAGGTATTGAATTTGAGCTAAATTATCAAGCGGTTCGTATTTTACAGAATGTCAAATTTTTTTTAAATTCATGATATCGTTTTAATTTTAATCAACTAAGACCAACTCAGCCCGAATTTCCTACAAGAACAAACCAATATCCATCTGTTCTAATTTTAATCAACTTAGACCAACGCAGCCCGAATTTCCTACAAGAACAAACCAATATCCATCTGTCGTAATTTTGGATACATTTATATAAAATAGGAGAAAAAAGTTGCAAAGTCGCGTCTTTTACATTGCATACGTATTTTGCACCTTTCTCACAGCTTCCTCCATGAGGAAGCCAAATTTGTTTAGTAACTTGCTTGCAACGATAGCTATAACAAGAAAAGTGGAAAATTCGGAAGCAATGTGCAAAGCTCGACTTAGCATTTTTTTTATACAAGAAGTAATTAATCATTTAACAGCTTATTTGTTACATTTTTCTAAAACTTCTTTTATTCGAATATTGCCTAACCTTGTTATTGACAATTTTAAAAAATGCTCACAGTGGATAGATTTGGCATTTCATTCTAAATATTGGTTTAGTCATGCGTACCTCGTAACTGAGAGTCGCGACGTCAGGGTGTATCATGGAAACTTGTGGTTCGAGTCTCTCGGCAGAACCAGCCCGCACGTGTTCCTCGACAGATTCCTGAGCGATAACTTGAGCTGCTCTTCCTCGTATCAGAGCTCCCCGTCCAACTCTTCTTCCTTCTCGATGTTCATCTCTGCACATGGAGAAAACACAGAATGTTTTATAAACCGTCATTTTGTATGTAGTAAATTTAATTCACTGATGAAAGGCTAATTAGACGATAAATTCAGGCAAACCTGAACTTCGCGTGTCTGGGACTAGACGCCGTGTGTAACGGTGACCTGTTAGGTGGTGACAGCGGCGATGTCTCGCCTTCCTCTGGAACATTTTCGTCGTCCTCGCTTATCGACGGAAGAGTCAGCGATTGAATTCCGTTCATGTCCGATTCTTGCTGTAGAAAGGACAAACATAATAATAATCTTCATAATTGCATTTGCTTTTAAATTATATGAAATAATAATACTTTTTTATAGAGCGATAACAATTATTTTTCATTTACAAATGTGAAAAACGCCTTTAACAAAAAAAAAAAGAATATGCAACTTCATTCTTTATTTTCCGTGACTGGTACGGTCTATATATTTTCGACTGTTTTTCGTTAATAATTTACCGTTTAATACGAAACTATTTAATAACCCAGATAGACACATGCTGGCACCGTGCCGTCACGTGCAGTCACGCCGTGCGTTCAAGATTTTTCGATATGACAGGCCATACCGTGACGGCACGCCGTGACGGCACTGTGACAGCACGGCGTCACCGCACGGTGACGGCATGGTGAAGGCACGGCGTGCCATATCGAAAAATGTTGTGAAGGCCGTTGTAGTTTTATTAATTCTTTGAGATCGGAATTTCCGAGTTGAGGAAAAAAGACAGACTGCCATCGTCTGTTTTCATCAAAGGAATACAAAAATTAATACCAAGGAGCATCACCTTCAGATGATAGCTCCCTCAAGTAGAGTCGAATCCTAAAAATCTTCGCAGTTTTATAAACCTTTGGCTGCAAACCATTTGCGAGAAACGCCTTAGCCATTTGCCATCTAGCGGCATTATGCCAAACGCTGATGCGTCGTCACTTGTATCGTGCATCGGTGTTTCGCATAATGCCGCTAGATGGCAAATGGCTAAGGCGTGTCTCGTAAGCGATTTGCAGCCAAAGTCTTTATAAAACTGCGAAGATTTAATCACAGCACGCCGTGCCGTCACTGTGACAGCATGCCGTGACGACCCGGTGACGGCATGGCGTGTCATATCGAAAAATTTTGAACGCACGGCGTGACTGCACGGCGACGGCATGCCAGAATGCCCAAAAAAGAAGCACGTTTGTCTACACGGAAAGAAATGTTTGGTTGTGGCAACTACGTTTTCGATTTGCTGTACACAATGTCTAGAAAATTAGTTGTCTCAACCATATCGAATAGTAACCTCAACTATTCACGATTAGTTCTCGATTGGATTAGTTAGGTTAACTAAGCATTATCATTCGAATCTCGGTATTACCATTTGAGTAGCTAGGGAAATAGAATAATCGATTGCTTGTGCCAACTCATTTCTTGGTTATGGCAACTAATTTTTTTTCCGTGTATCTGGGAAACTAGTGATTGCCTCACATGCAACGACTTTTTTGGTCGTTTAAAGACGCATCAAATTTTTTTTCGTTTTTTTTTTAAATTACATTTTCACCGATTTTATGTGCATTTAATTACCTCTGCCTCATATCCTTCACGTAAATTATACGTGAGATCGTGAATAATGTCTTGAGCAAATTGTTGCTGATATTCTGGATAGAGTCGAAGTACATCGACCAGCCCTTGCATATTTATGCATTTTAAATAACAATATGTGAGGGCCTTTACGTCGCAGCTCGATTTTGCAAGAACATCACTGGATCCCGCACCGCCGCCGCCGGTTCCACCTCCATTGTTTCCATGTTGCAATTGTATCGTAATGTCACAGCCGACCAAGTCTCCCTTACCTAAAATTAAAACGAAAACGTTTCTTGAAGATCTCAAACACATGATCACAGATTTTTGTATAATATTTGTGTGCTGTTCTTCATTTCTTCTCGGAAGTCTTCACTCAAAATGGAATATGAAATAGGTAATAGATAGTTGAAATTTGAAGAGAGATATATCGAAATATTTTAGGCTTTCGGAGATTATAAATGGGAAGTTTAGAAAGTAATCAATATAGGATTTCAATTACAATCAAATTTTTTAGATATACTGTCAGAATATCTCATTTTGCAATTTTTGGAATAAGTCTGACGAATTTTTCAGATTTTCGTCGAAAATTTGCGATTATCATAGAAATTGTCCGAATTATCCCTCGATTTTGAGAATGAGAAATTTGGCACACGGTAAAAATCGATGATATTTCAGATCTGAAGAGTTTCGAAAAAATATACATATCAAACTGCGTGGAATAAGTTCGAATATGTAATTAAAAGCCAAAAATGACCCGTTCAGTTGTATTAAACACTATTAATACATTTTTTAAAAAGTTCCATTTTTTTCGGAGAAGCTTGGAGAAAGTATAAGACAAAATCCGCGCAGTTCTGAAAATTTGTACGTTCCGAGACTCTTCGGTTTAGTCGAAATTTAGGCGAAAATTCTGAGAAAATTTCTGCGAAAATCTGAAATAAAATCGGACGAATTCTGCGTAATGTTTCCACCAGGATTGCTTATAAATGTCTGTCAAATGCACCCTTAAGATCTTTATTACAAATATCCGTTTAATGATTAAAAGTTAGTTTTTATTCTAACATGTAGATTGTGTAGACATTTTTTTTAAATCTTAAGATATCTAAATTACAAAATAATAATATTAAAATCGCGAATGAGAGTCCAAAAAAAATTGCTCTCTAAAAATTCTGTCTCCCTATTAGGAGAACAGATATCACAGCTTTATGAAGATTTTTTAGGGACGCATTAAAAGAAAATGTATCATTATAAAAATTATATTTCGATTTTATTCTACATGCACGTACAATAAACTTACCTAATATTGCAACGACCATATTATTTTGCTCAACTTCCATGGATCCGTTACAGAGATAATATATATAGTGCAAGGCATCCCCTTTGCGGATGAGATATTCTTCAGGTGCGCAGAAGTTACTACGAATATGTAGTGACAGCAACTTAAGGCATCCCTGCGATGCTCCTTCGAATATTGGTAAGGTCAACATCTCTCGATGCAAATGCATTGATACATCGCCCCGCAGTTCCTCAGGGAACTCCTTCAGAGTCTAAAATAGATATTGAACTATCGTTACGTCAAGGACAATGAGAATTGGCAATACAGATAGTATTCGAGAAATCGGATGCTGCCTGTATGCATATATATATATACTAAAAATGCATATATATATATTTATAAACACATAGGTGTTTTCGTGTGAAATTCAGTCTTGCATAATATTTGGTGAGTTTGTGACAAGATTTATTGTAAAGGTGTCGAATGGATATCGATTTGTGATTTTATTATATACCATAAAAGATATAAAAGAGCTCACAATCGTCAGCATAGCCGCACAGATCTTTATAAAAATTGTTTTATACGATCCAAGCAGTGGAGAGCTTGCTAAATTCCTACGATCTGCTACGAGGCCTGCTTTCGTTATACAGAGACAAAGATAAATTGAAACTTTACAATAAATGTACATGCCTGTCGTACCTCGTGTATGTCGATACCATGATTCAGTGACCATGTGGTTTGAAAGTAGTCCTGCATCCTCTGCTTTAGCTTGTCCGGAATTTGATGAAGCGTTAAAAAGTCTTTGAGGTCCCTCCACTTAGTTTGGTAAAGGGATCTTCGGGAGTACATTCTCTGGATTATTGCAGTCACGTTACCGAACACCACCGCGTGCATCAGAGCTGTGACACAGCGAAATTGGCAATTTTAGTTTCATCAATATTATTATCCAAGATAATCGTGCAAGAGAAATTGGAGTTTTAGTAGAAGTAGTAATAAGTTTACAATATTTCGAACTTGGCTTTGTAAAAAAATATTTTGTCAAAATATTGGTCATTGACAATGGTTTTTCAGTCTATTGAATTTTATTCGGTTTTTATTTACAATTTTTTGTAACAATTGCACTAACAGCAATTGACGATGTTCTGGAATAAATAATGTCTGTTCGAAACTCCTTCTTCCTTGAAGTTGTTCCGATATTGTTGGATAGTTGGGAAGTGGTGAAAGGTCTCCTTTTTCATATGTTATACACCTTATTTTTCATCTTAATTTTGTTGTTTTATTATTGTGTTTGTCCCCTTGATCAAATAGATCAAGGGGACAACTGGGTATATTCTGCATATAAAAACAACAGCAAAACAAGTGAGATATGCAGCAATGCAAATCACTTATTTTGATATTCATCCCCTAAAAGAAAAACACGTCGTTATATATGTGCTTAAGAAGCAGGGATACTTTCCCGCACCACTTTCAAAATTTCAAAAGCTGTTTTCTCTCAAATAACTCCACTTGGGTTTGCATTTTGAGAGAATACGCGGAAGGATGGTATAATTGGGCTAAGATTTTGGCTTTCCAAAACTAAAAGCTTTAATTAGGAGTACCAGAAAACCGGAAAGTGGGGTGAGTAGCGAGAGAGACAGCCCTATAGGCGTTTAACATTGGGCAAAGAAATTGTTACCGGTGTATTACAGTGCCTCGTAAAGCAAATTCAATTTTCATTTACTTTATTTTCTCTTCATTTTTCTTTTTGCGATGTACGCAAACCTAGTTTGGCTTCTAATTCAATTTCTATTGCAACGATCCGTAAACATGTTGGTCAAGTGTGAAATCGAATTCCACACTCGCAATGATACTCACCACCGATCAGCATAGTGCAGATTGAAAATATTTTCTCGGATGTCGTATTGGCCGAAACATTTCCAAATCCCACAGAGGTGAGGCTACTGCAAGTGAAATATAACGCCGTGATGTAGCTGTCGGTGTGCGTTACGTTTTGCACAGGAATTTTTAGTCTATCCGCCAGCGTGTGGATCCAACCTGTTAAAATTAAATTGATATATTTCAGCGCCTTTTATATGAGAAATTGAACGAACTCCCAACGCGCAATCACTCAAAGGTTCGCTGGTAATTAAATGGACCCGGATTGAACGAGTCAATTAAAACAGTATAATTTCTCTTTGATATATCGTAGCCACGATATCCGATTACCTCGTATGAGTTCATGTATACTATGTAATTCGACGTAGAGTAGTAAATGTTTGTACACCGCCAATTAGGACATTAAAATAAAGTGAAATAACAGCCCAAATTCACAACATAAAGTGAAATAATAGTACTACAGTCAGTTCACACGTCATGTTATATAACAGTATAATTGATTTGCCTTTTGGTTTAACACATTCGCGTATACTATAATATTCATGAAATAACAGCGATACATTTTCATGAGCTTATAAAGATATCACATAAAAAAGAGAGAAAGAATTAATATGCTCGATGAAGTGTTTTTATTTGTGATATCAAAGTATTTTTTTGATCATTCTTTTATATTCGGTCTAATACGATATTTACGAACTTACAATATTTAATTTCATGCCCAATTCCTATACTCGTAGAGCAAAGCATTTTCTCAAACAGAAAATAAGTTTTTGAAAGCTAAAATCAATTCATTGTGTTTTGTTCTGAAAGTCATGACAACTAAATAATCTTATATTTCTTCTTGCTGCTTGATGTGTATTTTATGATGTTTGAATCCAAGTTTTTTACACATACTGTCATCTATAAGAAATATCTTCTCTTACTATTTTTTTTTTGTGATCCGCCCACTTAAAGTTAAGAAAGTTTGATCCTGGGAAAGACTATATGAAACAGGACTTCCACATTCTCTTAAACTTGAATTTCCCTATCCGGCATCTCAACGGCGACGCCTACCACCGTGTCCCTCGGCAATTCTTTAAGGACACCTGAGGGAGTCTTATAAATTCCGTCTGCGACGTACATGTACGTGTAGGCCATAGATATACCGGCAAGAGTCGACGCAACAGGCAGTCTCTTTGTATAGTCATGACTTTACTTATATTTCAGGACATCCTATCTTCGTGTCCCTCCGGCTTCAATGCTGCCGCTAAAGGTAATATAAAATGTAGTGGCTTTTGTTCAGTAGATTACTTAAACCTTGCACTTTCTTCAGGATCCCTTTTTAATGTTCACTTTTTGTTTTTCTAATGTAGTTACTTTTTTTTGTTCCTTTTGCTTCCTCATAGAGGAAGCTTTGTTTTCGTGATTTTTTTTCGAGACTGTCATTATGGTCAGACGGCAGTACACTCAGAATGGCTTAAAACGTCGAGAAAAGTGGTTTAGAAATAGTATCTGTGTGTGTGTGTGTGTGTATGATTGTCCGCAGATTTCCTTGTTAGCACGCTAACTTTCGTAATTTTTCATGTACACGGAGAAAAAAACTTGTGTTGCCACAACATTCCCCTCCTGCAGCAAATTTTGTTTGCTGAAATAGTGGCAACATAAGCTTTCGTTGCCGTAACAAATGTGGTTTTTTACCGTTTGATTTGCTACGCAAGCAAATAGTATTTGCTGTGGCTTATTTGTAAATTATTTGCTTCAATAGCAAATCAACATATAATAGTAGCAAATCGTTTGTTAGAATAAATGCTTTGTTTGCTAGCATAACCCAACATCTGCAATTCGTACGTTATTGTTTTTTGCGTAAGCCAAAGCAAGCTAATTAATAAATATAATTGTGGAATTAAAAATAAAATTGGAAATACATATTTTTCGTCTCGAGGATTATATATTGAGACATTGTCAGTAGTGGATGGGGGGAAGCGGTTTCTGTCGAAGAAAATTTTTCCTACCTATACCGAAATTCGAACCCACGACCTGCCTACCTAACTTGTGCTATCGAGTACTTGCTGATTTTGAAAATCTAAATGACATAATAGTAGTGGAAGCAGAAGGTAGCGAGAGATAGATGAAGAAGCATTCCATTCTGATTTGCTTTCCTATTTCCACCATTACCCCACACGGAAAGAAAAAAGTAGTTTTGGCTACCAATTCCAGAATATGCTGTGCCGCGTGTGCCTCAATTTTTTTCGATTGGCAGCAAAATTTGGCAGCAGATTCATTACACCAACCAACCGGTGAGTTGAGGTTATGATCTCAGCTGGTCATTGTTAATATTGATACTCTACCAACGAGGTTATAGTTTCTTCAACCGACTGAGTAGTTGGCGCTATTCTAACTATTTCGATGGGTTGTTGAGACCGATAAATCAGATTTCACAATTACTTTTTTCTTTCCGTGTAGCAATTTATTTAAAATCTCGCGCACTAGTAGCTTTATTTATAGCTCTATATTTCCATAGCTGCAGTTCCAGCTATTGACAACAAATTTTGCGTCAAAATAGCAAACAACTACCGTGTATCCATAGCAAATGAATGAGTTGCTAACATTATTAGTACATTACAATACGAGCGCGAAAAAACTTTTTTTGCTCCGTTAGCAAATAAAAACATGCAACAATAGCATATAGTTTATTATAACAACAATTCCGATGCTAGATCAGTAAACGATTCGAAATCTTACATTTTTTGTCGCCATAGCATACATTTATTTGATATCGGTACATAATTTTTGCTACAGCGGCATTTTGAATTGCTACAACAGCAGGTAAAGGCGTAGCAAATGAAGTTTTGTTACAACGACATACGGATTTCTCTCCGTGTATCTTCTTCAGATTTGGTACGCTAGTGGACTACACGGAAAAAAAAGTTTGGTTGTGGCAACTACGTTTTCGATTTGCTGTACACAATGTCTAAAATAGTATATTACACTACAAGGGCAGAAAGTTGAGATTCCTGCACCGCGCGCAATGATGCCCGAGGCGTAGCCGAGGGCGTCATGGAGTGAAGTTCAGGGCTCTCAAATTTCTGCCTGTGTTGTGTATACTATTTTTCTTTATACTTGGCCGAAAGTACGAAAAAAATTGCATTTTTGTATTGAAAGATATTGATGCCTGGCCCGACATTTGCGGCACGAGCGAAGCGAGTGTTGCTGGTCGGGGGCAGGCATCAAATCAAATACATCTGAATAGACACTACTTTTCTAAAAAACATTAATTTGATTATGGAAGCCTAATTTTATTAGTATGTTTTCGAGTATACATCACTTACTGATTTATCTTAACTGTTAATCTTTCGCATACATCAATTGTAAATAAACTTTGAGGTTATGCTGGCAAGATGTATAGAGTATTAATGCGCGCGAATAAGTTACTACTCCCGTTGTATAGAGGGCACGTGTATAGCTTGACTAACACATGAATGACATGTGTATAAACACAGTGAGCGACTCTTGACTTTCGGCCGTCTTGTCTGTGTGTGGGTCGGTCTCAGTGCACGAGTAATTTCTTTCGGCCCGCTGTCGCAGAGCGCATGCGCGTCTCTACCGAGACATAAAAGTTAGCCTTTCTGCCGTGATACCGCGGCAGGAGGGCCGTACTTTCGGCATAGTATGAAGAAAAATGAGTTGCCTCAACCATATCGCATAGTAACCTCAACTATTCATGATTAGTTCTCGATTGGATTAGTTAGGTTAACTAATTCGAATCGTCGGTATTATCATTCGAATCGTCGGTATTATCATTCGAATCGTCGGTATTATCATTCGAATCGTCGGTATTATCATTCGAATCGTTGGTATTACCATTTGAATTGCTAGGGAAATAGAATAATCGATTGGTTGTGTCAACTCATTTCTTGGTTATGGCAACTAATCTTTTTTTCCGTGTATTATATAACAACAGTAGTATGTTATAGGCAGTGGTCGTGTATTGTGAATATTAATTCTTTATCGTTATCTTGTTATTGTATTGTTCATATTAATTCTTTACCACTGTCTCAGACCCGAGAGGTGCTTCGCAAAATTCCATCATTAAAATTGATCGATAAGAGTCGATGAAGTATTAACATTATATAACAACGCCTGGGATTGTATTTGGTGCGAATGTCCATGTCATCTTCCTAATTGTTTTACACATTCGACGAAGCTACCTGTATGAGGAAGCCAGAATTGATAAATATACTTCATCATCGAGGTGGCTTTGTCAAATGATATATGTATGAAAAAATAATTAGGAAGCAATATGCAGGTTTTTTTTTGTTTTTGGAATGTCACTTATTTTGTGCCTTTTTTGTTTTGTAACGTCACTTATATCGTTCCTTTCTCGATTTTGTAATGTCACTTATTTTTATTTCTTTTTGTTTATGTAATGTAGTCACTTTTTTGTTCCTTTTTGTTTTTCCAATGTTGGCACTTATTCCATCACTCACCGAGATCCCAGTCCTTGTCGTTACGAACTCTCTCCTTTTCGGCGATGACGTACCACACACAGGCCAGCCAATGAGCGACTAGGGTGAACGACAGCATCAAAAGGGTGAGAATCATCGCGCTGTACTGCGAATACCTGTCCATTTTCTGGAGCAACCTCGCTAGCCTCAGTAACCTCGTCAATTTCACTAAATGAATGTGACTGTGGCCAGATTCCTGAAAAATGAAAAAATGACGTTTTAGCATTTAGATTTCCACATTGAAAAGAATTAAATTAAAAAATCCATTCTATTCATATATTTGAGGTATATCTTTTCTGGATACATCCTCTGGATATATAAAAAGTCAATATTGGTGGATATAAAAGTTTTTTCCGGTATATATAGATAACGTCTATAAATTATATATGCGCGGGTATACTTTACTTTTACGAGGCCTGCAGGAATAAAAAAATTCGTCGCTTAGAAATATTGGTGCTTTGAAAGTTCGTCTAGCTATATCTGTAGTATTTCTATCCAACTCGATAGTCAGTGAAACACTGACTCCTTTCAGTTTGTTCAATTATTTATAATTGGAACTGGTAAAAAAAAACAAAATTTTTTTTAAAGAATCTTTTTGCAATTTTCAAACCCCTACATCAATCATAATTAAGAGTAAAAATGCTTTGCTAAAAAAAAATATTTTTTGAGTGCGTATTTTTCATCAGTTATAATAATATACAAAATCATAGGGCGAATCGAAAATGGTAATCGTCTAATATTTACCAACTTGATTGATTGATATATTTTCAACAAAAGTATTTTATTTTTGAATCACAATTTGTATTAATCAATAATTAATTAATCAACAAAATAATATTTAATAAAACCATCACAACTATTGTGTTATCAGTGCACCTAACTTCACGTAAAGTTCAATACAATCACGCAAGATACTTCAGCGCGCTTCCGGTTCTCAACAATAGGTATAATTGCGAGTATCCAGAAGGTACTTCCGCACTTCGACGAATTTATCGATGGGAGAGGGAATGGTGATTGATCCATTGAATGACCGACTTTGTCGGGTTCTCCTCCGGTCGCAGCATTCATGCCAATCAGAGAACAGGAGATCCCTCATCGGTACCTCATCGTTCTCCGCTATCATACATATGCTCATCTATGGCCGTACACGTTCCATCTTCCGGCTTCATATATGCATGCCTAGCAATCGAACTCCATTCACACGGCGAATCTTCCTCGCAATTGCTGAAGAAATCTTTTTTTCTAAATTTCTGGCAAGCCTTCTTTCCTTTTCACTTGAAGTATAGGTATCCTACATCCAAGTCCAATTTGCATCAATCGATTTGCAGCCATCTTCTCGGGGCAACGGTTTACATGCTTATCATGATTTTGACATGTTTTGCATCGTGATTCGAATACCAACGAAACTCTATTGGCCTAGTTTCAACAAGGTTCATACAGATAATTCGCAGCCTCATAATTTTTTGTAGGATTGGTTAGACCCTCAAATGCACCAGATTTTTATTTTTTCTATGTAAATTTTTAAAAAATATTTTTTCAAAGTAACATATCGAATGTCATAATTTAAAAATATGAAAAAGTTCTGAAAAATTCTTTGTTGAATATCAAAATTATCTAGCTTATAACCAAAGTGGGCAAGATTTTTCTTCTTATAGTTTTTAAACTTTGTTAATTTAAAAAAAAAATATTAAAAAATAGAAAATAAATTAATCTACTACAGGCAACTGGTCAAACGTTTATTTACGTAAAGTCGATTTTTTTTAGCATTTCTTCAGATTTTTAGGAATTTTTCAAATTTATCTGAAGACTATTCCAGTACCATACAAGCCACAGTCTAGCACCAGCATGTCATAATTTAAAAAACTGATTTTTTTTTTCAATAATACAGTTTCATATACAGAAATGTTTGACAAGTCGTCAATAGTAGCTTGATTTTTATGTATTTTTTAATACATTTTTTAATAAAAAAAACTTAAAAACTATATGAAGCTAAATCTTCCCTACTTTGGCGTTAAGTTAGAAAATTTTGATAGTCATCAGAGTATTTTACAGAATTTTTTCAGATTTTGAAATTATGTCATGCTGGTGGTAGAATGTGTTTGTATGGAACTGGAATAATCTTAGTTCAGAAAAATTTGAATAATTCCTAAACATCTGAAAAAATTCTAAAAAATCCGAGTTTACATAAATAAATGTTTGACCAGTCACCCGGAGTAGATTAATTTTTTTTCTATTTTTTAATAATTTTTTTAAATAAAAAAAGCTCAAATCTATAAGAAGAAAAATCTTGCCCACTTTGGCTATAAGCTAAATAATGTCGATATTCCACAAAGAATTTCTTCATATTTTTAAATTATGGCATTCGATGTCACATTAAAAAAATATTTGAAAAAAAATTACATAGAAAAAAAAAACAAATAAAAATCTAGTGCATTTGAGGGTCTAACCAATCCTACAAAAAAATACGAGCCAAACCGGGAAGGTCGCGGATCAGATCATGTCGAATCGGGATGAAATGCCCCATATATAATATTGCACTAACTTCTGCGCAAGGGAAACTTCATTAATAATGGTCAATTTAAGGGGAGGGAGTAAGGTAAAAAAAAATTGATTTTGGATATTTAATATCACCCAAATCCTATTACATATAAAAATACCCAACGCACTATATTGTTGGTACTCGATGAAAGGATTTTTTACTGCCGTCTGACTTGCATATGGGGGATTCCACGGGACTTTCGCCACCCCGAAAAAAAAAAATCTCAAATTTTTTCTAAAAATCAGATTCAATGGTGTCTATTGATGGACCAAATTTCAAAATTCTAAAAAAAATATTTGACCGGATATGCAAATTTTTCCGTTTTTTTATCATTTTTCATTTAATCTGTAATATCTAAGAAACTATTGATCGTATCGAAATCATTACAAGACGAAAATGTGCATTTTTTTATTGCCAACAAGAAAAAAAATATATTCAAAATTAATTGTTTAATTTCAGGTCACATTTTATGGAAAAAACAACAAAATTATTATTTTTTATGGTTGGACTTCAGATTTTTTCATCGGACAAATTGCCTCGGAATCTTTGAGTGATCGCCGAATTTTGAGTATTTTTTTTTCATGGGATGACCCAATGCTGTGAGGTTACAGCAATTTGAATGTTAAACATTAAGCAAATGTTAATAAAAAAGTAATATTTTTTTAAGTGACATAATTATTAATAAATAAATGTTATGCTATTTTCTAAATCAGTGATTAACTTTGATTTCAGAATAAAAAAAAATAGTTTGCTTCATTTAGCCAGTGTATCTTTTCATGAAGAAGAAAATGAGACGTCAACCATTCCAATCTGCCTAGTAGTTTGATCTGAATCATGCGCAGAATGGAAAACCTAAGAACTTTGCTTAAGATAATATTGAAAGGCATATGCAAGTTAGACGACAGTAAAAAATCCTTTCATCGAGTACCAACAATATACTGCGTTGGGCATTTTTATATGCAATAGGATTTGGAGGATATTGAATTTCCAAAATCAATTTTTTGACCTGACTCCCTCCCCTTAATTTGAACGTTCCTTAAATGACCGCATATGTTCCTTGTATTTACTTCTTATTCTTATTTTATACTCGAGATATGAGAATAATAAAAATTGTTCAGAAGAGGGTCCACACCCTGGACCAAAACGTTACGTTAAAATTATACATATACGTATAATTTGTATATAATTTCTACACTCCTCAACACTCGGGGTTGGCCGATTCGTAGCCGCTACTTCTCCACCATTCGTCATATAGTAAGGTCAGCGTTGTAAATCTCGTCATTTAATAAACTTTATCGGACAACTGACTTTGTTATTTCATTTTTTTAAATATGTTATTATGTACTTAACGGTTATTATTTTGCAAAAATGATCAGGAGTTGTTATATTTTGAATATACCTCGCACATTAAGAGATCAACGACCTCAACCCAAACATTTTTTATAAACTTTTCGTAAGATTTAATTAATTTTTTTCTCTTGCTGTTATTCAAAACTTGAAATATCTAATAATATTCACTCCATGTTATTATTGTAAAATAATAATTATGAAAGCCGCTTTACGATATATTATTTTTATTCAAAAGATCTTCGAAGGTTTAATGCCAATTTATGTTACATGTTGCATGTTTAGTTGTGAAATGACTTAACTTAACCTGAGTGGGTGACTGATTGCCTTAAGCTGTCTAAGTTCGATGTATCGCAAAGCCGTATTTGTCTACAGGTGATAACGAGAAGCTTTGATCGTGTCGACAGACAAGTTTCGCTAGCGGTCGTCTAATCCAATTTGGGGATGAACTTCCTCGTGGCTAGTAGAATTAGCAGTGTTAGGTATAGTAGTGCAATTACTAACCTCGCCGCTGTAAACATCCGAAGCGTACAGGAGGTCGAAGGGCAAAGCCGCCAGTAAATCCACCAAGAACCAGCTCTTCAAGTAGTTTAGAGCAATGCTCTTACCCTTGATCACCAGTTTACCCTTTCTGCTGACGTACGTCGTCCTGAAGTTGAGGATTATATCTGGAAGAGAAGATAAGAGAACTCATTAAAGATAACTGAATTTAGTTGAACGACGATTTAATGGACAATCGACGAGATACCCTTTTCTGATCGAGGGTATACTTTTTTTTCTCTTCTCCTTGTAAGCACAGTAGCAAAGTTTAACGATCAAGTTGGAGATATGTAGGAGACTCGACACACACTTACGTTGAATTAGATGGGTCTGTGTTCCTTTTTATCCGTTATATGAGATCGAGTAGGAGGAAAAGTGGATAAGAGGAGCGATTCTTGTACGAGGCTATTCTCCTAGCATATGGCGCATTCGGAGCCAAGTCGACCTGGCGGTGAATCGCAGATTAAATTATTTGTCTTATTGTTATTTATTTTCATACGAAAAAACATGCGTTCTTCCTCAAAAATAAGAAATTTGGACATTTTTTAAAAAACAATGCACTGTTAATAAGTATTTAGTGTAAATTTCCATTACGGGTAAGGGAAGCTTCTGGTGTCCGGACTAAATCTCCCTGGACATAATCTCCCCGGACAAAATCTCCCGGACAAAATCCCCCCGGACGAAATCTCCCCCGAACAAAATTCCCCTCGGTCAAAATCTCCCCGGACAAAATCTCCCTCGAAAAATAGTATATTATGCAACAAGGGCGTAAAATGCGATTTTACACACGAGCAGTGATCGTCGAGTGCAACGCGACCACGCGAGTGGGTAAAACGTACGCCCGAGTCGCATACGATATTTTTTAGCATGACGTGCGTAAAATTCGCATTGTGTTTAGGGGAATACAACGCGGGGGTCCAGGGGTGAAGCCCCTGCTGGGGTCCAGGGGTGAAGCCCCGGTGGGGGGTTGGGGGGGCTAGGCCCCCCCCACTGAAGACAGAGATAGATTTATTATGCATTCGCAAAAAAGACAGAACGTGTTTTATTGTGAGTAAACTTTGTTTATAATTATAATTACTTTATTTGGTAATATAATTATTAATTATTGCATATAACATATAACATCACAGAGAAAATGCGCTCAATAATACTGAATTTCTGATTTGGATTTCTGAGTTACATTTCACGAACTATTTCTTTTTTTGTAACTGTTATGGTAGTTTTCACTTTTTTGGAAGCTGGAGCATTATCTTCATCATTAATAGCGTCCGCGATTCGCATTGAAATTCTTCTTTTGTTACCCGTCGAATCTGTTTTATATGTGCCGTACAACGTTTTTTTGAAAAACGTGGTAAAGAAAAGTAAAAATAATTTTTTTATTTTACGCACACTGTTCCATAAAGTTGCATTTTACGCACTCATATGGGTGTGTAAAAACGAAACATTGTGTTATGTCTTTTTTTTTATTTGAGGCTTCTCCCGGGATTTTGTCCGGGGAAATTATTTTTATAATCATTTTTTTTTCGAGGGAGATTTTGTCCGAGGAGATTTTGACCGGGGGGAATTTTGTCCGGGGGAGATTTCGTCCGGGGGGATTTTGTCCGGGAGATTTTGTCCGGGGAGATTATGTCCAGGGTGATTTAGTCCTAGAACCAAGCTTCTTTATTAAAACTGGTATATTAAATTTTATATGCAAGTCATATATAAAATTACAATACTTTATACAAAATCCTATAAAAATTAGGGAATTTGATATAAAAATTTGTAATTTTATTACACTCGTGTATTAAATTTAATACATGAGCTGATGAATAAAATATACCGTAATGTAAATTTGCAAACATTTTTAGCAGTGCATGTGAATCTCTTCCATTCGTTTCTGAATATAGAAAAGCTTAGTGATGTTCTTGAAGATACTAAGGATGTCGTGCACCTGTGGTAATCAATTTGATCGATTGCCTCCGTTTGTTCAAGACGCGCCTTCGTTCTCGGTACAAAGCGTCCGCAAAACCCTTGATTCCGATAGCGGAGCTTCCATTATTCCATAATCCCACTCCATAGTGTATATACATCACCATCACAATGTACAGTGCACAAGAAATCAGAGAAATTTATCATTCGGACCGGAAAATCATCTGACAATAACATTCGTAACTCGTAAACGTACTTCAAGCATCATCTACCATGAAGTACCAAGAGTTATAGCGCACTTGTGTTTCATCGCATGAAACATGCGTTGCACTGACAACAGTCCGAAGATTGTGAAAAGCTATTGCTGCGTTTCATAAAAATGTTTTTTCGTAAAAATGTTGTTTAAAGAAATGTTCTTATGGCTTTACCCCGATACCATGGAGTAAAAAAACTTCCTGTTAAATTAAGTACTAGATATGTCATGTACGTATATTAGGGTGTTTCAAACATATTTTTTTAGATTTCCCTTGGTCTTATCCCTCAAAAAGTTTATTTGGTTTAAAAAAAATAATAAAAAAGAAAACTCAATTTAAAAATATCAACTTTTAGTCGAATTTAATTTTTTTTTCAAACAAACTTTTTAGGGGTTAAGGAATCAACATTTTTCTAAATTCTGAAAACTCTAGAGCATATGGGTCGTTCCACCAGCTGCCGAGTGAAATCCGTGCGCCTAATTCTTTATTTTCCTGAAAATTCTACAGAATGCTTACTACGATACGAAGCGAGGATCTGCCAAATATTAGACCCCTACATTTTTTTTCTAATTAATATGAATTAATCAGTTTTTCGATTTTCGTTCAATTGCATATTTTCCATTATTTTTAATCAGTGCAGGTAAAAACATTAAATTTCAAATAAATGTCGTCTTAGGCACCAATATCTAAGGTGTTTTAAAAAAAATTAATTCTTGTGTGACAAAATTTGAAACCTCCGAAAAATCCGTTTTCAAGTTTTTTATATTTTTCAATGCGTTCCCAGATATTTGAAAAATTGTGTATTTCACTAATTTAAAAAAAATGGATAGAGTAGGGTTGCTTGGATTTATATTGAAATGTAATGAATTAATGAATTAAATGGAATAAAATTATATTATTGTTTATTTTATAATATTTAAGGGAAAATAAATCTATATAAAATTACATATTTAAAAATAAAAATTATATATTTATAAGTATGTAATTTGTTTTGGGAGTGTAAAAATACCAAAGACAATGTAATAAACATTTTCATAGTTTCATCAAAATCTCGATAGAAAATCGAAAAACTTTGCAAATTGCTTCCTCATTATTATTGGATTTTTACAAATCTACCTCTATGAGGAAGCATGTTGGGTTCCTTATAATCTATTTTGGCTTCCTCATAGAGGAAGCTTTGTAAAAATCCAATAATAATGAGGAAGCAATTTGCAAAGTTCTATTTTGCAGCCTTATTGTAAAAAATTTTAAATGGCATTAGTTTTGAACCCCTTGACAGATTCTCGCCAGATTCGAACCGATGCTTAGTTTGCCCACACTCCACTTGCGGACCAAATTTGAGCCCGATATCTTAAAAATTGCGAAAGTTAGAGCACGAACAAAAAATGTCAGAAAATTTTTAATTGCCATAAATTGTGAACCCCTTAACGGATTGACACCAAATTTAATCTCAAACACTATTTGATAACAGTCCACTTCTGGTCCAAGTTTGAGCCGGATATCATAAAAATTGTGGGAGTTAGAGCCCGAGCTGACATTCTCCAAAAAATTCAAAATGCCATAAATTTTAAAAACCTTGATGGATTAACTCCAAATTCAATCCCATACCTTGTTTAACGACAGTTTACTCGTGGTTCAAATTTGAACCCGATATCTTAAAAATGCGACAGCTATCGTGCTAACAAAAAATTGTGCACATCACACACACACACATGCAGACATTTTTTCTAAACCACTTTTCTCGACGTTTTAGACCATTCTAAGTGTCCTGACATGAAAATCTCGAAAAAAAAATTTTCACGAAAACAAAGCTTCCTCTATGAGGAAGCAAAACTAATTAATTCATATTAATCGGAAAAAAAATTGTCGGGCTCTAATATTTGACAGATTTTTACTTCGTATCATAGTAAACATCCTGTACAATTTTCTATACAAAATATCAATTTATATAGAACAATTTTTATTTGTAATTGTTTAACTAAAAAATTAGGCGCACGGATTTCTGTTGGCAGCTGACCCATATACATTACAGTCACAATATACAGTAGGCAAGAAATCACAGTGTTTTAACATTTTTTATAACTCGCTAACGTACTTCAAACTTCGCAATGCACCATGAAGTAAATTGTGTAGTAAGTACCATGAGTTATAACGCACTTGCGTTTCACTGACGACAATCCACAAACAATAAAAACTGTTCCTGTGTTTCACCATAAAGGTGTCGTTTAAAAAAATGTTTTTATGGCTTTACCTCGATACCATGCAGTGAAAAAACTTCCAGTTAAATTAAGTACTGTACATGTCATGTATGTACACACACACAACATAAGGTCCAACTACCACAGCAGTTGGTCAATGCTTGTCTCGTCAATCATAACGTCACGTGCTGCCATGAAATGTAATTACGTGAGCGAATTGATTGATTGCTCACTCCTGGAGAGCGCCCAACATCAATATAGCGTCATTGGTTTAGGGCTGCAGAAAATGCCGGAAGTAGTCACGCAGTTTTTACGAGCTATTTTTCGCAATATTCCTGACAGAAACCCAGGATATCGTAATACAAAGCTCTGGCACTATTTTCCATCAAAATTCGAACGCGAGGCTACGTTCTGTCGCTCGCAGTTCTAGAGCGGAAAATTTAAGCGAACATTTATCCATGTATGTTCGAACTGTACTCGCTCAACACGTTTTACGCTATATGTATACGGACCAGTTGTTATCGTAGACCGTGTACACGTACGACCGAGATAACTTTCCAGCGTAGGTGCTGCGAGGTGAATAACGTTTCACCTCGCAGGCACGAGAGTTCTGATATCGCGGACCAACCACCCGTCATCCTCTGTAATGCACGGGCAGACCAATGTGTGGACATATTCTCTCGCCTCTGGTGAAATATAGTGCACGTCGGATATGTACGACGGCGGAAAACGGGAGACAATTGATTGTCACTGTGGTTTAAGAACCAAGGTTTAAGGAGGGTATAAGGCACTTCACTCCACGTCCGCTTGAAGTTGAACAAAAGAAGAATTCCAAAAGGTTGAATCCTTGTCTGAATCAAAATACAGAAAAATGGCATATTTGAAAAAATTCCCTTTCTTATAAATGCGTTTTTGCTTCATGAAATAAAAATGGAGGATGTATTTATATTGAAATGCTACGATTTATGCAATTAGAGAACATCCGTGGTCACTGGAAACCTTAACGTAAAATGTGAAGCATTTTACATTGTCTAAAATAAGTTGCAGAACACATTACAAGAGAGAAACCCATATTGATGTTGTCAATGAACCGATTTCATGAATGGTTTTACGTAAATAGAAAATGGCATTACACACTGTTAAAAATGTTTGCAAATTTACATTATCGGGAATTTACTTCGTCAGCTGCACTGTTAAAAATCTGCGGTGTAAAATGATGCTGGTGTGGTCTTTTTGTTGGTGTTACCCGCTATAGTGTTAATTTTAACGCTTTTTGCGGTGTAAAATTGACACGGACGGTTTCGTTAAATTTATTCCAGTGTCAATTTCATTTATCCACACCGACGTTAGGATTTTTCTTTGTTTTACAAATTGCAGTGTAACCGTAACCCCCGCTCGTGTTAATTTGGCACTGTTCGGTGCCAATCATGTGCACATACTGGGGCGCCAACTAGCCGTGATCAGTAGCCGCATCCAGTGTATCGTGGAATCTAGAAGATCACAGTTTGCTGTTGAGCGCCTCGGTTCTAGGCATTGTATTGTTCTCGGCGATCAGTATTGTTTGTGCGAGTGCTGTAGTATATCAATTGAATTAAATCATAAGTATTATTATCCCGTTCTGGATATAGCGATTAAAAAAGTTATATTTAACGGCGAAGTTCACTGGATCAAAATTACATACTACAGACCGCTCATCGGCTACGAAGATTTGTGCGAGACTGTACATATTTTGGTTAAGTTGTTGAATTAGAAACATTAAAGCACAAGTGTGCATATGTTGTTAATCAACCATAGGATAGTACTGTACATGTAATTTATTCTAAAATATGCTATATTTTAAATAAAAGAGATTTCTAAAAAATTTGTTCGGTGCAATTAATTTATAAGAGTTTTTGAAACAACATTTTCAGGCTATAACACCTGTACAGTGTAAAAAGATTAACACCGCGCAGGTGTTACGAAATTAACACTAAGGTGATATTAATGATACGATAGTTAGTGGTGTTAAATCAGTGTCATGATTATTTAACACTATTCGGTTTATACCGCTCGTTAATACTCCAGTCGGTGCAGACCTACAATGACACCGACCTGGTGTTGTTTTTAACACCAGATTTTTAACAGTGTGGATTAAGCGAGGGAAAATGGCGGCTCACGCTGCGAATCTGTGCTGTGTAGAAAACGCTCGTTTTAGTTGAAAGTAGTTTTTTTTATGTTGCATTTCCCCCCATCTGCAGGCATTACGCCTATTACAGGGTCGGCCCGGATCAGTAGCCAGTTCCCCCTGGGGGTCTGGTCCGGATCAGTAACCAGGCCCCCATGCGGCCGCATCCGACTTCCCCCTCTATACCGAATTTGCCATAGCATTTCTGCTATGGGCATAGGGAAACTGCGGGAAAACCTATGCCGATATAGCTGGTCTCGAGTTCGCCTCCCGGCACCGGAGCTATGTCACGTTTCGTCGAGAACGTAAACACGGACTACAGCTGTATACATGTGACCCCCACAGGTAGAAATACCTGTGTGGGTCTCATGTATACATCTGGAGCTTCATCGCACCCGTATTTATATTTTCGACGAAAATCGACGGCACCGGGAATCGAACCCGCGACCTACCGATGCTCTGGACTAGAGGCCAGTACACTGACCACTAGACCATCGCACCGGTCACTTGAGTTGAAGGTAGTTTGAGATTCTCGTTCTACGGGACGTTGGTCTTACCCACTGTGTCGAAGAACACTTAAATATATTGGTTTGAGTGCAAATGTCGATGGAAGTAAAGCTAGCATTCTATATTAGAACGTGCACGGGTTAAATAATTTACTTGAGTTACCTGTGGGGTATGTCAAAACTCTTTATTAGATAATGCGATTAAAACTTAAGGTAATGGGTTACATATCGTCTGTCTCTTTCAGATCACCATAAGTTCGAGTGAGATAGCTGAATCTTCCCGAAGTGTTATTCTTCGCCACGATTGATTTTTCGAATAAAAGTCGAGAAGTACTGACTGGAGATTGCCAAGACGCAGTCAGTACTTATCGTCTTTTGTCTGAAAGATCAACTGTGACCAAGAACAACGCTTTACAGTTTTTGTTACTGCGGATAAAATTCTGTCGACAGGAAGAGCCAGTGGAAGCTTAATTGTGCTATTAGACGAAGACAAGACGTCCAATATGACACTTGAAGTTTGTGACACGTGGAAAGCGGTAAAGTGTATTGTTGAATAATGTGTTCTTATAGTTGTTAACGTTTATCAGCGCACCAATTTTTCACGGAAAGAGTAGAGATGCTTGCGGATAATATTTTATAATGGACTACTGAGCTGTATGATTGTAGTATCATTGTGTGCGGCAATTTTAATGCGCGGATTGGGGATAGGAATCAGCTTGATGACGAGATGACTTAAAACTAGCAGTTGGCACACAGAAGGGCAGCTAGGGATGAAACATTAAACGGATACGCGGTGACGCTATTGAATAGTTTAGATGAGTGTGGATTGTTATCTCTCAACGGTAGAACCCACTCAGATGCGAAAGGGGAATATACTGTAACGATCACACTTTTCGCTTACTAAATCGGTAAGCCTGAATATGCGTGTGGAACGTCGTGAGTTCTTTGGGCAGGTGGATCAAAAAGAAAATAAAGGTTGTAAAGCAGTACACGGAAAAAAACAGGTTAGTTGAGGAAACCAAGCTTTAAATGCTTGGAGCGTTAGATGTAGTTTGATAGTCGTTACCAATTGGTTGGTTGGGGACCAATCGGTGGGTTCTGACACTCAATAACTTGCTAATAACATATTCTACCATGCCTATTGGTTGGCACTATCAATTCCGTGATTCCTACAACGACACTCTTTTCGACGTGTAAACCCAATTTTTATTTTAATAAAACACCAATAAATAATAAATAAATAAATAACTAATAAAGCCAACTGTACAAAGTTTTGCCAATTAATTGAATTTTAAAGTCTCATTTGTCCCGCGCGACTTGGCCAAAAGGGGTGATTCTAATGATCTCAAAACTCGTGGAAAATCTGTCTTTTTGAGTGACTTTAGTCTACAAATTTATTGTTAATTACTAATAAGCTTTAAAGGTAATTATTTAGTAGATGGGTAACCCAGACATAAGCGGTCGTTAGCGTCCCCACTAACAGTTGTCGATGCTCGCGATCGGAGGTAAATTAGGAAATTCAATTGAATTTAAATAGAATTTCTTAGTCAGAGACTAATAGAAACTTTGTCTAAGAGCAGCCTCTCAGAGCTTTCGCCTGGGCTAAGTGCTGCGTAAGGGAGCCGACGAATGATACTTTTGGCTGCGGAGCAGCCCTTTTTATCCCCGAAATCTTGGCTGATGCAGTCGTAGAGAGTGGTGGGACTCGTATCGTCCCCACTCTCCATGTCGGGTCGCGCCGTTGGGAGCAGGCGTCTCCTTGCTATGCCTTCCGTTGTCTGGACGGTAAATTTGAAGGTTTTTGAGTTTGCGTGTGGCCGAGTCTCGAGGCTTGAAGTTCCTGGAGGCCGCGTGTGGCGGATTCTCGACGGTGGAAGTCCCTGGAGGCCGCGTGAATTTTCGATACACTGATCACTCAATGCCGACGTGACATTTTGATATCGTCGCAATACATTCATTGGGAAAAGTAGTACAACTATAGATTATGTGTGGGTGAATTTGATAGACATTGACGAGATGAAAGACTGTTCGGTTATAAACATAGGTAGTTAAAAGCATCTACCATTGAAAATTGATCTGGATATAGTGGGAGTTGTTGTAGTTCCGGAGGTTTGCTGTCGCGATCCTCCCCTATTGGTCATAAAATAGAACCCAGATAAAGTTGACGAGTTTCAGGCCGCGATGGCGGAGAAAAGATGTCCGGTTTCGGATTGCGTCGACACGGTTGGTGACGAACTCGATCAAACAATCTGCAGAATGGCCAGGGCGGAAGTAGGTGTCTCGAGCAAGTAAGAAAACGCGTTATAATAGAAATGAATAGAACATATAGGTTGTGGAAAGATAACGATGACTCGCGATTTGAGGATTTGTTTAAACTTTACCGAAAATATGAAACAATACCTTGCAAGTAATGCAAGTGAAAAAGACACAGTATTTGGAAACGATACATCGGGATATAGCTAATACCAAGTACCCACAGTTATTTTGGCAGGTAGTAAATAGGTTTATTTCACTCGGTACGAAAAACGCGATTTTATGCATAAATCTCCATCTTGTGAAATAAAATTTTGTACGATAAACGTTTTCTTAACTCGTGTGATTGCAACACTTGCCTTCGGTTCGTGATGCAAACTCACACTTATCAGAAAAAGTTTTATCACATTAGTATCGTAAAGTACTATTAAGAGGAGGAACTTCGAACTTTGATTGATGGTACGACGTGGGAAGATTCCCAGATAGAATTTTGTGTCATCGAGGTATGAAATGTCAGCACATTACAAGCACCGTATCAGCTTGTGACGGACACGGCGTGGCAGTAGATCAAAATCATGCGCGGCGTCATTAAGTAGCTTCGTGCCAGCACAGAGTGCTGTCCCCGCGATGGATTCACTGTGCAGTCAGAATATTGACACGTCGCCGGCTGAGAATCCGGCACAGTGAAGGCACACACACAACTTGGCGTGGCACCGTGCGGACTGCTCGGACGCCCCTGTGGGGTTACACTGCCATTTCGTAAATAGCTTAGCAAGCAACACAGTGACGGCACGTATACATTACAGGACATGAAGTTGAGATATTAATGTGGCATCACGCTGTCAGTCCAATAAAGTTTCACAAAAAAGCGCAGTAATAAAACTGTCATAGTATATATCCAGCACAGCGAGCCACAGTACCGTTATCAGTACCTGAGCCAGATAGACACATGCCGGCACCGTACTGTTACCATGTTATCACGGCGTGCCACACCGAAAATTAAAAATTGTTTGTGCCTTGGTCTGTCAGCAGAGCCCGCCATGGGAAATCATGTTTTAGTTTTATTAATTCTTTGAGATCCGAAATTCCGAGTCGAGAAAAAAAGACAGCCTGCCGGGGTCTCTCTTTTCATCCAACGAATACAAAAATTAATACCAAGAACCATCACCTTCAGACGATAGCTCCGTCAAGTGTAGTCGAAACCTAAATATCTTTGCAGTTTTATAAATATATTGCAGTTTAGGCATGCCGGCACCGTGCCATCATACCGTGCTGGCACGCCGTGTTGGCACGCCGTGCCTTCAGCATGCCGTGCCTTTAGCAGGCCGTGCTTTCAGCATGCCGTCACCGGGCAATCATGTCGTGCGTTCAAAATTTCAAAATATGGCACGCCGCACGTCACCGCGTCGTCATGGCGTGCTGTCACGATGACGGTACGCCGTGACAGCATTATGCGAAACACCGATGCACGATATAAGTGACGGGGCATCAGGGTTTCGCATAATCCCGCTAGATGGCAAATGGCTATGACATTTCTCGCAAGCGATTTGCAGTCAAAGTGTTTATAAAACTGCGAAGATATTTAGGATCCGACTGCACTTGAGGGAGCTACCGTCCGAAGGTGATGCTCCTTGGTATTAATTTTTGTATTCCTTTGATGAAAAGAGACGATGGCAGTCTGTCTTTTACCGTACCAGCACGGTATGCCGTCATGGTGCCGGCATGTGTCTATCTGGTACGATATGTCAACAGAACTGTGCTGTAAAATGTAATCGTTTCTGAAATTTAAATATGTCAAATCAGACTGGACGTTAATTCTTCGACGTTTTCCGAATATTCCAAAACCATCAGAATGTCGATTACACAAGCCACATCCACAAATAGTGTATACTGCGGTCGCATTGAAAACGCTCGGAGCCTTTGCCGAAGCACACAAACTACGCGAATGCAGTATACACTATTCGTGGATGTAACTTGTGTAATCGACATTCTGATGGTTTTGTTTAGAATATTCGGAAAACATCGAAGAATTGACGTCCGGTCTGATTTGGCATATTTGAGTTTCAGAAACGATTACATCTTACAGCAAAGGTCTGTTGACATATCATCGGCGGCCATATTCGTTTTCGGAAGGTTCAATATTATGCAATTTGTTCTGTTTCGTCTGCGTTTCTGACCGCAATTGAACCGGACTCCGAAGCGTTTATGTTTATATTACATCCCTGTCAAATATGAAGCATATACGTAGCGTAATAACAATGAATAGTGGATACTAAGAAATAGCCTATATTTACCGACCATTATCGGTAAAAAAAATCTACTCCAGCATCCCCTTAATAGTGTGTACAATGCCCTCCCTGCGCCTGGATCTCTCTAATAGTGGTTATCTTCAATAAAGTTCTTCAAACCGGCGAAGCTCCTAAGAGCTGGTGGTGGTAAAGCGGAAATTATACTGGTTTAGAAGAAACGTGACGTTAAAGATTCATTAAACTATAGGGGCTTAGCGAATAGTCTTACGAAAATGGTCACGAAAATTATCGCAAAGAGATTAAATACATGGTGTGATTAGTTAAAAATTTTGCCTGACGCACAAGTTGGGTTTAGAGAAAGTCGTTCGTGCGAGGATAATATATTTACTCTGAACGCCAGAATCGCGATTGCACTGTCTAAACCCTAAGGTAAACTGTTCTCAACCTTTGTCGACTTTCGGGCGTTTGATGCGGTTGCACATGGTATTCTCTGGAGAAAGCTATACGAAATTGCGTGAGTACACGAATTATTAAAGTTTCGCAAAACTACTATAGTAAGGCAAATTTTAGGGTAAGACTGCACCAAAGGTGTGCATCCGAGGAAATTTCTCTGTTTTCTTTTCCCTATTGCTAGCGGACATAGAAGATTTTTCTATCAGGCGTAAAGTGCGTTAAGAACATGTGAAATTTCTTCCACCACAACCATCCCTGTCTCAATCGGTTTCAAAAACTGTAATCATCTTTTTTTACGCATATTTGTATTACAGCTTTAAGAGTTTCATCGAATGCGGATATCCCTGGAGCATTCGATGAAACTCTTTTTGAAGCTACATAAAATCAATGTGCGTGAAAAATCTTGATTACTGTTTTTATTACCGACTGCGGTATTTGACATATTCTTAAAACACTTTGTGAGCAAAGCGAAAATTGCGCTAGGTGCAATGTAGGCACCGATGATTGGTATGTAAATGAATAATGGAGATGCGAGAATTAAATTTTTCTAGCCAACGGTAGCATCAATATTGCTGTATAGTGCAGGGATCTAGGAGGTACATTTCGGTGATGAAATTGATAAAATACAAAGAAGATTGTTTAAATTTTTAGGCTATTGAGTGATACGGCGGGATATATGATTCAATTAGAAACCGGCAGCGCGTCTTTGGAGAGCCAAATAATAAAGAGCGAGTATTTAGTAACAGTCCTAGATTAGTGGTACTAAATTTGGAGCAAAATAATATTGTAAAGTACAATTGGTATTCGAGAGTCTTATCATCCCTCACAAAGTACGGGTGGATACACTTAATAGAGGAAGGGCAAGCGACTAATATTTGCTTCGCGAAATCTTTCGAGGATCGAGGGAAAATATCGATATTCGCGCGCATGCGGAATGGCCAAGTACACAAGAGCGCAAGCCCAATGGCGTACCCCATGGGTACGAGCTCCGCAGCGAGCGATTCTCATCCACATTCTCTCTGGGAATGCCGAGGTGCGCATGTGTGTACATCTTTTCCTATTCTTGGTTCCTGAGTTTTTCGTGCATTCTTGCACCTGTTTTTCCATCGCTGCTGGATTGGGCCCACTATCGAGCATATCAAACGATTTCACTAGAGTAAGCCTTGGACCATGGATCCATAGACTACCCCAGGGAGAAATCGAGTCAACGAGCGTATACTCCGAGAGACGAATAGATAAGTAATATATTAATAGTATATTTCGATACAAGAGACCAAAAGAGTGTTCTGCGTACTGCTCGTGTGAATACAGTATGAAGCCTCGGCGAAGCCTCGTGTATCGAACCATATTTTTCTTTACGAGTGCAATGCAAAATCCGAGGTTGTCCGACGTTTCCAGACATGTAAAATGAGCTGCAACTTCAAGCAGTGAGCAAAATCCACAGTGTGCAAAATGAGAGAGCCAGTGCGCAAATGGTTTTGCGCACTAGTGCGTCAATCGGCCATTTTGCATGTCTTTAAACGGTGGGAAAACGATGATTTTGCATGCACGAATAAAGAAAAAGCTATTTTTGACAAAGGAAAACGGAATTGGCGATTTATATTGGAATGGATCGTGTGAGTGAATAATTATTAAGTTGAAAATTGAGACTTGATGAGTGTCGGAGGGATGAAGATAAGAAATATTTATTTGAAACGAAAACTATTCAATTGAAATAAGGGTCTTATATATTTGATAAATATTAAAAAGAAAAACGACTCATGAAATGTTAGTCTCTTGATTTATTTTTGTGAATATATGTGTGGAAGGTGACTAGTAAATGAAATATATTTTGTCTTGTTAGCCTTATAACTCTTCGTGAAGTTCCTTTGATACAGGTGATAATTTTACAAATAAATAAAAAATTCTGCAGATAATAGATTCAATTGTCCAAATTCAGTACCAGGATGACGCTGTCAGAGCGTTCACCTCGACGTTTAGGTCTACCGAGACATTAAATTGCTCAATAGTGCCAACTGTGAAGAGTATCTGAAATTTAGTCTTCCTATTCGTTATCTTAAGGTCACAATGAAATGTAGTTTGTATTATTAACATTTAAGTGTTAAGTAACAGTGTTAAGGTAGATAAGTCTCTTATTGTTAATTATCTAAGATCGGTTAATGTATGTCACTCGCAAGTTAATTACTTTTTATTTGTAACAGGTATTTACGTGATCAACAAATCACCACTATTACTACTAATTCGTCAGCTGATATATTGAATTTAATACACGAGTGTATTTACATATTTTTACATTAAGTTTTCTGATTTTCATAGGATTTATTAGGAGTTATTGTAATTTTACATCTCACTTGCATATCAAATTTAATATACCAGTTTCTGTAAATGAGCTCTCTTTACCTATAATGGAAAATTATGCTAAGCATTTTTAACAGTGCAGTCATAGGTAATGTAATTGACATTAGATCACTATTTTATGAATTCCCTAATAATCGACGATTCAGTAGAATATCGCTATTGCTCATTGTGCCTTATGGCTCATGGTGTCCCATTTTCTCCCATATTCTGATGCATATTCATTGTAAAAACTTTTAGTATGCAAATTGATATACTTTTGGGGCAAGATTTTTTTAATGTATAAACCGATATATTAAAATTAATATACAAGTATGATGTAAAGTTAAAAAACGGTATATTAAACACATTAAAAAAAGTTATGTTCAAAATGGAAGTTCTGCAATAAGGTCGCCTAATTGTATTTTCAATTAAATATACCGGATTATGCATCAAAGCTTTCGATAAATGTATATTCATTTCCGGAATATTTTTCACAGCGTTGCTTGCAATATCCATAACTGCATTTATATTCTATTTCCCAGAGAAATGTGCAAACGGACTGACATGAAAGTGACTTTTTATGTGTTTCAACAGTTCACCAGACGTTTCCACCTTTTGGATCTCTTTACTACCTATAGATCATAAATTTTATACTAGAACTTTAACGATCAAATCTGCCGATACTCAGACGTGGTTTGGTTCCCGGCAGCCAAGTACTATTCAAGTTGTAAATAAGCAAGTGGTATCTACGGCGTCGTGAACGTGAAGTCTGAAACGCTGAGAAGGTGCAGCAAAGGGATAAGGAGAATAAACGGTGCGAAGCACATCCCTCACCAGGAGATAACCTTGCGGCCGAGGCTGAACGGCCTTAAAAGGATCTACTGCGCACATTTACAACGTACTCTCTCCAAATCCTCCAAAGGTTGATGCGCGAAGATTTTATTATGAAAATCCAAGGTAGAGATCAGCTAGAAAATTTGAAAGCTGGGCGCACAAAGGTTTTAGTACGTACTCTAAAACATCTTTAAAAAATGTACGGTTTTTCCACATCCTTCAAATAAACTCGAAAAGGATTGCAGATATACATATGTTACTAAAAAAATCAGGTGTCAGAATTGTAGAATAATGATGATTGGAAGAACTTTGTTGAATAAACTAAATAAGTTCTTTATCTATTTTTTCCTATTGTAGATAAATGGAAAGAATTCATTTTTACTGTGGAAATTCTGAGTGAGTTTCGATTTCGTTTTTCCTAAAAACTGTTGACTAATGACTTGCTTTTACACGAATTTCTAATACATGGAAAGATATGTTTGGTTGTGACAACTACGTTTCCAATTTGCTGTACACAATGTCTCAAAAATTAGTTGCCTCAATCATATTGAGTAGTAACCTCAACTATTCACGATTTATTCTCACGAGATTAGTAAGGTTAACCAATCCAATCGTTGGGACTACCATTCGAACATCGGTATTACCATTCGAATCGTTAGCACTATCATTTGAGTTGTAAGGTAAATAGAATAATCGATTGGTTGTGTCAACTCATTTTTTGGTTATGGCAACTAATCTTTTCTTTCAGTGTAGCTTTTGTCAAAATCGGTAAGACTTTTTTCTCGATCTGTAAGTCGTATAACGTGAAACATTTAAATACTTGGGATCTAGGTTTTAAGGTAAATCTTTAGGTGGTGAATACTTGTTTTTTATGCTAATATACGAATTTCGAAAAAGCCACTTTTATAAATGTATCAGCGGTAGAGAAAACGAACAGGTAGATTTATCTATAAAAGTAAAAAGATAAATTACCGGCATCTCAGTACAACTTATTACGGTGGAAGCTTTAAAGAATGCATTCATTTATATGGGCATCCATAAATATACTTCTTTTATTGCACGAAGCAACTTATGGTAAACATTGGGGAGCTGTAAAGCCGAGAAGATAAGTGTCGCTATTGCGACCGGTTATGACGACGTAATGATATACAGGTCCACGAGGGGATTTGCGCAAGCGAAATGCGCTATAAGTCTCTTGAATTTCGAAGAAAAGCTCTTCGAGATAGCATCATTGGCAAGCTTGGGTTTCACGCGACTCATCCACTGAAAGTCAATAGTTCTTTCTTGTCCACAGAAAAAACGGTTAGTTGATATAACCAAGAATTTAGTTAAAACAACTACCATGCAATATTTGGTTCATAAAAGATCAACTACAGTATTATTAAGCCCAACTACATTATTATTAAGGGATCTTTCCAGTGTGACGGCCCGAAAAAAGCCTATTTTTACGATTTTTTTTTGGACGTTTACTATACGCCGATCAATCTGAAATTTTTATGACATATTAAGGTAATCATGAATGACAGAAAATGATTTTTTATAAGACGATTTGTATTGTTTAAATTTTTGTTTCAAAGGATTATTAATTAGTATGCGATTGGCTATCGCGTTATGGAGGCTTTTTTAAAATCAAAATTGACAAAATGGCGGCGGTTTGAAGAAAAAGTATTGATTTTAGCCGTTTTTTCGACATTTTTCCTTTTAAAAAAATGGGAAGATTTAAAAAAAAAAGAAAGCTTCCATAGCACGATAGAGAGTAGCGTGAAGAATGTTCACCTAAAATTTGAAAACGGTCGCTTGAAAACAGTTCCCTGGAGAATGTCCATCGTTTTGAAAAATGTCGTTTCGGGAAAAACGCGTTTAAAGTTTCGAGTGTAGAAATTTCATATACCTAAATTGTGTTCTTACACTAAGAAAAGAGTTCATTCACTACAACAAAATATATTTAGTTGAGCTGTTTCTTAAAATATTTGTTAACAGTTACAAAATTTATTAACAGCAAATAAAAATGAGTGTTCTCATAACAAAGTCTTATTCTGACGGCGTTTCCGTCAAATGAACGATTTGCTTATGCAATTTTTTTTACATAAGACGTTCAATATTTGTTGTAAAGAAAGAACGATTTAGGACAACAAGATTAAAGATAGTCTGGACAACTTCGGATTTGTTAACAGTTAACAAATGATTATTTACCGTTACGCAGATTTGTCAATAGTTAACAAATCATTATTTGCCACTACGCAGATTTGTTAATAGTTAACAAATCATTATTTGCCGCTACGCAGATTTGTTAATAGTTAACAAATCTAAATTTGAGTCAAGTATCGTCCGTTTGGGGTTACTGTTATGTTTGTTTACAATCGTCGATCCTCAGAGGATGAGTTCGTTCTCGACGCAATCACGCCACAGTCGCAGTTTGGCAGTGCGAGCGAAACAGTGCATAAGACGACCTCCACATTTCATGGGGCTTGCACGACGAATTGGAAGAAGCCTTCGAAGTAATTACAGAAATAATGTACTAATAAATAGGTTACGACCATATACAAGTAAGGAAATTTAACATTGCCACGTTACAATTACAGCCCAGTAAACACATAATTGAACAGCAATGTAACCTGGACGTCACATGTGATGGTAACAATGTAACGTTTGCGTTATGTTGCGGCTATGTAACGAAGGAGTAACATATGATGTTTCATTTGTTATATGCAGGTAATGTTACTGTTATGTGACATATTCTCGTTGCAGTTGCATAACAAAAGCTATGAAACGCAACGCAACGTGCAAGTAACAATTAGGACGTCACTTTTGTGACAGGAAGGCAATTTTACCGTTATGTAACGTGGCAACATTGCAAAAACGTTGCAAGGGAATGTAACATTTACGTAACATGTATATTACAGTGGTTATGTAACATCGTAAACATCCACGTTATGTAACTGTTATATGCCGTAGTTACGTTACAGTTATATCACGAAAGTGTCTAACTGTAATGCAACATGTATGTAACGATTGTAATGTAACTGTGGCGATAGTTCGGTTATATTACAGTTATGTAACGTGGCAACGTTGTAAGAATGTCACATATTCATACAGAATGTTATGTCCGCTAGGTGGCTAACGACTCAAAAGTTTCTCGCAAGCGATTCGCGACCCTAGCCTGTATAAGACTGAGCGACCTCGCAGTTCAAAAGAAACAGTGGAATACCCTTCAGAGGTGTCCTAAGTGGTTGGCATTATTCGCCAATAGCTTGTTCTACTTTTAATTGTAGCAGCTATTTTTTTTACCTTCTAAGGGTAGCGATTTCGCAACCCGTGGATTTTTGTGGACTTTCAGTCGACAAATGAACCTCACGTGAAGTTACCTTTTGAAGTTGCGGTTTCGTAACTTTTACGTTACTTTGCATCAGTAACATTACGCACCGTACAGGCAACATAACTGAATTGTAACGGTTATGTAACGCATGTTACATAACATGGCAACATTATTGAGTGGGAAATAATAACTTACATGTAAGTTACAAGTGATGTTGCTGGTAACTTTCGGTTACATTGCTGTTAAATTGCGGTTACATTGTGCAACATAGCAGTTACATTACGCAACGTTCGGGCAACACAAGTGGAATGTAACGATTACGTAAGGCATGTTACATAACATGGTAACATTGTTGAGTGGGAAATAATAACTTACATGTAAGTTACATGTAAGTTACAAGTGATATTACTTGTTACATTAGGTTACATTGCTGTAACATTGCTGTAATATAACCGTGTTTACTGGGAGCTTACATATCGTCTTTTGAGCGAGATGGGGATTGCCGATTCAATCGATGTCGGACGTATCATCGGAGCACTACTAACCGAAAACGTCGAGTACGTCAATGTTCCTGTTATTGACTCCCCAAGCTTCGAAGTAACATCGGGCTTCGAGTAAACGGTATTACGCATAAACCAAAATGTAATCTTTACATAAGAAACAACGATAGGAATGACCCTGTTAATGTAATTATAACCGGGATTTATATTGTTATAACGAAATAACGCCAAAACATTTATTTATTTATAAGGAATGCATAACGATAGGGTATAATAACCATGTAAAATGTATAATAAATATATTTCTCATTAAATATACGTTTATTTATTTGAACCAATCCGATCGGACAGTACACATAACTAAATGTATTTTAAATTATTATAATGGTAACTGTTAAAAAGTATTGTTTAAATTAAAAGCCAATGCAATATTGAGTCAACTTAATGTTCTGTGGACACCAATAAAGGAAATATTAATTCAAATATAAATTTATTAACTGTTAATAAATCACTATTTGTGCCAATTGAAAGGGTCAAATAAGCGATTTGTTAATTATAACAAAATATTCATTTCGCCATATTTAACATTATGATTTGTTAATATTTAACAACTTCTAGTACCCACAAATAAACTCTTTTCTCAGTGTACGACTAATCGGCAATGACAGGTCCATAAATGATGCCAGCGACGTATTCCGAATTCCGCTTTAAAAATTGGAGAGGATGTTTTTAATCGTATCTACTAATGGAAGACGAAGAAAGAAAAATTGTTTTTTTTTTCACACTGGAAAGATCCCTTAAGCCTAACTAAATTATCATTAAGCCCAACTAAATTCTTAATAAATCTGACCAAATTAGTGGTTAATACAACTAAGTGCTTGGCAACACAATCAAGCACTTGATACGTCCAACCAATATCTTATTTGCATCCATTAAATATTTTTTTGATAAGGTAAACGTCCCAATTATTATAGGGTCATTGGGACCTTTATTGGCACCATTCATCTTAGCATGTTTAACGAAGTTCTTGAATCGACCTAGTCTTTTTCTCCGTGTACATACGTTTCTTTCCTTTCTATCTTGAACTCATATGTAAATTATCAGTGTTCAAAAGTCCATTTTGTAATTAATTTTAAAGTTATTTAATAATTGGCATAGCTACGCAATCACGCCTTTTCATAAGAAAAATAAATTTGATATTCGTTACCAGGTATTAAAACTAAAATGGTTTAATTAATTTCGTTCTGCTAATTAAAAATATATATTTCTACAACGAAGTATTGTACAATTAACATACATTTCAGTTTTCATGATACAAGAGTTAAAATAAGTGAACGAATTACCGGCGGAGCGAGTTGGTAATTGCAATTAAGCTCTTATCGTGGACTTGTGAATGAAATCGAGCTAAATGAAATCGAGCAATTAAAGTAGCTAGTGATAACAATAAGAATTCTACTTTAAGTCGGAATCATCGTTGGTTGGTCGTCGTACGTTACGGCCGAGAACTTGAGAATAAGAGGTCGCTGAAAACTTGTCGCCCACGAATAAAGAATTGAGGGCATGGAATATTTCTTTTCGGCTGCGCATTCAAACCCTCCCTGATCCTAGTTGACGAGCTTCATCAGTTTATTTAATAGAAAGCGCAACACGACGCAAACCAATTCACCCCCGGATTGGAAGCTTTTGAACTGGGGCTTTACACTACGGTTGAAAAAAATCTATACAAATTGACATACTCGATGTGGAAACTTCGTTTGTATTGGATGAAAGTGTCTTTCCCTGATTAAATCTTTTCAGAGTTTACGGTTCGGTGGATAAAGTCCTGGTTAGCAGAAGCAACGCGAGCTTCGTTTGTATTCGGAAATGAAATGAAATGGATTTTCATTTTAAGGTTCTGGACTATTATTCCTTTAAATAATAGAAAGTTGAATGAAGTCAGGTTGATATCTCACAATGTGGGTGAAAGTCTGTGCTTCCAAGAGAACGAAGGGAACCGTTATTTAAATGTGTAAGCAAAGCAATAGTCGACTTACCGAAAATAAATAGAGCTTCAACCACGACGTCACTGACCATTGTTTTTCGATCGGTGCTTATGAAGCTTGCGTTATATGGTACGACAACCGCCACGTAGAATGTGGCTATGAGTATGAGCCAATCCCAGCAAGATTTGAATCCACCGTAATGGCTCAATATGAACTGTGATTTTTCGGCTGCCGAAGTTTTGTACTCTGGCAGCGGTGCTTCCGTGGAATGAAGGAGCGGCTGGAACAAAAATTTATTTTCGTTTTACAAGTGCTTTAGAGGAGTGGGCCAGAATAATCCACGGTTTTTCCTCCTAATTATTCTGATTATTTATTAAGAATATTGAAAATATATTGTTTTGCTTTCTCATATAGGAAGCTTTGTGTTTATGATTTTTTTTTTTTATACCCGGGTAGAAATCTGTCAGGTCTTGCATTATCAGGATCAGGCCCCGATCGGGGAATCCCACGGCTAGCCCTATTATGGAAAGCCTTGATTGGCCCTGATCAGGTGATGCCACGGCTAACCCTATTATGGAAAGTCTTGCTTGGCCCTGATCAGGCAATGCCACGGCTAGCCCTATTAGGGGAAGACTGACGTCAAGGCGTGATCCGGCGCAATCCGGGGCCGCCGTATTAGGTGTAAGGCAACCATGAAATTGCGCTGATTAGGCTTGTCTTATGAGTGCCTCATTTCCTACTTTATCCCGTGTGACTCAAAGTAGAATTCAGGCAGATATCATATTCCATACCTATTATACTCTGGATTGTTACCGTAGAAATAAATGATGACGACGGGTTCTAAATAATCTTTTGAATCGAAATTGTTCTTCGGCAGTCGAATTGACAATGCTCGCAGCGTTCGCTGCCACGCCGGTGTCAAAACATAACCTTACTTTCGCATTCTTGGAATACTAGTGTCAGGTCAGTCAAATCAACTGTTTAAATTTTAATCTTTCCAAATATTGTTTGTCGGTCACCTAGATGTTATACGTTTGAAGTTTAAATTCATAATAAAACTAAGATTGTTCATTTTCGTCCGACATTATTCAACCCACCACATTAACTTTACGAATGAAAAATTCAAGTTTGCAAGCGTCGAATAAAAAATATAATTTATAAAATCGAAATATCGCATTCAAGGTGGCGGACAAAGATGCTTTTTGCAATAAATAAATTGTATGCAAATAAAGTCAGTATTTGCTTTTTCGACCGGCATATTAAATCCACCATTTTGATTTTACGAATTTTGAGTTAGTCACTTCTGTGCCAGAGAGATGTCTTAGAAGGTCGGCGAATTTCAATCCGAAGTTTTTGGCAGAATCACCTTTAAATATTGGTTCCATATATCACCCTTTCGCATCACTCCCTTTACTGTTATCATAAAATGAACTATTATGGAATTACAGTATGCCATATCCACATAGTCGGTTTGGTCTAGTGGTTAGCGTGCTCGGTTAGGTAGTTTAGGTAAATAGGTAGGTCCCGTAGGTCGTGGGTTCAAATCCCGCGTGCATTACTTCTCGAATAGTGATTCGCTTTTTTTTCTTTTGCTATATTAATAGAATTTTATTGTTCATATTACTACATAATGCCCTGGAATTAATAATTAATCGTAATATTATTTATAATGAACGTAAATACAGCCTTTGGAAGTTATTAGACATTCTCAACGCAGCCTTATAATAGCCTGGTCGGGCAGCCTGATCATGACCACATGGGATACAGCATTACAGTTCGATTCAGGGCGCTATCAGGTTGCCATAAAAGCGCACTACCAGGGCAGTCAGGCGGCCTGATAACGCCCTGACTAGGGCCCGAATAGAATTTCTACCCGGGAAAATGACGATGTCATCGAAGAAGTAGTGAACGGCGAGGAAAACGCCGTAAATGGCGAGAAAAGCGCGCACGGAGAGAAGAGTCTGGTAATCATTACCCGATTTAGTATAGTAAACTCGGTTTATTCAGCGCTTCTGGTGTCTATTTCTATATTTTCCTATTGGCTTCGTGCGTGACCTTCATTCGCGACCATTTTGGACAGCCAGCGTTCGAAGCGGCGGAATTGTGCAACAGTTGATAAAAAATTATCACAGTAAAGCATGCTAGCGTACGTTAATTTACGATATTATTTATATTTCTTTAATAAATCGACACTATGAGTGCGCTAAAAGGGAAGGCCTCAATGCCGTGTTGCGTCGTGAATTGTAAAAACACTTCTGTAAATTCACCGAGTGTACATTTCTACAGTTTCCCTACAGGAAAGATCCAAGTTTTCAAGCAGAAAAGGCGCGAGGACTGGATTGCCTCCGTTAAACGAAAAAAAAAGTTTCAGAATTACTGTACGAACTAAATGTTCTTTAATCAATAAAAAGTTATAGACTACAATACTGTTACTAGGATTGAAACTTTACAATACTTACTTCCAACTTCACCTTGTACGGTGTAGTAGCGGAAGTGTCACTGACGTTTAGCGAATAACGCTGCACTTTATTAAGATACGTTTGTCTGAATCTGTTAACTCCTCCACTCGACGCACATGGCATACAGACAACGCCTTTCCTTTTATAATACCTCGTGGATTAAAATCAATTACATGCGTTTTAATGCTGCTATCAGCTGTCATAAACATAAACACCGGCGAAAAGTGCAGACGACACCGGGCACACGAAAATTTATGTACCCTTTTTACGAAATAAATCGAATAACAAAAAAGCTATTACCATAACCAAAATTACACAAAAATAAATTAAACAACCTATTTTTTATTTATAAGAATACTTTTCAGTTGTTCATTTAGTATAATCGGAAAATCTTCTGTAAACTATATTCTAGCATAAGAATCAATGCTTTTTTTATATCAACTGTTGCCGAGGTGTGCCACAAGCGGCACTGGCATCTTAACGCACTAAGCCAATATAGTACTGTATCGTGTTTTACTGTGTGCTGCACGTCGTACAAGAATCGTTACTATGTTTCGGTTTTCAAACCGTACTGTAAATAATCCAAAGTTTGTAAGGATGTATACGCAAGTGTCTCGAAGACATCTTAAAGCTTGACAATGGTCGTTACTTCCAACAGAGATTATGATTCGCAATATGTGAAGAAATTCATCTCTTAATTTATTAATAGTTACGGGATCGGTTCCGAAAGAAACACGAACATTCGACATATACACAATAGCAAATTCTGATATCCTCAACGTTGCAACTATTAAGACTGTGCGTCTGGGATTCATTCCCGAACTGCAGGCTGTAATTCTAAACAGCCTATTAACAATACACGAAAGATTTGCTGTAACTGTTATACGTTTGGCGGGAGCTGAGTGTGTTTACATCGTCAGCGGCGTTAGGCGCCTATTGTTCTCGGTAGTGTAGTACAATTAACAAGGAATTGTGAAAACACAAAAGCAAGTGCACGTCTTTTTTAAAGACATATTATGTATGTATTCTTCGTGTATACTATAAGAAAATCGTCACATGTCGTCGTCGTTGTAAATCGGTGAGTAACCAGCGCTATTTGCAACGTGACATAACCTCCTCTTTAATGACGTTCAAAATGAGGACCAAAAGTGGTGATGGCATTTTTATTTCAAAAATATAATTTCATTTTAAGAAAAAAAAAATAAATGTTTAATAATTGAACAAAACAACGTTTATTTTTTTATGCTACATTTTTGTAACCTATCCCTATCCTACCTTTACATACCTTTACTTTCTATTAATTTAAGTATCATTTTAATTGCTCGAATTTCCGTGGTTCACTGCTATACGATATAGCAGTAAGTACGTACCATGCCTAGCAATCTTCAGTATGCTGCGTTTAACCAGCAATGTATCGGTGGTAAGTGAAACGTGAACAAAACTGGCATCGTTTGCCATACTGTATATTAGATACGAAAAATTCGCGTTTAATATACTGCATGGCAATCATTGCCAAACTGGTCGAATAAACCGAATTTACAATGCTAAATGGGAAACATCGCCAGATTTTTTTCATAGTGGTTACCAGAAAATTCTCTCTGTGCGGTGAACGACGAGAAAAACGCAATGAACGACAAAGAGATTCGGATTAGTGAAATTTGAATTAGGCTTCAGTTTCGCGCGCTTTGAATATAGCGATCACGGTCTCAGATCCGAGAAGTGCTTCGCAAAATTCCATCAGAAAAAATAGACCGCCAAGAGTCAATAAAAAAAATTAATAATAACAATATTCGGTCACGCCTACAACATACTAAGAACGACAAAGAAAATACGGAAATCGACGAACGAAAGCATCGAGTCAAAATTAATCACGAACCAATAATGAAACGAGGACCTGGGAGGCCATGAAATGTTTTGACTGGACAGAGAGGCCGCCTTACAGAACGATACACTTTTGCTCTAGTTGCACGTCTTAACTCTGTACGTTTCTTACTAGCTCTATCAGCAAGTTTACAAATGATAATACACCAGTTGGACATAACAACGGCTTATCTCAACGGAGTAATCGAAGAAGAGATTTTTATGGAAAATTCGGCGTTGTTATTAGAATCACTGGAAGAAATTATCAAACGACGAGGAATCCAGGATAAGATCGGAATTCATGCAACACAGATGATTAGCGATTTACGAGGGGGAAATAAGGTTTGCAAACTTAATAAATCCCTATACGATTTAAAACAAGCCGGCCATTAGTGGCACAAAAAGTTTGACCACGAACTCAGATGAATAAATCTGAAACCTAGTACAAGCGATTCCTGTGTCTACTCAATGAAGAGGAAAGGTGAACTATTATTGGTATTAATATACGTCGACGAAATACTCGTTGCATATCGGAACACGTCAAATTTGAACTACATCCGAGTAGTTTGCTGCAAAAGTTCGAGCTCAAGTACTTGGGAAGCGCTAAATATAGTTTTGGTATCGAGATAATTCAAGCAGATCAATATATTGCGATGTCCCAATCCGGATTTATTCGTGATATATAGCTCAGATTTGGAATGGAAAAATCGAATCCGATATCAACTCCACTGGATATTAGTCAAAAGTTGAAGGGTTGCACCACAGAGAACAACACGAAAAGACCTTATGAAGAGCTAATAGGAGCCTTGAATTATTTGTCTGTCGCTACCCGACCGAACATATCTTTCATAGTCAGCGCTTTAAGCTAACTTAACACGTGTTATGGAGACCAGCAGTGGACAGCCGCAAAACGTGTCATTCGTTATCTGAAGGGAACAATTAATCACGGTATCGTTTACACGAAGAAATGTCATAAAGTCCAAGGATTCGCAGATGCTGACTGGGCAAGTTGTCAAATTGATCGGCGTTCTTATACTGGTTATACTTTTGTTATGAACAACGGTGCTATGTCTTGGGAATTTAAGAAGTAAAGAACGGTTGCACTTTCCTCAACTGAAGCGGAATACATGGCGCTCACAGAAGCTATGAAAGAATCGATGTATCTTCGCAAATTTGCCTTAGAACTCGGACTACAAGGAATTGACAAAATATCTATCAAAATCGATAATCAAAGTGCCTTAATGTTGACTAACAACTCGGTTTTTCACGCTCGATCAAAGCACATTGATATTAAATATTATTTCGTCCGAGAAGTACTCATAGAAGAATATATCGATATCGAACACGTTTCTACAGATAATATGGCCGCTGACATTCTTACAAAAGGCCTGTCAAACCGAAGCATTATAAATGCATGGAATTGCTTGGAATCAGATATATGGTTCGAGATCGCACAATTCGAGGAGTGTTGGAATACGAATAAGCGCTAAGCAACAAACGACCATCGTTGTGAAGTTGCATTTTGTTGTCGGTTATTTTTTGTCATAAGTCAGTCCCATTCGGCCTGTCATACTAAGCACACGTAATTGTCTCCTCTACCCTAAATAAACGTTACTCGATAACGATCTGCGCAACACTTTATAAAACCTTGCACATTGATTCCTCATTATTTTTCGGTTTTTACAAAGCTACCTTTATGAGGAAGTATATTATTCAATTTTGGCTTCCTGATAGAGGAAGCTTTGTAAAAAGCGAAAAAAAAAATGAGGAAGCAATGTGCAAGATTCTACTTTGCATCCTTCTTGTAATTAGATAAATAAACATGTTGTGAATTCGCTTTTTCTATTTCGTTATTGTTAGAGCGTTTCCGACAGTGAATGTGATAACGTATATTTTTAAAAATAATTCAACATTCCACTAAATCAGAAATTTCATACAGTTCGTCACTAAATTATACATATATAATGGCTGAATATTGTTCCATTTATATGCAAAATTTGAGCTCACTATCTCAAGTTTTGCAAAAGTTACAATAGAGCGATAATGGAAATTTTTTGAAAAATTAAAAATTCCATGCATAACATCCGGCATTCCGGCATAAAATCAAAATTTTCGCACACATTTTGTCGAAAATTGCTACAGTTAAAAACGGTCTACTGATACACTTGTGTGTCAAATTTGAGCTCGATATACAAAACGGTTCTTGAGAGGAAAAAATTTATCATGAAAACAAAGCTTACTCTACGAGGAAGCAAAAAGAAAACATTTTTGACATGAAATAGAAAAAAATGTTGAATTTTATATATGGATTTAACTTATATTTGGTTCACATATGGACTACCATAAAACAAGTTTTGAGTACAAATTGCTTCCTGATTATTTTACACATTTAACAAAGCTCCCTCTAGAAGGAAACTAAAATTGATAAACATACTTCCTCATAGAGCTGATTTCATCAAATGTATAAAATAATTAGGAAGGAATTTACAAGGTTTTCCTTTGCAGGCTTGCTCTTTTATATTTTTGCCACAATGTTTTATAATTGAAATATAAATGTAACATATCAGGCAATTTTATTGGCCATAAAACTGCCATAAAAAATGTATTTAAAGCAAACTTTCCCAATTATATTATAACTTTCTAACCATTTTTTAAACTCATCAGATTATCGTACAAATTTATTGTAAACTATTGAATAATAGAAATAAACGAGCACGCGATTGGATTGAATTTACTTCGCATGCACGTGTTTTACGGTTGAAATTACGTACTCACATATGTATGGGATATTCCCGGCCAACTCAGTAAGCGTTCAACCCTGACCCCTTCTAAGTCGTTCCATAATTTTTTATACTATTCCCTATGTTAGATAAACACTTTTAATTTTTTTTCGATGTTTTTTACTGAATCTTCTTTTTCACGCCTTTATTTCCATTTTTAACGAATTTTTTTGAATGGCTTAAAAAATGGGCACAAACGTTTGCCCAATTTGGGTTATAGCTCAAAAATGTTGACATCCGATACAGGATTTTTGAGAATAATTGCAAATTTTTAAATTGGGGCACAAAGTTTTTATTTAAAAAAATTAATGGAAAACTAAGTAGCCGTAAAAAAAATCTGAAAAAAATTAAAAGTGTTTTTTCGAGCATGTGGAATAGTATAAAAAAATATGGAGCGAATTGGAAGGGGGCAGGGTTGGACGCTTACTGAGTTGACCAGGAATACCCCATATATATGTGTATATATTTAAACACCGCAGTGGTGGAACTAGCAGAGCTGCAATTGACGTTTAAATTATGAACTCGCAACGGGACAACATTTAACGAGAATTTTTATGGATTGCCCGCCAAACCAACCAAGCACTTTTCCTCTCTAATTCCGTTTTATAAGTTGCACTTTTTACGCTGCCCCTTATTCTGCGCTATGCAACCTGGCATTGCTGATGGTTCACTGTAAATTCCTTCGGTAGTCCCACTTCCTAAGTCAATTATTAGTTGACCAGGTTTAGCCGTCAGGCACGACTGTTGGCGTGAAATTCGATGTTCCCAAGTTTACCGGAACAACCTGTACTAGTCGTGCACCACTATACGCTATTTCGACCGTTGTTGCTATAGTATTCGTAAATCTGTATACCAATTACAGCATTTGCACTGTTGCACGCTTGTAAGGGTGAGGTTAATATTATAGAGTCACTGGCTCATACTCAGTACATTTAATATCACAAATTAAAGCTGCGATACTCGCTGAAATGTACGTCTCGTTGCCTCGTTTCTAGTATATGGTCGATTAATTGTTTAACTGGCAACGTAGAATATTTTCTACATTGGGTAAATGCCAATTTTCGCACATACCGTTTCAAATTTGAATTGTATTTTTAAATCTGAGAAAGTTTAACAAACTGCAAAATTATATTAGGAACGAATTGTTCATTTTTATTTTGTTTAAACAAATGTATTTACACGTAAAAATTGAAAAGTATATATTTCTAAACAGGGAATTTATTAAAACTGTTTTTATTCTAAAAAATGTGTAATGTGAAAAAGATGTTTTTTTTTCAACCGAAAAGGGCCTTGACCGTTAAAGAGTTAATAAAACATTTGCTGGTTAAATCGCCGTGTTTGCTGTGAGAAATTTGATTTTTTACAACCTTGCTGCTGACATTTTATTACTCAAATTTTACAACTTACTATTTCAATAGAATTCTAGCAATGTTCCTATTTTTAACTGTAGAACATTGTTTACGGTTAAAATGAGGAAAATTTGTTCCGGCTCACCCCATATTTCTTCTGTAAAACTACATGATAAAATTTAAAAATCGATTGATTAAAAAAAATGGCACCATTTTTTTTGCTAAAAATTGAATTTTTTCGGATTTTCTTCTTTTGTCGATCTTGAAGTGGATTTTCCATGAACTAAACTTTAATAAAACCGAATACCTTCCTGACCATTATCTTCCTTATTAATAAACAAAGAGATTCATTTTTCAACCTTCTCAGTTCTCCTAATAGGATCGATTTTGTCTACGAAAAACCACATCCAGTCTTGAGTTACATGGTAAAAAAAAATGATAAATGAAATGTAGAGATAATTTAACTCCTGATTCACTCCCTAGCTACAGTCGAATTGTTGCTTTATTGGAGCGCATGTAAACATTCATTTTTTATGATCGCTTAAGAAAGATATTCTAATCATCGTTTCGGAGATTCCTGAGCCCAAAATATATTTTATAAGCTGTACAAAAAAAGCCTCCAGTTGGATGGTAAAAAAATGATAAATGTGTAAGGGCCGTAATAAAAGATCGTAGATTCAAAATAATAGAGACTTATTAATTACTAAATACACGTGTCATGTACGATCGCCGAGGATTGACTGATGATCGCGTTGACAAACTGATAAGCTTCTAGCATGTATTTGTTTATATACTACAACTCGACCATCCTGACCAGTGGACATCCTCGGCCACCGTTAACGTATAATTCGTACAGTTTAACAAATTTCATCAAGAAATGTCAATTTCTAACGTAAGTAACCAAGAAACGATTTTTTTTCCTACGTTCTCTATTTTAGTTAATCCATGATCTCATTCGAGCTGCTTCCCATACACCTGCATAGGATTTTTGGGTATTTTGAAAACCTGCTACGTCAGCTATTAAATAGCGATCGTTTCGAAGTTTTTTAGTTACTGCATAAGGACCTTTATACGGTGGTATAAGTTTTTTAGATACCCCCGGAGTGTATCGAAATTTTGAAGCATTACCAAATTGTATTCCTGAGATTTCTTAATACTCTCAGCTGCTTTCTTACGAAGCTCCGGTAAGTCGCGTGAAACAGTTTCACTATTTGACTCTAAAAATTCTTTTAATTTATTTACGGAGTGACCTCGCTGATCGATACCGAATAATAATCTACTGGGTGTCTCACCCATCGACTTATTTACCGTATTTTTTAAAGCGTGCTCTGCTTCAGCTAGAATCTTGTACCAATATTTCCCACATGGATCATCGGACAACTTAGCTAGTATCGGTGCGTGAACTCGCTGTTGCAATTTTAATATGTTTTAGATTATTTTTGGATAAAAGTTCCTCAAACTCTTTGGATGTAAAAGAAGTACCTCGGTCTGAAACTACAACAGCGGGTCTGCTATAGTTCCCAAAATACTGCGTAAGGGGGTGTCCATTAATCACGTGAGAATCTGGAAGGGAGAGGGGGTACTGGAAATCATCATGAATGATCACATGGGGGAGGGGAGGGGTCTTGGGTCAAAGTCATGTACATTTCTCGATACATTATTTTCTAATATTACCGAGTAGATTCTATTATAAAAATAGAAAAATTAAAAAATCATTGAACGGGTTAGTGACGAAGACGAGTTGGAGGACGTGCATGTTGAAAGTAATACGTTGCAAGATGAAGCTTTTGTAAGCGTGGAAAAGAATATCGAGAATCCGTGGGTAGCCGATGACTAGTGGCAAACTAGTGATTGCTTCGGATACTAGTCAATTATTTACTTTTAATACGAGATCTGCCTGAAGATACCGAAGTTAGTAATAATCAGATATTATATAAGCGGATTGTGAATTATATGCAACTAAAATATTATTAAAACCGCATAAATTGTATGAGATATTTATTTTATATTTTATATTTTTTACATCTGTCCGATAACGAAAAAAGCACGTGATAACGAGCCAGGGGTGGTCCGTCGAAATATCGCGGCTGATCATGACCGAGGGGGAGGGGGTAAAAAATTTGATAAAAACGGATCATGTGATTAATGGACGCTCCCTAAGGTAACCGATGGTTTCTTTATTAGAAGTTGTCTTTGTTGAGTATAGTTTTACATACTTAGTAAATGCATCTATGACTACCAGAACGTATTTCTTGAGTACGCGTTGCCTATCAATTGGTCCCAGATGATCAATATGTACAGTCGAGAAGGGAACTTCTTCTTCTTCTTTACAGTTACCGGTGAAAACTAGTGTTTTTACCTTATCGAATATTCGGATGACTCGAACTATCTGGACTTGACGGATCCGATACTTCAAATCCGGATATTACTTCAAAGCGAGCTAACTGGATAGTTTGGGTAGCTCGAGTATCCGGATTACCCGAACTATCCGGATTATCCGAACTATCCGGAGTATCCGGGTGCTGAAACTACTCGGTAGTCCGAACTATCCGAATAATTGCAAAATTCACGTAATTGCCCAGTAAACATATAACTGAGTAGCAATGTAACCTGGAAGTTACATGTGATGGTAACTATGTAACGCTTGCGTTATGTTGCGCCCATGTAATGTAGGAGTAACATGTGATGCTTCATTTGTTATATGCAGGTAATGTTACTGTTATGTGACATATTTTCATTGCAGTTGTATAACAAAAGCTATGAAGCCGCAACGCAACGTACAAGTAACAATTGGGACGTCACTTTTGTCACAGGAAGGCAATGTTACAGATACGTAACGTGGCAACATTGCAAGAACGTTGCAAGGAAATGTAACATTTTCGTAACATGTATATTACAATGGTTATGTAACATCGTGCACATACACGTTATGTAACTGTTACCTGTCGGAGTTTCGTTACAGTCATGTAACAAAAGTGTGTAACTGTAATGCAACACTGTAATCACACAAGTGTGTGATTGTAACGTAACTGTAGCGATAGTCCGGTCATGTTACAGTTATGTAACGTGGCAACGTTGCAAAAACGTTACATATTTATACAGAATGTTATGTCCGCTAGGTGGCTAACGACTCAAAAGTTTCTCGCAAGCGATTCGTTACCCTAGCGTGTATAAGACTGAGCGACTTCGCAGCTCAAAATAAACCAATATCAATATCTATGATATCTCTCTATATTATAAAAAGATCTCGCCGCCGCCGCCGCCGCCGTGTCAAGAATCGAGGGACTTAGAATAATTCGGGCTCAGGGCTTGGCGGAAGGGGGGAGGGGGCACCCTTCGGAGGTGGCACCCTTGAGCTGCCACCTCCGAAGGGTGCCCCCCCCCGGAAGGGTGCCCCCCCCCCCTTCCGCCAAACCCTGAGCCCGAATTATTCTAAGTCCCTCGATTCTTGACACGGCGGCGGCGGCGGCGGCGAGATCTTTTTATAATATAGAGAGATATATTTTTCAAATCGAAAAGGTCTATTTTTAATAAAACGCAAAAAAAAAATTAAACTAAGCGTACCACCGGTTTAACACAGGTCGCAACGGACTATTGTCAGATTTTTCAGGTAACCGCATAGTTCGAGTAGTTCAGATCTCGGATAGTTCGAGACGTTCGATTACACGGGTAGTTCGAGTAGTTCAGGTATCCGGATAGTTCGAGTAGTTCGGGTATCCGGATAGTTCGAATAGTTCGGGTATCCGGATAGTTCGAGTAGTTCGGGTATCCGGATAGTTCGAATAGTTCGGGTATTCGGATAGTTCGAGTAGATCGTGCGTCCGGATTCTAAGTATTAAATTTTACTATCCGGATATCCGAACATGTTCGGATACCCGTCTAATCCGACTCCATGTGAGAGCCCTATTGAAACCCTTATAGTGAATTCGTTAGTTTTTTCTCGACTTAGATGTCCCAGCTCATCGTGATATTTATAAAGGACATTTCTCTCCATTTTTTCGGGTACGTAAAACAGTAAGTTACCATTCTTTTTTCTAAATACAACACCGTTACGCATTTCGAAGAACTTATAATCCCCATGCTCTAATATATTATGAATTTCAATGATTTTCGAATCCCTACCCTGAGAAATTATAAGATTCCATTCGAACGGAGTATCTTCTATAACTAACACTCCTGTTCTTCGGCTAAGGGCATCAACGTGGCCCATTCGAGTACCCTGTCGATGTTCACTAGTGTAGTCATAGCTGAGTAGCTCTACTGACCATCTCGAGATTCTAGGGTTTATTTCTTTCTTGTTCAAAGCCATCGTAAGCGAATTACAGTCTGTAATAATCGTGAGAAGGATTCCCTGCAGATAAATACGGAACCTTCGAAGCGTGTCAATAATTGCTAATGTCTCGAACTCAAAACTATGGTACTTGCTCTCTGTTGTAGTCGTTAGTTTGGAAAAATAAAATACGGGATGAAGATTCTTGTCCGGCTGACGCTGCATGAGCACTGCTCCAAACCCTATGGAACTAGCATCGCAGTGTAGCTCTGTCTCGTATTTAGGATTGTAAATAGCCAAAATGAGAGCAGCGACCAACTTTGATTTCAGCAATTCAAAAGTTTTGAGCTCTGTCTCACTAAACTTGAACGTGAGGTTATTTCTTGTTATGTCGCATAAGGGTTTTGCAATAGTCGAGAACTGCTCTATAAATTTACGGGAGTATGAACATAATCCAATAAAACTTTGCATCTCACGAGTAGTGAGTATCAAATACTCACGAGTAGTCGGTATCGGAAAATTCTGTACTCCTTCTATACCGCTACTCGTAGGTCGCATTCCATTTCCCGACACAAGATATCCTAGGTATTCAATCTCTGATTGTAAAATCTACATTTATCAATTCATAGTTCCAGTTCATTCTCGACTAATAATTTAAATACTCGTCTAAGAGCTTTAAGATGCTGATTTAACGTCTCACTTGCTATCGAAATGTCGTCCATATACACCAAAACCTCCGGCTTTGATCTCTTCTTCTAATATAGAATTGATAAATCGTTGAAACGTCGCCCGTGCTGGTTTTAATCCGAATTGCATTCGTAAATACAGGAATTGTCCTACAGGAGTAATGAACGATGTGAATTTAAACGAATCCTCTGCTACCTTAACGTGGTTAAATCCGTCCCGAAGATCTAATGCAGTGAAAAATTGTTTACCACTCAAAACATCTAATTGATCTTCGATCAAAGGGTGCAGATAGTTCCCGCATAGAAAAAAAGAATCTTGTGAAGAATCTTTTAAAGAATCTTAAAAAAAAAGTCTTGAAAGAATCTTTAAAGGAATCTTGAAAAGAATCATGTATAGGATCCGGAGCAAGATTTTTTCCAGGATTCTTTTCAAGATTCTTTCTATCCGAAAGCGTTCTGAGAATCTTATAAAGTATCTTTGACAGAATCTTGAAAAGCGTCTTTAAAAGAATCGTGAAAAGATTCCGTCCATTAAACAGAAAAATCATTGAAAGAATTTTAATGAAATTCTTCAGAGGAATCGAGCAAAACCTGTTGTGGCTTTCCCTTGGCGTCGAGACAGTATATTTCGGTACGTCAACGAAGGGTAAACCCCGCGTGTGTAGTCGAACTCAGAAAAGCTTTCGACGCATCGAAATGTACTGTCTCGACACCAAGGGAAAGCAACAATAGGTTTCGCTCGATTCCTCTGAAAATTTTCATTAAGATTCTCTCAACGATTTTTCTCACCTCCGGGCCAAAAGCGACAACTTTCTCGGTTTTCGGCTCCGTCGATGAGAAAAATCGTATACACTCCTCGGGCAGTAAATAAGAAAGCCTCACACCACATGTAATTGTCGGCCGAGGCGAAGCCGAGGTCGACAAACATGTGATCTGAGACATTTCTTACTGTACTGCCCTAGGTGTGTAATATACTATTTCTGTTTAATGGACGGAATTTTTTCACGATGCTCTTAAAGACGCTTTTTAAGATTCTTTCGAAGATTCTTTGAAAGATTCTCAGAACGCTTTCGGATAGAAAGAATCTTGAAAAGAATCATGGAAAGAATCTTGCTCCGGATCCTATACGTGATTCTTTTCAAGATTCCTTTAAAGATTCTTTCAAGACTTCTTTAAAGATTCTTCACAAGATTCTTTTTTTCGACGCGGGTTATTACGAATTAGTACTTTATTGAGACGCCGAAAATCTATGTACATCCTAGTCTCTCCATTTTTCTTCGTTGTTAGAACAATTGGAGATGTAAACGCCGGTTTACTTTCTCGTATGTAACTTTCCCCTATTAATCTATTTGAAATCTCGGGTAATTTATCTTTTTCATAGTATGATAATCGCCTCGGAGTACTATAAAATGGTTTCGGGTCTTCGAGACGAAGTTTCAATTCCGGTTTGGTACGCGATACTTCTGGTCGTTTCCGTTCAAGATATTCTTCCCGAAACATTTTTTTAACTTCCGTTTGTACTTTGGGACCTACTTCCGCATTAATCTTTAAGTCATCGCTAGCATCGGATATCGCCTTGGATAATTCGATGTTCATTATCTCGTCAATAGCTTTACTTTGCTCTGATTTTGCCAAGATCAACCCGAACCTTCTCAGAAGATCTCTTCCTAATAACGCTGGTGTTTGTGCGGTTTCTTCGAGTACTACAAATTTTGAAATATCCTCCCTAGTTTCCCCGAATAACGTGAGACCAACTTTGACAATACCTTTAATATTTAATGGAGAGTTTTTTACGCCTACGTAATTGTGATTGGAAAGATCTACAGGATCTATTTTCTGATCTCCTATAAATCGCTCTTAAACGAAGCTAGTTCCACTCCCGGTATCCAACAACGTGTCTAAACACAAAATTCTCGCGTTATCAAGCTCAAACGTAACAATTTGCCGATAATCTTCTTCATTAGATGGATCCTCATAGATATTAGCCACCTGAGCTATCTGGGATGAACTCTCTTTCTTCTTCGGACAAAATTTTGCCTGATGTCCTTGCCCTTTACAAGTAAAGCAAGCTCCTTTTTCTCGTTTCGGAAGCATGCAGTCTCTGGAAGTATGCCCAAGTTTGTTGCAATTATAGTATTTGATGATTTTCCGCTTTAAAGTCTCTCCTCCGTCCTGGTGCTTCTCTTCTTCACCCGCATTTGTTGATTTCTTTGAAAATCGCGTCTCGATGGATTTTTTGTCACATTTTGAGTTGGTCTCAGAGTAATACGCTTAAATATTTCTAGAAGGTCCGCAACAGTTTCGAAAAATACCAGCTTCGGTTGATCTTGTAGATTCTCGTTCGGTATTCCATCGATGACATATTCTAAACTCTCATTCTCGTCACTCTGAAATTTATTGGCTAGTACCAATTTGTCGAAGTAATAATTATTAAACGTTTCGCCAATTTACCATTTCCGATCTTCAAACTTCTTTTTGACGACGAGTTTTGACGGTGGATGATAAAAAATAGTTTTTAGACCTTGCAATAGTGCATCACAGCTCAACTCAATATTTTCCGCTTTCGTTTTGAACCACGATGATGCTTTTCCTCTTAGCTTGGAACCAATAAGTATTTTTGCCATATTTTCATCCAATTCGTACGATCTGACTAATAGACGTACTTGTTTTTCCCATTCGCAGAAATCAACACTCGTACTATCAAAATCGCTGAGTAACTCGCCGATTCCTTTAATATTTGGACTTATCCGCGAAGGTGTAGTACTTGTTGTCATTCGTCACGAGGTTCTGGCAGCCAGTTCCGTTTCACGCTGATTTAAATGAAGCTCCCTTTCAAACAACTTAGTTCTCTGCCTTGTCAAATATCGTTCCATACGTGCAAGTTCTAATTCTCGACGTAAGTTACCTTCACCGATGGTAGCATCTGGTTGAGGTTCGACACGTCTGTTATCTTGCTATACATTATTATGTAAATTATTGTCTACAACTTCGTCATCTACTTCAGCTTCATTTTCATCCTGTTCATCTATTTCCCCTGTTGGCTCTATTCTCTTGAGCTTGTTGACTATCATTCCTTGGAACTCCGTCTTCGAGCATCCACTGGCCTTCATGATCAACCTCCATTAGATTCCTTATTAACTCCGCCTTTCGTCCAGTAATAGATAATCCTCGTTGCTCCGATTTTCGTTTAAGAATCGGTAATGTAAATGAGTGAGGATCCATCGTCGAATACTCAGTACGTTTTAATTAATTCAGCGGCAGATTTCTCGGTCTCGTGATCTTCGCTCGTTGCTATCAATAATAAAATGACAATCGCCTTTCTTCTCGAACTTTTCCAATGCTTCCTCGGCGTACCGATTCGACTGCCGTATGTCACCATACGACGAATTCGTTACTGACCACTTTCCCTTTTCGTTTTCAGATTTCGTTACTCGCTTTAGATTGCCCCGTCTGGCACTCCAAAACCTCAAACACTCGTCTGTATATCAGCTCCGTAATCCAAGCCAGAAGATAGGATATACAAATTTGTCCTCCGACGTCCATTTTTCGTAATTAATATCTCTCACATTTGAATAATCACTCTCGATCCCATTTCTAAAGATCTAAGGGCCGTAATAAAAGATCGCAGATTCAAAATAATAGAAATTTATTAATTAATAAATACACGTGTCACGTACGATCGTCGAGGATTGACGGACGATCGAGTTAACAAACTACGCTTCTAGCATGCATTGGTTTATATACTACAAATGGGATGTAAGGTTAATGTAACTCCTGATTTACTCCCAAATGTAAACCTTAATTTTTAATGAACATTCATGAAAAATATTCCCATTATCAGTGTCGTAGATTTTTTTATCTAAAAAAATATTATATGAACTACAGAAAAAAAGATGTCAAAATAAGGCTCACCTTGTTAAGGTTAATTTTATGTTTGCGGTCTTGCTTGTAATGGCCTGACAGCGTGTAAAGGACGGCACGACTTCTTCTTCTACCGTAATTTGCGGGAGGTGCTTCAGGATCTGGATCGCCATTTGCATCTGAAAGATAAAGACGTGGCGGTTGAGGACGTGATCACGTGCTCTTGGGACACGAGCCCCAGGGTAGGTCGAACGGACGAAATATCCTGTTTCCTTTTCTGTCTCGAAAGCCCAAAGGAATTTCGAACGGACGTTCCCTCTTGTAATAATAGTTGTACAACAGTGTGTGAGACGAAAATTTGCATCGATACTACATTGCGGGGTAAGATATACGCTGTGCGCACGAGCTTCGCTTGCGGTGAATTTCGGCAATACTGGAGCATGAGTTGCATTTTTACATAACGTACTAATTTAAAGTTTATATTTTTAGATACTAAGTACGATTTTTCCTGGCTTCAAACTTCATTAACGAGCGACCGTTGTCCTTTTTGGAAACGGAACATCCAAAAATATTTTGAGTATATAGAATTCTCGAGCGTTTTTATATCGGCAATATATATTTTGTTATATTTGTAGCATATATTTTTACTGTTTTCTAAGATATATGTAACGTATTTAGTTTTTATCTATAAATGTATTTTATATATGTTGAGTATACTTTTGTTTTCATTAGCGAAATGTAATAGAGGAATTAATTTATTTTATGCAGTTCTTGTAATGATATCTAGTTGCAGCAGTTCAAGTGCGGTTTGGACGCGTAAATATTAATACAAATGTAAATATATTTTGAATTAAACCGGTGCGGTGGTCTAGTGGTCAGTGTACTGGCCTCTAGTCCAGAGCATCGGTAGGTCGCGGGTTCGATTCCCGGTGCCGTCGATTTTCGTCGAAAAATATAAATACGGGCGTGATGAAGCTCCAGATGTATACATGAGACCCACACAGGTATTTCTACCTGTGGAGATCACATGTATACAGCTGTAGTTCGTGTTTACGTTCTCGACGAAACGTGACGTAGCTCCGGTGCCGGAAGGCGAACTCGAGACCGGCTATATCGGCATAGGTTTTCCGCAGTTTCCCTATGTCCATAGCAGAAATGCTATGGCAAATGCGACATAGAGAGGGAAGTCGGATGCGGCCGCATGGGGGCCTGGTTACTGATCCGGACCAGGCCCCAGGGGGGACTGGCTACTGATCCGGGCCGACCCTGTATAGGCGTAATGCCTGTAGACGGGGGGAAATGCAACATTAAAAATATATTATGAATTCGAAGTAAATATTGGTCGCAATCATTCGAGAGGGACATTCATACATATATACAAGGTAGCACTGATGTACATTCCCGAAGCCAGGAATGATGTCAAATTGAAATGCCATTCCTAAATAGGTTCGTAAAGCTATTGTACTTTTTTTAAAGCAATTTTTCATGAAGCTTGAAAGCTCATGAAAAGGCCCAGTAATTCCGAAACTTTCCACTACTTTTGCTGAATATAATTTCTACCTTTCTAAGCACACAGCAAATAGTTCTACTCAGCGCGCACCTTGGCCATTTGTTTAGCTGCATGGGAAATAATTCATTGTATTATCTGTCCAAAGGACAATTTGCGATTGAGGAGGAGAGTGAAGGGAGAAATGTTTGATTGTACAAAGGCAGTACTTCATTTGCTCAGAATTGGACTCTACACCACTGACTTTACATATGGTGACATACAACACAATCGTGATTCGGCATAGCGGTTAACTGTACTCGATCGTATGTTTACACATGTCCAAACTCAACGTAGCGAATCTGTCACGGTTTGAATTAACGATGGTAAACCTTTATATACATAAAACTGTATATGGACAAAAGTCTACACGAACCGTACATAGGCAAAATTCGCTACGACAAAATTTTACACACGCGAATCTATACACGGTAACCTCTACACAATCGAAATTTTACACGAAAAACTACACAAGAAATAGTATACACGGAAAACTCTACACACGCGAAACTATATACGGGAAATTTTGCACAAATGATACTATACACGGTAAACTACACAAACGAAATTATACACGGTAAAAATTTACCAGGGCAAAACTCTACACAAACAATTCTTTATGCGGAAGAAATGTACTCTGGCGAACTTCACCAGGTCTAAACTGTTGTTTACGCCAATTGTGGGTGCGCAGTGTTCGGTGCAGATTTCGGTGCAGTCTTTCGGTGCACACTTTTTGTGTAGACCTACTCCCGTGTCGAATTGGGAGATGTACAGTTGAAGGTATACGACTCTATACATTCATGGACTCATCCATAAACATAGTAGAGTGCTTACATCGAGTTACAATTTGAAAACGGCCGGTGAGTGGCCGCCTTCGGGAATAATAAAGTAGCAGTAGCGTCCCGTCAAGATTAGACAGAATCGTCGTGTGAACGCAACATTAATTTTCTTTTTTAACTGGGGGTCGAGTCGCTACCGCGACTCTTGATCATGTGCAGTTTTGCAGTGATATAGGTACCGTTAAGCAGTTAACCGTACGTAGAGTGTTGCCGTGTATAGTTTTGCTTATCTATAAAGTTTCGCGCTGCTTTATTTTGTCCGTGTATAGTTTCGCTAGTTTAAAGTGTTGCCATGCAAAATTTCGCTTCTGTAAAGTGTTGCCGTATACAGTTTCGATTGTGTAAAGCATTACTGTGTACGGTTAGGTTGTGTAGAGTTTTGCCGTGTACAATTTCACTTATCTACATTTTCGTTGCACTTTTTTTTAAATCGTAACAATTTTGTTTATACAAGTCATTGCATGTGACGAGTGGGTATTGAGTTTGTGCATATATAAAGATGTGGTTGCGTATAGTTTAGCACTGTGTAGGTTCAAGAATGTGTTGAATTACGACACTCAATGACGATTTAGAGTCGCTTACTGTAGAAACGAAGTATTGCTTGTCCGAAAGAGAGGGCTCTATGCTATATTTTCTAATAAACTAGCATACGATTTTGCTAGTCTATACTAGATAGAGAAGAAGTGAGAGTGAAATTGAGAGCGATGATGGAGCGTGTATCTGGGATAGAAGCGAAGCGTGCACTCACCACCGTCGTATGACTCACAGAGCTCAAGTTTCTTTGTGTACGTTATGTCCTTGTGTGATGCGAGGAACAGCACGACGTCGCCCTTTTCATTTTTTATTGGCACGATGTCGAGTAGGCAGTTGAATGGAGTTTCTGAAACGATATAAAAACAGTCTCAGCGATGTAAAATTTTTCGGAAATACGTGGGTCGATTCTGAGTGTGTACTCAATATGTACTCAGTATGTACATGGGGAGGAGGATCTAGTGAAAATTACCATAATGGTCGAAAAAAAAACTATATGTGCATGGGAAAACCAATGTTCATATCCTAATTCCTCTAGCATTCCAGTAAAAAAATCCTGTATATGATACATATCCTCGTACATTTTTACAATATTATTCAAATGACGGAGATGAAGACGCGTCTACCATATTTATATAATGTTGTTTTCCCTTCTTTCCGGGTAAAATCTTGTAGCCTTTTTTTAAGGTATTCCGAGCGTGAGGTGATAGTCTTCAGAATTCTATAATTTTCGGCTCTACTATAGTTTTATTACGTAGAATTGTGTAAAAAAAATCCCAGGCGTGGTAGCTACCTATTTAATGATTATTTAACCCTTCAAGAAATTCAACATTAGCACAGACAGATATGGGAAAGGCTCCAGTCCGCGTTTCAATTGCAGATTTCATTAGTCAAACATCTCGACATCGGAAAAGTAAAATATTCAATGGACACAGCGGATTTCGGAGATAAATTATCGCGCTTAAAAAACTATCCCGACTAAAGTCTTTCGCGAGAAAATACTATTTAAAGGTGTGAAATAAAATCTAATATCACATGACAGTCATGGCGGGACCTGTAACGTATTAGCTGGCAATGCTGGGCAGTACCTCGTTTCTACACATTCCAAATGAACACAGACCCAACTCGACACAGGCAATTGAATACGAATTCAATTCGACACATGGCCACTCAACGTAGCGAAACTGGACACATCACTAACTCGACACGACGAAAATCGACACATCATTAATTCGACACAGCAAAATTCTTCCATGTCCTAACTCGACACAACAAAACTGTACCAGCGCGCAAGTCGACGGGACGAAACTGTACCGTGACGGAACTGAACACAATCAAACTCTACAGTGGCGCAACTCGACACAGCTCAAATCTCCATGGCTCAACTCGACACGGCCAAACTGTACCATGTCGCAACTCGACGCAGCCAAGCTGTACCATGGCGCAGCTCGACACGGCCAAACTGTATCATGGCTCAATTCGACACGGCGAAACTCGACACATCACCAACTTGACACCGCAAAACTCACCCGTGGCTCAGTTCGACACGGCAAAATTGCACCGTGGCTCAACTTGACACGGTTGAACACAGGCTCAACGCAATACATAGTTTTATCATATGTATTGCGTTGAGCCTGTGTTCAACTGCGCCAAACCTCGTTTACCAATCGCCCAACCTGTGTCGAACTGGGACGTGTCGAGTTGAGTCGTGGGACAAGTCTGCAGTGTCGAGCTGCGCCATGGTACAGTTTGGCTGTGTCGAGTTGCGCCATGGTACAGTTTGGCCGTGTCGAGTTGAGCCATGGAGATTTCAGCTGTGTCGAGTTGCGCCACTGTAGAGTTTGATTGTGCTCAGTTGCGCTACGGTACAGTTTCGTCCCGTCGACTTGCGCGCTGGTACAGTTTTGTTGTGTCGAGTTAGGACATGGAAGAGTTTTGCTGTGTCGAATTAAGGGGAGGGGTCAGGTCAAAATAATTAAATTTGTAAATTCAATATCATCCAAATTCTCTTGCATATAAAAATGATCAATGAACTATATTGTTGGTACTTGATGAAAGGATTTTTTACTGCCATCTGACTTGCGTATGCCTTTCCATATTATCTTAAGCAAAGGTCTTAGGTTTTCCAGTCTGCGCGTGATTCTGACCAAACTGCTAGGCAGATTGGGCAAGTTGATGTCTCATTTTCTTCTTCATAAAAAGATACACCGGCTAAATGGAGCAAAATATTTCTTTTTGATTCTGAAAGCAAAGTTAATAACTGATTTAGAAAATAGCATACAATTTATTTAGTAATAATTATGACACTTTAAAAATATTACCTTTTATTAACTTTTGCTCCATTTAGCCGGTGTATCTTTTCATGAAGAAGGAAATGAGACGTCAACCAGCCAAATCTGCCTAGCAGTTTGGTCTGAATCACGCGCAGAATAGGTTTAGAACCAAGTTTCGGCAAATGGCATCTAAAGCTTACCACTCAAATAAAAATGTTTATGCTGTTTCCATCTTTGGGGCACCTTAGTTAATAAATGTTTTTTTTTTTACAAATAAATAAGTAAATGAATGCAACATTTGAAAAAAACCTGTAAATAATATGGGGATGATCACTTTTATTGACAACATCACTGAAAATTTATCCAGTGTTGACACAGTCACAAATGTGCTGGACAAACATTAAATCATCACTTCATAACAAATTATACATATCTGATCACTTCTGATGATTGTTGATTCGGTTTTAAACACTATTGATTGAAAAAAAACGGTAAATGGCCAACGGAACCAAACTAATAACATAATATGAACGAAAAATAAAAACATCAATTCGAGGTTGTGCGTCTAGCGTGTAGCAGAAGTAACTTCTCGGGGCAGTAACACGCTGCGCATGGATACGCGCTAAGATATCACAGCGCAAGTCCCATTATTCGCGCGAATTCGAATGTAATGTAAGTGTTACGTGTTGCGTTGAAGACATCACACTGTCATCGCGTCATTTGTATCGCATTTCGCTAACTGATTTAAAAAATGGTAAACAAATAAAAATTTATTTACAAATACGTAATAAACTTTTTATTATATAGAAAAAAATCATTAAAAAACAGGTATATTGCAGAAAACGGCCATTTTTTCGGCTTCAGGTCTAAGATTTTGCAGGTTCAGAGGTTATACTTAACTAAACGAAACTGCCGAAGAGAAAAAAAAAAAAAAATATTTGATTTTTTTTTTTTCAACACCCTTAATTATTTTGTGTGAACAAAAAATCGGCCATAATGTCTGCATATAACAACAATAAATAAATAAAATAATTAAAAATTCAAATATAATATTCTGGTAATTTTTACGACTTTTGGGAAAATTAAATATGAATGGTACCGTAGAAACTTAGCCATTTTTGCGAATTCCGGCTTATAACTTTACTAATAGATAGACTACATGGAAATGAATGTTTTCACAGAAAAAAAAATAATCGGTTTTTAAACATTTTTGACCTGACTCCCCCCCCCCCCTTAATGATGTGTCGATTTTCTTCGTGTCGAGTTAGTAATGTGTCTAGTTTCGCTACGTCGAGTGGCGATGTGTCGAATTGAATTCGTGTTCAATTGCCTGTGTCGAGTTGGGTCTGTGTTCACTTGGGATGTGTAGAAACGAGGTACTGCCCAGCTGTGCTTATGACTTACGCCGGCGATGCGCGCGAAATTGAAAAGTATTTGACATTAATGCCAGTCTCATTTTCAGGGTACAAATTCACATTAATAATGAGTTCTATTATTTAGTAGGCTTAAAAATCCTTAATTATACATCGCATTTGTATATTAAATTTCGTGGGTTTGTACATAAAAACTTCCAGTACTTGTACATTACATTTCAAGTTTCTTTTACAGTGTGGCCATGAAAGTATTCCATACACATTTTTATTGAATGAATGCCCATACCTGGTGTATAGAGATAAAAATAATATAATGAATAGAATAGAGGATGAATTCATATTGATAGGGGTGAAGAACATAGCAATAGCTGTTAGGTTGTTAGGTTAAAGGCCAGCGCGTTTTGGCGTTTCTGTCATATTTTGATTGAATTTTGACATACGCAGTTATTGTTTTTATGCCCCTTCTGCAAACATGGCGCTCAATCACGTGACACGCTACAACAGCGTTGCCAGATCGTTCGTGAAGGCTCAGGACCGTAAGATTTGAAAAAATGAAAAATTATTTTCAAAAACACAAATTCTGCATATTTTGTGCATCAGGGAGTTTAATCGGACATTTAAAAAGATTCTCAAATTATTTCACAGCGGTACAGCATTACATGTTCGAGGATACTAGGAGCCCCGCACATGCACCCACAAAACCCGCACCTAGGCGCTCGGAATATCTTAAATCCTATGTTGTCATTAAATTTGGCCGACAGTATATCCAACCACTGCATAAAGTGTTCAAAATAGCCCGGAGCTTTGCAAATATTCATTTCTCGAGAAAAATATTCATATTTTAATGGTCCTTCGACCGTCTAATCGGTTGAGCAACCATTAAATATTATCAATCACCCTTTTCATTTGCCCTGCTTTCAAGAGGACAGTGTAAGCAAGAGTTAATAAGATGAGAGTAATGATAAATTTATTTAATTACTCATTTTGTTCGAGAAGTACATATTTGACGTCTTCGAGCGAACATTAAATATTTATATTCTTCCCTGAAACTTACCACGCTTTTAAGATTTTCGTGCTGAAAAAAGAATACGCGATGAGGAATTTAAAAAAATCGGTTTTTAGCCTACGTGTGATATTAAATTATTTTTTCATTGGCTTGAGTTTTCATCAGGTTAATTTCATAAGAATAAAAAAATGGCGAGCTTAAGAATAAAAAAATAAGATTAAGATTTCATAATAATAAGCTGTAGTGATTATAAAAATAAGTATAATCATTTGAATAGTAGCAAAAAATACAAATGTTCGCTCAAACGTTGAAAGAATCAGTGGAAAAAATGGCAAAGAGCGGTTTAATTTCTTAATGCATTAATCATATTTTTTTCATTTTTTAAAAAGGATGACTGTGGAATTTTATTGAAAGTTAATAGTTTTTGCAGCTATTCAAAAATTTGCACATCGCATTATAATTGCTACAAGTTATTATTATAAAATCATAATTATAGAGCGAAACGTATCATCATCTTTATTTTCCTATTAAAATTAGGCATTTACAATTCTGGTCTGCGGCTAGATGTTGAAACGATGTAGAATACGTTGTACAATTTCATCGGAAGTTTATAGGATTTGCGTAAAGCAATATGGCGGCGCTGCTGTCCTGTGAAATTAATTTTTGTTTTTATTGTTCAATAAAACGTAACGATATGACGCCATTGGACTTCAGAGCTTGAAGCCCTGGTATAGTAGAATAAAATTGCAGGAAGAACCACGGCGATAATACTTTCATTATTCATAATGCCGAACGTACAGTGCTCTCGTTGGGAAGAATAAGAATAGAGCTGGCCAGGCACTATACGCCTTCCACATTCACTTCCTTTTGTTCTATTTTAGCTTCTTCTTTTCTTTCCTTAGTTTCTTCTTACTTTCCGTCTTTTGTCTCAATTGCATCCTTAAAAAATCGTCGTCGCTCAGTGAGTCATTTCCCGGCAAATCGTGAAGAGCTTAATCAGCTTCCAGCCGGCGGCCCACGATGGTCTTTTGTCAGGAGCCGCGGTTCGTAATCTATGCTGTTTCGATGCAATTCACGGTTTTATATAAATCGCTGGTAAATCAGTTAAGTGTAGTTTAAATTCTCACCCTCGGCACCCTCTGTGACTTTTACGGAAAGTGAAACATCGAAAAAAGTTATACAGCTCAGACATGAAGAATAAAACTATGTAAGTAGGCAAGACATAAAGAGTAGAAATAATAATTTTACAAACGGATGGCAAATATTAACAAATTATAAGCAAAGATCAATGGTTAATTCTCATGATTCAATTCACATTTTTAATTAAAATAAAGATAAATGCAACACAAATATAATTTCCCTCCAAAGAACGTTAAAAATTGCAGTGACTTGAACTTGTGTTGGCAAAGCTGTGAAAGTTTCCACTGTACGTCAAGCCAGAGGTTTAAAATATTCATTTCGCTGAGAGTAATGAACTTCCTAGCCATTTGGCACCATTTCTGCTTCGACTATCGACGGCATCCATTTAGTAAATTACGTCGTTGTTGGTATAATAGATGTTAGTAAACAGAACAAGACATAAATAAAAATGAAACTTATAATGAAAATGCCGAATACATGTTCAGCTCAGGAATTGATTTCCGTGGTTAGTGATAATAAATTAATCAGAGGATAAAACAAATTAATCGTAATTACAAGACAATTAATTACTTATTATATTTTAATTGTGCACATTTTAAAAATTCATAAAAATATATATATATATTTTCTCCCCTAATTACGTTAAAAATTTCGGTGACTTGAACTTTTTTTGGCAAAACTGTGAAAGTTTCCACTGTACATAAAGCCAGAGGTTAAAAATATTCATTTCGCTGAGAGTAATGAACTTTCTAACCATTTGGCAACATTTCTGCTCTGACCATCAACGGCAGCGTCCACTTTGTTAATCATCTCCGCCGTGGCAAAGCTTTCCAGAGTTTTGCACCGAAGGAATAACCAGGAGAAAGCGGAAGAGTGACGCGTTCACACCAAAACCACTTTAATTCTCGAGTGATAATGCATCCACTTTGCTTGTCACTGTAGTGAAGTGGAATTGTAGGTGTTCTCTGATGCTCTCCGCGTATATTTTTAGCAGTTTCGTACACGTAAACACAGACGTACCTATAAACGTGGAACATCGACAGTTACAATCCTCAGCAGAGACGCAAAAACGGCAGATGAAGCTCAGCTGTTTGCGTCCGGACGTGAGGCGTGAAAATGCGCGTCGTGCAACGACCGTAAGGTGTGTACGTCGATTGAAGAAAAATGAAAAGAGTTTGAGCGGTGAAGAGCAATTCACTCGCTTGAAAACGGAGAAAAAAATGAAAAATAAAACGAGAAATACGGTTGTGAGACAAGTTTACAACCATGTGATAAAGCAGCTCATTTTCCATTTAAAGAAAATTGCACATAGATATATATATGGAAACACACCTACAAAAATTCGTGTAATGAAATTACTTTAATCAAATTATGGCCTATTTGAAATTGACAAATCTTTATTTGGATTGAATAAAATATTGTTTTTCATCACATAAGATATATTTGGATTAAATAAATCATGTCATATGTCAAAAAGAAATTCGTGTAATCTGATTACTTAAATCAAATATGGGATCGATTTGAAATTGACAATACTTTATTTGGATAAAATAAAGTTTTGTGTGAATTGCATAAATTTTTATTTGAATTAAATAAATCGTGTTAGGCCGGTCATTAACGGGAGGGAGTCAGGTAAAAAAAATTGATTTTGGAAATTCAATATCATCGAAATCCTATTGCATATAAAAATGCACAACGCACTATATTGATGATACTCGATTAAAGGATTTGCTACTGGCGTCTGAATTGCATATGCTTTTCAATATTATCTTAAGCAAATTTCTTAGATTTTCCGTTCTGCGCATGATTCAGATCAAACTACTAGACTCCCTCACCTTAACACTCTAACAGCCAATGTTGCATATTTGTGTTATTGAAAAAATAGATGTTTTCCGAAACTGCTCTGTAAATCACCATTGAAAATTTGTAGAGAATTTCAACAACTAGTAGACTCCACTGAAAAAAAAAGACCATGGTATTTCCAACAATAATACCATAGTAAAAAATTTATAATATTTGGAACCATATTTTATAGTTGAATCAGCTTTTATATCGTTTACCGAACTATTGCCGTGAAGTTAAGGAAACTATGCAGTTTGGATAGTGAATCTAAATATGCGCCACACTTAAGAATACTATAATTTATCGTTAAAACTGTAACAATAAAATTATGATATATTTAATACATTTATGAAATCAACACTGAGAGAAAAATATGGTCGGAGTAACCATACTTTTACTATAACATATGTTTCCCTGAGAGGACGGTAATGATTTATTGTTACCGGAACAATAAATATTGTAACCAACGACTAAATTATGATACGAATAACTATTTGTATAGTAGAACTCACGATATTTTACGTGTTTGTCTCATGCATTTTTCTCAGTGTATGGTTATCGTAACCAATAAAAATATAGTTACTATGTACCATATTTCGTAGCTATGTTAATTATTTCTTTATGTTAGTTGCAACTATTCGTTCTTTTACTATTTATAAAGTATTTTGAACGGTTATAGAACAATAAAGGCATATAAAATTCATTGTCATTTTCTAATTATGTTTATTTATTCCTATCATCCAGTATAGTAAATGATGAGATCGGTTAGTAGTTCAACATATTTACTATTTGTTGCTAGATTCATAATACTTTTGTGTATTATAACAAAGGTATGGTGTAGAGCGAACGCTTGGATGTGGATTTCTTCTTCTTCTCCTTTCCTCCTGGCTATCGCCATCTTTGGGCGGCATGTGCCACTGGATGTGGTTTTATATACCATGTGAAATGACTTCTTGTGAATAGTATGTTTTATATTTATCATGGTCTACCATCATATTCGATTTTGTTGATAAAACGAAGTGTGTATGGCAAAAAGTGTTTTGTTTATAATTACATGTAATATTTATATTTTTACCATATTCACTGATAGTAGTGAATATAGAAGAGCGGGATATCGGCTTAGAGCGAATTTTTTCCCAATACTCACTGTTGTCGCTGGTCAGTTGCGAGTCGGACGTCGGAGTTAGACAAAAATAAGAAGTGACGAAGATTGAATATTCCACCTCTTATATAGGGGCCAGATGGCAATGCGTGAGATTTGCATCCTGGACGCTTGCGGACAAAAAATTGATGTTGAATATAACAATAAAATATTGCAGCGAATACTATGCATTATTACAAGCGTCCATGATGCAAGTCTCACGTGCTGCCTAGTTCCCTCGCTTCCGATAGATGGCCAGCGGGATAGGACTTTCTCGCAAGCGAATTGTCATCTGGCCCCCATATAAGAGGTGGAATATTCAATCTTCGTCACTTCTTATTTTGGTCTAACTCCGACGTCCGACTCGCAGTATTGTGAAAAAAAGTCACTCTAAGCCGACATCCCGCTCTTCTACATTCAATACTATCAGTGAATATAGTAAAGATATAAATATTAGATATTACTTGTAATTATATACAAAAGGCTTATTGCCATATACACTTCGTTTTATCAACGAAATCGATAGTGAGTGTGGACCATAATAAATGTAAAACATACTATTCACAGGAACTCATTTCACATGGTATATAAATCCACATAGAAGCGTTCGCTCTACACCATGTTTGTGTTATAGTACACAAAAGTATTGTGATTCTAGCAACAATAGTAAGTATGTTGAACTATGGACATCATCATCATTGACTATACATGATGATAGGAATAAATAAACATGACTGGAAAATAACTATATTTTATATGCCTTTGTTGTTCTACAATGGTTTAAAATACGTTATAAATAGTAAAAAAACGAAAAGTTGCCACTAACATACAGAAATAGTTGACATAATTACGAAAATATGGCACGTGATAACTATATTTTTATTGGTTACGATAACCATAAAAATATTGTCGTCCTCTCTGGGAAACATAGTTTATAGTAAAAATATGGTTACTCTGACCATATTTTTTTCTCAGTGTCCCATTATGAATACACCCCACATTTTTGCCCCACGAAAACAATGCATTTATATTACATATGTCAGAATTTTTAAATGTGGATTTTCCATAAATTATTTATTCTTCCACTATTTTTATTCAGAAAAGGAGCAACAAGAAAAATTATTTTTTGTTAAGCGATTGAATATATTTATTTATAAAATACATTTATTTCTTTAAATGCCAGCCAAATAGGATTATATTTTTATCAAGTAGTATTTATTTCATTTGTATAAACCCGTTAAACCTACTAGGATATAAATGTGCCTGAATAAGGATTGAATATCAAAGTGGATCTACGTGGATATCGAGTTTTTATTGCTGTATATATTTTTCATGCTATACTTGCAATGTTTTATTTTACGTTTTTTCTTAGATTTTTTTGTCACGTCCACGATGCAAGTCGTGTTTTCACGAGCAACCAACTTATCTGCCGGCGCTTAAGACTGAGACTCTCTCGGAATCCTAAACATTCACGTCCGAAAATATTTTATGGCCCTATTCCTATTTCCAAATGCCATTTATTTTGTTTACAAATTTATATAGCAATGCCAGTGCTAATTAACCGATTGGTAATATCGAACAGCTGAAAATAGTTGAGTTACACAATCGGAGGTAGCTTCGGTAATAAATTGTATGTGTATCGAAACTGTATACACTGCAAAAAATTTCATTATGAGCATTAATACACTTGTGACGGAATTTTTAATGTATAAGCATTAGGGCTGTTCAAAAGAACATAATTTTTTTATAATCGGTTGCTCCTGAAATGCTATATTGATTATCACAAAAAAAATGTTTTCGCGAAAGCTCGGAGTTGTGCGATGATATTAAGTACTGCCGCATCAAAACCAAAAATCATGAAAAGCGGCAATTTTCAGAAATTTTTTATTTTTTGCTTGGTGAAGCATTCATGCAGATTGTGATTGCTTTCGATAGACTATGAAATTGTGTAAAGAAACATGTTCGATAATGTTTAGTACTACCACATTGACATTCAAGTTAACAAAATGAAAAAATTAAATCCTTTAAAACATTGAAATATTCGTCCGCTCATCGACTATTTCGTGCATTTTCAAATGAAAAAATGGCTCTTGAAACGGGAGTCATGTATGATCATAATCATGATGATAAGCAATTTTCGAATTTTGGGAAACTGCGATATCGATGCGGCAGCACTAAATTTGATCATACAAGAGTCTCGTTTCATGAGCCATTTTGTCATTTGAAAACACACGAAATAATCATTGAGCAGATGAATATTTCAATCTTTTAAAGGATTTCATCTTTTATTTTTTAAATTTCAATGTCGATGCGGCAGTACTAAACATTATCGAACATGTTTCTGGCTTTACCCAATTTGATAGTCTATCGAGAGCAACCACAATCTCCATGAGCGCTTTAACACGGCAAAAAAAAATTCCAAAAATCGCCGTTTTTCATGAATTTTGGCCTTGATGCGACAGTACTTAATATCGTCGGGCAACTCCCAGCTTTCGCGATAACATTTTTTTTTGTGATAATCAATACAGCATTTCAGGAGCAACCGATTATAAAGAAATTATGTTTTTTTGAACAGCCCTAATAAACATGTACACGGAAAAAAAGGCTTGGTTGGAACAACCAAGTGCCTTGGTTACATATGCGCCAGACGATTAATTGGTTAGACCAATCAAGAAATTGGTAGGCTAACAAATGACTTGGTTGGTCTAACCAATAAATCGTCTAACACATATATAACCAAGGCACTTAGTTGTTTCAGCTAAGCCTTTTTTTGCGTATATATTAAACACATTTAAAAAGTTATGTTTAATATAAAAGTTCTGGAATAATAGTATATCTCTCTATATTATAAAAAGATTTCGCCGCCGCTGTGTACAAGACGGTAGATTCGTCAATCGGCTAAAGTCACGATCAGAAGGAAAAACAAAGGGCAATCGGGAAGTGAAACAAAAGACGATCATGTGGCGCGAGCCACAATAAAATCCTAGTAATATTATATTTATAAATTTAATACGCCGGTTTATGCATAAAAACTACCGATAAATGTATATTACATTCCCGAATTTTTGTTTACAGTGTACAAGCGTTTCAGAGTTCGTTGTTTGAACTAACCATTTTTTTCGTGTCTCGAAGGCAAGTTATTCTATTTTTTTTTCCATTAAATGGAAACCTGAAACTCCATTATTGATAGTCTGGTGACGTTGCATATTTTAGTCTCTCGTCTGTCTACCTCATACACCAATAAATCCTGAACTATTCAACCAAAACAGACACGGATTTTTTTTTGTAACTATGTTGATTCTTTTTTCATGACCTAGATAAAGAGAAGAATGGGGATTCAGCGTAATTCGTCGAATGCCCATACGAACCTACCAACAGCTATCGAATTTAAAGTGATGACCAGACAGAAATATACGGAATGTACGATAACATACAGTGTGCAAAAAAGTTTTTTTCAATCTGTAAATCAAACCATTTCCTAAACTCGCTTCATGTTTCAAAACAACTTTCAATCTGGAATACACCTAAATCCTGAAAGCTTTTTGATATTTCTAAAAAAAATCCCCAGCACTTCACATGATGTCTGAGAGTATGTTGCACGGAACGTTTTTCTTCCCTCATCGCAGAAGAAATTCTGATGGTTTTTTCTTTTTTGTTGTGTAAACTTATCTGTTGAAGATTTCGTGGATGTATATAGGTTGTGGTTTCCTTGCGATGGATTCGAAGGAACGATAAGGCTGTACGGAACATCGACGGGGACCTTTGATACTTCTCGTTTGATGTATATCTTCCAGGTAGAAGATGTGCCGTCATCGTGCACCAACAGTTTCAATGGCACCGCTGTATCGAGGAGAGTCTAAATACAGCTCGGTTGAGTCTTAGGGCGGAAGCGCGGTGAGCTTCGTGCACTCTCATAGCTTTCAATTTAGGATCGATCGATCCGCATCCGATGTCTGTGCTGGTAACGAGATTTCGTCGCAATATGGATTCCGCTAAACAAGAATGGATTCCGTCGCATGGTATAGTACCGCTTCGCTCTTGGACCCTCCAAGATTGTACAAGATGGTTGTGTAGAGCTTCGGTAGGATTACAGAATTCCAGTGTACGTCAGACACAGAGCATGTCATGAGATTCACAACACAAAGGCCGTAACTGCGATTGCGCGATTACGAGAATAGGGCGTACTATTGGATAGGTATACGACATTGATTGCAAGATCCCAGAGTAAATTGGTGTCCTGATGGTCCAATAATACGCGCTCAGGAAGCAATTGGTATCATGGATTATCGATGGTGGCGCTGTTATTGAAATTGACATGGCCGTTTGACGGGTAGGATTTTATTTGACAAGTCGTAGAGGTCTTGCATTTTTTTCCGCCAATGAAAGTTCATTTTTAACATGATTTTTTATGTAATTAAGGGGAATGAGTACTTCAGACCCAAATTGCTAATACTCATTGACAGATATGTTATTTACAAAATATATTTTTTTGAACCTTAAGATAAATATGTTTTTTTGCTCATGAAAAAAATGTCTAATTGCAATTCAGACGTTCATTATTTTGAAAATCGCTATTTTGACCCCCACCCGGTTTTTTAACTTCTTCACACTTTCCTGAGATAACGTAATTTTCCGAACTTTTTGTACAAAACCACCATGGTGATTACAACGGTGGTTTGTTCGGTGACCGGATCTATTAGGGGTTAGCTAAATGAGATCCCGAACCCGCCCGGATCATGCATAGGTACAACATTTCAAATGTGGTTAGACTACAGTTTTCCATATCATGTCGGGATCAGGCATCGGTCAGGCACTCCTGGTTGGGCTAGCCAGATGCGGCCCCGCTTTTGGCCAGAATATTTGAATATTCAAATCTGGTTGACTTGAAATATACACCACTTCAGATGAAATTATCAGAGTACTGGAAGGGCATATCTGGCATTATCATTGTACAATAAATAAATGAGAGATGTTTTCTGTATAATTTCGTTTATTATTGTAGTACTATCGATTGCAAATAGTTGTATTTTTATGTTTGTGTCTCACACAATTATTTATGTATAAGGGAATCAGCATATATTTTTTGGCGACTGCATAACCTATATCCGAAATCATAATTTTGCGGTTGATTGATTCTATCGTAAACATTTTTCGACGTTGCGTTTTTTTTACGCACCACGTTTAATAAATTGGTGAGTCGCATGGTTACATGGGTACACAGATTTTTTAACACTCCACACGGATCTTTTTATTTTTATTCTGTTTTCATCTTGAGTTTTGTATATATTTTGGATCTGCAAGATTATTTCCATTAATCCATTATTCAAAACAATCCCATTGTTTGGCGATTTGATTGACACCAGCAGACCTTTATATCAATTTTGTTAGTTAAAAAATAAAACAGTAAAAATTCATTTTTAAAGCTTCCACGACTATGTAAGTATGGTACCAGAATGAACTTCCAATAACTAAACTGACGTTATGCGTTTTATGTATATTGGACCTTCTCATTTTTTACTATGGACGAAATCAGGAGCCTGATTGCAGCCGCATTGGAAGCCTGTTAGCTACCGGATTAGCATCTCGGGAAGCAATTCTGAATAAATGTCTAATATTGTGATATATATAATACTACGAGTAATAATTATTGCAAAATGGACAGATAGAGAAAAAAATGTTAACACCTTTTTCCATGAGAGTGGAAATGTGGGAATAGTCTCTGACAGACCAGTAAAATGTTACCGATACTGGAGTTTATTGCGATTCGTTATCAAACGTACATACACATAGCAAATGTTTGAAGGCCTGCGGTCCGCAATATACGGAATGTACGGAACACAGGCATTTAGTTCTCTCACACGGTCAATGCTGCCAGTTGCATGCTGCAAACTACGAACCCTTAATTGCTCGGGTACGGTTCGTTGCTGTACAGAAGTGCAGCAGTACCGGCGAAGAAGTAGAAAAAATATATGTAACTTTTATAGAATCACTGATTGCCTAAAGGCAATAAGATCTGGGTCAAATATTTTTTTACGAAGCAAATCGTTCATTTTCCGCAAACGAACTGACTTTACAAGCACACGTTTTGCGTTGCCCTCATTTCTTGTACCATAATACAAATTTTATACGCCTTCGGCAATTGCGATATATTAATAAATCGTGAAATTTTCAAATACGTTAGAGAAAATAAATGGAAAATTGTAAAATAAGCATATTGTAATGAGCAATAATGGGGAAGAGTTTCCTCAAAGACACTCGTGTATTCGTGACAATATGGGCATTTTACAATTTTTTAGAAGGACATTTAAACTGCCTTTTATTACTTAATCAGAATTTATATGAGTGTCCTCAAACGCATGAGTGTCTTGCTCGAGGACACTCATAGATATTTCGTTTCTGTAATAAAATATAATCAAAATGTCGTTGTAAAAAGTGGAAAAAAGAATCCTCGCCAAATCGCGCTTATTCGGTATCGACGTGAACTCAACAAATAATAGATAATTGAAAAAATCTGGTCGATCAACTCTCGATAATGTTTCACAAATCAGTGGATTTTCGATATGTTAGAGAGAATAATATAAAAACTGAAAAATATACGGGGTATATAATAATATACACCGATCGGGCCACCTTTTACCACGATTATCGTCGATGTAGTTGATTATTTTTTTATTCATTTACCCCAATGGTTGGAGTATGCTTCATTTTGCTCAAATGTTTGGTCGCATATTTCGCAGACTCACCAATTTCTAAAAACTTTCGAATGTACGTATCTTCTTGGATATAAGTCGTATCACAAAGTAACCGACATAAAAGTTTTTCATTTTGAAGCATACTTTTATGTAAATTTATTTAAAAAATCAATGCTTCAGAGGAGTTGAAGAATTTTTAAATAAATTTGCATAAAAGTATACTTCGAAATGAAAAACTTTTATATACATTTTTTTACGATACGACTTATATCCAAGAAGTTACTTGCATTCGAAAGTTTTTAAATGCAATTTTTAGAAATTGATAAGCGCGCCAAATATGCGATGACAAATTTGAAAAAAATAGGGCATGCTCCATATATTGGGGCGAATGACTAAAAAAATAATCAACTATATCGACGATGGTCGTGGTAAAAGGTGTTCCGATCGGTGTATACAAATTATAAAGGCACAGGTGTATTTGAAGGACACTCTTCCCTATTATTGCTCATGACAATATGAGAATTTCATAATTTTTACTCATAGATATTCTGATTTTGTAATAAAAGTTAGTTAAAATGTACGTCTAAACAAAATAGAAAAATAACCACCTCACCAAATCGCGTTTATTCATTGTCAACGTTATCTGAAAGTCATGAGTAATTGAACAAAATTTGATCGATCAACTCTCGATGATGTTTTACAAATCGGTGGATTTTCAAATGTGTTACAGAAAATAAAATAAAAATTGTAAAATACACACAAATCGTAAAGACAGACGTGTCTGTGAAGGACACTCTTTCCTATTATTGCTCATGACAATATGGGCATTTTATAATTTTGAATCATAGATATTCTCATTCTATAATGAAAGGTAATTAAAATGCCTTCTGAAGAACATAGACAAATGATCACTTCCCCTCGACACGTTTATTCATTACCGCGTTAAACGGAAAATAATGGTTTATTGAAAAAATTTGGTCGATAATGTTTAAAATAATAGTCGATACTTACCATCCTTCTTGTAGAACACGACCTCGAGCTTGAGTTCAGATTTGCTCTCGAGGCTCTTGGATATCAACGCCTTGTCCTCCTCTGTGGTTTCTGGCCCGTAGAGGAATTTGCAAGCGCAACCCTTCTGCATAATTTGCGCTCTTGCATGGCCTGTCAGCTCGCAAAACCCGTCTGAGCAATAGACGATCGGGTAGATCGTCGGGACTTGCGCATTTCCCAAGACAAAGTTGCTGTCTGTAATCATATTAAATTTGTCGCTTTTTATTTAAATTGTAATTACACAATCTGCAAAGTAAAAAAAATTATGTATAAAATCGGAATGCCAGATTTCGATAGAACAACTCCAATTGTGTTAACTCGATAGAAATGTTGTATATTTTACGGATTTTGTTAGTCAAATTTGAAAAGTAATACAATGATTGTGTGAATTCAAGAAAATGTAAATATAAATCACAGCAAACAAAAATATCAGATTAACAAAAAGTATTCTGTTAAGGAGGCGGAGTCAGGTCAAAAATTAAAAAAAATCGATTTTTTTTTCTGTGAAAACATTCATTTCCATGTCATCTATCTATTAGTAAAGTTATAAGCCGAAATTCGCAAAAATGGCCAAGTTTCTACGGTACCATTCATATTTAATTTTCTCAAAAGTCGTAAAAAATTACCAGAATATAATATTTGAATTTTAAATTGTTTTATTTATTTATTATTGTTATATTCAGACATTATGGCCGATTTTTTGTTCACACAAAATAATTAAGGGTGTTGAAAAAATAAAAAAATATATATATATATATTTTTTTTTTCTTCGGCAGTTTCGTTTAGTTAAGTATAACCCCTGAACCTGCAAAATCTTAGACATGATGCCGAAAAAATGGCCGGTTTCTGCAATATACCTGCTTTTTTATGATTTTTTTTTCCATATAATAAAAAGTTTATTACGTATTTGTAAATAAATTTTTATTTGTTTATCATTTTTTAAACCAGTTAGTGACACGCGATATAAATTATGCGATGACAGTGTGATGTCTCCAACGCAATACGTAACACTTACATTATATTCGAATTCGCGCGAATAATGGGACATGCAGTGTGATATCTTAGCGCGTATTGCATGCGCAGCGTGTTACTGTCGCGAAAAGTTACTTCTGCTACACTCGAGACGCATAACCTCGAATTGACGTTTTTATTTTTCGTTCATATTATGCCATTAGTTTGGTTCCGTTAGCCACAAATTATCATTTGTTATGAAGTGATGATTTAATGTTTGTGCAGCACATTTGTGAATGTGTCAACACCGTATAAATTTTCAGTGATGTTATCAATAAAAGTGAACATCTCCATATTATTTACAGGTTTTGTTCAAATTATGCATTCATTTACTTTTTTATTTGTAAAAAAAAATTTATTAATAACATTATTAATAATATTCTGTAATCTGACTTGCAAATAATATTTTTATTTTGTTCATTAAAGGTACTAAGGTGCCCCAAAGATGAAAGCAGCATAAACATTTTTATTTGAGTGATAAACTTTAGATGCCATTAGCCGAAACTTGATTCTAAACCTATTCTGCGCGTGATTCAGACCAAACTACTAGGCAGATTGGGCTGGTTGACGTCTTATTTTCTTCTTTATGAAAAGATACACCGGCTAAATGGAGCAAATGTTAATAAAAGGTAATATTTTTTGAGTGACATAATTATTACTAAATAAATTTTATGCTATTTTCTAAATCAGTGACTAACTTTGCTTTCAGAATGAAAAAAAAATAGTTTGCTCCATTTAGCCGGTGTATCTTTTTATGAAAAAGAAAAATGAGACATCAACTAGCCCAATCTGCCTAGCAGTTTGGTCTGAATCACGCGCAGAGTGAAAAACCTAAGAACTTTGCTTAAGATAATATTGAAAGGCATACGCAAATCAGAAGGCCGTAAAAAATCCCTTCATCGAGTACCAACAATATAGTTCATTGGTCATTTTTATATGCAAGAGAATTTGGATGATATTGAATTTACAAATTTAATTATTTTGACCTGACTCCCTCCCCTTAAACAGAAGTCCCACGAATTTTGTGTAATTATGACACATTTTAATGTGGATAAATGAATTCCTCCGAGCAATAACCGATCTTATAAAGCGTCGGGACTTGCGCATTTCATAAAGCATAATTTCTGTCTGTAATCATATTAAATTTGTCGCTTTGAGTTTACAATGTAATTACTCAATGTATAAATAACGGTACAAAAGGGGATCGTTGATGTAATTTATTATTTCGATGCTTTTAGCTGCTCGATCGGTCTTGTTTCATTTTTCAACATGCGGCAGCAGGTGTAAAACACGACAATACGATCATCATAAGCACCAGCGAATATACGCCCTTTATTAAACTCGCTCGTGGCATATAGTTGGATGCTTTTGACGTCACTTTCCCTGTAAGCGCCCTTAATGACCATGAACACTACGAAGCTGTGTTCCAATCGATACTATTTTTAAATTCAATACTGTTCAGCCATTATGCCATTCGCTGATGTATTCCTGAAGCACGGAAATTTATACCATCACTGCACTCGAAGATAACTGCATAAAAATGTTGTAGCTTCACAAACGTTCTGTTGTCCTTTGATATCTATACTTAGAGGCGATCGCAGTGTTATACCGATCGATGCCATTTCGCATCGTGGAATGAAGAGAGCTATTGAGTTTGTTATTGTGGGCTTACTGAATCAACAGATATGCTTCCGTAGTCGAGTGAGTTGCCAGCTATAGAAAACTGAAACTTTAAACACAATTTAAGAAATGGATAAAACTTTTCCTTCCGCCTTGCTGAGATTTTATCAGTAAGTTGAAGCTCCGTTTTGATAAAATATTATGATTGTTTCCGTCTGTTGATGTTTTTGATATTTTCTTGTAAATAATATTCATATTAGCAAAAGTATTGGAATGTTAGATCGTTAATACTATTTTTAGAGACGTAGGAGAGATTGAGTCATAATGAGTCGAGTAGTGCATGAAATAAAAAAAGTTGATAAAGAGAACCTTGCCCATTGCTTCCTAATTGTTTTGATCGATCATCCACAAAGCCTGATGAAATACTTTTCTCAATGTTGGCTTCCTCATGGAGGAAGCTGTGTGGGTGACTAGCTAAAAGAATGAGAAAACAATTTGAAAGGTTGTACCTTCCAACTTTAGGTCTTATTTTTAGCACGGAAATGCGACTTTGCTAATTTTTGCTTCTTCATAGACGATGCTTTGTGTTTATCAACTCAATTTTTTTTCAACATTTTCATGTTAGGATTGTCAGAACTGTTCAAAACGTCGAGAAAAGTGATATAGAAAAAATACCCGTATGTATGTAGGTATATGTATGTATGTGTGTATATATTCTACTTTGAAAATTCACTTGTCTATAACTCAATAACCATTCTATCAATTAGGCTGAAATTTATACTCAATAATATACACTATTATGTATTATAGTGTCTAGATAAGAAATAGACACTAGTGAAGTAGCAGCCCGTCTTTAATTGTTGCAATTATTGACAAAATGTATGTAGGAATTTAGATATTATGTCTTTTTTAATTAAAAAAGACGTTAATGCTCTAACTTTCATAAAATTTACGATATTTTCTTAAATAATTTTATATAAGGGCAGGTACATTTAATGTTGTTTGGTATTGAATTTGACCGGAATCAGATAAGCGGTTCGAGTATTATATAGTTTTTAAAGTTTTAAAAATTTAACGTTATTGCATTAATTTTCATAAAACTTGAGGAAGTGATTTCAAATTTTCGACGTTAACGGAATAATATTAGGTGATGGTAGATACATAATTGAGTAGAGATCGGTTTTCGTTATTATTTCTTGACGACAAAAGTTTCGCCAGTCTTCAGTTTTTTTAATTTATGAAAAACAAGGATGCAAAGTCGAAACTTGCATATTGCTACCTCATGATTTTTCACTTTTTGCAAATCTTCAACCATATGTAAGTTTCAACTTTACATCCTTGTTGTTCTGTCTTATTGTATTCTGACAATAATGAGTATCAACCATTTTCTAATTCCATCTCATTTATTATTTCGCACCGAGCTACCGAAACAGCGTTTTATAAAATATAAAACGCGTTTAAATAGAAACCTGCTGATTTGTTGATTTTATGTCTTGTTCCCTGACCCTCATTTATACTGTAACATTTCAATTCCTTTACTAACACCTTGCGAGTCTGAGCTTCTAAATGTCGATTTGCGAGTCGAGGCAACCATAATCCATTTCGGTAACCCATTGGCCTATGGTCAGAAGCTGAGGCACTGAAGGGTCTGCCAGGGATGGCAGACAGAAGAAATCGCCCAACTGGAATAGGGTTAAAACACCTACTGCTTTAAAATAAAAATGAGAGGCCTACCATCTCAGTCGATCCCAATGGCACTAAGGCTATTACGGTATTTCCATTACCAGTTTCCTTCCTTCTAACTTTTGTCTCTATACATTTCTACCGTGTCAGGACTCCTCCCTAAGTCAGAACGCGAGTGATGGTCCTGAATCTTCGAAGTCGGATTAGATTATGTCATCTCTGCCTATACCTTTTTTCGGAGCCCCTGTCTTAAGCTGTTTTCCCCATTCCCGAGTCAATACTTAGTGATTAACTCCCACTTTTATTCTCTAACTTGGGAGAGTGTGTACTTAGTTCAACCCCATATAAACACGTGGGGGGGGGGAGGTTCGATATTAAGTATACCGCACATATGGCACCCGGATTTTCAGATGTACCGTTTTATACACGAGAAAATGGGACTGGTTGGTACAACCAAGTTATTGGTTAAATATGCGTCAGACGATTAAGGGAGACTGGACACCAGAAAAAACAGAATTGTTCGGGCCAATCTCGAACTTGGTTGTCGTAATCAATAACTTGCTTCGCCTAAGCATTTAATCATCTGGTGTATCCCTCGGTTGTCCCAACTAACCTTTTTATTCCATATAGGAAGAATTTGTACGGTACTGAACTAGCGCGATAGTCACGGAATGGCCATTGCGAAACCTAAAGTTTGAAGCCCCAGGCGGTGACACTCGCTATTCTCTACGCCAGTAAGCATGCACCGTTAAAATTTATGCGGGTGCAAGCCAAAGCACCTGGAGAATACAAAACAAACATTTGCAAGCGGTTGGAAGCAGTTGCTGTAATAAGTTTGATGGACGCAGCAAACATGCCTCCAAGGATTATAAAATTTGTTCTCGTAACTAAACATTTATATTTGTTGGTATCTCCCGCGAGATTCGACGGCTCACCATAGCATTACAGAAAAGTAAAATAAAAAATAGTATATTTGAGACAACCAACAAATTGGTTCACTCAATCAATCGGTTGGTAAGACAATTGATTAGGGAAGATTTCCAATTAATTGGAACTGAAACATTTCGATAATTTGGCCCTGCCGAACTTAGGATTTTTTAGATCCTCTTCTTCCGTACGGAAGGAACAGAGTTCGAGCTCTGGACCGGCGGAGGTTGTGTCGAGGAGAGGGATGGGTTCGTGAACACTCCGATGTCTCGTCAAAGCAGGACTGCATCAGTCTCCCGTCTTGACGAAACCGATTTACGTGACGCACACCCGTAAGGGGAAGGCAGAATGTTTCCACCACTTTTGCAATTCGGGGACGCGAATCAACCCGACGTTCAAAAGTACTTTTTTCCCCGTGAGCCTTCTATGCTCAGAGACACCTTTCCAGACTATGTCTGTACTCGGTACTTACGCATACTAATACTAGGTAAAATTTACACGAGTTCTCATTAGGGATTGCTGCGTGTAAGAGGTGTGGTCGAATCTTTGGAGGAAAAGAATGGGATCCGGAGAGATATTTGGCTTGAGTCTAAATAACCGCCACGGCTGCGCTTCGCTTGCGCGAAACTCGGCCGGAATTGGCCAAATACCAAAATCTGGCCGGGGGTAGGGACGTCGCGTTACAGTACACTCATAAAATTTTTGATAGTTCTGGCAACTACAAAGTGACAACTATTCTTTTTTTATCTATTCGATTTTGTAGTTATTAAAAAACGGTTCCAACTATATTCTATAGTTGCGACGACGATTTTATGGTTATTGTAATTTTAAAAACATAGACTTCAAATGGACTGCTGTCACTTTATAGTTACCGTCGGCAGAATTTCCTCTGAGAGTAGACATAACTGATCAATAGCTTCAACAAAAAATCGATCATTTGAACAAATAATTAACTATTTTTTTATCAACTAATTAATTTGCTCACCTGATCAGTTGGACGGATATTATAATAAATTAGTTGTACGATGAACAAACGACCCAGTTAATGGTCAATTAAACTGATTACTTAAACTGTCCAAATCGACTTTTCAAACATATTTCAGTTGCCTATGTTAATTTTGACAGCTAAACGTTTTTCTGCATGCATCTTTTTTGTTAGCCAAGTGCCCACTTGAGAGTTTTGTACACTGAGAATATTGAACAGCTCTGCCGACCAAATATCTGGCTGCTAGAGCTGTATTGGAGTCTGTCGGCACAACAGAGTTACTGTCTAGTCCCAACATCTGAACCTGGGGTGGGACTCCGAGTTTTTCACTACTATGTCGACAATGGAATGGTCGGATGCACGAGTGAAACTGACGCTGTTGTGCCGAGAATTCGAGATTGCGCAGCCAACTTCAAATGCGATGACAGTGCGTGAGCGAAACATAACCTTATTCATAGTATTATAAAAGGTTATGAAATATAATAAATTGTCCAGTGATAGTGTAAAACATGAAAAATGAACTGAACATGGAGAAAGACGCGGCGAAAAGTAGATTGTTATTATATTTCATAACCTTTTATAATATTATGAATAAAGTTATGTTTCTTAAACTGATTTGAAGTTGGCTGCGCAATCTCGAATTCTCAACACAACAGTGTCAATGTCACTCGTGCACGGAAAGAAATGTTTGGTTGTGTGAACTACGCTTTCAATTTGCTGTACACAATATCTAAAAAATTAGTTGCCTCAACCATATCGAATAGTAACCTCAACTATTCACGATTAGTTCTCGCGAGATAAGTTAGGTTAACCAATTCAATCGTTGGTACTACCACTCGAATAGTTGGGACTACCATTCGAATCGTCGGTATTACCATTCGAATCGTTGGCACTACCATTTGCGCTGTAAGGGAAATAGAATAATCGATTGTTTGTGTCAACTTATTTCTTGGTTATGACAACTAATCTTTTTTTTCAATGTGCGTCCGTCGGTTGCGTTGTCGACACAGTAGTGAAAAACTCGGAGTCTTATCCCTCTCCGCTTGCAGGAGTGAATCGGTATAGCTGTGGGGACTGAATGATGTCTAACTTCAAGCAGCCATGCAGGTCACGCATGAATCTAGCATACGCATCACTCTCTCCTAACGAAATTTCTCCAGTAACTAAAGCATATCGTTCTGAGTAATAACTCGCATGGTTGTAGTAACAAGTACATGGCCAGCAAAATGATATTGCTGTTATAGAAATACGCGATGCTCATGCAACTGTTTTCATAGCTATAATAAGAAATATGGATGTAGCAATACTTCGTTCTCTTGTCAGAGCCGTTCATTGTTCTCAGTATAGTTCAGATTTTCATATATGTGTCAATATAATTGTTGTCGAGCCCTTAAGTACAGATTAGCTTTATTCAGAAACTGGTTCTTTCCGCTATCTAAAGCTTAAGCCGGAAGCTTTTTTTTCCTCGTGTATAATTTTTCTTCAAAAGTGTTTTAATTTTCTGCGTAAATCTCATAAAAATTAAAGCAGGTTTCAACTCCCGTCGTGCAAAAATAAAAAATGAATAACCCGAGGCGTTCCTTCCTGGGCTGGAGCTCACCACAAATTTACGTATACTCTCGCGACGAAGGATCCTATGGTAAAATGAAGAAGAATTACCTCACCTTGTCTGAGTTAGCCCCCGTTTTTCAGCGCAGCTGAATCACATCACTTGATGAAGTGAAATGCGTAGAGCGACCATAAAAAAAATTAGATCATACCGCGATGTTATGAGAACTATTCCAGAGCTTATAAATTTACTTCAGGTACACCGAGAAAAAAAGTATCATTGATAACCAAGAAATGGGTGGACTGCGTTTTTTTCGTTGATTTCAAGGAAATATTTCTTTGTTTTTAATGAAATTTTTTATTTGAATTTCAAACAGAACATTGAATTGATTCGAAGAAACGGTTTCATAAGAACTAATTCATTACACACTACAATCTTTGAAATTTCGAAAATTCAAAGAGCATATAATATTAACTTAAATATATTATTTTATTGACGATAAAGAAATGTTTCATAGGACAATATTTTAAAGAGATTTCGTTTAATCACAGAAACTTTTTCTCTCGGTCTACACAAACGAATTCTTTGAGAGGACATTTTTAATGTAACGAGTAAATGAAATGAGCGTCTAGAGTAGAAGGTTGATGAACTCACAATCAGTCAAAACTCAGATGATATAATTAGTTACTCTCTATATATATATATATATATATATACTTCGGCAATTCAACTCACGGCAGAGTTCCAAAGAACCAATGGTCTTTTTAAACACTCAGGAGCGAATTATATCGGACTTCTCTCAATTTTTTTTCTCATCAACTTTTGAATCTGGCACTCCCTTTGAAAAGCCAAACGTAATTACAAACTTCACCATAATTTTTATGAGCTGACTGTGGCTCTTGCGGCTGGGAATTAAAAAAATCCTTGTTCAATTTCACTCTCGTTATATCCGATGCTAACCGGAAAAGCCGGGAAACGAGAATCAGCTCATCCACGGAGTCGTTGAAGCAAGACTTTAATCCTGTATATGAGGACCGAGCGTTCACGCGTATTTTCATCGGCAGCTAAAAGCGAGGTAAACGTTACTTTAATGCGAAGTGCATCGAGTTGAGCGTGCAAAGCTCTGACAAAGGCTAATGGATAGACCGTTCCACCCACGAAAGTACACGAAGCGCTCGAGTGACTTCTGCCCACCGAAATTTGCCTGTAAAGGGGTACAAACCTCCATAGGAGTTAACCCTCTGACCTCTCGACTTCAATAGTGTATTCTGTTCATCATGAATACGAATTGGGTGTTAGCAAAGCTGCGTTTATCTACGGAGTAGAAAAGCTGATACTATAAATGCATCAGTTTATCTATCACAAAATTAAAGCTTCTGTAGTTAGTCAAAGTTTTGAAGCTTCTCCGCTTCGCTGACGGGGAAACTCATTTAAGGAGATATCAACGGCAGAGTCAGGAATATCGCGTACGACCATTTTTAATTTGTTTTGTATACATATTTTTTTAGGAAAATTCGTGCAAATGAAGATGGATCTGCATTCAAGAAATACTAATTAATGTAGAAAAAATGTATAGCAGTAAATTCACAGAAAAATTAGTCAGTTTATTATAATAATCAATGAGCCATATTATACGCCGTTTTTTAGAATTCAAATTTGTCAATTTATTTCGTTGTTGACGATAGATAGTTAATTGTGTATCTTTATAGATACTTTATAAACTTACCAGTGAACATTCGTAATAATATTCAACACTTACAAATAACAGTAATTAATTTATGACAAAATTAAGTTGAAAAATTAACTTAACTTTTTTCCCAATTGAGAAATAAAATGGAATAAATTACGCAGCGCATTTGCAAAAAGTCCTTAAAGAAACAAAATAAGCAGCAAACAAAAAAATCTAACATTGATGAGTTACGGAATCGAATAAATTCATCTTTGAATTAACATCAGGAGTGACAGATCGTCTTAATGTGACTTCTTCCTTCAGGTGATAAGAAAAAATAAATATTTCAGAAGTATTCAAACTCTTGGCACGAAAGCAGAACTTCGGCTTTCTTTTTTTTCTTTTTTGTAAATTTTGCAGATGCGAACTTTGAAGGGGTTTTCGTTTCGTGAGCGAAATTATGTAAAATGAAAGAAATTAGAATGAAATATAGCGCCGAGTTTTGGGGTACATCGGATATGCGCGTGGGATGCTCGAAGTCGTTTACCTTTGAAACTTTTCAACGCGACAGCTCTCGCAAAAGAAGAAGGGAATACTTTGAAAGTAATATTGGCTTCATCTTGGGAACGAGACGTTCTCAGCTCGTTCCGTTCAATAAATCTAATTTATCCAATATTTTACTTGCTTATATTTTCTTAAATAAAAATAGAATTATTCTAATTTCACAGAACATTGTTCGTCATTTCTACAAAATACAGCTGCAAAGTAGAACTTTGCAAATTGCTTCCTCATTATTTGTTTGTTTGATAGTTGTCCATATGTGAGCCGAATATAAGCTAAATCTGTAAAAAAAATCTTATTTTTTTAAATCGATATTTACGGACATATTGACCGTTCCTTTGACTAAATGCATCATTGATAATCAATAATGATAAAATCACATCGAAACTTGCCGCCGGATATCGCAGAACTTACAGGAGTTGAAGTATTTACAAACATATGAAAAAAATGAAATGGCACCAAAATTGGATTGGCCCAAATTTGGCACCAATCATGTTTTAATTTTACTCCATTTATGTACAAAATGTCAGCCCGATATCTCTTAATTTACGAAAGTTGTAGCGTGTGAAGTATTTTTTCAAACTTTCACAAGGTTGTCAAATTTGAATTTCCCAATCGACTAGCGCTAATTACAATCGCCGAGTATCGAAAGCCCACTTCCGTACCAAATATGAAGAATTTACATAGAAAATTATGATACTATTCGTGCTTATAAGGAAATCTGCTTGTAAGTCCCCAGATGAGGTTTCGAGTGAGTGTCGGAACGACAGTGTCGGCCGACGTGGGAACGCAAGTGAATTTAATATAAAAAACGATATGAGATTTACGAAACCGGTATATGAATTCCATATTAATATACTTTTATTGTAAATTTAAGAATAGTATGAGAATTCTCCGATACTGATATTTGAAAATTACAGTACGTGTGTATTGTAATCTTCATTTTAATATACAAATATTGTATTTGTCAATGACGAATGCATCTGAAAATTAATATACGGTATATGCATCCGAGCTTAATATACGGTATATTAATTTAAAAAAAACTTTTTACAGTGTGTCGCTAAGGTCGATGTAGCGTCGGCATCATGTCGAATTGATGACAACGACAGGGCATTTGTAAACGACGATCGCCCATACTGGGTGCTGGTGCTGAGCCGAAATTGAATAAAATATATTAAAAATTAATTTTTAAAAATAAATTATCGATCTGCGCAGCCGTCCAATGCTTTTTAATCATTCAAACCTGTTTTTTAATGGATTTTTCACCACTATGTTTTGGAAATACTAGAATATATTTTTCTGACGGTGATAGGGCTCGAACCTGCAACCTTGGAATTAGTAGTCCACGATTTTACCCACTCTGTTATCCTCATTTGGAAAATTTAGTGTTAAATTGTGTATATAAATCACTTGTCTGTATTACTTCATTAATACCGTATACAGTCTTAACGGTGTTATGATGGCATAACAGTTTTTGGAAGTTCATTGCAAAAATAAAATAATAGTGAAAAATAATGAAAATTATTTAACTCAATAAATTGAGTTATATACAATGATTTCGCCTTTTTCAATTAGAAACGATGGAATTGCTTAATATTCCTTCATCAATTACGAAAAATGTTCTAAGTTTTATTATTTTATTAATTTTAATCCTTCTTTAGATCATTATTTTGACGGAATGTCGACTACCAGTACTAAACCGATATTGCCGCGAAACGTAAATTTATGGTTAACGCGTCAGCGTCAGTAAAATGTTGGCAGCCAACGTCACCAACGTCTGCGGACCATCGTCGTGCCAGCTACGGAGCCCAATGTCCGCACAGTTATGGATTGAAGGTTCGATTGACGCTGGGCCGTAGTCGGGTTCTGATTGTCGGCTGTCCACTTGCTGCCGACATACCGCCGAGTATCGGAAATACTCCACGTGTCGAGCAAGCGCACCTGGGTCATTTATTTTCGATAAGTTTACAAAGTAGTTTTCTTATTTACGGAAAATGAATGCACAGTAAAAAAAACAAATAAAAGAAGTGTACTGCATATTATTGAAAAATGGCATTAATTAAAGAAATTTTTATCAACGCATTTTTGCCGGTAGCTATCAAATAATTTGTTAGTAATGTGACGCGTATTTTTTTGTTGCGTCCCAAAAGGTTCGATTTCTTTAAGGATATCGAGCGGTCTCTCGCGCGCACGGTGCTCTTCGGCCACTACTCGTGCATTCCACTAGGCTAGACCATAGAAAACCAAATATTTTACTAATTTCTAGGAATTATTTTTTTGTATTTTTTTTTATGTCAACACCGAGGGAACGAGAGAGGAGAGTGGAGCTGTTACTAATTGTCGCCTCTAAACAGCATTTTGACATGGAATTTCCACAGGGTACCCCCACCACTCCGTTACGTCACACGATATCGATGACAGGACCTTCCACACCTCGAGCTTCTACTAATCATCTAGTTTGAGAATCTAATTGAAAAATCTACATATAATTGGCCGAATGTTTAACCGAACCTTTAGCGTAATACTTTGAGAACTAGGTACCTGTTTAAGTAACCTGCGAAAAGGTTTTACAAGCGCATTAATATCGGCGAGTACAAGCGAGCGAGTTTCGATTACTTTCGACTATCGAGAAATTCGAGGCAGACGTTGACGCGCGTCAAGAATAAGCGTTAAGGGCCGAATAATAGAACGAAGTGGGGACGATAGCTCGCGAGCGTGCGAATTTTGGGAAACAATTTTGTCTTTGGTACGACGTCGAACAGTCCGGGTGTGCGAGAGAGGGACCTGCTAGTACCTTGGTGTCGAGAACGACCGGCGACTTCGTATCGGTAAGCTCTCCTTCAATCGTAATCTTGGACTCGATAAATAACATCTCTTGAGCTATTGTAATAGTCGGTACTTTTTTCGAGTCGGTGGGCGGCCTGTTAGGATATTTTTTTTTGGGTACCTCGGACATAATCGCGATAGATTCGCTTCCATTGGAAAATTCAAGTTTTAGTTTCCGTGTGTTCTTAGTTTTCCGGGAAATTTTCTGACTGCCGTATTCGAGTGTATTGCGTGTCCAGCTACGGCTGTGTCACCTTGCCTATCTCGTGGTGGTCAAAATTAGATTTCACAAGAATTAATATACGAATGCTTGAGTAGCAGTACCGAAGACCATAATTTTAAGTGTTGTGTCGGTACCAAGTGCGAGAATTTCGGGTACCGGATAGCGAAAATTAGAAGTGCGTGAAGTGTTATTGTGTACTGTTAACTGTAATGAGAAAAATTGCGTTCACTCCCCCAAATTCTCACACTATAGTGCACCGCATCGTGGCTCGAAGGGTTGCGTGCGATATTTATGTTTTTGTAATCTCCGTGCAGGTGAATCGTGTCCAGCTACGGCTGTGGCACATTATCGAAGCATTGGTGAGAGTAAAAGTTTTTTTTTCGTTTGAGCTGCGCGCGGATTCGTGTGGGGTTGGTTTAGTTTCTCAAGGAAAAATTGGAGGTGCTGCAGGGCTGTGCGTGGGCCTAGGCACCATCCTTTGACCTTAATTTGACGTTTTGACTACTCGGAGGTACTGCGGGGCTGTGCGTTGGCTTAGGTACCGTATTGGGACCTTAATTTGTTATTTTTCTACGTGGTGCTGCGGGGCTGTGCGTTGGCCTAGGTACCATTTTGTTATTGTTGTTTGGTTTTAAGATAGTAGGGAAAGTAGGGTATTTCATGCGCTTCGGACCTCTCGGTACCGTTGCGGTTATTGCGTATTTAGAAAATCTCGGCGGTGAATTTAGTAGCCGTCGTGGATTTTAGTAGGGAATTCTCTTCTTTGTTCTGTTTGTAATATTTTGTTTCTTTGTTGTTTTTTTTGTTTGGTACCAAAGTTTAATTTCTTAAAATAAACCGAACTGATTTTGGTTACTCTTTAAAATTTGGAGATTCGAATAATTGATTTATTTTGTTCCGTCTTTCGTTTATGTTTTATTTATTCGAGAATTGACTGAACTAAATACGGACCGCCCACTCTACCATAGATCACTGGCTCGCAGTCTAGTCTGGCAAACCAACCCCCTTCGCTAACGTCATCCTTTGGTTTTCATCGCCGCTTCGGCGGCTGGCGCCCTTTCTTTTTATAAATTTCAAAATCAAAGTGCGAAGGGTTAGTGAATGCGAGTAGGGTACCTTTTTCGTTGTTTTTCTCTTCTTTTTTTTGGGAAAATTGCATCACAGTAGTTATGTAACAACGAGAAAAAAATTATTTAACTATAAAAATAGTCTCACTGTCTAACAATAACAATTGGTAATTGGTTATTGCCAGCCCTGTAATGATTTTTCATAGTGCATAAGTGAGAAGTGCTTCTAAATTGATTATAGGTCTGCAAAATGTCGGCCTTCGTTATATCATAATTACTAAATTATACGCAACAATAGAGCAGAATAATACAATTCCAAGCTACACATTAACGGTTTGTATGGCACACATTAAATGTGAAAATGGCAATCTTGATTATGCTTGCTTAGCCTCGTCAGTCACAGTGAGGAATTCCGAGAGGGCTGTAATTTCCTACCCTTTAAAACAAGATAGCTTTGTGAAGTGAGCTTTAGGGGAGAGACGTGAGATATATGTTGCGGGTTTCTTGTTTTGATGTAAATCCCGGCTGCTCGGGACCATCAGTTGCGGCTGTCATACACATCCAGCCCAGAATCATTAATCATGGACAATCTGTTAATCGCTGAAATTAATCTAAGTTGTATTTTGATAATTAAGAAAAAGTTCAGGCGCTCAAGAAAGACCATTTATTAGAGCGTTAATGCCCAAGGTTCCCTTAAAAAAAATTTTGCGAGTGGCGTTTACATTTTGCTTCCTTACCAAGGAAGCAAAAAGTTTCGATTACATGAAATTTTTTTCCCAACATTTTCATGTCAGTATACATTTTAAATGGTCTGAAACCTCGTGAAAATTGTCGTGTGCATGGGTGTTTAAGGAACGAAAGTTTGTATTACCATAATTCTTGAAATACTCGACGGGAATCGCTTAAATTTTAATGCCTTAAACAGTATTGGCCAAAATGAATTTGTTATAAATTACACCAAAATCGCTAGAGATATAAAAATGTTATGACATTTTTAAGATTATGAAAAATGTTCGTCAACGCTCTAACTCGAACAAATGCCGAAAAAATGAGGAGGTGATGTGCGCGGTTCTATTGTGTAACTTTTTTTTGCCAAGGGTAAAAAAACAGTAATGCAAACCATGTTGCTCCACATGGTTTACATTACTGAGTTAGTATTCGATGGAATGTGAGCAAACGACCTTCCAGTTTTCCGGATTTAAAGGAAAAATTCGCCAGTGGTTATTCGCCAACCACGTTCTTTTTATTTTTCTCGTGGTAATTCACGCCTTTCTCTCACTGCACTCCCGCATTTTATTCGCCTATCACGTTCGCATTTGGCTACCCTTTTCTCTGTGTTTTTGCCGCTGATGCTCTGGACTAGCTAGTTGGAGAATGAGAAGGACAGCCACTCTCACTCCTCCTGAGAATTCCATTATACGAGTTTGCATAAAGTAGAGGGGTCGTACGACCTCGCTGTCCTTCGCCCTGGCACGCTGTTGCGGTTTCTCACTGCGCCCGAACAAAGTGGAAGCCGGAAACAAACTTTCTCGATAAGGGCAGATGAGACACGGGTGGCAGACGAAACACGTCTGACGCAAGTTCGTTTGACTGGGGTATGTCCGACAAGAGTATATATGACACAAGTATGCCCGACACAATTATGTTTGAAATAAGTATATCTGACACAAGTATATCCAATACGAGTATGTCCTATTCGATTGTACCCGACACGAGTATGTCCGACATGAATATATCCGATCCGAAAATGTCCGATATAAATATGTCTGACATGAATAATCTGTTTGACATAAATAATATTTCTGACACGAGAGGGTTGAAAAATTCGTTGAAATAAGATTGGAATCTGCTGCATCTGCTGGGTCGCCAGGAGCTATTTTGTTTCATCGAAAAATTCATCGAGACACTGCGCTATAGGATCAGAACAAAAAAACTGGTATTTGCAACTAAGTAAATAAATATTATAAGTAGTTAGTTAAAAATATACCTGAAGATAATATTCAAGTTACAGAAGTCAGTGTTGACTGTTAGTACTGGTCGAATGCGTTTAATGAAAATGAAAACAGAAAACTATCGATGAGTACCACTGAGCATTGTCGAGGGACTCGAAATTTATGCTAATTTCAAGGGAATATTCCCCCTATTTATCCATGACAGTTGTCGAGCTTACTGAAGTGCGCGGCGAAATGTGGAGAATGTCGAGAATTACCTTTAACAAGCCAAGAAACGCAGTTCTCTCGGTAATTGAGGAGCGTGGTAACAAGCAGCGAGCATGACACGACATATTTATCAGGTGCTACAGTATGAAAACTGCGACGGGTTACATTTCCTCAAACAAATTTATCACCGAATTAAAGTGTATATCGAACAGTCTCTTTATGACAGAAAAATAATTAGAAGTTTCACAGAGAGGTTGGGCGCTATTTTTTTTTTTTTTTTGCAATGCTGCGAAGAACGTGAATGGATCGAATACATATATATTTATAGGAGTCAAATGAAAATCATCCATCGGACGCATAGCCTGATGCTGTCGTGACTTTAAAAGTAGTCACGAGGGAAATTAAAATCGATTTTTTTTGCACGAGAACTATTCGTTAGGTTCTGCCATAAATTTCTACTTCAAAATCCTATAAATACAACACGTCCACAAGTTCGCAATAATACCGGTGAATCACTGCGTCAGCACTTATGAATCTCAACGCCGCCAGGAGCAAAAGCTTCTGCTCCTATCGCTGGGATGCCAACTGGTTCCAAGCGATATTGCCACCAGTCGTTTAATAATGATCGACGATTCCAGTACAAGGACCTCGTGTTTGCAACGGGATCGCCTGCCCAGCGCACGTGGGTGGAAAACGTTTTTATTGCAGCTTTGCGGACAATAAAGTTTCCGCTTTTCGCGTAAACCTCGTTTTCCGCTTTTCGCGAATTTCTCTTTGAACGCTTTTTCTGCGTAAAACGGCGTGGAAGAATTTTTATTTATTTCTATTTATTTCACGCTTCATTTTATTAGAATATTTTTCTTATTATCGTGACAAACGCTTTGCAGAAAATGGGTCGTTGGAATAGGACTAAATGGAAAGCTCGTTTTCCGGTTATTTGACTTCGGGGTGGTAAACGAGCTGGAGCTCCGCTTACTCACAAGACACACGAAGTGTATATACACAGTCAATGAACCATCGGGCGAAACACTTGGCTACAGTGGCATTAGCTAACGCCTCGGTCGTCGTTAAGTGCGAAACCCTTCTAATAAGCCCCAGCTCCTATTCGCTTCTCGGAGCTTCTGGCACTGCTACTGCTTGAAGCTTTTTCTTCATTTCATCTCAGTTTCACGCTTACACGTTTATTTCTCGTCAAGCCCATTCTCCGCACTTATTTATTTTTGTTCCATTTCTTGGCACGAAAATGTCTTCCTGAACCCTACACACATTTCTATAACCACTCGACCTACAATGTCGTGAAGTGACAGCCATGTCTTAGATAAATTTAGTAGATTCAGAGAAATCTGATTGATTTGGAGAAATCCGGTAGATTCAAAGTAATCCGATAGATTCAGGAAAATCTGGTAGATTCAGAAAAGTCTGGTACATTCAGAAAAATCTGGCGCATTCAGAGAAACCTGGTAGATTCAGAGAAATCTGGTAGATTCAGAGAAATCTGGTAGATTCAGAGAAATCTGGTAGATCAGAGAAATCTGGTAGATTCAGAGAAATCTGGTAGATTCAGAGAAATCTGGTAGATTCAGAGAAATCTGGTAGATTCAGAGAAATCTGGTAGATTCAGAGAAATCTGGTAGATTCAGAGAAATTTGGTAGATTTGTCTAGTACAAATACAACAAATTTACGAATTAGATTTTTAAGAGTATAAAACAGAAGAATATCATTTTTTTTTCAATTTATATTTTCACCCTGTCCTGTTAGTCATTGATTTAATATATCGTAAAGATCTTACGTTGTGAAACAATATATATATATATGATGCTTGGGCGCGAAGGATACCAACGGCACATCGTCCGACAGAGTAAGATCGATCGAGAGACCATCGGTCTACTGACCACGTAATCCATCCAGACATTTATTAACTGATTCCAATTACAGACGGGTAATTGGAAAAATCATTTAACCATCGCACATCGCAGATACCCGCCGCCCACTTTCTTTTTGTTTTATACCTTAAGCACTTTTATATTGAACGAAGCATTTAGCCGTTGCTACAAAGAAATTCTCACAGTTACAGAGGAACTTGGAGGAAGAATGTAGTAAAGTATACAGTATATTCTGTGAGTTTCTGATAGCGCAAGACACAATAATCCCCATGGACAAAAAATGTAAGGAATTTCTGAAACTATAATTGATATACAAATATATTCAACTATGAAGGATTAACTATTTGACCAACCCAATTTACTAGTTCACACAGCCAATATATCGTTTGGAGCAAATCTCACAAACCAGTTTTTCACAGCAGCCAATTCTTTTTTCCGTTGACAGTTTTGACAATTTATACCACGGCAACTATCTTTTTGTCACTATAACTATAAAACAAAATATTTGCAGAAACTTAAAATGAGAATAGCTGTCACTCTATCGTTATCGACATCAGATTTTACTCTGTGTGTACAGTGATGTTATCCCTCTACTAAAAGAATACATACGCAGTTTAATCGCACGGTTGAATTAGGCCCACGCGCGTGCAGATTACAAAGGACACGTGCCACGTTTGATTGCTAAACGTAACGCAACATGCCGATGTACAAACCCACTGCGCTCGAAAAGATCTCACGCTCTTGAGCTCAGCTCGATCCACTTGGACCACGTGCTGGTGCTTACGGCAAACGTGTGATTATAACCACAGAGGGAAACGCGCCTCTATCGGAGATTCGACGATTATGCGACCTTGGTCACTAGTCACGTTCCTATCGTGGATTTCTATTGTTCGACTGCGAGGGTTCGTTGCTGAGACCCTTTACCTTCACCCTTTTCCATGATAAATCCGCACACACGACATTTTCCCAGATCCACTACAATTTTCGATTCTAGTTTTATTGCGGTCTGAACTAAACGCATTCACGTAGTTGAAATATCTTCAAGTTTGTTCTATAACCCTTTGTGTCACGATAGGGCAATGCTTGCCCCACTTCACGCTCAGTTTTTAATTGTTTACACTAATTTCTTAATCTTGAATACCGATTTCTTCACTCTACTAAAAAAAATGTATGCCTCAGAGGGTTAAAATTTGGAACTGGGGCAATCATTACATTAAAATAGAAAGTGTTCTCACCCCTAAACATGGGCCGTGAATTACTTATACAATAAGATTTTTACATCTGTTTCAGCAATTTCGTAGCACACTTAATTTCACAAGTTTAAATACACTATACCTGGAATTGAACTTTGTGTGAGAATCAATCTCTGTTGATTGGTTTTGAATAGTTAACCAAATAGTCGCGTCTCTCCATAATTGCTTTTAGTATTAGTATTGTATACAACCAATCAAGTTTCCAATGTTATTTCAGGCTAGCAGATTGGTAATGGGAGTTAACTTTTTAGTAATATCAACTAAGTATACTTGAAAAAAGTAACCAAAGGTTAATGCCAACATTAGGAAACATCCGAAGTTGAACGGAAAACCCTTCAAACACCCTTCATTAAATCAAAATAGATCAAATGTACCACTTTAGAAGGTATATACAAAGATCTAAGAACCTCATCACAGTCTGTAGAGAACCTAATTGAAGGTCCAAAGATCACTCCAAGTGGGTAGTATCTGCCATTTCCGGAGGTTCTGCGGAGGTTCATGACCAGCGGTACTACCCCATTTAGGTTTCGAAGAGCGTCTACATTTCAACTTCATCCGGATGTTGTCTCAACGATCAATTTTTTTCCCGTGTTATTTGAAAAAGAAACCGTGAGCGGTTAGTACTGAGCATAAAAAAGACCGATCGATAAGGCGGCCGAGCTTTTTCTTGTTTCGCCTCCATTTCCGGCTCGCCAATCTTGGGTAATCGAAAAATATTGTCGACATGTGTACAACATAGCACACATAGCTTCCTTCTCAGTTCGCTAGGCGGAAAAAGTGACTCGGCACCATCCATTGTCATCTGCAAGGCTGTCCAACGAATGAGGACCAACAGTTACCCATGAACTCGAGTGTACACAGACCTCCCGAGGGTTTAGGCTCTCTCTCCACTAAACACACTATCCAAAAAGCTTGGGGACACGGTTGACATGATACCAACACACATTCCGCCCGTCCGTAAATTTGCCAGGTTCCACCGAGAGAAAGGGTACGAAGATTCAACCTCACTCCCCATTAGATGTGGAGAATGTCGAGGATAGGGGTTTTACAAGGTTGTGTATCGGCAAGGAAGTCCACGCCTGGATTCACCTCATTGCGGACACACCCTTGTTGTATATATATGCCTTTTACTAATGTCCGGACTGTGATGGATGCTTACCAGACCTGGAAAAGGTCCCACTTGTTAGATACTCGATCACAAAAACTGCACACGAAGAGGACTTGATGACTCGATTGATTCATTCACTCTAGGACATCAATACAGGATGGAAGAGAGTTGGGACAAAGGACGAGGGTTAAAGATCACAGAGTCACAACACATCCTTTGCTGTAGCAGCTAAACATATGTTGTTACTCTGTGATTATTGGATCCATGGATGCTGTAAGGAGTTTTATTTCAGTCAATAAATGTTTTCGTAACCGGTGTGATTACAACTCTCGCCTTCGGCTCATGCAGCAAACTCACACTCGACGGAAAAACGTTTTTTGTAACACGTGCATGAACAGCGGTGCTTTTCATGGCAGTTTTGCGGGCCGAAAGTGGCTAGTTTCATAGCAATGTTGAAACGATAGGTTGGCGCATGCGCAGTTCGTGATTCCTTCACTTTCGACCCTGCTGTTTCACTTTCGACCCTAGGGTGGAAAGTTGGTAACCTCACTTTTCACTGTTCGTCCCGCAAAACTACCATTTAAAGCACCACTATTCATGCACTTGTTACAAAAAGTATGGTGTGCAACACGGGCCAAAACCGGCGTTTGCGACGCGTGTGATTGCAGCCCTCGCTTCGCTCGGGCGGCAAACCTCACAATCGTCGCAATCGCCAACTTTCGGCCCTGGTTGCACAATATACTATTATCGCATTTTGAATTTGGATAATCTCGACCCGTGCGGAAATCCAACCTCAGTCCCCATTAGGTGTCCCGAGTTAAAATTTGGATCCTCTTCGAAACCTAAACGTGGCAGTCCGCCGAGTAAGTCGAGGGTTATGAACCTCCGTAGAATCTCCGGAAATGGCAGATATTATCCACTTAGAATGAACGGAGAAAACCTTGGTCTAAAATTGATATGTCTGGACCTCCAATTAGGCTCTACAGATTGAGATGAGGTCCTTTTACCCATCTTTGAACCTTTAAAAGTGGCATATTTTTCCCATTTTAATTCAACGAAGGCTGCTTGAAGGGTCTACATTTGACCTCGGGGTGCAGCATGTCGTGGATACGGGTTTTACATGAGTGTGTATCGACACGGACGTTCATCTCTGGATTCACCTCATTATGGAAACTCTCTTGTTGCATATAACTTTAATTAATCTCCGGATTGTGATGGATGCTTATCCATCCCAAAGAAGGTTCCTCTTGTTGGATACTCAATCATAAAAACTGCAAACCCGACGTTTCTACGAAGAGAACTTGATAAATCGATTGATTCATTCACTCCGCAACATCAATGCTCAATGGAAAAGAGTTGAGACGAAGACTGAGGGTTAAAGATCTCTGACCTCTGAAGCATCCTCGACGTCAAGACTTAAGACGTCGTCGTACCTTATCTACCTCTGCAGCTCAGCAGTCTTGATGTAACTATCGGCGGGAAAACTGCTTCATCTACGGAAATATCTTACCGTCGCTGAACCTGTGGATGCTGTAAGGTGCTTACTACAGATTCTGAAGTTGGATAATCTCGACTCGTGGCAGCACGTCTCTCAGTTTGGCGTAGGATAATCTCGGGAAAATCTGAAAGCTGTTGCGTCTCGTATATACATCTAAACAGTTTACCGGCTTGAATATGGGATCAACAAGATTTGTACCATCGTCTACATAATATGGCATAGGATTGAAGTATCGAGGTTTTGATTATATTTCCAGCCAATTTTGTATATAAATCAAGTTCGAACTTTCGATTTAAAATTCAGCTCTGAGTAAATTATTGATGGGGCAGCGAAAATTGTATTCATATCGGCATTCAATGGAACGCTAATTTGTGCCATGGAAATTATCTAATTGCATTAACGGAACTATCTTTTAATAAATATGATAATCAATAATTCTTCTGGTTTTTAAGCGCCCTCTTAATTTCAAGCCCATACAAGATTTTTAAAGATTTATATAGGGGAAATATTTCAAAAGAATTTACGGTCCATCCCTTAACGCACCCCTCATCACTCCGACACTTTAAGGCTACTAAAGGGCGCGTTCATTACTTACAGCGCGTGGCTCATGGACGTACCAAGTTAGAAAGAGTTTGTTCTTCAGGAAAGTGGTCCGCTGGCTGGTACGTGCTTTTTTCATGCAGGAAAGAAACTCACTTTCTCGGTGTTCCAGCTCAGCAGACATCAGCAACCCTCTAAAAATCTCGACCCTGTTGCGTGGCTATATATCTTTGAGCGGCGGACTTTGGAACTGGCGAATGAAACGAAGGCGACCGAGTTCCCAACTGACCTTGAAGCTTGAAACTCTGGTACTACGGTGACTGAAAACTGGTGTGAAAGGTGCTCGACACGTGATGCTGGCGCGCTAACAAGTGCACACTGTGTCTATCTAATTATAGATTAAATTTTCTTTGGAGCGTATGAACAGCCGATAAATCGATAAATCATTGCAACAAGCAGAGGGAGAACGTTTCATTAGTCAACTTTATTATCACCAGACGAGAGACTTCCACGTGCGCTGTACAAAGATTTGCAAAAGCCAGGATACATACGGATGAAGAAGTGTTCGGGGTACGGAGCCTCAACTGGCTTATGTTCCAAATGTAGATTCAATAACTGCTTTATCACATTATATCACAACTACTCACACATACCCTTACGCATACTTATAGACACGTCCAGACAAGATTCAAGGTACAAAAACTAATATACCGATTGACTTTCACGATCAATCGATGTCGTCCAGCTAAAAAAATTTGAAAGGTTTCTAGGTAGATCCCAACTGTGAATTTGGATGTATCAACCAATTACAACAGGTTCACACTGCCAATTAATAATTGACACGGCCAATTTACTGATTAACATGACCACTTAATTAATTGACATAACCAACTAATTGAAAAAACTAATTTACTAGTTCACACAGACAATTTACGAGTTGACAGCTTATTAACTGATAAACATAGCCAAATAACTAGTTGACACAATTAATTTAGTAGTTCACGCGGACAATTTTTCATCTGGAGCACATTTCACTAACTAGTTGCTCGCAGCAGCAAATTCTTTTTTTTCATACACCGATTTGTCAGTTTATATCGTGGCAACCATCTCAGAATAGCTGTAACTATTAAAAAATCGTTGCATAGACTTAAAATTATTAGAAGGGTGCATATCGATAAATCATTGCAACAAATAAGGGGGAACGTTTAATTAGTCAACTTAATTATCGTCAGTCGAGTGACTCCCACGTGTCACGTATAAAGATTCGTAAAAGCCTGGATCCATACGGATGAAAACGTGTTCGGGGTACCGAGCTACTAGTTACTTGATAAAGCTCCCGCGCTGGCAACTGATAAATGAGAGCAAGGAAGCAAGGCATGTATTTCTTTCAGTGGAGAGTAAAACAATGAATTTCCTGCCAAGAAATATGGCTTAGTGTATTACATGCTAGCTATGAACGGACTTCCTGCCGAGGCGCTTTCATATTTCCTCTTCGGAAGTCGATAGCTGACAACTGGGTCATATAGGTTCTCGGTTGCATGATAAAAGATATATCTACTGTCGTTCGATTCATCTTTATTATTGAACTTTTTCTTCTTCTCTCATTGATTTTTTAAATACTGGAATCAAATCTAAGTTTTAACTAAATGTTATAAGCAGTGAATTACTGGGAGCTAATGTGATCACATGTGTAATTAGTGACAACTTTCATTATATGGACCATCCTCCGTCAATTGGGTCACTATAATATCTGAAAAATTTATATGTCTTGCCTGCTTTCTCAATTTTTCTGTAAATGCTGTACATAGTACTTTAGATTATAGAAAATTAAGGGCAAAATAAAAATGTTCGAATTCGTGAAAAAAATTGAATAAAAAGTGGCTCATGTAGTCGTGAATATTTTTTTTATATTGTTACGGTTATAATTTGATAATTTGATGCAATAGTAATTCCTACAGTGATTGAAATGTTTAGTAAACGATAATAATAACCCGTAGATAGTACAATAATTTGACCTAAAATGTAAAAAAATTATGTAAATCATATATATTTATGACTGTACTCTTTATGCTTGAGATTTTTGAATACACATTTTCAGTTATAGATACTGTATTTTTCTCTCAATGCATGGCGCAATGAACCTTTTTTATTATTCACTTGGGCTAACCGGAAATGAAGCAGAAAATAATATCCACGATATGGATATTCTTGTAAGCTCGAGGTCCACTCTAAAGCAGTTTTAGCAATCTATTACGGATTGAAGAAAGTTCAGCACGTGGACAAATTTTTAAACATCGCATTCGTACGTCCGCTTTCACGGTTGGCTACATTGGATAATGAGAGTGAGCCCGGAAGCTCGAGTTTCTCTTGGCATTTGCTAAGAGTGGTACGAGCAGCGTTGTTTTTGTGTGTTGCGCTTTTGCAGCGTCAACATAAAGCTCTGGGTGAGTGTAGATGTACATGAATTATTCAAATATGGAGCTTGCATTGCTGCGCCGACGTTGCACAATTACATTGTTAGATATGAAATTTCGAATAATACGAGATAGCCATCATCGTTGCACAAACCTGAGAAATGTACGATGTTATTCGTTGATTGAAAATATTTCTTTAACGGAATATGTTAAATCATGACAGTTCTGAGGAAAAATATTCACTTCATAATAAAAAAAAAAATATTCACAAGTATGTAATTGATAGTAAGTAATAGAAACTTGATAGATGTAAATGGTTAAGTTAAAACTGAACAAGTGAAAAACCTGAAAAAATTTATAGATTTTAAAAATAGTTTAATATGAAACTATTGCAATCAAAGTACTGCGATATTACTATATAATTGTATATGGAATTTAATATACCGGAGTATGCATAAAAACTTTTAATAAATGTATAATAATTTCCTGAACATTTTTTACAGTGCGCTGAGATATGAATTAACAAAGTTCTGCCATTCTGTACAGGTACACGACAAAACCTTAAAAATTACATATTTTCGATGAAATTACATGTTTTTCTTTCATCTTCGATTTGTTAGAGGGAGTTTCTTTGCTCCGATATCGTCGAATAGGACACCGCATTACCCACATGGCAAAGATGAATTCTAGATATACAAGATATATATTGCCCTAAAATTCTATATGGCGGATTAGGATGGTCGTTATTTGGGGCCCTGACGAATTTTGAGATTGCCACCCCTCACATTGTTTGCAAATAAATAAATAATTATCCTCGCAAAATATTACATTTTTAATTTTAATATTTAACCCTCTCGACAGAGGACTCAATTTTGCCATTTAAAATACATGGGATCTTGCTTTACCTCCATTCAATTTTTTGCCAGAGCATATTCTTTTTTATTATTATTTTTATTTTATATATGTTCTGACAAATTATTTGTCAAGACATATTTGCCAAAAAATCTGTAACTTAGGGATATAAGTCACATATACGTTACCAACTAGAGAAAAAAAAAATAAACTTGTTACGAAATAATTAACCCATTGTACCGCATATAATATTGTAATATCGTTTTTTATTTGGCAAAATATTGTACCATAAAAATAGAGCGATGGCACGTTCAATGTTCTTTGAATATTCCATACGTGTTACATTCTATAATGACCACCCTAATTACGGATGCATTCGAAATATATGCGAGCGAAAAATATATTTGTGATACATCCAAAATATGCTTGAAAGGTATTTTTGTTATATTATCGACCCGAAAGTTCTATATCACAGCATCATTTCGTATATATTACTGTTCCATGGAGGTAAACCTCCTTTACTTCCTCCATCTCTCGTGAGATTCCACACAAGCAAATATCACTACTTGACTGTCGGTTTGGAAGGTAAAACAAGAGGGAGTTCTTTGGGGCAAGGAGGGGGGTTATCCATGGGGGACTGTGGTTCGATAGATCCCTTGTCCTTCGACCTCGACAGAGGAAACTCGCTTTCCCTCTTTTGCCTTTCTCTCTCTTTACTACTCCTAGTAGCGACTATACCTACGTGATATCGAAAGATTAACCCTGGCCGTCGTTTCCATTGCCGATCTGTTCATCCCCTCGATTTCACCCTCCAAACACGATGCAGGATTTCGAACGACGCTCGAATTCAAGCGAATCCAACTTTTGTTTATACTTCCCCTTCACTATACCTAAACAGTTGTCACCCACGCGTTTGCAATTCTGCTTGATTTTCCAGTTTCCAGGGGCGTTTCCACCTACCAACGTTGCTTTAACCCTCACGAGATTGCTTAGCCTTTCGACTCACGTCAAAGTGATATTTGTTTTCGTGATATTAAAAGCCAAATTGGCTAAAAGGATCGGTACTTGTAAACCAAGCTTAGACATAATGGGAAGACAAACGTGTGTACTTGTCATTACTGATCCGTATTTTTCAATACAATCCCCTTAATCCATTCACAACTGAATGATATAAATTTAAGACAATTTATCGAATATCGTTTGGATTTTATACGAAATTTTTATGTCAGGGCACTTAGCATTGTCCACAACGTCCAGAAAAGCGATCTAGAAAAAATGTGTGCGTGCGTGTGTGTGCGTGTGCGTGTGCGTGTGCGTGTGTGCGTGTGCGTGTGCGTGTGCGTGTGCGTGTGCGTGTGCGGGTGCGTGTGCGTGTGCGTGTGCGTGTGCGTGTGCGTGTGCGTGTGCGTGTGCGTGTGCGTGTGCGTGTGCGTGTGCGTGTGCGTGTGCGTGTGCGTGTGCGTGTGCGTGTGCGTGTGCGTGTGCGTGTGCGTGTGCGTGTGCGTGTGCGTGTGCGTGTGCGTGTGCGTGTGCGTGTGCGTGTGCGTGTGCGTGTGCGTGTGCGTGTGCGTGTGCGTGTGCGTGTGCGTGTGCGTGTGCGTGTGCGTGTGCGTGTGCGTGTGCGTGTGCGTGTGCGTGTGCGTGTGCGTGTGCGTGTGCGTGTGCGTGTGCGTGTGCGTGTGCGTGTGCGTGTGCGTGTGCGTGTGCGTGTGCGTGTGCGTGTGCGTGTGCGTGTGCGTGTGCGTGTGCGTGTGCGTGTGCGTGTGCGTGTGCGTGTGCGTGTGCGTGTGCGTCTCCGAAAATTCGAACGCCGATAATTCAAGAACCGTTTTGTATATCGCGTTCAAATTTGGCACACAAGTGTAGTAGCGGACCTTCTTCAACTGTAGCAGTTTCCGACAAAATGTGTACGAAAATTTCGATTTTATGCCATTTTGAATTTTTGTAAAAAAGGAGGTGCGCGCTCTAACTTTCGTAAAGTTTAGTCTACTTTGCTAAATAGTTGGTTATAAGAGCAGGTGCACTCAATGTTGTTTGGCATTGAATTTGGTTCGAATCGGTAAAGGTCTAATTTTATGGAATTTTGAATTTTAAAAAACATTGACATTACCGCTTTATTGTAACTTTTGCAAAATTTGAGATAGCGAGCTCAAATTTTGTATATAAATGAAACAATATTCAGCCATTATATATGTATAATTTTGTGACGAACGGTATGAAATTTTTGACTTTATGGAATGTTGAATTATTTAAAAACATATACGTTATCACATTCTCTTTCGGAAACGCTCTAATAATAACGAAATAGCGGAATAACGAAATAGCGAATTCCCAATATGTTTATTTATCTAATTAAAACAATGATGCAAAGTAGAACCTTGCACATTGCTTCCTCATTATTTTTTGCTTTTTACAAAGCTTCCCCTATGAGGAAGCCAAAATTGAATCACATACTTCCTCATAGAGGTAGTTTTGTAAAAAGCGATCAATAATGAGGAAGCAATGTGCAAGGTTCTACTTTGCATCCTTTTTAACTTCCAAGTAGAGAATTTTTTATCGATATTTTTAAGAGGCAGTGGTACTTCCCCCATCACCACTCAAAATTTCGAAACCTGTTTTCTCCTAAACTACTCGACAGGTAGGGCTCAAGTTTTGAGAGAATATGCGGAAATACGGCAGAATTGGACTAAGCTTCTGGCTCCTCAGTCGATTCACTCGTTTTTTTGTAAGAATTAAAAGAAAAATAGTGCGAGAGAGACAGAGCTATGTGCGAGAGAGACAGACCTATAGGCGTTTAACATTGGGCGAAGAAATTTTCACCGGTGTATCACATTCTCTTAAGAGGCACTGATGCACCGGTGAGAATTCTTTCGCCCAATGTTCAACGCCTATAGGGCTGTCTCTCTCGCACCTCACCCCACTTTCCGGTTTTTCGGTACTCCTGACTAAACGGCTTTGCGTTTCGGGAAGCCAAAAGCTTAGCCCAATTCTGCCGTATTTCCACATATTCTCTCAAAATTTGAGCCCTATCTGTCGAGAAGTTTAGAAGAAAATAGAAGAAGTTTTGCGTTGTTCTCGAAACAGCAGCCCTTTTTTTTAAACATCATGAGACGGTAAGGAAGCAACTTGCAAAACTTTACTTTTGCGGGTTTCCCCTGAACGTAATGCAATATTCAAATAAAATATTAAGGATTTAAATAAAGTTTTTCTTATAAGCAGATCATTACGTTTAATCAATGAATTATATTGATGTTGTTTTTATCCTTCGTCTCGTAGTTTCGTTCTGATATGTATAATCTTTCACATATCTATTTGCAGACCAATGTTGACTTATTCCACTTGTAAAGCCGACGTTATTTTACTGTCGGAAACTCGGCTCTGAACAATCCTCATTGGACGAAACTTTCAAAACCTTGATACTGTAAGCATGTGTCAAGAACGGGAGAATCGCTATCCCGAGGAAATGACATAACATATTATACACAGTCGAATAACCTACTAATGTCGAATCTATGAAGTCGTCACGAGAGAAAAGCGCAACGTAAACGAGCGGTCAAATGTTTCATCAATATGTTTTATTGATTTGCCTGGTATCGAAATTCAGTCGATACCAGTCAAGTCAATGAAACATATTGACGTTATTTTATTCGTGTCTTCGTAGAGCTTTCCGAGTAGAAATTTCATCAGGCATGCCTGCTGTCACACGAGGTCCAGATCAGTTTTAGGTACGGTAACCTTATTTGGGGACGCCGTAAATTCATCTGATCAGGTCCATGTAAGGCCGAGCTATGGCATTCATACTTAATAACGCCGTTTTTACACCGGATCAGGCCCAGGTCAGGCTTTACATACAGTAACCTCATATAGATAGGCCATTCTTCGATCTTAACCGTTTCGCATAAGGTCTTCCTGTGGCATTCGGACCAAGTTTTTGCCTAATGTACCTTTACTTTTCCTGGTCAGGTCCGCATACGGTCTTCGTATGGCATAGTTTTTTTTAAATATGCCGTAAATTTACATTATCAGGTTCGTGTTAGGGATATATACAGCATTCGTTAAAAACATTAAAGAATTATTGTTATGCAAAATCAATCTTTTCAGCACCTTGCGTGTGCTGGATTTTTTCACATCTTTATCCCATCGAGAAGTATTCGAAATTTTTGTTGAAACTCACGTTTTACGGGACTGTACCTCTAGAATTACTTTGAAATCTATCCGGGTACTGACCGTCAAACGCCAGTACCTGGATGGGTGACCGCCCCATCATGTTTGAATTTTGAATATTTCGGTCGTAGTCACAATAAATGGATGTACAGTCTTGACATATTTTCATTTTAAGTATACTTCAAATAGACAATAAATATATAAACTTTCTTAGATGTCAATGGCTCAGTGGACTAAGGTTCAGAACTGTCACCCAGAGGATCAAGGTTCGATTCCCACCAACGGCAAATAAATTTATATGTGTTTTTTCAGCAATTAATATGTACTGAAAACTAAATAAGCTCGAATATCCAGTAGAAAGTGCAAGATCAATCGAATTCGATGAGCGCAGATAATTATTTTGCAATTTATTTGTCGTTTTTATAAGTAGGGGCTTAGTAGGGCAGCTTCTATCCGGCCCTTATCTGGAAAACTTAATCTGGCCCTGATCATGCGCTGCGTTACTTTCCTGCCAGGCCCGTATAAGGTTGCCAGGCAGGGGCCTTAGATTTAGATCCGGCTACCACGTTAAGGGGGGGGGGGGGGGGTCAGGTAAAAAATTTAAAAAATCGATTATTTTTTTTTTCTGTGAAAACATTAATTTCCATGTAATCTATCTATTAGTAAAGTTATACGCCGGAATTCGCAAAAATGGCTAAGTTTCTACGGTACCATTCATATTTAATTTTCTCAAAAGTCGTAAAAATTACCAGAATATTATATTTGAATTTTAAATTATTTTATTTATTTATTTTTGTTATATGCAGACATTATGGCCGATTTTTTGTTCACACAAAATAATTAAGGGTGTTGAAAAAAAAAAAAAAAATCAAATATTTTTTTTTTTTATCTTCGGCAGTTTCGTTTAGTTAAGTATAACCTCTGAACCTGCAAAATCTTAGACCTGAAGCCGAAAAAATGGCCGATTTCTGCAATATACCTGTTTTTTAATGATTTTTTTTCTATATAATAAAAAGTTTATTACGTATTTGTAAATAAATTTTTATTTGTTTACCATTTTTTAAACCAGTTAGCGAAACGCGATACAAATGACGCGATGAGAGTGTGATGTCTTCAACGCAACACGTAACACTTACATTATATTCGAATTCGCGCGAATAATGGAACATGCGCTGTGATAACTTAGCACGTATCGCATGCGCAGCGTGTTACTGCCCCGAGAAGTTACTTCTGATACACGCGAGGCGCATAACCTCGAATTGACGTTTTTATTTTTCGTTCATATTATGTTATTAGTTTGATTCCGTTAGCCATTTACGGTTTTTTTTCAATCAATAGTGTTTAAAACAGAATCAACAATCATCAAAAGTGATCAGATATGTAAATTTGTTATGAAGTGATGATTTAATGTTTGTGCAGCACATTTGTGAATGTGTCAACACTGGATAAATTTTCAGTGATGTTGTCAATAAAAGTGATCATCCCCATATTGTTTACAGGTTTTTTTTCAAATTATGCATTCATTTACTTATTTATTTATTAAAAAAAAAACATTTATTAATAACACTATTAATAATATTCTGTAATCTGACTTGCAAATAATATTTTTATTTTGTTCATTAAAGGTACTAAGGTGCCCCAAAGGTGAAAACAGCATAAACATTTTTATTTGAGTGGTAAGCTTTAGATGCCATTTGCCGAAACTTGGTTTTAAACCTATTCTGCGCGTGATTCAGACCAAACTGCTAGGCAGATTGGGCTGGTTGACATCTCATTTTCGTCTTCATGAAAAGATACACCGGCTAAATGGAGCAAAAGTTAATAAAAGGTAATATTTTTCAAGTGACATAATTATTACTAAATAAATTTTATGCTATTTTCTAAATGAGTTATTAACTTTGCTTTCAGAATGAAAAAAAAAATATTTTGCTCCATTTAGCCGGTGTATCTTTTTATGAAGAAGAAAATGAGGCATCAACTAGCCCAATCTGCCTAGCAGTTTCGTCTGAATCACGCGCAGAGTGGAAAACCTAAGACCTTTGCTTAAGATAATATGGAAAGGCATACGCAAGTCAAATGGCAGTAAAAAATCCTTTCATCGAGTACCAACAACATAGTTCATTGATCATTTTTATATGCAAGAGAATTTGGATGATATTGAATTTACAAATTTAATTATTTTGACCTGACTCCCTCCCCTTAAGGCCTGATATTCCCCGTAGCTGACTTTCTACTCGGGTTCATTCCAATATGTATAATCACACTGAGCGAAATTGAGATGGTCCTGGTAACTATTCAGTGATAATTATATTTTATTAGTCCAGGTGACTATTTTCGTAGTTACATGAACTCTCTTCAAATATGTATAATTATCATTGAATATTTACTAGGACCATCTCAATTTCTCTCAGTGCACTAAATATTTACACTGTTAAAAATATTTAATGGAAATTTCCACTACAGATGAAGGAGATTCTTTTACAAAAACTGGTATATTAAATTTAATATGCAAGTGAAATGTTAAAAAATAATATCTTCTATTCAATATTATGAAAGTTAGGAAATTTAATATAAAAATGTGTAATTTTATTACATTCGTGTATTAAACTTAATATATGAGTTAATGAATAAAATTATCGTTATGTTAAATTGGCAAACATTTTTAACAGTGAATATAGAGTTTATGTCAGCTAGTCTGACCATTGTTGACTTATTCCACTTGTATACCCGAAGAATATTTCGCACTCTCAAACTTGTTTTTGAACAATCTTCATTGGACGAAGCTTCTATGTACAGCAGACTGCCTAAGAAACAAACGTTTATATATTTTTTGAGTGACCTGATAAAATAACTGTAGTCTATATCTTAATATTGGTCCTCGTGAAAGAAGAGCTTCGTACGAATTTTTTTAGAGGTGGCACAATGGCCGTTTTGTATTCCCCATTCGATTAATATGTAGAACATCGAACTTTTCGTTTCGACAGATATCATTATTTTGCTATACGATGAATTTGATATGTATATCCCCTCATGTCAAATCACCTTATTGCCTTCATATCTTCATTTCGATATGTATACCCGAGTAGAAATACTGGTACTGGCGCAACAAGGGCGTTGTCAGGTAGGCCGTAGTTCCTTATCAGGCAGTGTCAAGGCCACCGGACCGGGTCCGCTGCCAAAACGTAACGTTATGGTTGATACGGCCATGATCAGGGAGACTGTTAAGAGCATGATCGGGGAACTGTTCAGACCATAATCGGGGAAATTGCTCAGGCCATACTCATGGTACCTGTTCGAGCCGTGATCAGGCTCGAGTAAGGCTCCTGGAACTTTCCAGGCAGGAAATTCATAAATGAATTAAAACGCGTGTTATATTTTTGGCAGTGTCAATGACACTGAACGTGTATCCAGAGCTAGGCTAGTCTGACCGACGTTGACTTATTCCACTTGTATAGCTCACGTTATTTCACTCTCGTAAACTCTTCGATGAACAATCCACATTGAACGAAACTTTCAAAAACTTGATAGCGTAAGCACGTGTCAAGAATCGGAGAACCGCTATTCCGGGAAAATGATATAACATATTATACACAGTTGAATAACCTACTAATGTCGTATCTATGAAGTAGTCACGAGAGAAAAGCGCAAAGTAAACGAGCGGTTCAATAGCTGGTATCGAGTGGATTTTTGTCAGAGAAATAGAGTTTTTCTCTTGAGCACAAGTTTTCTTGGATACACCCGCGCCAAATCACCTCATTGTTTGGATAAACCCTGAAGGTACCCTATGGAGGTCTTTGGCTCGGAGGAAACGAGGGAGAGAAGGGCGACCGAGCGACATAAGTATAGTCCTTTAAGAGATCATAAAGCGAAGAAAACTCCAGAGCCCCATTGTGTCCATCTACCGAGAGATGCTACCGGACGATCCTAGTCATTCCAGTGGAATAATATCAGGGCTCTGGGGTAGTGCAAGCTTGCCAGGGTAGAATGATACAACGACCAACAGCATGAAATATATCTATAAATAATTGACTTACGAGGCACAGAGGTACTATGAAGAACCAAAATGAAAAGAAAAAGGTTCGTGCGGTAACAAACTTTTTTTTTCGCTTGGGCAACCAAAAATCTATTTTTGGCTCATTTGGGGTCTGTTTTATCATGCAAAGTGTATGCATTGTTTCGTGTTATATGATACGGGGATAATTTTTTACATAATAATTGACAGGGATGATCTGAATTATGTCATCATGACATAATTCTGAACATTGCAAAATTATGACTGTGGAAGAAAAAAACAGTTACACGAAATTGTAGGTAACTTTTCTGACAAAAAGGGAAAATTCGTGAACGTTTTCGGAAAATTTATCAATAAAAAAAAATAGCTGATTTATCGGTACTTTTTTAGCGTTACTCTTACTTCAAATATTTATAAATACATGTAAATTCTAATCAAATCAAATTGTTGTTAGACATGATGGTGTGAAACATCCTTGGTGAGATTTTCTTGTAAATTGGAAAATGTTTTTTTTTTAATCTGTTCATAGGGTAATAAAATATAAACAATAGAATAACTACTCACAATTATACCATCCGGAAGGAAATTTAAACAAAAGGTTCGTGTAAACGAACTGTTTTTCTGTTTGGTTAACCTAAATTTTTCTGATAAACGTTTTTTGAAAGTTTACCCATTTTTAAAAACTGGTTTATTGATACTTTTTTAGCATAACTATTACTTAAAATAAAATAATAAAATCGACGGACAATACTCAAATTCTAAACAAATAAAATTTCTTATTAGAAATTAAGGTGTGAAACTTCTTTGGGACGATTTCAATGGCATTGTCTTGTAAATTGGACAATGTAATTTTTAAAAACTCTGTTCATAGGGGAATAAAATATAAACAATAGAATAACTAGTGGCAATTGTGCCATCCGGAAGGAAATTCAAACAAAAGGTTTGTACAGACGTGAAATTCACTTTTTTTGTTGTTGTTGTTTCATTCGCCAAAAGCCAATTCTTGTTTTACTCGGGGATATATGGAGGGAGAAGGACGGCACGCAGTTTTGTTCAATTCAGTAATTCGCTTTCTCTAGAATCGTGTAGCGAAGAAGAACACGAGCGTCGAGTACCACTCGTCGTTGAACCGGTCGATATCTACCCCAGCGCACATTCCCTTTTTCGTTCCCTCTCAGTTGCGCGATTATAAAACGTTCGTATTCGAAAGTATGCTCTTCGGCTATTCGGAGTGCTGAATAGCAAGTTACAAGTTTTAATTAGCAAAAGATTGAAACGGTACTACAGTCGAACCTCACTTATTCGAAGATATCGTTTCGTCGTACCAGTCGTTGTTACCATCTATTAAAATAACCATATTTCCCAACCCCCACTTTTGTGACAAATTATCATGACCGATTTCGATTTTCAAGCTCAGATATGTCAGCCAAGTGGTCGAAATGTATACAGGTCGTTGAGCACGCGTACTATGGCAGTTCAAATATAAATACGTTTTGTTTCTTAACCGATCGGATCTAAGAAAGAAAGAACAGCCAAAAAAGCCCGTGAAAAAAAACCTGATGAAAAGGGCCGCATACAGAAAACGAGATTGCTGGTCTAGAAAACTTTATGCTAGAATAGTCATAGTATTACATAGTAGTAGTATGTCATATGTTCGCCTAGCAAAACGTTCTGTTGGTCTGGCAGAAAAATTTGTTAGGCTAGTAAATTACGCAATTTTGCCACTATTTTGTTGCCATTATTATACTTATCAACGTAATTTGTCATTAAATATACTGACTAAATTGTGCATCAGTAATAAATGCGCGTTATAAGCTAGTGATAATTGCATTGTTAGCTTGCTAAAACAGAATAAAAACTCTTGCTGAAATTATCAAGAGATTTTCTTGCCTAGCGAAAACATTTTCTCCGTGCGTCGGAAAAAAAAGATGATGGAAAAGGGAAAAAAATCGCCATCAAACTATGTAAATACCTTCTGGAAATCGGTTTACATATAAATCTTCTTTTCCTTTCAATTGGCCTTTTCATCGGAGTTTGTGGAAGTTTCTCGAAAAGAGTAATCACAAAAAAATTTGTATATAAATTTCTTTCGAATAAAATGAAAAATGGATTTTTATGGACGAAAAAAAATATGATGTTTGCTCCATGTTTTTTTTTGGCAGTACACTGTGAAAATGTCCTATAAAAATGTGAGTTCATTGAAGACCCATTCGCGTGATGCACGTTTCATATTTCCAGGAAAAGTTGGAATTTGAGATACGAGCGTAATAAAACCTTGTTGGATATCGAACTGGCTCTCGATGCTCTTTTATGGTTGTACGCACGTGCCAACATAAAAAATCAGCAGCTTGCAGTTGAGCGTTTTCTCAGTGTCGAGAAATTGTTCTCAATCCGCGGTGATCGGTTATGCTAAAAATTTAGTTTCCATATGACCTTGTGTCATCTGGCGTTCGTATATCTGGCGTTGAGACGATATACACGAAGTACAAAACGTATATTATAAATTTTTAAAGCTGTGTCGCTCATTCAGTAAATTGAAAAATATGCAACTGCCCAGTTGTATTTGATATCGTTCAGGATAGTCAACATAATTGTAAACACAATAAGTACGGGGATTTAAGAACGAAAATTAAATAAATTTCTAAAGTGCATGATGATTTTTAGGAGAAATGTTGAAATAAAGAGATATTTATTAACCATCTTTCAAAAGTTGGTTCAGTAATTAAATAGATTTCAACACCGTCCGCAACCATCAAATAATTCAATTTTGGAAATTCACTAGAATCATGTTTTTACGGACAATTCCGACTTTTTTGCCCAAGTTCCTTGGACTTCCATTCACAATTCCTCTAAAAATTGCATCTTACTGTACAGTAACGTACTTTATTTCTAAAAACAACCGCGAGTGGTATTAAGTTGACCATGGAATTGTAAAAAATAGATTTGAAACAATTAACCGAGGTTTCGTGAGTACGCGAGCCACAATAACTCCTAGTACAAATATATATAAATAAATTATATATCCGAGGTATATTCAAGAATACTTTATTTTCATACCTTCATACCAATATGTGTAATCGCTTTATTAATTCACTATGCCGGTGACACTGAATGTGTATACAGAGTAAGTTGACGGACGTTGACTTACTCCATTTGTATAGCTTATGCATATTTCACCCCTGCAAACTCCTGTCTGAACAATTCTCATTGGATAAAACTTTCAAAAACCCATCACCAACAAATTTAAAAAAAATTCACTCAGATCACGATTTTACGGACAATTCCTACTTTTTTCCGACTTAATGTTGCCATTGCATAGTGGAAAGTTCGTTCTACAGACTTCCATTCGCAATTCCTTAATAAAATTGCAGTCCTACTGCACAGTGGACATACACTCTCTCTTATTTGGCTGAATCAGGACCGAAGTCGGTCACGTATTTTGCGTTGTGTGAAAATCTCCCCACATCTTCACTCGCAAAGCAATCGACGTGTGAAGTGGGGGTTCTTCATCTCGACGCCTCCACTGAATCCGAGTTGCTCGAGAGTTGGGCAAAGTTTTGACTTCACCTCGGTAAACAGATGCCAAAAGTTTCTTCAAATACGTAGCGGCATTGAAATAACTAAGAACGTACGGTACGTGAAAGTTGTTTAGTGTAAGTTATTATGATATGAGGAAGGGTTGACATTGAAATGTGGCAAGCCCGAAAGCGTTAAGCCACATTTTGTGTACATATAACGAGCGAACATGGAATGGACAAGATGTATAATTTTTTAAAAAGTTGTTAATGCCACAACGTAAAAAAACCACAACTGGTAGCTTTCTCATCATAATTGTTATGAGTGTCAAGTCGTTGTCGTAGCATGAGTGGAGAAAAGTTGGGAATTCCATAGACATTTTGCATTTCGTAAAATAGTAGCAATTTAGGTAATTGCTAGGTGGCGCTGCGTAAGATTGTCTTTGAAGAGACTGTTGCTTCCTCATAGAGGAAGCTTTGGTCGACGTTTTGGCCTCAGAGTGGTCCAAAACGTGCGTACGTGCGTGCGTGCGTGCGTGCGTGCGTGCGTGCGTGCGTGCGTGCGTGCGTGCGTGCGTGCGTGCGTGCGTGCGTGCGTGCGTGCGTGCGTGCGTGCGTGCGTGCGTGCGTGCGTGCGTGCGTGCGTGCGTGCGTGCGTGCGTGCGTGCGTGCGTGCGTGCGTGCGTGCGTGCGTGCGTGCGTGTGTAGATTCCTTGCAAGCACGATACTGTTGTAATTTCAGCTGTATCTTCGTCAAATGTGGCGAGTGGGCTGTCATACAACGACGCTTGAGATTGTAGTTGACGCGAATCGGTTGGAAAATTCAACTTGTACCGCATTTTTAAAATTTTGAAAATATCGTTTTCACGCTGTAACTTTCGCAACTTAAGAGATATCGTGCTTAAATTTTGTACGCAAAATGGCTACCATCAAAACATGATGTGTGTAAAATTTGGTGAGAATCAATGAAAAAAATAGGGTGGTTATAATTTTGTTGCAATCTCTATTTTTTTTAAATGTCTTCAAAGACTTCATCTCCTGTAAATTCTGGGATATCCGGCTGCAATTTTCGATATGATTTCATGATTATTGATTGTTAATGATGAATTTAGTCAAAGGAACTGTTGACATGTCGGTAAGTTTCGATTTTGGTGAATGAGAAAAAAAAATGCCGTCATGAATTTTTTATTTTTTTTATTTTTCACAGTTTTATCTTAAATTTTGTTCACATATGGATTGTCATCGAAAAACATTTGAGTACAAATTTCATCCAGATCTGTCCAGCCGTTCAAATTTTATGGCATTTGGAATTTTTCGAAAAATCTCATTCTCAAATTTGAGAAAAATCGGTTATACGGTTTTTGAAATTTCTCTACACTTTGAATTTTTAGAAAAATGTCTAGAGCATAAACAAGCCTGCAAAGTAGAACTTTGCAAATTGCTTCCTCCTTATCTTTCGCTTTTTACAATGCTTCCTCTATGAGGAAGCCAAAATCGTATAATATACTTCCTTATAGAGGTGACTATTTGCATTAGTCACTCTCGACTATATTGAACCTATTTAAACTATAATTTGGAGAGACGGATTTGAGTTGTTCTCACGTAGCGCCATCTCATGAGTATAACTCACACCTGCCTCTCATTTCGGCCGTATTATTGTCGTCCTTCAACACTTTGAATGTTCGGATTAACCTCCTGTTAGTTTTTGTATCAAACTTATCACAAGTTGCACCGAAGTTTTCATAAAGTAAGAAGTTATCATATGGTTATCATAGATCCCTGGGTATAACTGAATACATTTTTTTCAATTTCTATTAAATATTGCGATGAGAAAGTATAGATACTCTTTAAGTAGAATAGTAGATACAACCCATTATAATGAGTATATTCCTGCAATTTAGTTTGTGCGTTCAGAGTTCAGACATGAGCACACTAATTATTAATCGATCCAAACATATTCTATGCATGGGCAGCATTGCCGTCAAGTGTATATGCAATTTCCTGGCTGGTTGGGCATACACTATCGACGCTAATGTAAATATACAAGGGGTTGAACCAAATGCAACTTGGATACATGTCTCAGCGAGTTAATTTCACAGGCGAACCAATACTAGTAATAGTAGGTGCACCAAGCAAGGCGAACTAACCTCTCTATTCACACACTATTGGTTACGCTCTAAAATTAACTAGCTGAGACATGTGAGCAGTTGTGTTCGGTTCAGCCCTTTGTATTTGCTATGTGCACGAGGGTGAAGAGTGGGGATAGTGGACAGTCAGCGCCCGTAGCGGCGAATCTTACCAGGTTATAATAAAGTAGTATAGGGTAGATGCACCGTTTTTGCCCGAGTTCAAATGTAGATCCTTCAAACACCCTTCGTTGAGAAAAATTGGGTAAAATATGGGTCACTTTTAAAGGTTCATACATGGGTCAAAGAACCTCATCTTAAGGTTGTTGTGGGGTCTGGGATTACGGGGTGAGGCGGCGGGGAGACTAGGGGGCGAGTGTGCGAGTGAGACAGCTGCGTATTCAGTTCCCAAGCAAAGACGACCAAGACTTTTAAAAAATTAATAATTAAATAACGGTGTTGTCGATCATCTTCCAAAGGTGCCAAACGTTAAAGCGATTATCGTTTAAACTATACATGGTTGTTTTATGTATGTGGTAGCATTTTCTTAGCTGTTATAACGTAAATACGGCGAAATCGGCAGAACTCACTATAACAATAGTGCAATAGATTGTAAAATTTGCGATTTTTTTTTCGCCTAAACGATGCTGTTCACCGTTCTAAAATTTCTCCAGAGTATTTGCAAAGGGATAATGAACATTCGTGAAAATTTTCATGACAGTGATAGCATGTTAACTTGGCCCCACAACAACCTTAATATGTAGAACCTAACTGGCAGATTAAACATACAAATTTTAGACCGAGGGTTTCTCCGTTTTCTCTAAGTGGACAAGATCTGCTATTTCCGTAGGATTTGTAGAGGTTCATGACCCTCGACTTACTCGGCGGGACTGCCACTTTTAGGTTTCGAAAAAGCTGTAAATTTTAACTCGGATGGCTACTGTGCCAGTTGTAGTCATTTTCACACTAATTTATTCCAAGTCGTCATTAATCCGTATTCACATGTTAATACCTTAGGGTTTTTTCTCCATACTAAAGCAATCGCTATTTTATTTTTCCCCTTTTCTATGGCGCTGGTCTGAGCCTAACTACGGTCAGAACTGTAAATCTAACGTATCAACACATATTGTCTCTTTATTCAAACCCCGATAATTACTGGGGAAGAGTCCCTTATTGGCAAGGGCAATAACCAATTACTCTTATCAAGGTCATTTTTATTAACACTTTTTTTTCTAACAGTGTATTGTGTAGCAAGGACTGAAAGTTGGGGTTTGCACGAGCGTGAGGTTCGCGCCCGAGTGAAGCGATGGCAGCAATTACACGAGTAGTTTCGCCCGGTAGTTTTGTAAATATCAGCATTATGATCGATAATGTATGCTATATTACCTGGGAAATTGTAGTACCTACACCTGCCACTAATGGTTTCGATGCACAGAATATGTGCGGTCGATTGATAATTACTGTCCTAATGTGGCTTCGCTAAAGGCGCAAGCCAAATTGCTGGAGTACACATTATAGTGTGTTGTAACTACAACACACTATACAACGTAACTACAAAATGTTACGTTGATTAAAATGTATATTTTGTTCATCTCAAAGAACATTTTATTAGCGCTAAACTTATCGAGGTTTTTAAAATCAAATTTGATTACATAAAAAAAACTATCGGGTTAAAACGCTCAAATCAATCTCTCTTGAAAGATGTACTTCAAATAATATTAAATGTAATAATGTACCAAAATGAAATTCATATGATGCTACGCAAATACAGTAACAGATCAATCTAAAGACTTTCATCGGGATTTCGAACTAAACATTTTTATCTAGAATTCATAAACTGTACCCCAGATATCGAATTAGTTTTCACTATTGTTCCGAAGTCGTATATTCTACCACAGAAAACATCCTTTTCTAACTTTTTGCAAAGTTGCCGTTCGTGATTTTTTCGTGTCTGATTTAAAAAATAAGAGATCCGACTTCCGTTCAGAAAATCCACCCCAATTTTTTGTCTCTTCCAGATATTGATTCTTGACCTCCACTATCGCTTTCAAGTCGTGCATTTCACTACAGAAAACACCCGTTTCAAACATTTGCGTTGTAATTTTTTTAAATTCATTTTTTATCAGTTTCGATTTCATAAATCACAGATTCAACTTCCGGTCAGAAAATCCAACCAAAATTTTGTTCTCATTAAGATATCAAATTTCGACCTTCACTAGCGTTCTCAAGTCGTATAATTCGCCACAGAAAATACCTGTTTCGAATCTTTTTACTATAATTTTTTACAAAGTCCCTTTTGTTAGTTACGAATTCAGAAATCACAGATCCATTGTTACGTCTCGCGTAACTATAAGTATAACACTATCGTTAAGAAAGATTGCTGGCAACGCAGACGCGAGCCCCTCATCAAATGTCGCATGGTACTAGCAAGATTTCAAATAATACAAGTAAGAATCTCCTACAGACCACATAGAGTATACGTGCGCCGCAACCCTTCAAACGAAAAGTCTGCTGTTAACGAAATGTATATCAACTTTATATAAACACGCATGACACTTATTTCTACGTCTCGCGTAACTATAACTATAGAAAGATTGCTGTCAACGCGGACGCGAGCCCCTCATCACCAAATAGGACAAGTAAGCATCTCCTACAGACCACATGTTGAACTGCAGAGTATATACGCGCCGCAACCTCTTCAAACGCAAGTCCGCGGTTAACGAAATGTATATCAATTTTATATAAACACGCATGACACCTATTTCCCATACGCCTCGCACCATAAATCTGGACCCTAATTCTCGAGTATCCCTACCACTTTATCTAAAATTCATTAGGGCGACAATAGTATATAAGCAGCGTATAATTACTTAAAAATCCAGTTATTCTCCGACCACCGACCTGCTGCATCACTTCGAAGGAGCGCGCAAAGCTCCTAGCTACGACATTAACCCTGCGTGGTTAATCTTTTCGAGTAATTTAAAGTCTGTATCTTCTGATCAACGTTACAACGAATAAATAAATTGTGAGTACACACGAATATATATATATACTCTGCGATTGGAATTATTTTGCATTGCATGCTGGTCTTCCTACTTCGAGACTCTGTCTCCAAGTCTCCAGTCATCCCAAAGAAATATACAAATTGAGGTAGCGCATGGCGAGGTCTCCGTCCCCGATGTAAAGGGCCAACGCCTTGACTCGAAAGAGAGACCGCCGTTACGACTTCCAATAGGGCAACTCAGGAGAGTCTGCCGCCCGGACGTAACACCATCTTCCGGTCGGAAAATTCAACCCAAGTTTTTTCTCATTAAGAATTGGAATTTTAGTCTTTACTATCGTTCTCAAGTTGTACATTTTACCATAAAAAAACATCAGTTTCAAACCTTTTTACTGTGAATTTTGAAAAAAGTCACTTTTGATCAGTTCTGATTTTGGATATCACAGTTCCTCTTTAAGATATCGAATTTTGATATTTAGTGTCATTGTCAAGTCGTATATTCTATAATAAAAAGTAAATCCATTTCGTCGTTTTTTATTGCGAAATTCACAGATCCGTATCGATTCCAATGCGTGTCAATCACGCGCATGTTTTATGCTAATATACGTAAATTTCTGAATGAGAATATGCATGCACGGTCAGGTGACCATTTTCTGATAAAAGCTAACAGTAGTGAGCGATCGTTACGATGACCGCATGTGATGTATGTACACGGTAATTCACTTCGGGGAATAGTCAACTACATTTAGGGTCGGTGCATTGGTGAGTGCAAAAGCTGGATGCGCAAACCACAAAAGCGGATCAAAGCGACAGTGGCTCGTAAAAACTAACTCACTATACTGGTCAACCAATGAAAGCTTTAAAGCATTATTAACGGAGAGGATTCTCGCAATCGTAACACAGGAGTAAAAGCAGTACCTCGAAAACCCATTCCCCCGTCTTTCTATTCCCGCAAACTGCTTATACAATTGCGTATGCGGTCTGTCAGCCTGAGGATATCTGACTGTAGACTGTTTTTTAAGCTCTTTTCTTTTTATTTCTTTTGGTTTTATCTGTACACAGTCGCAGCCTCCGGACTCTTTCGTTTTCGTAGACTGCACCAAAGGAAGAAGACTTTGAAGTAAATGGGAACGAGAAAACAAACTGAAATCTTCCAGTCTCTCCGCTTTTTCACTTCTGTAATGCGTCGTAGTGTTTGCTGTCTCACGAAAACCATATCGTGCGGTTTTCTCGATAAACGGTTTGTACCGTATATCACAGAGGATAGAGTCCACGTTTGCAATGTCACGAAATATTTTTCATATTTTTTTTGTCTTTGATGCAAGTCAGTGGGGTTCAGATTGTCACGAGGGATCGAGACAAGGAAAATTTGAAGCGTGTTTGCGCAGCTCGGATATATATATATATATATATATATATATCCGTATATATATATATATATATATATATATATATATGTATGTCAAAGGGTACATTCCAAGTCCATATCGGAGGTTTTGTGGTACTTATGGGGACATTTGGCACATATGGGGACGGTCCCGATATTTTTCTATATGAAAGGGATCATTCCGGTACCGGTCCCCACAATTCCATTTATGTATATTGTATATTACGGGGACCTAGTTTATTACGTGTAAAAAGGATATTATGGGGACCGATCATATTTCGGATCACGGGGAGGTTATGGCAATCCAGAATCTAGAAATTAGTTCTGATGTTACCAATCGTATCTGAACGTGAACTCATTTTACGCTTAATTTAGAATTACTAGAATTATGAACAAACTGCCCCTCGGTCTGTCGTATACAGTTTCATCGAAAACAGGCTGTTTTAACAGATTTCTTTCGCATATGGCAAATCAACCTTCGATATTGAATGGGACCTCTATATGAATGTCAAATATCTTGAGACAGGTTTTTAAATTTGCTAAAGAATCAGTTCCTCTTGAACGTCGTTCCCAATAAAATGTTTAACTTTTATTTGCAATTAATCCCCGAAAGCATCTGTAACTTAAACCGTATATTCGTCATTCTCCTGATATCACTTTCGACTTTATCATATACACAATTATAAAAGAGATCGAGCACAAAATAATTAGTTTTTTTTTCATTCCATGCTTGCGAGCAGAGAGATAAACCATTGTACGTTCTTATATGTAATGATATATGTCGGTACCGATCCCAACGTTGTAACGGTGTATGTCGGGTTCGACCCTGAAAAAAATAGAAAACGGTCCCCGCAATTACCCTTACAACGCACTAACTGGTCCCGACATGTACCATTACAATACATAACGAAAATATTCTTTGGTAAATTGCAAATAATATAAGCCTAATATTAATTTTTAATTGTGAATGCATGGTGTAGCTATTTGTCCATATAATATATATTATATGGACAATCAATGTGTTATATCAAAGACTTTATTTAAATCAAATCATAACTATCAAATATATTGTTGCAACTTATCCATATTCTGATTAACTATGAATAACGCAGCTTTAAGCAAATGTTTTCCTCGTTCGTATCGACATTCTTATATTACATTCCTATATTAAACAAATCTTGAAACTTTGCGAGCATTAGTGTCCATATATTAAACAAATCTGGAAATTTTACGAACATAGGTATCGATATATTCTTACACTTGCTTAGCTCAATAAGCGTAGGCCAAAACAAGTTCAGTTGCTCGATCGTTTCGGCATCGGCTCGATTAAAATCTTATAATATTAGCCATTAGACAATGGTCGTGTCTCACAATGGTAACAAGTCGCAAAGAGACTTAATGAAGCGTATCCACTTTATATGCTTGTGAGCAGAGAGATGATCTATTGTATGTTCTTATATGTAATGATACATGCCGGTACCGATCCCAACGTTGTAACGGTGAATGTCAGGTCCGACCCTGGAAAAATACAGAACGGTCCTCGCAATTACCCTTACAACGCACTAACTGGTCCCGACATGTACCATTAGAATACATAACGAACAATTTCTTTGGTAAATTGCAAATAATATAAGCCTCATTTCATTTTTAATTGTGAACGCATGAGGTAGCTATTTGTCCTTATAATATATATTATATGGACAATCAATGTTTTATACCAAAGACTTTATTTTAATCAAATCATAACTATCAAATACATTGTTGCAGACTTATCCACATTCTGATTAACTATGAGTAACGCAGCTGTAAGCAAATGTTTTCCTTGTTCGTATCAACATTCTTATATTACATTTCTATATTAAACAAATCTTGAAACTTTGCGAGCGTTAGTGTCGATATATTAAACAAATCTTGAAATGTTACGAACATAGATATCGATATATTCTTACACTTGCTTAGCTCAATAAGCGTAGGTCAAAACAAGTTCAGTTGCTTGGTCGTTTTGACATCGGCTCGATTAAAATCTTACGATATTAGCCATTAGACAACGATCGTGTCTCACAATGCTAACAAGTCGCAAAGAGACTTAATGAAGCGTATCCACTTTCTATGCTTGTGAGCAGAGAGATGAACTATTGTATGTTCTTATATGTAATGATACATGCCGGTACCGATCCCAACGTTGTAACGGTGAATGTCAGGTCGACCCTGAAAAAATAGAAAACGGTCCGCGCAATTACCCTTACAACGCACGGACTGGTCCTGACATGTACCATTACAATGCATAATGAAAAAATTCTTTGGTAAATTGCAAATAATATAAGCCTCATTTCATTTTTAATTGTGAACGCATCATGTAGCTATTTGTCCTTATAATATATATTATATGGACAATCAATATTTTATACACTGCAAAAACAAGCGTGTTGCCAAGCGTGTTGTTTTCTATGATTTATATTGTAGTCACTTTTTACACACTTTCAAGCGTGTTGTTTATCCATGGTAATGATATGTTAAAAGAACACGCTTGTAAATGTGTAAAAAGTGACTACAATGTAAATGATAGGAAACAACACACTTGGCAACACGCTTTGTTTTTGCAGTGTACCAAAGACTTTATTTAAATCAAATCATAACTATCAAATATATTATTGCAGACTTATCCATATTCTGATTAACTATGAATAACGCAGCTGTAAGCAAATGTTTTCCTTGTTCGTATCGACATTCTTATATTACATTTCTATATTAAACAAATCTTGAAATTTTACGAACATAGGTATCGATATATTCTTACACTTGCTTAGCTCAATAAGTGTAGGTCAAAACAAGTTCAGTTGCTCGGTCGTTTCGACATCGGCTCGATTAAAATCTTACGATATTAGCCATTAGACAACGATCGTGTCTCACAATGCTAACAAGTCGCAAAGAGACTTAATAAAGCGTATCCACTTTCTATGCTTGTGAGCAGAGAGATGAACTATTGTGTGTTCTTATATGTAATGATACATGCCGGTACTGACCCTAACGTTGTATCGGTGAATGTCGGGACCGACCCTGAGAAAAAAAGAAAACGGTCCCCGCAATTACCCTTACAACGCACGGACTGGTCTCGACATGTACCATTACAATACATAACGAAAAATTTCTTTGGTAAATTGCAAATAATACAAGCCTCACATTCATTTTTAATTGTGAATGCATGATGTCGTCATTTTATGAGCAATTAATGGTTTATACCAAGAACTTTAAATAAAATCATAACTGTCGAAGACATTGCTGTAGAGTTATCCATTCTCTGATTGACCAGTTGACCATGAACTGATTTGACCAGTTTTATTTTTCCCGAAAGTCTAATATATAGTACAGAACTGTTTGATGCTCTTCATTAGTCTCAGATCTAATTATATTTTGTTAAGTTTCTTAAGTTAAGTTGCTATCGCATCTCTTGGTCGATATAATTTGAGGGAATCTACGAACACCGAGAGAAAAAAAGATACTAGTAACTATAAATTTATAGTGAAATACAACCTCAGCTATTTTTAAATTGTTATCTGTACTGATCATTTATAGTCAATGCAGAAGTTACTAATAGTTATCGCAACAAAAAGTATATTGTTTCGAAAACTTAGCGACAGATGCGAAGTACTATTCATAGAAAACATCATCACAATCATAGCATTATTTGAGAAATTATTCAACAACTTTGAAAGGGTCATTGCAACAACAATAATAAAGTTGCAGTAACTATAAGAAAATAGCTAAGGTTTTATTTCACTATATATTCACTGTAAAAGTAACTACGACATTATGTTGTGCCAACTATAGAATTAGTTACAGTAACAATAACGTTGTTAATTTAACTATTAAATCAATAAAAATAACTATTCAAATTGTTACATGGACTAAAAATCTACAGATATGGATTTAAAGTTGATTACACTATCACGATTTCTCTCAGTGTAAAGGCCTGCTGCAAATAATAGTGGTCCTAGGATTTACCAATGCATAAATATATGTGGTACTTGTTTTAACCCATTCACATAAAAAACCTAAATTTGATTATATATTTTTTTTGGCGATATACATAGTGATTTCGATAGGTTTGTATACTTCTATTACGCAATGTAGATCTATGTACACCTAAATTTAAATACGTTCTCGTGGACCCCATATCGACCCTTTGACATACATATATATATATATATATATATCCGTATATATATATATATATATATACGCTCGCAATTTCGTTGGATGACAGCCATCCATGCAGGACTTTCTACCTTTGAACTAATGTAACGTGCTGGAAAGCAGTCGTGCAAAATTTTCGGTTCGATGAAGACACGGAGGAAGAAACGTGAATATGAATATGAATATGAACGTAGAAAAGTTTAAGAGAAAATTAAATTATTTTTTTACAGGTTCGGACTCAGCCATTATCTAGCAGAACGTAAGCAAGAAGCTGACGAATTAGAATAACAATGAGAAATTAAAAAAAAAATCGGTTGACATGCACTGATAGAAATTGAGATGGTCCTAGTAACTATTCAGTGATAATTATATTTTATTAGTCCAAGTATTTTCGTAGTTACATACAACTCTCTTCACTGTTAACGTATCTACGAAAATAGTCACCTAGACCAATAAAATATTGTTGTCACTGAATAGTTACCAGGGCCATCTCAATTTCTCTCAGTGTGGGAAATTGATTTTAATTCATGGTTTTCTGTTACGACATGCAATATATTTCTGGTTAAATGTGTATCCTTATGGTAATTTATTTGGTGGTTCGTCTGTATTGGTCAGAAATTATGCAGTTTTTGATTAGATGAAGATGTGAAGGAAGAAACTTAAATACGAATATGAACGTAGAAAACTTCAAGAGAAAATGAAATTACTCCCTATAGTTTCAAGTTCATCTAATATCGGGCAAAACGTGAGAAAGAATCCGACAAATCGGAATAACAATGAGGAATCTTAAAAAAAAATCGATAGACATGGGAAATCGACTTTAATTCATGGTTTCCTCTTACGACATGGAATATATTTCGGGTTAAGGGTTTAGTGCATAGGCTGTCATATATTAAACTGTTGTTGTCATTTATTTGTCAGTTTGGCTGCATTGATCAGTAATCATGCAAGTCATTCTACCTTCGAACTAATGTAACGTGCAGTCGAACAAAGTTTTGGATTAGACGAAGACTCGGTGGAAGAAACTTTAATATGAATATGAACATAGGAAAGCTGTCTAAAGCTTAACCCACTATTATTCGAAGAGTAATATAATTCGAAAGTCAAACAAACCTGTGAAATACTACGTAGCAAGATTTCTAGTTACCTAGACTGTTTGCATAGGTAAATTGACTGAGAGGATGCGATTCAGTTTGTTCATTTGAGTTAATTTCGTTTCGATATGGAAGAGTAGACAGAACAATCACATTTAAACTCAGTCATGACTCCATTGTACTCAAAAACCGCAATATCGCATCTTCTCCAAGATAACGCTATGGGATTGGCCGAAACTTTGGCAATATACGTTTAATTTAACCGGAGAAAAGCTGAACACGATCTTTTCGTTCAGAGTAAGACGAAGATTTTAATATTTTATTACAGAAGATTTCTTCTTCGATAAGCGACTCTCGTCACAGTTAAGAGTTTTTTCGGTAGGGGCTTACTTGTTATCGCCTTAAAAAGAAATCGATTTTTGCAGATTATGCGTTATTCGTGGTAAAAGAGATAATTAATTAACTTTTTGTAGGTTCACATCCGCAATGAAAATGAGAAATCTTCAAAAGAAAATCGGTAGTCATGGGATATCGAGTTTAATTGATGATTTCCTGTTACGACATGGAATATATTTCTGGTTAAGTCTCGTCGCATCATATTTTAAACATTGATTTAAATATTATTTTTGATAGATTTAAATATAATTGATTTAAATATAATAAATTTAAATATTGATCAGAAATAGGAACAGTAAACGATTTGTACACAACGATGATAGCCTTTCACATCGGATCACTGCGCCGGACCTTGAGCAGCAGATTTTTCGTCAATTTTTTTTTTCCCCATAACCTCACTTTTTATGCATTATTTCTTATTCCAGTCTTTCCCGTAAGGACAAATAATTTCGATCTTTCGTAAACGATTGACATATTTCCCATATCGATCATAAATCTCTGCATTAATCTTAACACCTGTAATAGTATCACTAAAGCCGTTAAGCTCATCTTTTTCCGATAAATTCTCTTGAAGAGAAGCGTTCCAAGCTTGACAAAGCTATTCAAAATCGCTTCACAGTTGCGACGTAGGTGGATTTTGATTTATTCTTTTTTCAATGTCAAAAATATCTAGTGCTTTACTGGATTTTCTCTATTTTACATAAAAAATAACATATCGCGTGATATAATCTTATTCAAATGTCTCTGTTCTGCTGGTTCCCATTGAACCGCTTTTAGCCATTTTTTTTTAATACAGTGGCATCATGGTAGCAATAATACTTTTCCCCACAGCTGATGTACTGGAGACACGAGACTTTCTCAAATATTTATATTGGTATTATAGCAAATTCAAGCCATCCAATTTTGCTACAGTGTATTCCATGACATAGCCCGTGAGCATCCCAAAGTATAACTTACTTGAAACTGTGCGTAAGGGTATCGATTTGTTGCGTCGGCCCAACCCCTCCGATCTGTGGTTACCGCCTAACTCAGCTTTCTCGCGCCCTTTGGGCTCTCTGCTTTCCGCTTCACGTCGTCATCTCCCGAGTGTCTTTGTCGCCACATGAAAAAAGGGCTTGGTTGTACCAACTAACTATTCATTAGTTGTGTATGAATTTTTTTGCAATAACTCACTGATTGGTCAGTTTAACAACTTTTTACTATTAAGGGAGTTTTACATTAAGGGAATCGAACCAGCCAGAAAAAAGAAGATTTTCGATTAGTTGTATTTTTTAACGCACTTGACTGATAAATTAAATATATCCTTTGAAGAATGCAGCAAAGGATTTCTTGTAGATATGAAAGCCAGTTAGGTCAATTGGTTTTTTGGTAAATTATTGTCTGGTTACATTTAAGCTTTTTCAACTCTGCGCATGATTCGAAATAAACTGCTCATATGATTGCTCTCTATGATGCCTTATTTTCTTCGCAGCATTATTTTGGACTAGTTGACCGGAGGGATTTTTTAAGAAGATCAATCTTTTTAATTTACATGTTTGCGAATGTAAACTTTATTTTAACATTTTGTAAATCAGTTGATAACTTTGCCACAAAGGCCTTAGAAAAGAATCCCTCGGTTTAAAAGGTGCAGAATAATGCTGCCAAGAAAATAAGACATCATAGAGAGTGTTACGTCCCGGAGTACCCTTACCCCAAAAATAGGCAACCCTCCGAGCACCGTATATTTTCCTGTATGTCACGGCAAAGGGCCCGGAAGTCGGTGGTCAACCAAGTAGGGAAATTAGGAAAACGACCCTGCAGACTGTCGATAAGTAGGGAAATTCAGAAAAACAGTAATATAGTAGGGGTGTGAGGCCCTCTGCTAGTTCGCAGACTAGGGGAAGCTCCACGTAAATCCAAGAAAGTAGGAGACAGCGACTTTCGGCCAACCAAAGGCGAGAGACTCGCCCTCTCTTACCCCTAAAATTAACTCAATACCCGTGCAGAAATTAGTTCGGGCAGCCGCGATTAAATAAGGGGCCTTCTTAGGTATAAACGTGGCATCCACAATAGGGAATCCACTCTAGAACCCTACTAGGCTCAACAGAGGCTGCCACGACAAAATATATAGTAAAAAATGTCTACTTCGGGGCCTAATCAGGCTCAAATGTGGAACCCTCTCTAGGGTCACCCATATATTGAGCCTCGTCGTTGCCTACAAAGGTACCCTTTACAGACAACTGTATATGCACTGTATATGCAACTTTATAGGCCCTTTATACTTTGATTTTTTTATATTTCCGATACGTAGTCTGCAATAGGTATGACAAATTATTCCCTTACTGAAACCTGTCGGAGTTAACCAGGTGATCACCCATCTAACTATTGAAGGTCAGTGTCAGCTAAGCGGTCACCCATCTATGTATTGACCATCAGTCACCAGCGGCCCAGCGGTCATCCATCTGAGTAATCACCGTCAGGCTAGGCGGTTATCCAACCTAGTACTGACATCAGTCAGAGTTAGCAAAGCGGTCACCCATCTAAGTATTGACCATCAGTCGTCAGCCACGCGGTCACCCTAGTACTAACCCTCAGGTCAGTCAGACGATCGTCCACCCAAATACTAACGAACTAATGCGCGCAAATAATGAAATAAGAAACTTCGTCGAATATGTTTATAAATGACAAAAACGATACAATGTATCATTTTTTATATAATCGATTGCCGTGAAAAATAACTGAATGTGCTTCTATTATTACCACAGCAGACGCAATCATATAAATCTATAAAGTTCGGACTATATTACACGAATTTCATTTTATATTTCATATTACCGATATTCAAATACACAAAAAAAAATTAATATTTTTCAATCAGTTTTCTTTATTATTTTAGTAGGGGCTTAATAGGGCAGCCTTTATAGGCCCTAACAGGGAAGTCTATAAAGGCCCCGTACCTTGAAGCGTGACCAGCCTAGCAGGGTTGTACTTAGATTTCCATACTGGGCCCCTAATAGAATTGGGGCAAACAAGAAAGGGCCAAATAGGAGCCCCAACTATTGTTCTGCACGGGTAACTTTCAGATAAAGGAATTTGTTCAAAAAGTGCGAGACGGGAGTTTTTCCGACCAATTAGAGTTTAAAGAAACTGCCCTCTCCCAATACTGCGTAACACTAGAAGCTAAGAGCAACGGTATATAAAAACGCAATTTTGTATTTTTCGTCAGTCTCAATTTGTAAAATCAACGTTCAACGTCTACAACCAGTCATGTAAATAAATAAGTGGTAAGATGAAAACTAAAAGGTTTCTGGTAAATCCTTCGGACTTAGTCAAATGTGCGAGGTCAACCCCCGACATTTCTTCTAAGTTCACTACCTTCATAGAGTGTGCGAGGTCAACCCCCGACATTTCTTCTAAGTTCCACTACCTTCATAGAGTATGCGAGGTCAACCCCCGACACTCTAACAAATTTCCAAACTCGTCCATTATTAAGAGTGCGAGGCAAAAATCTCGTGAGTCTTTAAGAATTTAAATCTGTGTTCTTGGGACTTAGTTAAATGTGCGAGGCCAACCCCCGATATTTATTCTGAGTTTTCTTGAACATTTGACTTCACGTAAAATAATTCACGATTCTGTTCCTCTTATCCAACTTCTAACTCCCATAAATGGGTATTCAAATCAGAATTGTCCCAATGCTTCTAATTCGAATATCGTGTCAGAGAATAAATATAAAGTCATTGAAACTGATATTGCAATCAAGTTTCTAAGAATAAAGTATATTTCAAAAAAGGATCAAAGATTACATTCCTGTTTTAAAATATAAAAACCTAATACTAAAAAAACCATTTCAACAACAAAGTGAACAGGTGCAATCAACCAACTCAAAGTAGTTCTCCCAACTAATTAATCATTCAACTGTAAGAGTACAAAGCCAATTGTTTGGGTCAACTATTTTTTTTACAACAACCAATCCCTTGTTTTTTTTCGTTTTCCTGCAATGTTTGACGGAACAAAAAAAGCATGCGACGTTACGTCTAAGTGATATTTCTTTGCTTTTTTTTGTACTCTTTCAACTTTGTTCCATTTCGAATCCTCTTACCGGAGTATCAGCAGAAGTTCGTCGTCACGCGAACAGCCCCGAGCATTATTAAGCTATTCGCTGAGCCTCGAAAACCCAGCTGCACGACAAAAGGGACTGATTCTCTTTCCTAAACCAGAAGATATGAATATTGTAAGGCGTCCACTCAGCGGTATAGAGCTCAGCCTGTTCTCCAAACTCCTCGATAACTCGAATCAGCTGAGTCAGGCTTTTTTCGTCCTCTGGCACTTTTCTATTCAAGTGTATAGCATTCGTATAGCACGGAATTTTATTAATGTCATACACAGAGAGGAAAATATAATCGAATACACCAAATCAATTTACTTGAAAACCGATAATTTATTCAAGTATCTGGTTTCTGAAACAACTATGTATTTGGTCAAATCAACAATATATTGCATTGAATGAACTAGATAATATATTTGAAAATCGCGGAATGAGATATATATATTTGATTCGAATACATATTGCATTACAATGATTGAAAACTTCGCAAGTAAATGATTTACTTGGAAAATTTGTTATATTCAATTATATTTTTCTCTGAGTGTACAATTGATAACGTAGAATTTATGCGAGGACATAGAAGATATATAAAAATACAACTAGTAGGGCTCGACGAGATTGACAAGACCTAACAAAACGAAATGATTCACTGAAGTAGATTTATAAAAGATGTACGAATATTTCACTTTACTGACCTTTACATGCCGTAATGTCCTTTTGATTTCATATGCACCTTTGACTTGCAACTTTTCACATAGAGGCTGGCTACAGCATCGAGTTGAATTGTTTATCATATGACGTGACGAAAAGTGCAAGCTTTATTTAACTCGACCTTTGCGGACCTGGTACTCGGCAATTGAACAAAATCTAATCACCTTAACGCATAACTAATCTATACCTTCAGGTACATACGTGTTACAGAATTACATCAATTATTTCTAATTGCAGTGATGCATGTCAAGATTCATCAGAAGAGTTTATATAATAAATCCATAATGACATTTCAACCAATCTTGTTTTGCAGAAATGTAACACAATCTCATTACCTTAACGTTGATTCAGTGGTTAGTCGGCTATTGGCGGCCCCATTAAATAAAGAAAACTCTCTATTTAAACGTTTCGACCCTGTTCAGGGTCCTCTTCAGTATTTTATTTAATAGTTAATTGTGTGTATTTTCTCTTCTCGTCAGTATTTTATTTAATAGTTAATTGTATGTATTTTATCTTCTCTTCAGTATTTTATTTAATAGTTAATTGTATGTGTTTATGTTGTCCTTGTCTGTGAGGTGAGCTCGTTACGGTGTATATGTGCTATTTTTCCTTTCCTCAGAGACATTATTCACCGGACTCTCTGGCCCATGTGATAGTTGTTTTTGAGGTTACATTATTTTATATGGTGGTGTTATCTCTGCAATCTTAGATTTTACATTTTTCACTTGTTGAGCCAGAAAAGCCGGCGAGCAGCTCATTACCTTAACGCCTCAACTATATTTTCACGTTCGGGTTACGAAATCACTTCAATTATTTTTGATTGCAGTGGCACATATCAAGTATCTGAAGAAACATATTTCTTCAGTACAAGTTGTGTAAATAGATAAGGACATTTCAAACCGTCCTGGTTATCAATCATCGAAAAAAAATCTCTTTTCCGACTTGAGCATATTTTCAGAAACGTATTTCTGAATCAGATCAATTACCTATTTCTGGACAGTGGTAGATGTCGCGTTTTAGCTAAGGCATATCTTTTGGACACATGTTGTGTAAATCCGTAATTAAATTCTAAAGCAGTCCTGATTTTTAGCCAACGAACAAAATCTCTTCACGTTAATACCTCAACTATATTTTTAAAACGGTGTTTTAGAATCATAATTATTTCTAATTGCAGTGGCGTATGTCAAATTTTGGTCGAAGCATAATCCTTCAGTACAAATTATATAAATCCATAATGAACCTGCAAGCTATCTTGGTTCTCAGCGATCAAACAAAATCAAATCACCTTAACGCTTCGACTACGTTATGAATAGCTTTTAGAATCGCATTAATTATTTCTTTTTGCTTTGACGCATGTCTGTAGCCAGTCGGAAAGTATATTGCGGCCCGAGGGAGGGAAAACACATTTCTCGTGAATGTGAGTTTGCTCATGTGAATGTTCCGCTCATGTTTCCCTTCCGAGTATTCCATACGATTTTAGTTACAAGGCGAGGAGAGAAAGTTTTTGGTGCCGCAGTGACGTAAAATATCTTTTTAGCTCATGTTGGGTAAATCCTCAATGAAATTTCAATCAACAATTTCAATCGAACAAAATTAAACCAGCTTAACGCTTTAACTATGTTATCGGAAACTACTTTCAGGATCATATTAAATATTTCTGTATATGGTGAGGCATGTCAAGATTCATCTGAAAAATATCCTCGTAGCATAAGTTGTAAAGATACATTAAACAAAATCTAATCATCTTAAATGCATCAACCATATTGTCAGCAACGTGTTTCAGAATCACAACAATTATTTTTAATTGCAGTGGCACATTTTAAGTTGTAACCGAATCCTATGCACACATTATATGTATACTTGCATACGTAGAATACGTTTACATGCATACACGCTCATTGTACTATATGCGCGCTGCAGCACTCTATTCCACGATTCTATTCTCGCTGGAATATTTACTGTGAATTCTATTTATGCCTCGGAGGGGATTGCACTTGGACCAGCCGGAATAGACGTTGCCGTTGAAGCGCCGCCCAGCAGTTTCAGTATTTCCGCGAGTTTATCTACTATGCGCATCGCAGCGTGTAGCAACCGTCGCAAAGATAGTTATATAGTTATACATATATCGAAGCTGTGCGACTGAGTGAGAACCGCAGAACACTGACCTTCATCGTTGTCGTTGAGATTGTCGTTGAAGTTGTCGTTGTCGCCGTCGTCTCAAAGTCATCGAAGTCACATGCTCACACCCACGTTACCTTTCTACATTATAAAAAGATTTCGCCGCCGCCGCAGCCACCATGTCAAGTAAGGTCGAGGAACTTAGAAAGATGAACCGTAAACTGTCAGGTCATCTGTTGTTGAGGGATAGGAGAGGGTTCCTTAAGGCTAGAAGAGGGTTACCGGGGGATAGAGGAGGGGTTCTCGAGGGATTGCGGAGGGATTCCCGCGGAATGGAGGACGGGTTCCCGTGGGATAGAGGTGTGGGCCTGTGGGATAAAGGAGGGATTCCCGAGAGATAAAAAAGAGCTTGCCGAGGGGTATCAAGTTGGCCTTGAAATTTTGAGCGAGTGGTTTCAGGTTGGCCATGGACTTTCAAGCGATTGATATCACGATGGCCATGAAATTTTGAGCGAGTGATTTCAAGTTGGCCATGGAATTTCGAGAGTGGTATCAAATTGGCCATGGAATTTTGAACGAGGGGTTTCAAGTTGGCCATGGAATTTTGAGCGAATGATTTAAGTTGGCCATGGAATTTCAGCCGAGTGGTATCATGTTCGTGGCGTAATTGTAAAAAATAGATTCGAAATACAATTTCATTCCAATTCCACTAACTTGATACTACTCCCCTGAAATTCCATGGCCAACGTGATACCACTTGCTTGAAATTCCATGGCCAACTTGAAACCAGTCGCTCAAAATTTCATGGTCAACTTGATACCCCTCGGGGGTCTCTCCGTTATCTCCCGTGACCCCCTCCTATATCCCTCGGGAACCTTTTCTCTATCCCACGGGAACCTCCATCTATCCCTCAGCCCCCTACCCCCTCCATCCCTCCGCAACAGGTGGTTTACGGTCAATTTTTCTAAGTCTCTCGATTCTTAACACGGCGACGGCGGCGAAATCGTTTTACAACGTAGAGAGATATGTATGGGATTCCATGCCAACTCGACGAACGGCCGAACCTGACCACGTCAAATCCGGCAAAATGCTATTTATGTTATTCTTGCACATGAAGAATGCATGCAGAATTTTTTTCAAATTATTTTTATTTCCTTTTTTAATTCATAAATATTAAAAGCTAAACAAAAAACACCCCGTTGTTTAAATCCAAAAAAATCAGATAAATACTATGGCAAACAACAACATTTTTGACCCGCAAGCGGAAACGGAACAATAATTTATTTTTCTAATATTTTATGATTTTTATATGTGTATACTCAAAAACAGACTTAAACAATGTTTAAAACGTCGATAGAAATACTGTTATACAAATTACAAAAAAACGTAGAAGGAATTATTTTTTCACTTTCGCTTGTGGATAAATCATTTTGTTGTTTGCCATAGTATTTTTATAATTTTTTTTTTAACGGGACGTTTTTTATTTACCTTTACAAATTTATAATTAAAACACGTAAATAAGGAAAAATCTGAAAGTACTATGCATCCATTTTTCGTGTGTAAAAATAATATAAAAAATTGCGTACCAAATTTGACAATGCCGGTTGGTCGAGTTGGGATGGAACGCCCCATACATATGTATATCAATTTCCACGAGTTAGTGGATACCGCATCACAGTTTGAAGTTCCATTAAACTTGCATTTCCTACGGGTCTAAAACGGACGACGAAGTAGAAAGGTGTGTGAATCGCACCTAAATTCTCGTTTCTCCTTTCAATTCTCCAACACCCCATAAATCCATCAGTCACGCTCTATTTCAATACCTGTAAATCGAGTTGCCTTTCACCAGGCTTCTAGATGGAGTGACAAGGGTCGCTGTGGACCAGTCATGTTTGCAACTCATATGATTATGTGTAGTACCAATATCTTTGAATTACCTGAACATTTATTTATGTTTCCTGAATACCGCAAACTAGAAATAAAGTAAAGTAACAGGACGGTTTCTGACAGTGACCCGATTTCTAACAGGGTACGACTTGCAGGCTTTGCCCACCATTTGATAAACCACCAAAGGTAGCTAAGTCGAAAAATGGGGTTAGAAAATGGTAGTCTCGTACTTCATTGTTTATTCCTATACGAGTAGAGCTAGAGTTTACTGTCAGAGACAGAGACATTTCCATTATTGATGTTGCCTGTATATTGCACGGAGCAAAAGTCGTTTATGACTAGAAAATCAAAATAGGAATAAATGGCCGGTTCATTTTGTTTGATATTATTGTGAGTCTGTTCTTTGTCATTCTCTAGCTAGTGTTTCGTATGGTAGGGTATTGTGTTTCGGGCCGAATCATAGATTAAATGTGAAACTGGCTACCCAGAAATGTCTCTTCTTTTTCATAATAAAAAGATTCAGAAATATTTTCGAGATTTAAATCAGAACATCTAAAAAGAAACCGAGTGTTTATTTCAGTATATATAATGAATCAGTTGCGATTCATGAGGACGAAGAATATCTCTGCAACACTGAAATAGAATATTAAGCCATTTCATTGAAAAAAATAAACAGAATAATTGAAAACCATCCGAAACCTAATAAAAACTAAGTTAATGATAAGGATGTAAATATGATAATAATGGGACTATTAATTTGTTTCGAAAAAAGTAATGGGGGATCACAACTCTATTTAGTGAAACTGTCATGTTTTGTAATCAAAGTGCTGTAAACTTGACTGTCATAAAGTTAGCTATAGCACGGCCATTTGGCTAATATCCGCCTGTTGCACAGCCATAATTACGCCTGTTGCATGATCATAGTTACGCCTGTTGCATGATCATAATTACGCCTGTTGCTCCTTCCGGATTCCGAACAAAATTCTCAAAGAAAAATCACATAGATGAGAGGTATTCGAAAACTGGTGTATAAGCTTTTGAAACTATTTGATATGGGTGCCCTAGCAGATCGAACAACTGTGAAAACGACCATGAAAACCCAAAGAAAACCGTATTTCCAACCCGGTCGAAATGAGCCACAAAACCAACCGATAATTCTTGTCAATCCAACCGAAAAACCAACCGAGCTTCCAAAAGCTCGCAGCTTGTGAATAGGTTGGTCCACGGGTAATTCAGACACAAGTCCAACCGGAATTCTAACCGTCGCAAGAAGTATCGCTCGGTTGGTCTCAGGGTTGTGCAGGATTTTGTCAACCAGAATACCAACCGGCCCAAAAAGCAGCGACCGGTTAGTCCCTGGGTTGTGTAAACCCAGGTCCAACCGGAATTCCAACCGTCGCAACCATCACCAACCACCGAATTCCAATTGTCGCAAGAAGCACCGACTGGTTGATCTCTGGGTTGTGCAAACCCAGGTCCAACCTGGTATTATAACAGTTCAAGCCACACTTAGAATTCGCGGTCCTGAAATTCGTCGTGCCGTGATTTCTTTTAGTTATCATTGTCGAAATCACGGTCCTGCTGGGAATTTTCCATACCCTAACGTATGTTGTAGGCTAGGGTATAAATGACATTAAAAAAGACCCACATCGGTATATGGGCGTAATGCATCTTACGACAGCCTGCACTTATACATGGAACGGTAAACAATCACTTGCGAGAAACTTTTTGGCTCATTCGCCATCTAGCGGGCTAACTTCGGGTGCATACGCGATGGCATAGTGAAGAGGTTGACCCCCTCCCTTTTGTCACGCGGAAATCCGGCTTAGCTCCGCTAGATGGCGAATAACCTGAAACATTTCTCGCAAGTGATTGTTCGTCGTTCCATGTATAAGTACAGGCCATCGTAAGTCGTTTTTACTATCGTTTATACCGTAGCGTACAACATACGCTAGAGTACAAAAAAATTCCCAATAGGACCGGGATTTTACCCATGATTACTGAAAGAAATTATGGCACGACGAATTTCAGGACCGTGAATTCTAAGTGTGGCTTAAACTGCTAGCAAATCCGGTTGGACCTGGGTTTGCACAACTCAGGGACTAACCGGTCGGCGCTTCTTGCGACAGTCGAAATTTTCTGGTTGGATCTGGCGTTTCACAACCCAGGAACCAACCGGTCGCTGCTTTTTGTGCCGGTTGGCAAAACCCTGCACAACCCTGGGACCAACCGAGAGATGCTTCTTGCGACGGTTGGAATTCCGGTTGGACTTGTGTCTCAATAACCCATGGACCGACCTATTCGCAGGCTGCGAGCTTTTAAAAGCTCGGTTGGTTTTTCGGTTGGATTGACAAGAATTATCGGTTGGATTTGTGGCTCAATCCGACCGGGTTGGAAATCCGGTTTTTTTTTGGTTGTTCGATCTGCTAGGGTGGATGTTCACGAAAACAAAACACTGTTAAAAAAACTTTTGTTGTTTGTTGCTGTGGCCGGAATGATAATGAAGATGAAGGATTGTCGGCTTCTGGCGGCCCGGTTAAAGAATAGAATTCTTTATTAAATGTTTGAGACGTTTCGACCCTGGTCTGGGTCCTGTTCACTTATTTATCTTAACTACAAAAAAAAATTATAAATAAATTTTAGTCTACTTTTTCCTAATTTTATCGCAACGGAAATCATTTACCATGATGATGGTACCCGTAATAATTTTAAATAGAATGTAAATAACTTTTTTTTTTTTTTTATATATATATTGTTCCTTTTATAGTGTGTTTTTTTTGTCTCAATTCTCTCGAGTTCGCAGCGGTGTCTTATTAAATATTGTGTTTTGTGTTATTCTACTTTGTTAATATTAACTATCTACTATATAAAAGTACTTACTTATGAAGTCGAGTGTTAATGTTGTTTTGTTTGTGACTTGGTACATTGTGACTCTGGTCACCTGGCTCTCTGGCCCGTGTTTTCTGCTCACTTTTGTAGGTTACCTATGTTTTCGAACCGTATTCGTCATGTTTTTAAAAGAAGTTTTTTTTTATTATGCTTATTTCATTAGGAGAATAATGTTAAAGATGATTAAAATTTTTATTCTGTGATTAAATGGTGTTCATTACCTTATATTCGATGTTTACACCGATGTAAGGCAACACTACATTTTCATTATGACATGGGCCAGAGAGCCCGGTGAGCAGAATGCCGTCAGAGTTTCAACCACATGGGGTTGGAGAACGGTGACCAGAATGACCAGTGTGCTTGTGTGTGTGTGTATCTGTGTTGACTTTTAGATCAAATTTCCGCCCCCCCCCCCTCCCCCCCAAAAGTATAATTGTTAGTAATCGGTGTGTTGTCATAAGTATCAAATCTGTTCGTTTTATCAATATTTTGTGGAGTTATCCTCGTTGTCATTGATTTAAATTTTCGGTTATATTACGTCGTTATGTGTCCTAACTTACCTTACATTACCTTATCTTTCTAACGTTAGTGTATCTTAATTCTAGGTTCTAATTTACGTTAAGCGTAGTGTGTTGGTTCAATTTAAATGATGGAGTTGTAAATGTTGCTAAGTTTAGCTATGTCATTTCTAAAATTAATGGAATGTTTGTCTTTTTTTATGTGAATCATCTCCATCAAAAGTCTTTTTTTGTAGTTTGTTTCTGTTGCTAAGGTCTTTGTGTTGTCAAAGTCAAAAGTGTGATGTGTTTGTGAAGTGTGTTGTGATAGTGCTGTGTGATTAATATCAGGGTGTTTTTGGCTGTTTTTGTGCTCTTGTAGTCTGGTTTTTAGATGTCTTTTTGTTTGCCCAATGTAAGTGCTGTTGCAATTTTTGCATGGGATGTGATACACCAGATTCGATTTATGTGAGTCAGGTGTTCGATCTTTTGTGGACCCTGTGATTTTGTAGATGTTGTGTTTGTTGTTGTTTACTGTGTTAATGTCATGTGTTTTTAGAAATTGGTATATTGGGTAGTGAATTTGTCCAATGTAAGGGAAATTCATTAACCTTTTTGTGTCGAATTCTTTGTCTTGTGTGTTATTATTTCTAGAATTTATTATTTTATCCATTCTATTCTTGATGTGTTTGTTAACGATGTGGTCCGGAAAGCAATTCAATTTCAGTGTGTTTTTTATAATTTTTATGTTTTCTTCCCAAAATCTCAAATGATTTCCGTTGCGATAAAATTAGAAAAAAGTAGACTAAAATTTATTTATAATTTTTTTTTGTAGTTTAAATAAATGAGTGAACAGGACCCAGACCAGGGTCGAAACGTCTCAAACATTTAATAAAGAATTCTATTCTTTAACCGGGCCGCCAGAAGCCGACAATCCTTCATCTTCACTGTTAAAAAATCCTAGGTGAAATTACTAAACATGTGCAGGAAGCACTTTCACAGAAACCGTTTATGAAATTTTAACTGCGACGTTGAATTTTACAATACTGGTATATAAAATTTACCGTTACAGTATTGCAATTTCACAACACATCTGTGTTGTAAAATTCAACGTCACAGTTGGAATTTCATACAATGTGTTATGCCCGCAGGGGGTCAATTTAACATATATTTTATTTATTGGGATCGTTTGCCAATAAAGAGTTGGACTCAAGTAAATAACGTAAAGTTAAGAAGATTTATTTAAACAAATAACAATATAGTGTATTACAATATCGAGCTCGTCTCGATTCTGTTACTTATGGGCGAGTCTGACCCAAGACCGACTGGTCACTTTGATATTCGATTGAAGACTAAACTTATTCCCGATTAACTCCCAGCAATTTGCCGAAATCGGTGCGTATGCATTTATTGCTTCTGCGTACATTGCTTCATCGAACGATACCGACTCCGCGCTGAGTCAAAGCGCGAGCTCTTTCGAAATCGTTCGATTGCCCAATTGCTCCAAAAACGTCTGACGAATAAACGTGGTTTCGTATTTCTAGCTCGCTCCGTGGCGAAGCTTGAGCGGTGCACTGTTCGGTCAACGACTGAACAATTTCCTTAAATAATTCTGGGCACAACAAATGTATTGTAATTTTACAACATTGGTATATCAAATTTACTGTTACTGTGTTGTGTTGTGCCCGAAAATCTGACGGGTGATCAAACCGTCGTGATAAGGGCGGGATTGTATAGAAATAGGGATCTTCCCGATTTAAGGATTGAAATCCCCGGCTTTCCCAAATATAAGATATTTATTCAAAAGTAATTTAACACGCGATAATCCGTTGCACGAATTATTCCGATACAAGTATGTGACTGTTACAAGTTCTTGAGTCTATCCCGAGCTCCACTGTTCAATTCGAATAATTAATTAAGATTGAATTTACTTCTGATTGATACCCACCAATTTGCCTAAAATCGGTGCGTATGCATTTAATGCTTCCGCGTTAATCACTCCATCGAACGGCACTGATTCCGCGCGCGATATTGTGCGAGCTCTTTCGAAATCGTTCTATTGACCAACTGCTCCAGTAACTCCGTCCCGAAAATAATTACTAGTGGAATTATTTTCGAGCGATTTCCACATAGAATTCCTATTAAAATTCGGGGCGCAGCAGTTGTAATTTTACAACACAGTAACACAATATAAATACAACAGTTTTTGTGGTAAAAAAACTTCATACACATGTGTTGTAAATTTACATGACATTTTTTTAATAGTGTAGCTACAATTTACACGAGGTCCCATTGGGGATTACTCGTGTACGAGGTGTGGGCACTTTGGTAGGGATAGGAAAGGACCCGAAGAGACGACTGGCCCGGGTCTAAATAGTCGCCACTGCCGCGTTCCGTTTTCGTGAAACGCGAGCGCATTTGGCCACCCAGAGGAAAAAATGTATACACATTTTTTTTTTTCAAATTCCCGGCATTTATTACTTTATTCCAAATAATAATAATATTCAGTATTTTTCTTGACTATGCTACAATATTGGTGAGAAATCGTACAATATTTTGTTTTTAACAATATTATTTTCCCCATCGGAATTTCAGCCAATGGAAACGACGCATTTGGACTCATGTGGGGGAACCTAGGCGATTTTATTTCGGATAATTTTCGGATATTTCCTAACAAGTTGCTTAGCAATAAAAACAATTTCTGAACCACTTTTAACCTGAGAATTCTTGACATCTGTCAAACTTCTAACGAGAACTGGAACGTGATCTGAAGAATGAGCCGAAACTCCGATGGAAAAAATAATCCGACAAATACTCCTCGAGCTTCAAAATTAATCGTGTATTTCCCTCAAACTTCCCTGCAGACAAACAATCGTGTCAAGTTTTGCAGAAAATTCCCTCGCGCAAGTGCTCGGGATTTTTTAAGCTGCAAAACTTGACACTCTTGTTTGTATGCAACGAAGTTATCGGGAAATACCCGATAATCTTGAAGCTCTTGGGGTATTGCTACTGAAAATTTCATGTATATAGATTCGTTGAAAAAAGACATGACAAGAGAAATTGTTGGATAACAAGTAATGGTAAAATGATGACCCATAGTCCCGAAAATTACAGTTGCCATGAAATCGGTTACATTCTGGCCATTTGTTTAATATCCGCCTGTTGCACGGTCATAGTGGTTTCTTATCGAATCCAAAAAAAAACCCAAAGGAAAATTACACAGATGAGAGCTCAGAATCTTATGCACTGTTGGACTAGCTTTCGGAACTATTTGAAATGGATGGATGTAACCAGCGTGAATCCATTATTGTCACGGCTTCGTAACTATTGAATGTAATTGAAATCCCGAGAGATCTCGAGTGATCAGAATGGAGGAAGTGGACTACGAAGGGCTTTACAGATTCCCCTTAGATCGGAGACCGTTCAGATGCTACTTCGAATCTAGACAACGTTCTGATGGTTCAGTGAGGGGAAAAGCACTAGTAGCTGAATTGCGAGTCATGAGGACGAACCGCAAGGACCGCACCGATGAGAGAGAGTCGCGTGCTTTATCGATCGTGGCCGTCAACCGGAAAAAGAGCCCTGGAAATGGGGGGAGGGGTTGGCGTATATACTCGACAAGACGTCTAGAGTGAGCGGCGCGGAGAGCAGCGTAGAAAGCGAACGCAAAAGCACGCGCGCCCAGAAGTGAAGGGAATAAATGGGCCGTGGCTTGGTACTTACAGCTGCTGCTGTTCGCTACTATATGCTACTTCTGCCTGCTCCAGCTTTACACCAGCGCCACTCACGGTATCACGCGTCGGTGTTTTCCTTTTTTTTGTGTCAAGCTTTTTCACTTTGCATCGTTTGCACCCACGACTTCCACCTTTTTGGGATTTCCTTCCGATATTACGTACCAGAAAGACGCTTGTTTTTTAGAGATATTTTTTTATCGTGATCTGACTTCAAGTGTATAAAATATGAATTCGTTTAAATGCATTAACCGAACAGCAGTTCGTTAGCAATACATGCACTGAGAATAAAAATCTGAATGAAATTTTTCGTTGCTTGAACATAATAATATTTATTATGAATGAAGGAAAATTCGATTCGACTATCTGTTGGTTCGTTCAACAAAGTATTTCTTTCAATTAACCAAATGTTTGATTTTCGCCATCTGTAAACATACATTTGGTAAGTGTAACAGATTTTTTTCTCAGTTTGGTAAAGAGGACATGATACTTGATAGAAAATAATTTTGTAAACTCGAAGTGACAATTTCTGTAAATCACAAACCTGCTTTACTCATTTCGCAGTTTCCTCTCTTTTACGGGTTTTTTTTGTTAAATTTAGTAAGTAGCAAATTTAAAATATAATTTTGTCGATCTTACAAAATGAAATTGTAAAAGCAGAAGTGACAAAAAAATATTGTTAATTCGCTGTATTTTACTCACAGCTACTGCTACTGTATGCTACTTGTACCAGCTACACAGCTTTATATCAGCACTTTCTCTCTCTCATCGCCACTCACGGTATCACGCGTAGGTGTTTTCCCCGTTTTCCGTGTCAAGCTTTTTCACTTTGCATCGTTCGCACCCACGACTTCCAGCTTTTTGCCATTTCCTTCCGGTATTACGGGAAAGATACTTGCTTTTTAGATATATTTTTCATCGTGCTTTGGCTTTAAGTAATTACATAAAAACATGCATTCGATTAGGTGTAATAAAATGGATTTACGAGACTTAAAATAAAACATATATATATTAAATTAATTGTGCAGCAACCTAATACGTTTTAATGAAGACTTAAATTTACGAGACTCTAAATTTAATATTATATATTAAATTAAATGTGCAGCAACGTAATACGTTTTAATGAAGACTTAAATTTACGGGACTAACGAGTTTTATAAGGAAGCCAGATTGGGTTGTAAGGAATCCTTTCATTTGCTCTAAAGTTTCCAGACGGTTTTACATAATAATGATACATTGAATCATAAAATTGCTTAATAACCAAAAAAATAAGACGTATTTATATTAAAACATTAATGTTACGGTTTTTAAAATTTGTTATTTTTCAGAACTAATCTTAATCATAATAACATCCCAAGTAGAAATTTGGAGCATTGGCCCTGCTAAGGCCCTGCCAGGGCCATGCCAGAGCTTTGTCAGGGGCTGATTTATGCCGAATGCAATGCACCAAATTTCTACTCGGAATTGTTTCCCTTTTTATGACAGACGATTACACATTTCATTTCATATAAGTCGTAAATTTCATACAAAATTTAACATCTCCCGACGAGATAGTATGGACTAGAGTAATGTTTTTAACGATGTCAGGAACAGATGGATTATGGAGCAGTTTCACAACTTCTGACTACAGCATAATTACATAGAGACAGAGTGATAACGAAGGTAAAATTGGAGCAAGCAAGCCTAGCAAACTCCTTTTCGGGGAATTCGACTGAGCAGGAATTACAAGCAGATGGAAAAGTTTTCGGAACTTTCCTTGCCCTTTTGACTATTGACTCGACAATCATGGTCGGCTTTACTACACACAAGCTTCTGACAATTAGAATTTTGCTGACAATTAGAAGCTAATTAACGTCTTACAATACGTGAAAACAAAAAAAATAAATAAATAAATTGCGGTGTGCTCAATAGTGACACAACAACAAACATTTTTTCTGCTCAGAAATGTAAACAATGAAGAACGAACCAGCGAATATTTTTACGACCTGTGCCCGAGTTCTCGCGTTTCAACCGAAAAAGTTTATTCGCATTTTTACGAGGTCTTTTTTTTCATCACCATAAGTTACGCCGTTTCCGAGGAGTTAAATCTAGTAGAGCGGGAGGCTTTCTCTCTCGGAGTTCCCAGGAGAAATAACTGCCGGAGACACTCTCGGCAGCAACACCGAAGAGCTTCCCGAGCCTTCGCTGTATGCATGGAAAATAAAAACGCGTCGAAACGGTGCGGCTGCTGGTGCTGATATGTGCTAGGCTTCATTTCAACATGCACTGCCGTTCATGTTATCCGTTGGCCCTTCCTCTTTACCTCTACTGTGTCTGCGTGCATTATATACCCTCTACAACCCCTTTCTCGATGATAGAGGAGTGAAACAAAGCGACGAAGCTTACGAGTTTGAGGCCGGCTTACGAAGCGTCGAGTTGCTTTCAATTGTACGCCGTTCAAACGTACACGTGTTCGTTAAACCAGAATAAAACTGTGAACGGCGAAAAAGTATCAAATGTTCAAAACCTTCTAGTGTTCACCGGAAATCCGATTTGCAAACATCATACCTGGTGAATAATAATTTTGCAAAGTCGAAGTGCCAATTTAGTTAAAAAACAATTTTTTCCTCATTTAAATTTTTGTTGTTTTTGAAAACTAGTATAAAAGTTATAGCAATTTTGTGAATTTTTATTAAAAAATTGAAAAATTAGTAGGGATTAAAAAAATGTAAATTATGGGTCTGCAAAAAAAAACATTTATTTTTATTTCTTCATATTTTCTGCATGTATTAATTTATCCCATATATAAAAAAACATTGATATCCATTATTTTTCTACCATGTGCTACAATATTGGTGACAAATAGTATATTTCGATACAAGAGACCAAAGGAGCGTTTTGCGCACTGCTCGCGCGAAGACAGCACGAAGCCTTGGCAAAATCTTTGGCCTCGTGTATCAAACCATATTTTTCTTTACGAGTGCAATGCAAAATCCGAGTGTGTCCGACGTTTACAAACATGGAAAATGAGCTGCATCTTTAAGCAGTGAGCAAAATCCAGGGAACAGTGTACAAAATGAGGGAGTCGGTTCGCAAAGTGTTTTGCGCACTAGTGCGTCAACCGGCCATTTTGCATGTCTGTAAACGGTGGACAAACGAGGACTTTGCATGCATGAGTAAAGAAAACGTATTATTTATTTTTCTGCAATATTAAATTTCACCCTTATAGATCCGTTGAAAAAAACCATGGAAAAAAAATTATTGGGTACCGAATAATAGAAAAATGATAGTCCATAATTTTTTCTATTGTTTTGTTTCTCGTGATAAATTTTAACGAATCCTTTAATTGCATTTTTAATAAAAAATCTCCATATCCTTTACCTACCAATATGATATTCCGGAAAAATGATAAATATAAAATTACTAAATCTGCCGTTTTTTACGTCATTAAAATGTAATTCATTTAAAATATATTTTATTTGCTGCTGTGGGCCCCTTAAGTTGGCGTATAGAGCGGTTCCTGGATCTACGTCGTTGCAATCCGGAGATAGACAGGCATGGAAGCTTTCCGGACGCGTGCATTTGCCAGAGTGCATCGATGCACATGAAACGAAAAAAATATGTATAAAGAGCCTTGCACGTCTGGATAGTTTGGTAGTGGAGGCTTTCCAAAAATGACCGGAGTGAAAAAGCCGGGCACCTTGCAATTGCGAATATCAAAGAATTTTGAATACAAGAGAGAATTTTATAGAGGACAGGACCAGAAAATTTACGAGTGAATAACTCAAAAAAGGTGCGAGAAGAGTTAATAATCAGACATTTTCTATTCAACGGTATGCAACGTGGACAATAATATCTGATATGTAGATGTAAATTTCTCAATATCAAAATTTTGTTTCTATAGCCGTAGTATGCGAATTAATTACCAACTGCAATATATTAACGTATGCAAGCATAGAACCTCGAGCGGATTGTACGCATATGGCTTTCAGGAGTATTCAATGAATGTTATGCGGATGCATCCTGTGATTATAGGACCGTTTGGGAGAGGAAACATTATCGAAAAAACGTTCTGTTTGATGTCTCGACGATGATATATCCTGAGAACAGTAATGCGTGATGCATAACGAGGGTATTACCGCAGTATGTTTGTTATCACGCTATTCTGGTAGGTTCTGAATTACCCGTTCCGTATTTATTATGTGAGTTTCCGTATTTACTATCACTGGTAGATTGTAGATAGTATAGAGAACTTGGAAAAACTCGTCAGAAATCGTCTGCGGATGTCAATGTCGCGGTGTTTATTATAATAGCAGAAAGAAAACATACCGCCAGTTTTTCAAACCTTCGAGCACCCGATTACATAATTGAATCCGGGTCGGCCATTGATTGAGGATATTTGTTCAAAGTGCTGTTAAGATGTCAATTGCTATGGAAACGGGTTCTATACTATACTTTGGGATCCCCCACCGCTGGGAATTTACTATCTCGCGAGTCCTTCCCGTCATTCCGCAAGACCCTCTCTCTATCCCTATCTCTCGGGAATCCCCCATCCCTCGGGGAGCTCCCATCCCTTGGGGATCCCCCATCCCTCGGGAATCCCCCAGCCCTCGAGAATCCCCCAGCCCTCGGGAAACCCCCAGCGCCCGGGAATCCCCTAGCCCACGGGATTCCCCCAACACTCGGGAATCCCCCAGCCCTCGGGAAACATCCAGCCCTCGGGAAACCCCCAGCCCTCGGGAAACCCCCAGCCCTCGGGAATCCCCTAGCCCTTGGGATTCCCCCAGCCCTCGGGAATTCCCCAACCCTCGGGATTCCCCCAGCCCTCGGGAATTCCCCAACCCTCGGGATTCCCCAGCCCTCGGGAATCCCCCAGCCCTCGGGAATCCCCCAGCCCTAGGAAATACCCCATCCCACGGGAATACCCAAACCCTCGAGAATCCTCCATCCCTCGGGTAGCCCCCAATCCTCGGAAAACCCCTACCCCTCAGAAAATTCCCATTCCTCCTATCTCTCGGGAAAAACACATCCCTTTCGAAAAGCCCATCTCTCGGGAACCCTCCGATTCTTGGGAACCCCCATCCGTCTATGTCGCTCCCTCTTCTACCCTCCGTCCTCTGTTTCTCTTTATGTCCCGAATACATACTGCGTGACATACATTTGTCATATAGCTCAAATATATTGAACACAAAAATTTGAATGTATTAATTTCCATAGGGATTTGAAAGTCGAATGAAAATAGACGTAGAAATATAGTCGTGAAACTGTGCTTTATTTTTTTTAAATGTAGAATCACTGTATCGACCCGGTACCCTGGCTAATACTAACAACCAATCACTATTTCAATGTAACAATAACCTAGTCAGGATAATAATAATAAATAAAGTGCCAATAATGATGTGATTTGACATCTGGGCAATAGCCGTTCGTGCCAAACACGTCGACCTGATTCCAACCTGCTGCGAATTGCATTCAGACATTTCACCATCGAACAAACCACACCTCGTGGACGTGGATACTCGGTTGCCCATGTATATTTAACCAAATTGATTCTACCACCTGGCTATTTCGTGCTGCAGAATCTCACCGTAGAATTAACTCTTGCGGTGTCGAATTAACGTTGGCTGATCGACAGATCGATTATCCGGTGTTTCCAATATAACTATGATGTCTCCAGGACGCAATCGATTTTAATGTTGCGTTTAACAGGCAGGTTATAAAAATCAGCCTGCGGTGACACTTGGAGTTTATAATACAATAAGCACGACGATATAAATGCCCAACGTTATTTCTAGTTATTAAATTTCTTGTCTAGCATCTCCTCGCGATTGCTTAGTATGTGTCAGTCTCAACGTTTTTGAAGAGGCCATACCAATATCGATGACGGAAACATTATGGGCCGAGCGTGCGTTATATTGGCCATCGACCTTCTATGAGGCAATACTACTCCACCTACTTCCCTCCATTCTATCATCAATAGCTCTCTCAAGCTATCTCACCACTGTCGCGTGTATTAACCACACTGCGCATTTCCAATTGATTTACGATTTTGAGGGGCGCGAACGATCTGATATCGAGGTAAATGTAGTCACGCACCACATATCGCATAATACCAGCCGCGCATATCACATACTCGACTTCAAAGCTGCACTCTATTATCGATCCTCCGAATATCCTGGGTATGAAACACTATGGAAACTATCTATCGTTCCGCAGGGGGTTAACCGGCAACGTTAAAGTCTCGGATAAGATAAGAATGGGGATCTTTACGATGAGCATTAATCTGGTTCTTGGAACTTAAGAGATTGGGGGTGCTGATCAAACATCCTTAAAAACGATTCAGTACATCTCATTTTCAGTCTTATGGGTTAGGCAGAAGACCCTCTTGCAATCGATTATTATGTCAGGTTAAAAATGAATCAACATTATCCGAAAGAGGGATTTTTTAAAATGACATATAGGGGAGATACGTCGCCGCGGGATCACTTAACGAAAAATTCTTGAAAATGACTAGAACAAGTTTCTAAGTACGATGGATCCATTCATGGTTTATTAATGTCATCAACTGGACGAACTAAACTATCTATTCTTCACCAAAATAGTGATAAATAAAAAGAATAGTTTGCACGTTGCCAGCAATTACCCTTAATTACTGAAGACTTGAAGTCTTAAGTAATTAAGGGTAATTGCTTTTCTTAACGGGTAAAACTTTTCTTTTTTTGGGAAAACTGTATGGACAGCGCTGTTTCTTTCTTTTCTTTAACCATAAAAGCAATTAAAACGGAATATTTTTAAGTAAAAATTCTAACCCGTTTAGATATTTGTCGAAAAATAAAAATATCGCTACTGTCAAATAGCAACGACTTATATTAACGACGCAGGTATTATTCAAATAAAATAATTGAGGTTTGAATTTCATAATAATAACGGCTTTTCTAGCTTTATAACGATGATAGGATTTTTCATCCCAGTTGCATTATGAAAAGGTTTTTCATGTAGTAGCATCAGCACGACCTTCACGTCGAAACTACAGCACAATTTATCATGCTAATATAGTGATCACCGCTAGTCGCTATAAGCTCCGGTAATGGTGACACATGATTAATGCGACATCTTCACGAGTCTTCCATCGAATATCGCCAACTGTATTAATGCTCACCGGTCGTTCTAGAAATGTAAGACTGTTCCCAGTTTTTCTTTTGTTCTGTGAATGATGTCCGCTTTTTCAGGCTCTATCAATTTCCTCACATTCTTTTTGCGAGTCCCTTCACCGACAAACACACACACATATATATATGGGTCATTCCACGGGATTTCGCACAAAAAAAAACCCGACCGACTCCAATTTTCGCCTAATTTTTTTATATTGTTGACTATGTCAAACGGAGCATCTGTGAATTTTCGAGAATTTTATTCTTATTTCGACGAGCCATAAAATAAAAGGTGAAAAAGATGGAAAAAAAAATCTGACGTCAAGTGGAATAGTGATATCGACAAAAATAACTAGGTCAAAATTTTCGTAATTCAACACAGTTTACGGTAAAAATAATCAAAATAAAAAATAAACATAACTTCTATTTTATTTATGTCTTTTACCAAGAAAAGGTACCATTTCGCTAATTTGGCCCCCTCCGATTTCAATACAAAAAATCACGAATATACTACATGGAGTCCCAAGCATTTTAAGCACAAGCCCAAGATGGAGAACGCATTTTACCCATTTTAAAAAAAATATTTCGGGTAATTGATTTTTTAAATTTTCTTCCAATCTTTTGCGTATTTTTTTATGTAATTGGTAATATTAAAAGGAGCTTATGTGATTTCTTTCATAATTTTATATGTAGATGTATTCGATTCATTAAATGTAATCGAATTACAAATTTAAAAAATTGTATTTTCGTTGCGTCTTTTACAAAAAAAGGTACCATTTCACTTATATGGACCTCTCCGATTAAGTTAAAAAAATAACAAAATTACTATACGCCTCAGGCGTATCTCGCGACGCTAGCGCTCGAGCGGCCACTGCGTGCGTAACGAGACGATCAGCTGATCGCACGTCCCAGGCGTACCCCAGGCGAATCTCGCGACGCCAGCGCTCGAGCGGCCACTGAGTGAGTAAGAAAGCGATCAGCTGATCGCTTTCTTTTTTTTAAATTTAAAAAATTTGTAATTCGATTACATTTAATGAATCGAATACATCCACATATAAAATTATGAAAAAAATCACATAAGCTCCTTTTAATATTACCAATTACATAAAAAAATACGCAGAAAATTGGAAGAAAATTTAAAAAATCAATTACCCGAAATATTTTTTAAAAAATGGGTAAAATGCGTTCTCCATCTTGGGCTTGTGCTTAAAATGTTTGGGACTCCATGTAGTATATTCGTGATTTTTTGTATTGAAATCGGAGGGGGCCAAATTAGCGAAATGGTACCTTTTCTTGGTAGAAGACATAAATAAAATAGAAGTTATGTTTATTTTTTATTTTGATTATTTTTACCGTAAACTGTGTTGAATTACGAAAATTTTGACCTAGTTATTTTTGTCGATATCATTATTCCACTTGACGTCAGATTTTTTTTTCATTTTTTTCACCTTTTATTTTATGGCTCGTCGAAATATAAGAATAAAATTCTCAAAAAATTCACAGATGCTCCGTTTGACATAGTCAACAATATAAAAAAATTAGGCGAAAATTGGAGTCGGTCGGGTTTTTTTTTGTGCGAAATCCCGTGGAATGACCCATATATACTAGGATTTCATTGTGGCTCGCGCGCTGCGCGCGCTCGCAATCGCCCCCACCCAAGGGTGCCCCCCCCGACGGGTGCTCCCCCCCAAAGGTGCCTGCAGCCTTGGGGGACCTATGTTTTTGGAAAAGGACTTAGAATAATTCGGGCTCGGGGCTTGGCGGAAAGAGGTGGGGCTAGCCCCAGCCTCTTCCGCCGAGGTGGGGCTAGCCCCAAGCCTTTAGCCCCACCCCCTTCCGCCAAACCCTAAGCCCGAATTTTTCTAAGTCCCTCGATTCTTGACACGGCGGCGGCGGCGGCGGCGGCGAGATCTTTTTATAATATAGAGAGGTATATGTGAGGCATTCCGAGTCAAATCCATAAATGTTTGACCCATCATATTTTTAATTGTACTTATTCCTATTCACTGACTTGTGCCACTTTAAAAACGGCTAAAAATAAATTGATTTCAATGTTAAATGTGAAAGAAAAATAGTCCATAATTTCAAAAAATAAACAAAAATCTCAAATATTTTTATTTAATTTTAAAAAATTCTAAAACCAAAAAATTAAGTCCGTGCTGGTTAATTTTTTTTCGACGATTTCAATGAAAAAAGGCGTTATACAATCTAGTTTTACAAAAGGTTTTATGTTCGCTTAATTGTAGAATAAGTTTTTCTTCCACATTTTAATGTGTACTAGAACTATATGTTAAATTCGAAAAAAATATATGTTTTTTTTCTTTTTAAAAATAATATTATTGACAATTGTATAACTTAATTGCCACAAAATTGAGGAAAAAATTTGTTCTTCTTTTTTAAATTCAACATATAGTTTTGGTATGCTAATGTGGAAGGAGATATTATTCTACAATTTACCAAAAATAAAACCTCCTATAAAACTATATACTAACGCCTTTTTTCATCGACATCGTCGTTTTTGGGATGTCAAAAAGAAATTTAAATTATTGTAATTTTTGTTACATTTTTTTGTTATGGAGTATTTATTACTTTGACACAGACAAATACTACATTGGAAAAACCCTGCAATAAGGAAACATTTTTTAAATTTACTTATGGCCGTTTTCAGGGCGGCGCAATCCAGTGAAATAGAACTAAGTCTAAAGACTTAAGACTAAGTCATTTAAAATATAGAGGGTCAAACGTTTATCGAGTTGATTTGGAATGCCCCGTATATATATACTATATAAAGTCTTGCATGTTTTTTTCTTGGACTGCGTTCTTTTTTTTTCTAGCGAACATTTCAGCAGCGCCGTCCACGACTTCATGGAATGATCTATCTCGCGTTAATAAGGGTGACTCTTCGCTCGACCTTAGGTTCCTGTAGATGTCCAGCGAGTGGAGAAAGAAAATCCCAATGACACGAAGAGAACTTTCATGTTTTTTCCCCCCATCTTCATCTTCCAGTCCGGCTCTTCTCCTTTTATTTATCTGACAGAAGAAAAATCGAGTTTATTCGTCCTCCCTTTTCCGTGTTAGCACCTTCCACAAAAGTTTTTGTAGGTATGATCGCTGTCTCCTGGCCGTTTTTCTCAGCTTCCATCTCGTCACCGCGTAAATGAAATCGAAATTAATTAAGTGAGTTGTTATTATCCGTTCTATGTTGCCATAAAAATACAGCAACATTTTAAAAAATTGGCAATATTTGAAATTTCATATAATTTAAATGATTCGATCAATTCTCAGGATATTTGATACACAAACGAGTTTAATGTCAGTTCCTTCATATATAAATTATTGGTTGGCTTTCTCGCAGACCACTTGAATTATAACATTGAAAGTTATTTTGAATAAATTGAAATCTTCTTAAAGCGAAGAAAAAAATCTTACCCTCATTTTTCGCAGTTGTGTTGTTATGCAACGTATTGTCGATAACGATTTGTCATTCAATATTTGATTTTTTCACATTTGTTTGAATTTTTTCATTGATGCAAAAATATGGATATCTTAAAATAAATAAATGTTCTTTTTTTAGCTCCTACCTTAATTTAGAAAATCATGGGACTATCTAGAAAGGGTCAAGGTTAAACGTTTATCCGGTTGGCCAAGAATACCTCATATATTCGAGTTGTATGTAGTTTTCGATCAGCGACACTCGTGTGCGGAAATTGATTCCTGCGATTGAATTGTGAAACTTATGGAAGTCGAGAAGTCGAAGATGAAAAATAAAATAAAAGAACAGTTGGAAAGCAGTGAAGAAAGAAAAAGGACTTTACGCCCAGTTAAGCAACTGGGGTATCATCCTGCGAGCTCTCAAGAAAAATAAATCATTGAGCCCGCTCGGGGCGAGTACAAGAAAAGTTTTAACGACAATAATCATCCCCAACGTGTCTTGCTGATATTTCAGCGTAAAAGATGCGTTGATGATGATAATAATAATCGAATGTTCTAGAACAATGTCTATTACCATAAAGGAGGCATTTCTATTTATATATATATAATATATAAATATTATATGAATATGTAATAATTGATATTTATATTAAATTATTATATTAGCCCGCCGGAATGTATAATTAGATAAATAAATATATTATAATATTCTTTTCTTGCGAAATACTTCGTCTTCCATATTGCTAATTTTATTACTGATTATTTTCTCCATTTAAATTTCGACCAATAGAACTGCACCATTCGACGTCACGTAGTACAACCTACACGGTTTTAAACTGATAATTTTTTTACAATTTTGTCTGTTGATTGCTATATATACAAATCATTCTGCCGCGTTAACCATCTGGCAAACTGACAGATTGAACTTAATTTTGACAATCAAAGAATTTTCATTAAACATAAGTAGATTTGGTTTCCTTGTATGAACGGTAATTTTCGTGCAATTCCATTGGTCGCAATTTGGATGGAAAAAATAATCCCCCGATACCACTCGAGCTTCAAAATTAATCTGATATTTCCCTGAAGATTTCCTGCACACAATTGAGCCCATCAAGTTTTCCAGACCTTCCAAAACGTTTTCAAGTTTTAACCTGGAAAACTTGACACGTTCATTTGTTTGCAACGAACCTACTGGGAAATAGTCGATAATTCGAAGCTCTTGTGGTATGACAAGTGATTCTTCATGCAACGATCAATATTCGCTTAAAGCCTACAGCAAAATTTAAGGTCTCCAATGAGACACCTTTAATTTTTAACTGAAAAAACTATTTGCAATACATATAAAAATATTACACGTAGTACACTGAGAAAAAAAGACCATGGTACTTCCAACAATAATACCATAGTAAAAAATGTATAATATGGGGAACTGTATTTTATAGTTGAATCAGCTTTTATATGGTTTACCGAACTATTGTCGTACAGTTAAGGAAACTATGCAGTTTGGATAGTGAATCTAAATATGCACCACACTTAAGAATACTATAACTTATCGTTAAAACTGTAACAATAAAATTATGATATATTTAACAAATTTATGAAGTTAACATTGAGAGAAAAATATGGTCAGAGTAACCATATGTTTATTCAACTTTTTTACTTACAATATGGTGGGAGTAACCATACTTTTACTATAACATATGTTTCCCTGAGAGGACGGTAATGATTTATTGTTACCGTAACAACAAATAATGTAATCAACGACTAAATTATGATACGAATAACTATTTGTATAGTAGAACTCACTATATTTGACGTGTTGTCCCATGCATTTTTCTCAGTGTATGGTTATCGTAACCAATAAAAATATAGTTATTATGTACCATATTTCGTAGCTATGTTAATTATTTCTGTATGTTAGTTGCTAAAAGATAGTAAATAGTAAAAGAACTATTCGTTCTTTTACTATTTATAAAGTATTTTGAACGGTTGTAGCACAATAAAGTCATATAAAATTCATTGTTATTTTCTAATTATGTTTATTTATTCTTATCATCCAGTATTGTAAATGATGAGATCGGTTAGTAATTCAACATATTTACTATTTGTTGCTAGATTTATAATACTTTTGTGTAGTATAACAAAGACATGGTGTAGAGCGAACGCTTGGATGTAGATTTCATCTTCTTCTTCACCTTTCCTCCTGGCTATCGCCATCTTTGGACGGCATGTGCCACTGGATGTGAATTTATATACCATGTGAAATGACTTCTTGTGAATAGTATGTTTTATATTTATCATGGTCTACCATCACATTCCATTTCGTTGATAAAACGAAGTGTGTATGGCAAAAAGAGTTTTGTTTATAATTACATGTAATATTTATATTTTCCCATATTCACTGATAGAAGTGAATATAGAAGAGCGGATTATCGGCTTAGAGCGACTTTTTTCACAATACTCACTGTTGCCGCTGGTCAGTTGCGAGTCGGACGTCGGAGTTAGACAAAAATAAGAAGTGATGAAGATTGAATATTCCACCTCTTATATAGGGGCCAGATGACAATTCGCTCGCGAGAAAGTCCTATCCCGTTGGCCATCTATCGGAACCGAGGGAACTAGGCAGTGTGTGAAATTTGCATCATGGACGCTTGCGGACAACAAATTGGTGATGAATATAACAATAAAATATTGCAGCGAATACCATGCATTATTACAAGCGTCCATGATGAAAGTCTCACGCGCTGCCGAGTTCCCTCACGTCCGATAGATGGCCAGCGGGATAGGACTTTCTCGCGAGCGAATTGTCATCTGGTCCCTATATAAGAGGTGGAATATTCAATCTGTGTCACTTCTGATTTTTGTCTAACTCCGACGCCCGTCTCGCAACTGAGCAGCGGCGACAGTAAGTATTGGGAAAAAAGTCACTCTAAGCCGACATCCCACTCTTCTATATTCACTACTATCAGTGAATATAGTAAAGATATAAATATTATATATTGTAATTATAAACAAACCATTTATTGCCATACACACTTCGTTTTATCAACGAAATCGATAGTGAGTGTGGGCCATAATAAATGTAAAACATACTATTCACAAGAACTCATTTCACATGGTATATAAATCCAGATCGAAGCGTTCGCTCTACACCATGTCATTGTTATAGTACACAAAAGTATTATGAATGTAGCAACAATAGTAAGTATGTTGAACTATTAACATCATCGTCATTGACTATACAGGATGATAAGAATAAATAAACATGACTGGAAAATAACTATATATTTTATATGCCTTTGTTGTTCTACAATGGTTTAAAATACGTTATAAATAGTAAAAGAACGAATAGTTGCAACTAACATACAGAATTTGTTGACATAACTACGAAAATATGGCACGTGATAACTATATTTTTATTGGTTACGATAACCATAAAAACATTGTCGTCCTCTCTGGGAAAAATAGTTTATAGTAAAAATATGGTTACTCTGACCATATTTTTTTCTCAGTGTACAAAAACGAAATTTGTTGTTTTTATACTTTTTTGAGTTCTTCGAAGTGTTCGAAAAAAGCGTGACTTACCTCATGAAGAATGTCTCAAATACGATATTGAGTGTCACACAATTTGTTATATTTCGACGTGACATTTTTATCGTTTTATATACATGGCAACAGGGAAGCCTCCAGGGTTATGCCGCAGAATTTCTCAACATCGTACGAAGCAAAAGAATCGTTTCAGTGTGATAAAATAAAAGGTAGAAAAAAAATGGAAGAAAGGAAGAGCGCGGTGATGATTGTCGCCTCGTTTGCTAGGGAAGACGGGAAAAGTACGGCGAAATGTTGCCCGAGGTGACAGTACTACTATACAAGCTGCAGGAGCCGCAACGCGGCGTCGGCGGCGACAAACGAGTATTTGAACACTCGTCGTCAACTATCCCTTACTCCACTTGGAAGGGTGCCAACTGTCTGCCGCTGAGATCGCTAAAAATACATGTGTAATTCGCAAGTTGGAGCAAAGAGCTTACAGATGTGCACCTGAAACGTTCTTTTTTTTCGTGTTCGGAATTGTATTGGTATTAAATTGCGACGCTTTTTCGTTTTTATGAGAAGTCACGAGCGCTCGCAGCCGGAAAAGTTCAGAAGACGATCATCCGTATTTGTATTCACCAGATCTGCCGTGTTTTGGTGGTTTTCGTTTCAAACATACGTTTTTTTTTGCAGACAATAATTGTATGCAAGTTTTCTTTATTAACTATTGTCGCCAATTATTAAAAATTGGTGGAAAAAAATTACATTACAGCAACTAATTTTTAAATGCAGATTTTTTTACTTATGTACTTTTTGATCAATGGAGTATATTTTTGATTACTCAATTTTCGATTAATGAGATCGTTCTCCAGAGAAATGAAACAGCAGGTTCGAGTACGTAGTTATCGAAGGCACGTAAGATGAACTAGCGTTTGAGATGAACGTAGAATGGGTTATAGAATGGACGATAGGCCATTCGTCCCTATCCCATTATTAAATTTTCTTTCTTGTTAATTTAGTATAAATTATTTTTTTACATGTTTTGACTTTTGATAAAATTAGATAATTCCTTGTTTCGTAAATAAATTTAAAAAAAGCTTCGTCCGTAAGGAAACAAATATGCGTGAACTGTTAAGAATATTTGCGAATTATTTTGCATCATAATTAATCATAGTTACAGTTAAAGTACAAAAAGTATTTTAAAAACATTTTCACCGAATGAATGCCCATTCCTGCTTGTAATAGGAGCCTATACTAAATAATGATAATAATTTTTGTAATTGTGATTATTTAAACAAAACGTTAACGGTCAAAGCAAAAAAAAAAGAAAAAATGCTGTAACTGGTTTTATCATTATCGTGAAGAAGTGGTGAGTTTATTTGGTCTTCAGGTATCTTTTCCAGAGCTGATCCTCTCGGATAGTCTAGAGAACGTGCTCGCTACCTAACACTCTTATATTACGCCAGAGAATCCGGTAGATCAGCATTTTCCGTGTTTTACCTCCGACTTGAAAGTCTTACACATGATCTATCCCATATCCCACCCTCACTAATAATCCACGGGAATTTCCTATGAGTGACTCTTTATTCTCTCGTATTTCTCGGGATCTCTGCTCTCACTTGTGAAAGAAACTGCAGCTTATTATTTTTATTTTGACCATGGCTGCATTTAAATTTTCAATAAAAAAACTGGCGAAAATTATTAAATATAGACAGCTATAGTGTGTTATTAGTTGCTATTGTTGCATATAAAGTTTCAATAAAAAATTTAGCGACAAATATTGATAATGCCAAATGACTAAAAAATTACCAATAAACCATAAGCATGATGGTCATTTACCATTTTTTGAAAAAAATGATCACCCAACCAAAAACACGATGATCATTTTCTTAGTCATCTAGATTTTTTCGAAGAAAATTACCATACGTCAATAATTTCGATGTCCATTTTCTTGGTGATTTGGCGTTTGCCAGTGTTTTTTTTTCTACTTACGGAACGCATAATTTTTCCGTCATTCAGCAGGTCATAAAAGCGTATTAAGGTACTCGATACTCTTCTATTACGCCAGAAAATCCGGTAATTCAGCATTTTCCGTGTTTTACTTCCGACTTGAAAGTCTTATACATATCCTGATTGACGATCCACGAGAATTTTCTTTGTGGGACTCTTTAGTCTCTCGTATTTCTCGGGATCTCTACACTCACTTGAGAAAACAGCTGTGGCGTGTTCTCGCGACTCAACGATGCTATGAGACGGGCAATCCTAATGCCTGCGCAACCCGCGTTCCAATTAACTGCTGACTGAGTTCCCGGTTAAATCGATCGCGCCAGACCGAGACGGGGAAACTACTTGTAACGCCTGTGAGACGCCTCGTTAAGTTTCCTCCCTGCGACTAAGACGCCTATATCCATCGATGCACCATCAAGCTACTGCAGCACTACACAACACCATTAACCAACCCTTGTGTACATTCACTAACATTTAACGCTTATACAACTGCTATAATTCTGCTGTTTCTTTAATGCCTCTACTAAATGTGAGTTTTATTCCTCCACTACGTGTTTTTTGTCACATTGAGGTTCACGAATGGGTAGCGGTCAATATATGTCACTCGTCCAGCTCGAAATTAAATTCCTGAAACTACCTATTAGACGTGGAAATCAGGAAATGTGGGTTTGAGCACAGACACATTTATAAATAATTTGGGTATGGCTGGATATATTCGGTAATTGAATTATCCAGCAGGTTCGAATTTCAAATTGACTTTTGATGTGAAAGCATCTTTTTGGCAAAAAGTGGTCTCGAAAAGGTTAACTGGCCTTCTGGAAAATGTATAAAATGAAAAAAGAATTCCTCTAGAAAGCGCAATGGCCTTTCTGGAATCGTTTTTAAATGGAGCAATATGTAATTCAAAAACATAATAGCTCTTCTCGACAATTTGTAATATGGGGCAACATATCATTCAAAATGCGTAATAGCCCTTCTGTAAAATTTGTAAAATAGAGCAACATATCCACCACAAAAACTTATCGGCACTTCTGGAATTAACAAAAAATGGCCCCACATATCATCCAAAAAGCGTAATGGAGCTTTTGGCATATTTGTAAACTGAAGCAAGATGTTCTTCAAAAAACTTATCGGTCTTTCCGCAAATTTTCAAAATGTAGAAATATCTCGCGCAAAAAAAACAGTATGAAAAGAGTATTAGAATCGTATTGAAATGAAAAGTATGAAGTACGACATACTCCATACTTTCCATTTTAATACTATTCTAATACTCTTTTCCATTTTAATATTTTAATACTATTCTAAAATTTTTTTTTGCGCGATGTCCTCCAAAAAGCGTAATGGCCTTTATGGATTTTTTTTAATGGCTCAAAATGTACTCAAACCGTAACAGCATTAACGGAACATTCATTTTTTTCATCTTATGCGACTATTCGCGATAAGTTTTTAATGATGGAATTTTGCGAAGCACATCTCGGGTCTGAGACAGTGATCGCTAGATTCAAAGCGCGCGAAACCGAAGCCCAACTCAAAGTTCACTAATGTGAATCTTTGTAAATATCGACTGCAGCTGCTTAAGGGATCTTTCCAGTGTGACGGCCCGAAAAATAGCCTATTTTCATGATTTTTTTCGGACGGTTACTATACGCCGGTCAATCTGAAATCTTTATGACATATTAAGGTAATCATGAATGACTGAAAATGATTTTTTATAAGACGATTTTTATTGTTATCATTTTTTTTAATTGTTGAAAATAATGTTGATAAAAAAGATAGCCTCATGGTGAACATTCTAGGGGTCGCAAATTTGATCTAAAAAAAACCCAAAGGATTATTAATTAGTATGCGATTGGCTATCGTGCTATGGAGGTTTTTTTAAAATCAAAATTGACAAAATGGCGGCGGTATGAACAATAAGTACCGATTGTAGCCGTTTTTTCGACAGTTTTTCTTTTTAAAAAATGGGAAGATTTCAAAAAAGAAAATAAAGCTTCCATAGCACGATAGAGAGAAGCGTGAAGGATGTTCTCCTAAAATTTGAAAACGATCGCTTGAAAACTGTTCCCTGGAGTTTAAAGTTTCCAGTGTAGAAATTTCATATACCTAAATTGTGTACTTACGACTAATCGGCGATGCCAGATCCATAAAGTATGCCAGCAAAGTATTTCGAATTTCGCTTTAAAAATTTAAGAGGATGTTTTTGACTGTATATACTAATGGATGAGACGAAAAAAAAATCGATTTTTTTCACACTGGAAAGATCCCTTAACAAATTAAATCAATTAATCAAGCAGCCACTATCGATGAATTTTTATCTCAAACAAATTGTAAAAAAATTCCGTGTTCAGTATTGACGGAACATTTGTAAATGGGAGTAAAATGTCATCGAAAAGCGTAATGGCCCTTCTGCAAAATTTATTTATAATGCATTAAAATATCCTAAGGAAACTTCTTAAAAATTCGTTTAAAATGAAATAAGTATCCTCGTAGAGCATAACGTAAATAAAAACGCCATACAAAATATTGGCCCTTACCGTTAAACTAAATGGCAGAATAATGTAACCTTTACTCTTTGTTTCCTTTTAGATATATCCGCACGTCATGCTGCGCTACTTTTGAAAAAAAAACTAGAACAAGTCGAGGAATTCCTTGATAAAAAATAAAACGAGAAGCCCGCTCATCCATGGCGTCCTTGTTTGATGCGGCAGAAAATAGAGAAGACATGCCTGTCGACCCTCGGCCCAACTAGAGTTTTCTCGATGGAAAGACACACTCCACGTTTTCTCATGTTCCCGCTGTCCTCGAAGAAAAGGGAAGCGGAGATACACGCATACAGAAGCGTCGCGGATGCTGCCCCGTCATGTCAGCGCGTTCAAGGGTGTACGACGTTTTCCTCTCCGTTCACTCTCCCACGGAATGTCCTGGTATGCGATTTCCGCTAGACGCTGTATCTCCTATGCCGACGATTTTCCTGCTGTTGGATATCTTGAATGAGACGTATAAAACTGAGATCGAGAGGCACAGGGACAATTGTCGGAAGTATCGATACGTCGACGTCGGTCTCGCTGTCATGCAGGTATCTAAACCGACAAGCCGGGTTCCACGATTGAAAGTTACTTATTCTCGCACCTCACCGATGAACGTATGAGAAGGAATATATCTCGATACAGTAGCTAATCGCTGTATCGAACCAGACAGATACTATTTCGCGTCAATGTAAAAGATATTTGAGATGAAAATGATATTAATAACATTTTCCGTTAAGTGAGTCGCTTTTGTTCGAACCCTTTTAGAACTTTTACTTAACTTTTTTGCCAAGAAAAAAAGAATTATTTAATATTTGTCTTAAAATAAACGGAAGTTAGACAACAATAGGTAGCAAGGGAAACTGGAATAGGATTATTTAGGTGGGGATCCGTAAAGAACCGAAAAGGGTGCACGGGGCTAATATCAATAAAATGTACATATATATATATATATATACTAGCGGTTATTAAGGCTCGCGCGCCTCGCGCTCTTGCAAAACCTCAGTTAAATATTATATATCTCAGGGGACCCTTGGGGGATTTGGACAATCCAGACCACGCAGACCCCCCCTCTCCTCAGAATTAGAAGGGCGTATGTCCACCTCGATTAGCCTACACTGCGGCAACGGCAGTAGTGGCGAGATTTTTTTATTATATAGAGAGATATATCTATATTTAAAATATTTGTAAATATAAAATGTAATATTTATATTGAATTATTATATTGGACTCATTGCATCAAGAGAGCTCCTTTTTTGTTTCGGAACTCTTTCAGATTTTCCCATACTTTGATAAGCTTTAGTATTCATTGAAAGCACTCTATGCATTTTTTTCAGGTCTTGAGCTTAATTTTTTTTGGCAAGAAGAAAACTACACTGTTTGAAAAGATTGGAAGTTTTTATTCATAAACTCGTGATCGAAATTTAATATACAATTGTGGTATAAAATTCATGTACTTTTCCAGTAAAATTAAAGCAAATTATTAAAATTCAAGCACTTTTACTGTAAAATTGAAGTAAATTATTGAATGTGCTGCACCATACATTAATTTTACATTATACTTGTATACTAAATTTAATATACTAGTTTATGAATAAAAACTTCCAGTAAAAATACACTAAATTTCAAGTAGATTTTTTTTGCAGTGTAATATCGGAATTCATAAATAAATAAATGAATAATTACTTCGTGCACCTCGCCAACGAAAGTAACGAAAATATCTTGATACAGTAGCGAATGGTTGGGATAGTAGGATTATATTTGCACTTCGTCTATTAGGGATAAAAAAATAAATACGTAGTGTGAAATGGAACGTTGTGGCTACTTTGTAGCGTAAAAATATTTCTAGTGACATTTTTCTTATCGAAAGTTTCCCTAAAAAACGTATAGACCCTTCTGGAAAATTCGTGAAATTACATAAGGGAAAATTTAGTAATCATTATAATCCAAAAACGGAGGTATTGCTAAACGTGTGGAGCATAATTAAACGAAGTTATCAGTCATATTACCGCTAAACTGTATGGATGTAGGTAAAATCAATTCTTGCTATTGTAGTTACATGATGTATTCAGAGGATCCGGCTTTACCATTTAAGTCGAGGTTCAATAGAAAAATTTCAATGGACTAGTAAATATGAAAAATATAAAATTACCAATGACCGTATTAGCGTGTGACATAATATTGGATGAAAACTCCTGGCAATATCGAATTCATCACAATGCACAAAAACTAATGTAGTAATATTTTTTAAAATTAATCCGACCAGCTTCGTATTTAGTTTCCCAAAATTAAGTGAATGTAATAAGAATGATTTATCATGTTTAAAATTGACCTAAGAAACATACGGAGTAGGAGAATTAATTTTATCATTATTCTTCAAACCTATACACTAAAAATTATATGATAAGTGAAAATAAGCGAAAGCAAAACTTTCTCTTTTTCTTTCTGAGAGAATTTAATTGTATGTATGTTTTGTCCAGTAAAGATGTTCTGACTTTTTCTTTTCCTGCGTTACGCAATAGGGGTAATTACGTCAAACAACATCTGCGCACTTAATCGGATTTAGGAGGATTTGCGATAGAAGAGAGAATGTAATAAGATTAGAAAGGTTGAGGAAAACATTGCCAGAAGGTCCACACAGAAGCTGATTATAGAGCTCTACCATATAACACACATATGTGTTTCTTGCTGTCAACGTTTTTGGTACATTGCATGTACGGCTTTACAACAAAGTACTTACACCTGGATCAAGTCGCATTACAACTATAATGTGACTGCAACATTAAACGTTAATTACCTCTAATTTTTTCTCAATCTTCCGGGATCGATCGCTACACACTAAGCGGATTTGTTCTACAGTTTGAACCTCAACTTCAAAGCTTCTTCTTGTCACTAGGATATCGATTTATCCCAAGCTGCAACGAAGCCCCCCATGGAAAAGAGGCGAAAACAAAGATGTATCGGACAAATAGAAGGTTTTATAGGTTTATACATCAAACAAACATTTTCTATCCACGTTATATATGTGGGTGATTCTTTAAAAACCAACACAATCGTGGACCTTCTGGTCTTTGATCGAATTGTAACTTCAGGATCGGTACAATAAAAAAAAAGTTTTAAAGATTTGAAAAAAATAAGTGGTCTCAGAATAGCATGATATTCGCAGATTGCTTAATTTTTTTTCAGAATAAAAAACGTTATCTTTTTGCCGTCTTAGGACTTTTCTGAACTTGAATATATTACTTATCCGCGATTTTGAGAAAAAAAATGCTGTTTACAAGGGCAAAAAAGAAAACCATACTTTTCTACGTAAAAATGTCTTAGGTTTTAAAAAAACGTAGTGGAGAAATATTTTCATTTCAGGAAATTAAATTATTCCGACAATCTTTGTTTTATTGGACATTTTTACGTCGATTATAGTTATTCTTAGACTGGGATCTCCGGGGCCGGGTTAAAGTTCCGAATGGTAAATACACGAAGGTCCAAAATTTCGAAATTTAATATCTCACCTACATTTTTTATGAAATGGGCTAGAAATCATTTTGTCAAAAATGTAGGTGAGATATTAAATTTCGGAATTTTAGACCTTCGTGTATTATTCCCAATATTGACCCAATATTGACCCTTGGGGCACGCCACATGTGATGTCGGCCGCCCGGCTGTATTTTCCATTTATTCGAACGATCTGCTTTCTGTCTGTTAGATAACTTCGTAGCAACTGAAGAACAATGCCACAAAATCCATAGGGTTCTAGTTTTCCGAAGAGTGTCTCGTGGTTTAGAGTATCGAAAGCTTTTGCTAGATCTACAAAGACTGCCCTAGCGGATCCGAGCAACCGTCATTTTGTGGTTGCTTTACGGTCACATACAAGTAACCGTCATTATGAGGTTCATTTCCAGTTGTTTTACCGTAAAACAACTGTAATGTAACCGACAAAGCGACCGTTATTTTGGAACAAAAAAGAACCCGATTGCAACTGCAAAGCGACCAATGTTTTAACCAAAAACAAACTTTAAAGTAACGCAGAAGTAACCGACAGTTTGTTAAAAGTTGTTTTTCGGTTATTTGAAAGATCTTCATATAACCGAATAGTAACCCGAAACGGAACATTGAGTTCATTACGGGTCACTTTACGGTTCACTTTACGGTTACCCGCCGGTCACTAGGTTCCTTCTCGGTTATTCTGGAGTGATTTTTTGTTCCATAACGACCGGTCACTCTTCGGTTATTTTGCGGTTTTTCAGATCCGCTAGGGTGCTAAAGAAGGTGTACTAGTGTCTAGCGATTTATGTGCATATGTTACAACTTCCGCTATTGCTGAAGCGGTGGAGATGTTTTTCCGAAATCCAAATTGTTTATTGCTGAGTGCGCCAGTCCATTCTAAAAAGCTTTCGATCCCCATGCATTTTTCGCAGATCTTAGAGACGCTTGGCAAGATAAGTGAAAGATATATTTTTGGCTGTTTCTTCACTTTTATTTTGCTAAAACTGACTGAAGAGTTAGCAGCACAAGTCCTATGATTTTTTAATTATTACAACAGTCCAAACAATATTCTAATTTTTATACATTTATTTTAGATAAGTGATTTTTATTTAATTCCGAAAAATCAAGTGGTGGATTCAAATGTATTTAATGTTAGTTCATTAATATTTTTACTTGACTTTTTAAACCATTTTCTGATTTTGCAATTGTAGCAAACAATAATATACAAAATAATACAATCAAAAGTGGGTCAGGATCGAACATTTATCGAGTTGGCCAGGAAAACCTTGTGTTCTTAATTTTCGTGTGATAACATAATTGCATCAATTTTGAAATTAAATTCCCTATTTATTCTATAGTTCTTTTTATTTAGCTGTCCTTCATCCAATGTACTGTTGTTCAAATGGAAAAATATTGATGCGGTAGCAAATTTTCACTTAAGATGCTAGTAGCGGCTTCTAATAACGTAATTCATGAATTCATTGTCTGAGAGCGAAGTGAGAGGATTTCGCATGTATACACCTTCCATAGGAACAAATTTGCCTACGGAGGGTCTTTTAGCTTTCACTAATTTTCCATGCAAATGAATTCATTCCTTTTTAATTAAACTTCGAGCCTTGGATTCATCATTTTTACCGCTTTGATATTGCAGGCACATCCACGAGAGGTTATAAGCGCTCTTATCACTGACTGAATATATTGATTTATCGTCGAATGTGTGCCATGGCTATCCAACTCATCATTTTCGATTCATCCTGTATTAACAGATGTGGAAGAGTCTGCTGTCTCGATATTAAGATCACGTTCAATATCAGTTGCTGTATATAATCCTGACCGAAATCGCAGAATAATATATTGCAGTCTCGTGACTTCACCCAGGAGCTGATAATCCTACCGCAATAAATCCAACCGCCAAAGGAAGATACTCCCGTGAAAAAAGTATATGAGGCATGCTTTACGAGTTCAGCTGTTATAATTTTTTTTTTCTTTTTTACCGTTCCAAATATTTTTTGTACGCCGTGCCAATATTCTATAGGGTCTGTGGATATTTGAATTAGATTTTTTTCTGGATCAATAACAAATGTAGAAGTAAAATAAAGAAATATGGTTGAAGTAAATACATAGCACATAGCAACGAAATACATATATGCTTTGAAACGGGCAAATCTTAGTTAATACAAATAAAGACAAATTAAATAGATAGATTTAAGGTCGAATTTATAGTCCCAAGTTTGAACTCAAGTTTATACTTGAGATTGAATTTCCCATGTTATTTCATACTTACGTTCGAATGTCAGTTCAAACTTGGGGCTATAAATTCGACCCTTAGCCCCGTTTTCGTATCTGGAAAATCTGTCTGGGAGTCGATTCCTATTCGATCCAGGTCGGAATTGCTCGGGTCTCCCCAAATGGGTTATCCAACTTGGGATCTGAATAGATTCCCGGTTTCGCACGAGATGACAGTTTTTGATCGATCAATATATGCTAGAGTTTCCCAAAGCGCGATGTCCCACTTGGAATGTGACTGGATCCCGAATTGGGTTCCAGTTCTGAATGGTGAGTAGTATTACCGTAATGTATCGGGATTTATTAGGGATACCCTAAGAGAAATCCGAATTGCAATTTGAGTGAATTCCGATATATCGATGTCGATAATAACCTTGGCAGTTGATACAATGTTAAATAGTCAGAGTGAAGCCTAGAAGACATACATTTTTGGCGATAATTTTTTAATTTATGTGTTGAGATTTCTAAAAAAATTGCCAGGAAAAACACCAGTAAATTTTTCTATAGTTATTTCTTCCCATGGAGAAACAGTTCAAGCAGAGAAGATACCCATTATTCTTCAATTATTCCACTTCGTTAACTCGAAAAAAATAGGCGGTTGATTTCACAGGATTTGCAATCCTCCCTTTCAATTTACCAGGAACACGGACATATTTTTCTAAGAATGAGAGCACTTGGGTATTCGTTCAGTAAACGGATTAAACTCGTACTTCCTAATGCTTAATAGAGCGGAGAGAAAGAAGATCCGGAATCCACAGGCTGCCATCGTGGCAATGTTAGTGGCGTGGGAGGTTGAATTTCTAGGCAGAATCGATATCGAAACTCGTCTCGCGTCCTCTTGAGAACGAGTCTCTTCGATAGAGAGAGAAAGATCATTTATTTGGCGGGCTCCGATTCGCAACAGCGAAGAGAAAATTCAACGAGCGAAAGATAAAACTTTATTCAATTTTATTCAGTTTTTATTCACTGAGGCTGTTGAAGGCTGTTGAATGTGTGTGGAGATCTACCTGTACTTTTTGGGTCTTCCTTTTTAAATTTAATATTACCAATAGAACGACGAGCTCTCTGATCTGGCCACTGTGATAATCGCGTTAGCAGCCAATGCTTAAGGTTGCGATTATATCGTGCCTTGTTACTACACTGGAAAAAATTCGGGGGATCACATGCTGAATATAGTGAGTTCTACTATTCAAAGCGTTTCTCGTACCATAATTTAGTTGCTGGTCACATTATTTATTTTTGCGGTGAAAAAAAATATTGTCATTATCTCAGGGAAACATGTGTGCAATAAAATTAACCATACATTTTTTTTCAATGTACCTGAGTTGCAAATGCCTAATATTTATGGAATACATCGAATTAAATATGATGATACGATTCGCTTTATAATAATGATTTCATAATAATAACTTGTAGCAATTATATTAAAATGTGTACACTATTAAATAATTACAAGATCCATCAATTTTCTTTTTGAAAAAAAATGGGCCAACATAACTACAAAACAAACTGTACTGTAAACTATATTTCTTCAGTTAATGGAAATTTACAACTCTGGTTACTACCAATCCTACTTTATTACAGCCTTTCGATTTTACATATTTTTTAAGTACGCGGAAAATTGATTATCGGAAAAAGTTGCTGCGGGAAACAAGGCTGACAGAAAAGAATAGTAGAAAAAAAGGTCAATGGAAAAAGATGTACAATTCCTTCCATCGGCCATTTTATCCTAGTCATTTGTTTCACGACTGTTTTTCCTAGATGTCACAAAAAAAAATGTATTGTGCTAGAAATTCACAAAAAAAAACCTGGAGAATAAAAAACATATATATACATTTCGTTCGATTTTTTTCACAAAAACTTTTAGTGAAAATTACAACAATTTTTACTGTGCGTATCTTTGGCACAAATATGAATTTGTGCCGATGGGATTCGAATCGAGCCCTGCCACGTGTTAGTTGAGAAGGAAACTACTCTATGCCACTGCTCACCCTCATCCACGAGTTCTGTGCCGTTGCTTATGGAATACGAGACATACGACTAGAGAAAGGGGCTCAAAGGAGCGGGAGAACGTCGTAACTTACCTCTAACTAACCAAGGTCCTTGAGGGACCACGAAAGTCGAGAAGGGTAATGCAGCATCATGAGTTCGCCTCTCACGATACAACTTCAGATTCTCTGAGTACCACTGCAAACAAATAGATGAATAGCCCGGAGAGGGCATAGGCAACTGGAAGGAGCATCCTGCAGAGTTCGGAATTTCTGCTATTCCTAGCGAATATAGTGCAGGTGTAGAATTAGAACTAAGAGAAACTTCAGGGGACTGTGGTTAAGTATTTCCGGAAGGACGAATGCGCTGTTGTGGTCAGTGGCCCATAACTACCAAGCTTCAAACTTTCCCACTTACACAAGAACAACGAACGTAATCATTTCCGATTATAATGAGATAAAATAGTGACTTGTTCATGAAATAAGTATATGAAACTGCTTGAGAGTTACTCAAGGAGAGTCACGTGGGACAACCATCCACAAGACAGTGTATATCATCTTTATAAGAAAATGGACATCTAGAACTTATATATGTTGCGTTTAATACATATAGAATTTATATAATCTTGAGATTTTTTTCCATTAAAAAGTAAACATTTTCAAATATATAAAATTTAAGTTAATTCTATATACTCTATGGATACTTTAATCTAATTTTTATAAAATCTGAAGATTATATAAATTCTATACGTCTCCTGATATTTTCAAGCGATCTCGCCGCCGTGTCAACAATCAAGCCATATATGGTCCATTTCATGTGAAGTCCCCTTATGTATGGTCTACCAGGACCGAATTTTTCTAAGTCCCCGAAGGGACCCCTCGGAATTTTCCTATTCCGTATGGAGTCCCAACGCCCGATTTTCTAATTCTCTTCTTCAAAATTTTTCTAATTTTTCGAAAACAACCGATGTGGGGTTCATTTCTTGCCATATTCACAAAGTGGATTTCAGAAACACAACAACATACAAGAAATTTGGGTTGCGGAAAGATATGTTGAAAGCTTTCAAAAATTCTATTTGGTCTTTGGATGATTCTTCACGCCAATCAACCATTTTGATCGAGTCCGATCAAAAAGAAATAGTATATTACGCTACTAGGGAGGGAAAGTAGACTATGTTCAACCGCGTGCAAGATCACCACCCGAGACGAAGGCGAGGGTGGTAAACACGCGGTTGGGGATAGTCTTCTTTCACTCCCCAGTGGAGTATACGATTTTTCACCAGGTCTGCAGCGGAAAGTTCGAATTACGTAAAGCCCGTAGGGCAGCAAGTCGAACTTTCCGCGCAGGTATGGTGAAAACATGTTAGTTGGTCGTCGGTTGGTTTTTCAGTTCTCAAAAAAAAAAAAAAAAAAAAAGAACAAAAGAGTAACTAACGGAAAATAACCAACTTCGCACGAATCAACCAGTTCATTGCACCCATAAATTTCTGCTTTGTATACATAAAAACAAAAAGAAAATGATTACCGTTCCATTATGGCTGAGGCGAAAATTTGTGAAATAGAAAATGAAGAAGTGCGTGTTAGTAAAAGCAGCGAATTTCCAGAATCATCTTGCATGTATTAACAGTTCCATTGCTCTTTGGAAAATTCGTGGTACACCTTCTTTGTATGCATACATTGTGTCTCTTCTTCTGCGGAATATGGTAGTCACGCGCAATGTAAATATGTAAAGTTATAACTCGTAAAATTCGCAGGTCGATCTCATCTCGTGGATACATATTACACAACAGGCTCTTATACACTCAGTACATCATAAATGTGGCTTATAGTCTTAATGGTCGTAGTAACCAGCCCTACTCTACTCTGAGGCTGTAAGGTCGGCGCAGCACAGGGATATTTAACTTGGGTGAAGTAAACCGTTGAGTTTCCGGTCTATATAGTTACTGGCTTAGACCACTAACGTCGGTACGTTCAACTGACAGGTCGACGGACCTCTCATAGTAACTCGAGGCACGTGCACATGTAGGTTTGCGGTATCTAGTTGAAACTAGCAGCCATAACATTAAATTTAAACCCAAACCTTGTTCCATGATAGTTGCACTGAAAACAAAGGCTTGGTTGGGGTACTAAGATATTGGTTAAAAATTTTACCAAGAAAAATTCGATTGGCGCAACCGTTATTGATTAGGTGTACTAAATACTAGGTTGTTTTACCAAATCCTTGGTTATGTTAACCAATAACTTGGTTGTGCCTACCAAGTTTTCTCGGTAACATTTTTAACCAAATTTTTGGTAATTCTAACAAAGCCTTTTTCTGCATGTAGAAAAAATAATGTATATTAAGTACATTCTCTCATGATTAACAGTTGTGTAGAAATGAAAGCTTAGTATTGGGTGATTCTTTAAAATGAATTTTTGTAAAGTTTTTAAACTCGTTTTTTTAATTTTTGAAATGAGGCCTTTGTGAAACTTCGAATTATTACTTACACTGAGAAAAAAAAAGTTTGAATGAACTAAATTGATTTTAGTTGATAAAACTAAAAGCGTTTAAACGATTTTTTCGTTAGGATAACCAAATGTTTAGTTTCTTCAATAATTATTAGAATCAGTTGTCTAAAATGTATTTGCTGTAACCAAAATATTTGTTATAATGTGCTCTGTATAAGGAAAAATACGTACTTCTACGTAAAAATATCTCAGGATTTAAACAAACGTAGCGTCGACAATCTCAAAAAGGTTGAAATCTTCTTGGGTTGTTGACTATTCGATCAGTTTCCGCAAAGTAAAAGTGTCGAAACAGTAAAAATGTATCTTTCACTACACTATCATATTATCCAAGGGGATCACAGTCTGAAAATAATCACAGGCGCCGTAAAAGTGTCCTACAAGACGAATAAAGACATTCTTGAAATTTCTCATTCATGGGAACATTTAAAAAAATACTCTGTACTGAATCTTTATTACGCTTTTGAGATTGTCAAAATAGTTTTATCTCCTGATATTAAATTATTTCTCCACTACGAAAAACATGTTTTTCATTTTTTCCTTGTAAAGTGCTCTTTACAATTACATATTTCTTCTTAAAATCACAGGTAAAGAATAATTTCAAGTTTCGCAAATTTCTAAATCGAAAAGAAAAAAATCTGCAAAATTTTAAGCAATCTCGGAATACTATACACTACCATATCCTGAAGTTCCTATCCGATTCGAGACCGTCAGGGCCGCGGCAGTTTCGATTTTTGTTTAAATCGCCTATTAGTAACATATGTAGATAGATATAAGTCCATTGACGATATCAATAAGTTTTATGAATGGACCTTTCTACTATTGCATCAGGAAATGTTAAGAATTTTTCGGCAAGTGGTCCATCGACGACGGATCTCCCTCAATCGATGTTAATCTGGCTGTGGATAAGTTTGAGTACTTGGACTTTAACGGATCACACCTGAACACCTCGTTCTAAAAGTTTCTTCGCTCGTAAAACATCGCCATATCACTCATCGAAGAAAACGCATTTGAACTGAAACGTCTATATGCATTTTCCAAAGGAAATCCTCACTGCGAATTCGCCCGTCTTTTCCTGGGTTCTTCAATTTTGCTGACAGTCGTAAACTATTCGAAACGAGTTTGGAGTTACCTCTCAAGAAAAGTAGGGGAAAAGGTCAGTGAAAATATTCCATACACGAACATGAGACGGGAGTTATGTCCGCTCGGTACTTCTGAATGAGGATTTCGTGGATGAGGTGTAATGGCAATTCAGACGCCAGGATAAAGGATAAAAAACTGAAGACCCTCATTATAGCTAACGATGCCGGGGTTGATAATGAACAGGCGACCTTCTCCTCATCTTCTGCTTCTTCTTTTCCTCTGTCCTAGATATATCCTCTTGCGATTTGAATTTAAGAGCTAAAGCAACGAAGGTGAGAGAGAAATAGGTTTTAGTTCCCGGTCACGTGGCGTAATGCGCCCGCCGGGCCTACTCTATTCTGCACTAGTTGGGAGATTACTATCTAACGCTGCACTGTAGATCAGTTCGTGTTTCGTGCGACAGCAGCAACCGACGGTAGTCTGTCTTAAGTCGACGTGGAACAAGTTTGTCGATAACGTGCAGCTCGTAGCTGTCTGTATCTACATGTAAATATAACTTCCTTGGATAGGAAATAATGGTTAATTGACGCATTTTCGGATTACGATTTTTGTCTTCTACTGGTTCAACGGACAGACCTGCCATTTGGTCCAATTAAAGTGGAATTTGACTTCCATATAAAGGACGCTTTGTTTTCGTGTAAATTTCTTTTCGAGGTGTTCATGCTAGTTCACGCAAATTGTCCAAAACGTGGAGAACATTGGTTTAGAAAAAAAATGTGTGTACGTGTATGTGTGCGTGTGTACCGATTTCCTTGTCAGGACAATTACATAATAGACATAAGAGACAAAACTTCCTCTATAAGAAAGCGAAAATTGCTTAACATATTACTTCATAGAGGTGGCTTCGTCAAATGTAGAAAATAATTAGGAAGCAATCAGCAAGGTTCTACTTTGCATACTTTTTTCTATCTTGAGTCTCAACGTGTGAGTCAAAAACACAAGACGTTAAATAGGAACACCATCTAATAGCCTAATTCCACATCTATGTATTTATTTTAGTTCACTGTCAATGGCCTATGGCGCGTTTTAAAGAGCACATAGAATAAGACACAGTGATTGAATTCGCAACATAGATTCTAATATTGTTTAATCACTCCAAACTGGTATGTTCAATTTTTATCTTAGATTTCGTAAATGTGATTATTCAATATTGGAATTTTTTTTTTGCCATTCCTTAAATCTTTCATGTCTGTTTAGGATAATTCTGCACGAAAGAAAATAAGTAGTTGAGAAAACTATCTCCAACTTATGCTGTACCGCAAATTAATTGCAGCAAGTAACTCAAAAATGTGAAGTGATGTATTCACGATTGGTTATGGAAAAACAGTACGTAAGACCAACGAATATACAGAAAAAAAATACATGAGCATAAGTTTGTTACATGAGCATAAATTAGTTACCATAACTGTCCGCTTCGTTAATGCAGCAACCTAGCATTAGTTCCGTCCACTATGAAAAGTTAGTTCATGTGAATAGCAAATACAACAAACCCGATTGCTTGACCCAACTATTAAAATAGTATTCAGGATGGTACAGAGTTGGGCAACAAATTTTTATTGATACCGGAACCAACTATAGTTGTCAGTGTACCCAACTTTGCTGTGCGATATCGCACAGCCAACTGAAATCGTTGCCGCACTATTTATAGTTGCTTCACTGAGAGAAAATGATGGTATTAGTAACTATAAAGTGACAACTATTCATTTTTAGTTCGTACGATCAATTTGTGAATAGTTGCCACAACTATCAAATAATTACTACAACTACCAAATAGTTACCATAACTATTTTTATGATTACCGTAACTATGAAAATAGTTGTATGGACTAAAAATTAATAGTTGTCACTTTATAGTTGGCTGTACTATTACGATTTCTCTGAGTGTAAGAACCCAATCCTGGCAATCGTATGCCCGGTCAGCCGCCATTTTTTTATTGTTCGGAAACCGCGTTGGCGCAATCCGAAGGCAGTGTCCAGTCGCAGACAATTAATTGGAAGTGAATAGTATAAAATTAGTGTGTATTGCCTCCCAAGTTAATATAAGACTATAAGAGGTTAATATAATCATATCGATGTCGCCAACGTCAAATGCGCCTCACAAAATGTCAGACGTTGGCAAATTGCTATCAGAATGGGGTTATGGTAGTTTAATACCCAGATTCGAAGGTAAGTTATTATTTAAATCATATACAATAAGGGTGTCAATCGTCTAATACAGACTGGAAATGTTGTGAAAAGCATGTGCAATCCCTTTTGTATGCTGGCATCTGTATGCTATTAAACATTTTCATTAAATCTTAAATCATATCGATGTCGCCGACGTCAAATGCGCCTCACAAAATGTCAGACGTTGGCAAATTGCTATCAGAATGGGGTTATGGTAGTTTAATACCCAGATACGAAGGTAAGTTATTATTTAAATCATATACAATAAGGGTGTTAATCGTCTAATACAGACTGGAAATGTTGTAAAAAGCATGTGCAATCCCTTTTGTATGCTGGCATCTGTATGCTATTAAACATTTTCATTAAATCTTATCAACATATTGTTGGTAAAGTTTACTAGCAATATGTTGATAAGTTTATGTATTATACGAAAATTTCAGCTTCAAGGCATTTGTAACAAATTACTTGTCAATGAAATGATTCCAATTATTTTATTATTTCACAGCCTTTCGACAAGCTACAGAATAATATATTGAAGTTAGTTTATCTTCAGATAACAAGTTGCAAGAATTTGAATAATTCAGTACGCAAGGTACTGAATTATTCATCTTTAATGCCTTTGTGACAAGTTACTTATCATTACATTCACTTGAGCTACATGATTGTTTCACAAGCCTTTCGACAAATGATCAATAGCAAACCCATGGAACAATAAAATCATTGATGTGAATTTATCCACAAGTAATGAGTTGCAAGGATTTCTTATTTTTTAAATGTATAAACTGTTTACAGATGTATGTACATATGGACTTTATTATTACTGACACTTCAAAGAAGAAAACACTAAGTCTGATAAATGCAATATATGTAATAATAGAATAAGAAAACGATTGAATAAACGTATACTTTATGAATATCTAAAAAAATCTGTTTTCCCAATATAGTATCTCCGCAGCAGAGCTTCCTCATGTTATATGAAACTCATATATGGATTATGCATGGAAAAAACGACTTAGTTGCCGTAACAAAAAAAAATTAGATGTCCCAACCAACGATCTTAGCGCTCTCTGCGACAGATGAAAAATTGGTTGGGTTTACTACTTTTAATTGGTTAGCCCGGTAATCGTCGGAGCAACTAACTTCTCAGTTGGGCCAGCCGTTGAAAAATTGTGGGTTAAACATTGCTGACCCAACTAAGAAGTTTGATAGCCCCGACGATTACCAGGCTAACCGACTAAAAGTAGTTGACCCAACCAATTTTTTATCTGTCGCTGAGAGCACTAAGATAGTTGGTTGGGTCAACTATTTTTTTTGTTACTGCAACTAAGTAGTTTTTCCGTGTCGTTTCTATCACCGACGAGTAGCTTCTATAACCAACGAGTAGTTGTCATAACCCATGAGTTGACGTTATATTAACTCTTTTGAGTGGGTATCGAACCCCATTTATTGGTTTCTCCAGCTACTTTTTTTTCTCACACTAAGAAAAGAGTTCATTCACAAAAACAAATATATTTAGTTGTGTTATTTCTTAAAATATTTGTCAACAGTTACAAAATTTATTAACAGCAAATAAAAATGAGTGTTCTCATAACAAAGCCTTATTCTGCAACTATTTTCATAGTTACGGTAATTATGAAAATAGTTATGGTAACAATTTGGTAGTTATAGTAATTATTTGATAGTTGTGGCAACTATTTAAAAATTTGTCGTACCAACTAAAGAAGAATAGTTGTCACTTTATAGTTACTGATACCATAATTTTCTCTCAGTGCCGTCAAATGAACGATTTGCTTATGCAATTTTTTTGACATAAGTCGTTCGATATTTGTTGTAAATAAAGAATGATTTGAGACAACAAGATTAAAGATAGTTAGGATAACTTCGGATTTGTTAATAGTTAACAAATCATTATTTTCCGTTACGCAGATTTGTTCATAGTTAACAAATCATTATTTGCCGTTATGCAGATTTGTTAATAGTTAACAAATCATTATTTGCCGCTACGCAGATTTATTAATAGTTACCAAATCTATATTTGAGTCAAGTACTGTCTGTTTGGGGTGAGCGTTATGTTTGCTTACAACTGTCGACCCTCAGAGGATGAGTTCGTTCTCGACGCAATCACGCCACAGTCGTAGTTTAGTGCGAGCGAAACAGTGCATAAGATGGACGAACTCCTCATTTCGTGGGGCTTCCACGACGAATTGGAAAAAACCTTCGAACGTAAGGACAGAAATAATGCACTAATAAATAGGTTACGAGCACATACAAGTCAGGAAGTTTAACATTGAAACGTTACGATTGTAGCTTACATATCGTCTTTTGAGCGAGATGGGGATTGCCGATTCAATCGAGGTCGGACGTATCATCGGAGAACGACTAACCGAAAATGTCTTGCACGTAAATTTTCCTGTTATTGACTTCCCAAGTTTCGAAGTAAAATCGGGCTTCGAGTAAACAGTATTACGCATAAACCAAAATGTAATCTTTACATAAGAAACAATGACAGGAATGACCCTGTTAATGTAATTTTAATGAAATTGGCGATTATATTGTTATAACGGAATCACAAAAATATTTATTTATTTATAAGGAATGCATAACGATAGGGTATAATAACCATTTAAAATGTATGATAAATATATTTCTCATTGAATATACGTTTATTTATTTGTAGTTTTACCTTCACTTGAACTAATCCGATCGGACAGTACGTCTAACTAAATGTACCGTTCCGTCAAGCTATGCATTAATTGATTCAAATTATTATAATGGTAGCTGTTAATAAGTGTTGTTTAAATTACAAGCCAATGCAATATTGAGTCAACTTAATGTTTTGTGGACACCAATAAAGGAATTATTCATTCAAATATAAATTTATTAACTATTAAGAAATCATTATTTGGGCCAATTTGGAGTTCAAATATACGTTTATTAACTGTTAATAAATCACTATTCGCGCCAATTGAAAGGGTCAAAAAAGCGATTTGTTAATTATAACAAAATATTCATTTCGCCATATTTAACATTATGATTTGCTAATAGTTAACAAATCCTAGTACCCACAAATAAACTCTTTTCTCAGTGCAGTGTGGATGACCTTATTCTTGCAGATTATTATACAGCAAGACAATCATTATTTCTGAATCCTGTAATCCCGTTAATTAAGTAGTTCTAGTTTCCTCTAGATATAGTTAGAATTCAGTATATTGTTGGAGCATTAATCTTGTACGTATATCTGCTAAACGTGTGTAGAATATAATCATGCTATATTGCGTTATCGCACGTGCATTATCAGTTATGCGTCTGGCAATGTCGCCGCCCACGAAATATCTATATTCGAGCTTTACATACCTAAGTACATCCTAGCTTTGTGCAGTATCTATTTACGTATTCATTATAATCATCACGACGAAAGGTAATCTAAATTCCTAGTAAATCAGGAAAGCGAAACGCGCACGAACAAGGCGTACATTCAAAGCTTCACGATGCTAATTGACACGTTAGTCTGTTACGACTGACGCGACGGCTAATTAGCCTTTTTAATTCCCTTGTATCGCATCGTTCACCGTTTGATTCAAATGTCACCGTGCCATAAGCTAAACATTATTAGGACGGCCATACATGGAGTTTATAGATACCGAACTTATTACAAAGACGTTTCCTGCTAAATTTACTGTGCATGATCTAAATGTGTAATCTATGTTACGCATATGTCTTTGTTTTACACGCTTTACAAAATTGTACATAATTTGTGAAAAATCAGATAAATAAAAATAATTTTTGTAACACGGGCATGAACAGCAGTGCTTTTCATGACAGCTTTCCGGGCCGAAAGTGGCTAGTTTCATAGCAGTACTGAAGCGATAGGTTGCCGCAAGCCCAGTTTGCGAATCGTTCACTTTTGTCCCTGATATTTCACTTTCGATCCTAAGGGCGAAAGTTGTAACCTCACATGCCACTGGTCGTCCCGCAAAATTATCATTCAAAGCACCACTATTCATGCACTTGATGCAAAAATTATATATATATTCGGCCCTCGTTGCACAATATACTATTTTTTTCGGCTATTCTCGACCTTCTACCCAAATAGAAATAAAACCTACAAAGTAGAATCTTGCATATTGCTTCCTCATTATTTGTTGCCTTTTACAAAGCTATCTCTATGAGAAAGTATGTTGATCGATTTTGGTTTCCTCATAGAGGAAGCTTTGCAAAAAGAAAAAAATAACGCCCTCAGAGAAATCGTAATAGTAGAGTCAACTATAAAGTGACAACTATTCAATTTTATTACATGCAACTATTTTTATAGTTACGATAACTACGAAAATAGTTATGGTAACTATTTGCTAGTTACAGTAACAATTTGATAGTTGTGTCAACTATAAAAAAAATTGTTGTACCAACCATAAATGAATAGTTGTCACTTTATAGTTACTAATACCATAATTTTCTCTCAGTGTGAGGAAGCAATTTGCAAGGTTATACTTTGCAGGCTCGTTTTGGCTCGACAGACGGTTTTTTACAAATTCATAGTGCCATAAAATTTGAACCGCTCGACCGATTTATGTCAACTTTATTCCATGTTAATCCGTATAAAATTTTCTGGCTGTAGTCAAAGTTGACTTAAATTATAACGACAAAGTCAATTTTTCGAAAGTTCAAAATCCTATAAAATCCGAACCTCTTTACTGATCTTCACCAAATTCGATATCTACTACAGCTAGATATTAATTCGTCCCTGTAGAAGATTTGAGTAGGATTGGTCGAAGTTAACTTAAATTAAAACGAAAACATACATTTTTCGAAAATTCAAAATTCTATAAAATCTGAACCGCTTTATGGATTTCACTCAAATTCAATGACCGTCATTGTATTTTGTGCCTCTTCCTCGAGATCACGCGGTAGTACCCTCTTCCGTGGCCGAATGTTGCAACAAATTCAAAATAAAACAGCAACTTTTTCCGCTGCTATGACACCTTTAGTCATACGTCATATGCTTCATTCTTTTTCTTTGTGCCGTGCACGCCACACGTGTTTTGAACAAAAATAATTTTAAGCGAAGAAGATGGGGAAGAAAAGTAAGCGACGCGTATCCTCCGATGACAAACGAGAATACAGCTGGGAAAAACGTTTCAAGCGTTTAGAAAAACGTCTACAAGAGCAGAACGAACTGATATTACTAAAAATCAATCGCTGTAAATAAAGTTCATACGTACATTCGCGGATCGATTAGATCGACACGCACCTCGCTAGGCGAGTACAACTGAACCTTCTTTAAGCCAACCGTCTCAAGTAAGGTTTGAGCGGAACGGATAAAGTCCGAAAACTTGGCTATTGGTACCAGACGAACAAGAGTTCTTCTGAATATAAAAAATTATTAAAGAGTTTACAGACCCGGATATTCGATAATGATCCTAGGGATCTACTCGATACTAATACGGATCGATGAGTCAGGCTCAGTCAGATCGATAGATTAATCGAAGTATAGAAAGACTTAACCAAAAAAAAAGGTGATTGGTTCGGGTTTCAATATTTTCGTTTTCCAAACGTGTTCACATAGGTGACGATGATTCCGATTCGACCTCGAGGGACTCGACATTCCCAATCGATGTTAATACCGTTGAGTGTGACAGGAAGGAGGAGGAGATGGTACCAACACTGATAGAGCCCCGGGCGGTTACTTTAGAAGATAAACCGGTACCTCCTGGTCAGGACAGAGAGTTGTTCGAAAAAAAACTGATCAAGGATCATCCTCTGTAGATAATACGGAGGTTATAGAAGTTTTTAACCACGCAGAGCCAAAAGAGAATCTTGACAAGAAACTTCTTGAGGTTCTTGGTCAGCGTGTATCAACGGACAAGCTGCTTGGTACACCGATTCACGATGACATTGTTCTGAGATAGACGGATCTCTTCAAGAACGGACTTCCTAAAGACGAAAAAACGGTTCTCCTAAGCAAATTTGGAACGCCGGAGAATTGCACGATCATAAATCCGACAAATATGAATGTGGAGGTAAAAGCGTCTCTTCAGAAACCTGCCATATCCAGAGATAATCGATTAGTGGCAAAACAAGAGAAGATTACTGTTTGCCCCGCAATCCGGGGATCTACATTAACGACATTATTGAAAGGAGAAACAATCGATAAATTGACGCTTCTAGGTAAAATGAGTGACATGGGCCGACTCCCCGTGTGGAAATCTGTTGGGGATAAACTGGTTTGAACCTAGCGTCTAGCTAGTTTTTTCTATCAAGTTTTTCTGTAGTGGGACTAGACATAATCTAGCTAGAATGCACTGATAGATAGCATATCTATCTAGGATCTGTCTAGCTTTCATGGCACAGCTTACCTGACTAGAGGCTAGGCATAATATATCTAGCATACATATACATATATAGATGCCCAGGCCATCTGGGATCTATCTAGCTTTCATGGCACAGCTTACCTGACCAGAGGCTAGACCACGGTCTTACATACAGGTCTGGAAACGAAGGTAGTGGGGGTAGGCCCGTTTACTGTCAACGCTCAGTAATTCCGAATTAAGCCGCAAGGTGCGCCACGCGTACCGGGGTGCGTGTGTGACAGAGATAGAAACAGTTGCTGTCGTTCTCTTTTGTGAGACGCGGCGCATGCGCTTGCCGATCAGCCTAGTCCTATTATTTACAGTTGCTGATAGCGAAGTAGCAAAATGGGCAAAAAAAAAACAAAAAAATCAAAAACTTGATACCAACTATAAAGAGGATAACTCAAAAAATAAATTACATTATTCAGAGTCGTAAGGACAGTTGTGACTTTTTCCTTTTTCTTATAAGATTCGCTTCATTTAAAACATCTTTAGTTCAGAATGATCTGCATATTGAGGATAGTGGAATTCGGCATGGTGAAGAAAAGAAAACGAGTATAGCGCTGAGAGTAAAGTTTTATTGGTTCGTCAATTTCGACAATTTTTTCTTGACAACAAATTTTTTGGTCATTTGCAGATTGAGTTGGTGGGCGTACTGTCGCATTCTTAGGCGTATATAATACGTAATTGCGTACGACAATATTTGCGAAGCGTGTTCTGTACATGGGAATGTAAAATCATAGTTAGTTAAAACTTCTTCGACCGTGCATTCAAAAACATCGGAACTCGATGCATGTTTTACGAAGCAGGCTTCGACATGGCGGATGAGATAAAAAAACCGTGAATTTGCGTGAATCAGGCCACCTCTCGATTTCATGTCGACCAATTGCGACACCGAAGACGTACAAGGCGCCTCTGATCTCAAAGCTCGTTCACATGTGGCGCAGGACCGATACGATTTTAAAACTTGCTTGCAGAGGTAACCTGTAGAAACGAGTTATAGGTGTTAAGAAATACAGTTAAATTGTTAAATTTTTGCTGAAACCATTTTACGAAGCGCTATATCGTTGTCTATAATCTAGCAACCTCTAGCGATCTATAAACATATAAAGATGATTAGCGTTCCATGGCAAAGCAATAATAGAATACATACCTACGTTTTGTTAAAGGTACATGGGGCAGTTAGCAGAAATGTACGGAAAGGATATATAAAAAACCTGTCACGTAGTAAACTATGCAGTCTAAAATCGGGGATAGGGTGTAATCATGATCGGGATTGTGCTCGTCAATAACGTCGTCCGCCTCCCAATCGTGATGTCTTAGGACCTCGTCCAGTTTTTCCCGAATTTCTCGTTGATATTGAGCAATTTTCGTCTCCGATTTGGTACCGTAGATTTCCCTCAGTTCTCGTAGTGACACTAATATGTGACGCGTCGACTCATCGGAAACCGTACAGTTTCCAAATTTCGGAGGTTTTATGACGTTGTAAAACGATAGGATCCTGTACAGTTGCAGAAATGTGGGGCTGTTCGGGTGGTCATTGCATCCCGCGGCTTGCCGGATCGTGCCGAAGAATTTCTCCAAATTATCCTGATTTACTTTGCCCGTCAGAAGGTACCGGAAACCAAACTTTTCGATCAGATATCGACACATATCCATGTTTGATTGCAACGATATTCGCAATCCTTTCGCTGTCTCTGGGGTGAGGAACTCATCAGCCGTTATATCGCCTTTCCTCACAGCCGACTCCCAATCGTTCAGCGACTGAAGGGATTTCTCCAACACTTTAAAATCCTCGCTCTCTGGAGTCAGTCCCTGGTTGGGAGTTTTTCGATTGAGCGCGTCGAACATCGCGTTAATCCAAGTACAAAACTTGATCGTTTCTTCGCACCCAGCGAGACTCGGGTGTTTGTGAGACGAATAAAAGGCCAAACCTTTGGCTACGGAATCACTGAAGATCTGAGTTGCGAGTCGAACGCGCATTTTCGAAGTATTGTCTAATTTGATGTGCCTTTCAGTTATTTTCGGACAGGCCCGCGCATTTCCTGCATGTGCTGTGTCGAGTTCGTACAACACTTTGAAAAAATTCCAATCAATAGGGGCGTCCGTCGCATTCATCTGTGAAAATACAATTATTCAATTACCCAAGTTATAGTAACTAAACCCAGGTTTTACTTAGGTTTTTATCCCCGATCGGTGGTTTTAAATATGTTTTTTATTTTTATTTATCAAATAAATCTTTTTATTCCAAGGTTTTTTTTGTGGTTTTTTTTTAGATTTTTATTTTTTTCAGGTTTTTTAAAATAATTAGGTAAGGCAGGTAAGTATTTGTTTTAATTTTTTTAGGTTCTCCTCTACAAAATGCTTCAGACAAGGTAAATAATAGAGTAATTAATGGATATTAAATGACGTTACTTTGTTGAAATGTAAATCTTACCCGCAGTTTTCTCTTGTTGTAGAGTCGATTTCGAATGCACTTGACAACGTGGGGCGTATCGGAGAAGACGAAAACTTTACAGTCATCGTCCAACGGATGTGTGAACCACGTTTTTGTGTTTCCCATTTCTCCTGAAACACCCAACTGCGATCGCATTTTCGCATTGGTCGCTGCGCCGTCGCCAATAATCCCGTGTATCTTTGCTCCACTATTTTCCATAAACGAGATAGCTTTGACCATCAGTTTTGAGAGTTCATCCCCCTTTACAGGATTTTTCGACGCGAAGACGGCAATGGGTTGGGTGAACGAACCCGCGAGAGCTTGGAACATGATGACAAGACCATGCGTCGCCTGATCTTCAATATGCGCGGATTGCGGTCCGTCTTCCCCGAAGTCCGTCAAGCCGACGTAACTCAAATTCTTCGCACAAACAGTCACGGACTTTCGCAAATTTATTTCGTCGAATAACAGTATGCCATGACGCTGTAGTTCAGATTTTGTGTCGAAATGTTTCTTCAGCAACTGTCCGAATTGGGTGTCGAATCCGCATTTCAGGTTCATGAGCGAAAAATAACTCCGAATTGTCCGTTTGCAGGGCAGCGGCAAGATGTTATTTTTGCGGAGAAACTCGTAGTATCCCGGGGATCTAATATTCATCAGAATGCAGAGCATGATCCAGTCCTCTGTGTACCGACGATTGTTGGTGCTTTTCTTCGACGCAGCCGCGATTATTTCGGTGAGCACAGTTTTTTGAGCCTCTGAGACCTGGCTCTTCAGTGCTGAGCACCTTTCCTCCAACGTCTCAGTGCTGATAGATGCTATTTCGTCGGCGTTTCTTCTCAAGGACTGCAACAATAAGGCCACGCGTTGCTTCGCTCGATTTTTCAAACGTCTCTCGCGGGCACTTCTTTTTCGCAGCGCCAATAACTTTTTTTCGTCGATCGGATTTGACGCTCGCAACACACGCTTCGCCGTGCAATTCTCTTTCGATCTGACTTCCCGTCGCAAAACTCGTTGTCGCATTTTCTTGCACCCATCGCATCGCCTTTGTTTTGATAACAACGTACAATTGTTATCACGCCATCGATCAAGGTGATCATTGAAAACGGTATCGGGGGACAGAAGACAAACGTTGACTGCACCGAGACCGCTACAAGCTTTCATTTTTTTGAATTTTTCCAAAGTAACCGGCAGCAGTGACGTGTCTTCTAATTCTTCAGCGAGCTTACATTTTTCCACATCAACGACGTGTCCACAGAGGCCGTATCGAAGTCGGTTGTCAGGATCAACCATGACACTCCTTTCGATTACTGGAACTTCCGCTCCATTTTCTCGTTTCGATTCCATATGTGAGAATATTATCGACTGTCCTCGCTCAGTCAACAATTCTGTACAATCCCAAAATTTTGGGATGTTGATGGAGCAATTCCCTGAGGTCACTACCGTAGTACCGTCGGAAACGAGGATATCCGAAATTCCGAAGTTTCTGCTACGTCGAGGTGTTAAACAATCCGCCGGAATTTCTGCCTTCAATGAATCTTCCGGTGGAATGATGCCCTGCTGCATGTAATCGTGGTCTTGCTGGATTTGCACTCGAGGCGCAAGATCCGGCTGCTGGAAAAAGTTCGGTGGAGAATTTGTTTCAGCCTGAGGACAGACCGAGTCTGGGGTCAGATTTTCCTCGCCTCCCGATGGAGTTACTTCGGTCACAGCTTGTGGAGTTGTTGCCTCGGTGACATCCATCGAGATGTCACCTTCCGCGCTCATATCTGTAACGCGAGTTACAAATTGTGCATTGTCCAGAACGAACGGCATCGGTTCATCTTCGCGTTCGCAATGAGCTGGCGTCGCCAATTTCACTTTCTCGCTATGTTCAAATTTTGTTGGCACAGCGGACTCGGCCAGTCTAGGACGCTCGTATGCAGTCTATGAAAGCGAAAGAACTTTATGCGAAATTTATCAACCGCTATAGATAGTTCAATACATAAGATAAAGTGCATTAATATTAAATGTTTGTGTTTACGTACTACAGAGACGAATAAAAAGAAAAGACTTACTTGAGCAATAATTTCGCCATTCGCGTCGCGTTTGATCCACTTCCTAATTATGGAGCTTTCGTCGAAGTGTTTTTCGCAAATATATTGCGATTGCTTTAGCACAATACCCGGAATCGCTGCTCGCCATTTATTGTACTGCTCAATGTTGCTTGGTACTTTAAAAACGGAGCACTTCTGCCGCAGAGATCGAGATCCCGTTTTGCACTTAGGCACCGCGCACGTCTTGGGCATGTCGTCCGAGCGACTGGCGAGAAATTACCTTATCATTAAAATATCTATTTTGTCACTAATTTAAAGTAACCGCTCGCGCTTACTGTCAACGTCTTTTGACTAGTTAGGTTGTGTAGGACTTTGAATGGGGTGCGCGGCAAAGGGGGAGGGCGCTCCTGTGCTAGTGGCGACGCGCCGTAGCGAAAGGAGGAAGTAAGAAATTTGAACAGCAAGCGTGCCTACCCCCACCACCAAAAATAGAGCTCGTTGCAAGACCTGTATATAAGACCGTGGGCTAGACATTATATATCTAGCATACATATATGGATGCCCAGGCCATTTGGGATCTATATAGCTTTCATGGCACAGCTTACCTGACCAGAGGTTAGTCATAATAACTGCGCAGTGAGTTATTATTATATAGAGTGGCACGTGCATGTTCGTGAAAGGTACCAAAAAAAACGTTCTAGAGGACTACGATTTTTTTTTGTTTTGTACGACACGAAAGACTACATTTTTTAATTTTTTGCGATAGGCCTTATCGAGATATTTGATTATTATTAAAAAAGTGATTACGTACGTTATTAAATAGTGTTCCCTGTTTAAATAGTGTTAAACAGCTTCCCTGTTACGTGCTGATGCAATACATGACGGTTTATATTAATTCTGTTTTTTATTTATCCTAGGCTATTAACCGGTATCTGGGTTCAATATAGAAATCCGGTCTAGCACCTAGTCAATTTTATGCTATAGGATTAACCGATTTCCGTACTGGCTAATCACTAGCTAAGTTTACTGGGCGAATTGATAGAATCTTAGCTAGATTTTAGACAGTTTTTCTGTACAACGACTGGACAGCGAGAAATTACACATAGCGCTCGGATCTAGCTAGTTTTCCGACCTAGATCTTGTACAGAAAATAAGAAAACTAGTCGATTTCTAGGTGATGGCGAGTTGGAATTTCCATACGGGATCCTCGTTGATCTTCAGCGAGCCGAGACCCTCACGCAGAAGGCATTGTTTCTTCCAAACCTCTATTCATCAGTTAAGAAAGAACTCAATGCGACTATTGTGGATGAATGGCTCTTCGGAAAGCAGCTCGAAGAAAATATAACAAGCAACTCGGCGCCCCGCAGGGGGTTTTTGTTGGGTGGCTCCGCCCCCCAAATCCCTCAATCCCTTCGGGCCATTTTTTAGGCACTCATGGGGTCGTCTACTATCTTGCTCCAAGAAAATATTGTGAACACATATGAATGAACTCTAATTACTATTCAACACTTTGTCAGTATGCTTTTCGATTATAATAATTTTCATAGTAAGTTCGAATAATGTTGATTGTGCGTTTGCATACTAATCGAAAATTCTTTGTTTTCATAAAAAAATTTCCCTCAGAACAGTTTTAGTAATCTTTTCTGTCAAGACGTTTTTTAAAATGTCTAAAAAGGGCATGCTGGTACTAGAATGCGCCATGGATGGTGCTAGAATAGTCTTAGTTCAGAAAAATTTGACATTCCTAAAAATCTGAATTTTTTTTTTAAATCCGAGTTCACATAAATAATCGTTCGACCAATCGCTTGTAGTAAATTATTTTTCTTTCTATTTTTTCATAATTTTTTTAAATCAAAAAAGCTTAAAAACTATAAGAAGAAAAATTTTGCCCAGTTTGGCTATAAGCTAGAAAATTTTCATATTCAACAAAGTATTTTAAAAAAATTTTGCAGATTTTTAAATTATGGCATTCGATATGTCACTTTAAAAAAATACTAAAAAAAATTGCATACAAAAAATAAAAAAATAAAATTTGGTGCATTTGAGGGTCTAACCAATCTACAAAAAATTTCGAGCCAAATCGGGGAGGTCGAGGGTAAGACCCAGGTCGAATCGGGATGGAATGCCCCATATACAATCACTATTTTACCACTTTTCACATCAAAGATTTACTGGCATACAAATGTTGAGACTGCGAAAGTCCAAAAGAACCACTGCAACTGAATGAACATAACCACAGAATTTATTTTAAAAATATGTAACACTTTATTTCAGTTTCTAATTAAATATTTCAAAATCATCAAAAATGCCGACTGACATTTCAATTGCTTCTGCTCATTAAATACTTCGCTCGTCACATCATAGCTGATTGGGTTTTATTGCATCATGAAAACAGGACCTTATATAGACGGTCACTTTTGTAAGTGACCATAAAGCAACCGAAATATGACGGTCGCTCGGGTCTGCTAGGTAAATAAATCAATGGTCTAAAGTGTCAAGTGCATAACAAGTGAAAACAAATTTGTTAAGTCCATTGTTAAAGAAAGAGTACATCTGGACAGTTAAGTCCTTATTATTGTTCTAAAAGACTACACTCGTGTTACTAAAAATTATATTATTAGTGCGGTTGAGTGAAATCCATACGACAAATTGGTTTTTGACAGCCGAAAATGTAGAAATGAAAACATTAACAGTAGTTAATACATTAACGAGTGCCGGTGCAACCTAACAAAGAAACAGGGTTAATTTTTCATAGAAAAGAGTAATAAATACTCTTTTTTTTATCATTAGTGCTAAATTTATTCACACAATATATTTTAATTTTATGTGGTAGGTAATCAGCAATCTAATATTTAAAAAAAAAACTAAAAAAAGATACATCAGCATTACGGTAAATCAGGAGTACACTGCAAATTTGAGCATAATCCTTTCTCTCACTGCAAAGAATTTGATAGGTACACAATTTTCACCTGAATAGTGCCATTTTTTTAAAGGTAAATTCCTATAATAATAAATAGAAAAATTCTTATAATTCATGGGCATACTACTCAATGCTAGATTAAGTAATGCTGCAAATTTCATCTTATTCAGTCCCTTCAATCCAGAGCCCCTGATTGATACGGACGTCCGGGTAACACAAAATCATCTCAAAACATAAAAAAATACTAAATAATAAATTTCATGTATTCTGTTGTACCAAGAATATGTATTTCATTTTGTTTAAGAGATCTCCTGTAAAAAGAAATAGATTGATTCATATTTCACTAACATTTTCCATAAAAAGGTAAAACAGGCATGTGGAGACCAAATGCAATAGGCACTTCTGTGCTTTTTTTAAAAACGTGAGTGCCTAAAAACCGGGAGGAACTTGGAGCGTTCGGCGAAGGATCTGGGTAAATCAGTTTCGAAAACGTCAAATTTCCAGAAGTCAAGAAACTTCAAGAATTCGTACCGTCAGCAGACCTTCAAACAGCGGTCTACGACCACGGGCGGACAAAAGAAGTCGAGTTATCAAAACTTGAGTTACCGGAAGTCGGACTCGAAAGAAGATTATTCTCGAATGAAAAAATATTAATTCCTGTGAGTATGTTGGCCGGAAGGCTTCAATATTTTCTCAGAAAATGGGAATCTATTACCATAGATAGAGATACCATTCAGCCAGAAAGTTTTTCAACTATCACCTCCCAAGGAACCTTGTTGGTTACCATCTGAGTCGACTCAACTTTCAACTGAAATTGACAAACTTTTTAAAAAGGGAGCAATTCAGAAGTGTAAAAAAATCGAAGGCGAGTTTATTTCTCGAATTTTCTTCCCACCAAAACCAGATGGATCGAATCGTTTCATTTTAAATCTGAAAGATTTAAATGAATTTCTCGCAAAACAACATTTTAAACTAGTGGACATTCGCACAGCTAGGGACTTACTGTACCAAGATTCGTTTATGGTCACTATCGATCTGAAAGATGCGTATTATGTCCTCCCAATCGCGAAGTCATACAGGAAGTATTTACGTTTTCTTTTTAAGGGCGAACGTTTCGAATTCTGCTGCTTACCTTTTGGGTTATCTATATCGCCATTCATATTTACAAAAATTATGAGACCTGTCATGTCTTATTTGAGAAATCGAGGATATTTATGCGTAATTTAATTGGATGATTTTCTCCTGGTCGGCAACACTTACGAAGAATGTACATATAATCGAAACGAAACTCGTACCCTATTGGAAGAATTGGGTTTCGTTATTAACGAAGAGAAAAGTCAGGCAATCCCAGCTAAACTACGTCAATTTCTTGGTTTCATTCTGGACTCGGAAAAAATGATAATTGAGCTTCCAGAAACAAAAAAAAGTTAAAATCTTATCCGAAATAAAAAAGTTTGAAAGCCTGAGCTTCTTCAAAATACAAGAATTCGCGTCATTTGTTGGAACACTTCCCGTGCAGAAATTAATTCGGACAGTCGCGATTAAATAAGGGGCCTTTTTAGGTATAAACGTGGCATCCACAATAGGGAATCTACTCTAGCACCCTACTAGGCTCAACAGAAGCGGCCACGACAAACTTCGGGGCCTAATCAGGTTTAAATGTGGAACCCTCACTAGGATCGCCCATATTGAGCCTCTGAAGGGTAGTACTTTCAAGCGTGACTAGCCTAGTAGGGCCCCTACTACAATTGGGACAATCTAGAAAGGGCCAAGTTGGAGTCCCAACTATATTTCTGCACGGGTTAGTTCTTGTTGCCGAGCAATACGATACGGTTGGGTTTACATGAAAAATCTGGTGAGAGAAAAGACGTCAGCTCTAAGGAGAAACAATGGAAATAATGAAAAAATCATGTTTTTATCAAAACAAATTAAGAGAGGATTTAGACTGGTGGAAGTCTAAGATAATGTTTGCGAACAATCCTATTTTAGAAGATGAGTACAGCATTGAAATATTTTCTGATGCTTCCGAGTCACGATGGGGAGTTTCTTATAATGGTGAATACGGGATATTAAAGATAGACAATATCACATTAACTATCTAGAGCTTCTCTTAGGCTTTTTTGGTTTAAAGTGTTTTTCCGCAGATCTCAAAGATAGCGGGATATTACTGAGAATCAATAATACTACTGATATTGCATATATTAATCGTTTCGGTGGTACTCGACAGAAAAAACTCGGCATGCTCGCGATAGACATTTGGCGATGGTGCGAACAACGCAATCTATGGATTTTCGCATCTTATATTCGGTCGAAGGATAACGTGATAGCAGACTCGGAATCAAGAAAGGTTGAAATTGAAACGGAATTCGATTTGTCAACGTTTGCTTTTAACAAAATTTGTCAAAATTTTGGAGCTCCCGAGATTGATTTTTTTGCAAGTAGGACGAACGCCAAATGCGAAAAATATGTATCATGGGAAAGAGATCCATACTCGATCTCGATAGACGCTTTTACTATTGACTGGGGTTCTTACCATTTTTATGCATTCCCTCCTTTTTCAGTTATTCTGAGAATATTGAGAAAGATTAAGTTCGAAGGATCAAGAGGTATTGTTGTTGTTCCACATTGGCCAACTCAAGCGTGGTTTCCGCGCTACAATTCTATGCTTGAATCGGAACCAATTATTTTTGAACCCGATGTTAATCTTACACATTCTTCGAACAGGGAACCGTATCCCTTATGGAGGAATCTTACTCTGGTAGCCGGAGTATTATCCGGAAAGCGTTCTCGATAAAAGGGATGCCAGAAGAGTCACTGGATATTGCAATTTCGTCATTGACTGAATCATCCTTGCGTCAATATGAGACCGCATACAAGAAATTGTGGTCTTTCTGTCTACAAAAACGTATAGATATCTTCGAACTCTCAATTACTGAAATCTGAAGCTTTCTCACGGAAATATTTCAAAAAGGAGTATCTTATGAAACAATTAACAGTTACAGATCGGCTGTAGCCTTGATTTTTGGCCGAGAAATTGGTCAGGATTAGAGGATAAAATTTGTTTATACAGGCATTGCGAAGCAGCGTCCACAAAGACCAAAATACGACGTAACTTGCGACCCCAAGGTCGTTTTAGACGAATTGTCCACATGGTCTCAGAATGAGGATATGTCTCTCGAAAAATTATCAATGAAACTGGTTACTTTACTTGCGCTAATAACAGTTGATAAAATACAAACATTGATGTCTAATTGATATCTAGAATATAAAGAAAATAAACGAAGTTACACTGAGAAAAAAATATGGTCAGAGTAACCATATTTTTACTATAAACGATGTTTCCCAGAGAGGACGCCAATGTTTTTATGGTTATCGTAACCAATAAAAATATAGTTATCACGTGCCATATTTTCGTAGTTATGTTAACTATTTCTGTATGTTAGTTGCAACTATTTGTTCTTTTACTATTTATAACGTATTTTAAACCATTGTAGAACAACAAAGGCATATAAAATATATAGTTATTTTCCAGTCATGTTTATTTATTCCTATCATCCTGTATAGTCAATGATGATGATGTCCATAGTTCAACATACTTACTATTGTTGCTAGATTCACAATACTTTTGTGTACTATAACACAAACATGGTGTAGAGCGAACGCTTCTATGTGGATTTATATACCATGTGAAATGAGTTCCTCTGAATAGTATGTTTTACATTTATTATGGTCCACACTCACTATCGATTTCGTTGATAAAACGAAGTGTGTATGGCAATAAGTCTTTTGTTTATAATTACAAGTAATATCTAATATTTATATCTTTACTATATTCACTGATAGTAGTGAATATAGAAGAGCGGGATGTCGGCTTAGAGTGACTTTTTTTCCCAATACTCATTTCGCCGCTGCTCAGTTGCCAGTCGGACGTCGGAGTTAGACAAAAATAAGAAGTGACGAAGATTGAATATTCCACCTCTTATATAGGGGCCAGGTGATAATTCGCTTGCGAGAAAGTCCTATCCCGCGGCCATCTATCGGAAGCGAGGGAACTAGGCAGCACCTGAGACTTGCATCAAGGACGCTTGTAATAATGCATAGTATTCGCTGCAATATTTTATTGTTATATTCAACATCAATTTTTGTCCGCAAGCGTCCATAATGCAAATCTCACGCACTGCCTAGTTCCCTCGGTTCCGATAGATGGCCAACGGGATAGAACTTTCTCGCGAGCGAATTGTCATCTGGCCCCTATATAAGAAGTAGAATATTCAATCTTCGTCACTTCTTATTTTTGTCTAACTCCGACGTCCGCCTGGCAACTGACCAGCGGTAACATTGAGTATTGGGAGAAAAGTCGCTTTAAGCCGATATCTCGCTCTTCTATATTCACTACTATCAGTGAATATGGTAAAAATATAAATATTACATGTAATTATAAACAAAACACTTTTTGCCATACACACTTCGTTTTATCAACGAAATCGAATGTGATGATAGACCATGATAAATATAAAACATACTATTCACAAGAAGTCATTTCATATGGTATATAAAACCACATCCAGTGGCACATGCCGCCCAAAGATGGCGATAGCCAGGAGGAAAGGAGAAGAAGAAGAAGAAATCCATATCCAAGCGTTCGCTCTACACCATACCTTAGTTATAATACACAAAAGTATTCTGAATCTAGCAACAAATAGTAAATATGTTGAACTACTAACCGATCTCATCGTTTACTATACTGGATGATAGGAATATATAAACATAATTAGAAAATGACAATGAATTTTAGATGCCTTCATTGTTCTACAACCGTTCAAAATACTTTATAAATAGTAAAAGAACGAATAGTTGCAAATAACATAAAGAAATAATTAACATAGCTACGAAATATGGTACGTAGTAACTATCTTTTTATTGGTTACGATAACCATACACTGAGAAAAATGCATGGGAGAAACACGTAAAATATAGTGAGTTCTACTATACAAATAGTTATTCGTATTATAATTTAGTCGTTGGTTACATTATTTATTGTTGCGGTAACAATAAATCATTGCCGTCCTCTCAGGGAAACATATGTTATAGTAAAAGTATGGTTACTCCGACCATATTTTAAGTAAAAAAGTTAAGTAAAAATATGGTTACTCCGACCATATTATTCTCTCCGTGTTGATTTCATAAATGTGTTAAATATATCATAATTTTGTTGTTACAGTTTTAACTATAAGTTATAGTATTCTTAAGTGTGGCGCATATTTAGATTCACTATCCAAACTGCATAGTTTCCTTAACTTCACGACAATAGTTCGGTAAACAATATAAACGCTGATTCAACTATAAAATATGATTCCACATATTATATTTTTGTTACTATGGTATTATTGTTGGAAATACCATGGTCTTTTTTTTCAGTGTATCGAGTTAAAGATTCCAGCCTGAATTGAAGCGTCAGGCCTAGGAAAACAACCTAATTTTGCCGTTTTATTTAACAAATATGATTTTATGTGCAGCATCTGCACTCGAAATCTACATAAACCGAACTCAGATATTACGTAATAGTATATCACCCCTATTTATTTTATACAAAAAACCGCATAAGGCCGTCACCACACAGACTCTGAGCCGCTGGATAAAGTCCACTCTAACTCATAGCGGGGTAGATACAAACATTTTTTCGGCCTATAGCACGCGACACGCTTCTACTTCATCAGCTACTTAAGCCAAATAAAGTCAGTATAGACACAATAAAAAATACCGCAGAGTGGACCAAAAGTTCAGAAGCATTTGCGAAATGTTACAATTTGTACTATATATTAAATATTGTATGCTATCATTAAATTAAACGCATATTATTCAAAACGCATAGTTGCCGTAATAGACTTTCAACATCTACCGGGTGATCTCGACGAAGAGGCGCAAAATACAATTGTACAATTAAACGAACTTGCTTGTAAGTAAAGTTCTATCGTAATTGTATGAAGCGCCTCTTCCGGAGAGATCACTTCCCATCCAGGTCCCATAGCTAAGACATCTTAGCCTCAAGAGATTACGGCAGAACTTTCAAGAAATAAAACATATGACGTATTAGTAACGGTGTCATAGCAACGGAAAAAGTTGCTGTTTTACTTTGAATTTGTGGCAACATTCGGCATGGGAGGAGAATACTACCGGGTGATCTCTTCCGAAGAGACGCTGCATACAATTACGTTAGAACTTCACTTACAAGTAAGTTCGTTTAATCGTACAATTTTTCACTACTTTATTTGTCAAGAACTATTTATCACACTAGCTCAAAAATTGCGGCAGCTAGAGAACATACAGACATTCTTCGAAAAATTCTAAGTCTCATAAAGTCTGAAAAAATGTTTCGATTTTTTCCTAAACTTATACATAGGAAGCGTTACTACCGTTTGGTACACTGTCTACCAGGGTACCAAATTTCAGTTTCATTATCAAAGCCCTTCTTAAGTTACAGCGGCTTGAATTTTGCAAGCCGCTGTACAGGCTACAGGCGCACACATACAGCCATCCGGACATTTTTTTCCGACTACTTTTTCGATGTTTTAGACCAATGTGAGTAATCTAACATGAAAATCCAGTAATTTTTTTTCACGAAAACAAAGCTTCTATGAGAAAGCAAATATGGGATATTCCTGGTCATCTCATTAAGCGTTCAACCCTGAGCCTTTCCAACTCGCTCCGTAATTTTTTATACTATTCTATATGCTCCAAAAATCCTTTTAATTTTTGTTTGCATGTGGAATAGTATAAAAAATTACGGAGCGAATTAGAAAGGCTCAGGATTGAACGCTTACTGAGTATGTCCAATATTGTGCATACATTTATATTTCCATGCGGATATGCCTGTATTATTGTATACGTGTACTATTAAAAATATTGGGCATTTCATTTCCATTGCGGGGAAAGGAAGCTCTTTTTTAGAAATTGGTATATGAAATTTAATATGTGAATGAGAAGTAAAATTGCAATACTTTCTACTGAACGCTATATAAATTAGAAAATTCAATATAAAAGTTTGTAATTTTACTACATTCGTGTATTAACTTAAATTTATCCGCTGATGAATTAAATTTCTAGTAATGTAAATTCACAAATATTTCTTACAGTACATAAATCGGTATGAAAATGGAAAAATTTGTTTTTTTTTAACTTGGCGTGGAGTCACAACCGCGACTCTTGATCCTACTGGAAGTTCCGTCCCTCCAAAAATATGGTACTGATTGCACGTTTACAACAATGCATGCTTAGTTTGTAAGTTTTTGTGAATGTGCACGGAGGAAATACTCGTAGCTTTACTTGCTGATTTGTTTACGCTCATAGCTGGGCTATAAATATATTCGTCTGTTAGTAAAACTTACTAAATTTAAACACACACTGGAAATAATTCCGTAAAGTGTGGAACTTGTAATACGTTGAATTAGTAAATGTCAATCATTGGTTAAATGATCGACATTTACTAATGATGACGTTAAATTATCGAATTGTTATTGCAACTTTTCCGGAGAAATTAGTAAAATATTTTTTCAAATGCTTTCTTACTTAAGTGTACATTTTTTGTTACTTACGGGTTCCATCGAAGCGAGTTGCGATGGTGTCTAGGAAAGTATTTTGGGGGGCGAGGAGGCCTTTCCTGGCTCCCATTGGGGCCGCCCCGCCGAGCCTTCCGGCGACCGGTTCTATAACAAAATTTAAATATTTAATAACAATATTTCGTTGCCGTGGTCGCGTCGTTTCGACATGATTAAAATCAAAATTTCAATATCTTCCACGGGGTTGAAAATTTTTGCATAATTAATTCTATACGTGGAGGGCTAAACAAGACATTAATTTCTGCGGTAGGAATAACACTTTAACTTAACCTCATCCACTTTTCTCACCTGAGTTTTTCGTAAAATTACAAAGAAGATAGGGAAACTGGATAACTTCTCAAAATTAAAATGGATGTTATAGAACTTTTTTTCAGCGTCTTTATAATTTTCAACTAAATCTATTTTTTTCTGTAAATATAAAGTGTTATAAAATTTGAAGTACTCGACGAATTTTCGCACGATTTAGTACCAATCAGTGTTCGATACAATTTAATTTTTATAGAAAATTTCAGCATGCTAATTGTAATTAGTAACAATTAATTAAATTATATTTAATTACAATTACCTCGGAGAACAAATGATTTAATCTCAAAACGTAGAAAATTATGTGACATTAAAATAAAAGTTTATATTTTATAATAACTTCCGCTACAGGATCCATTTACCAAAGTGCAGTTTTTAAAATTAGTGATGCTCCAACAGGAATATTGTCCATTCATAGCAGCAAATTTATAATAATCGATGTTAATCCTTGTGCGAATGTACGCGATGACTGTGAATAATGTGCTCATGGTATCGCGAGTCGATGCGCGTGAGTTGCCATCGAAGAGCGATAGCAGCAGGAAATGTTGATAAGGGTGTGCTTCCTTCCAGTCTGTCGCTCCCGCATAAACGCACGTTTCATATATTTATAGAAAATGCCTCTTTCTCTATCACATTTTTCGCGTAACTCAACCATCTTCTCATAATTTATAGAAGAGTTCACTGGACGTCATCAATAAACGAACATGGGCTTCGAGACATAAGCGACTAACATTAACAATAAAAATAATTTTTAAAAGTTGCAAAGTAGAAAATTGCACAGTGCTTTCTCATTAACTTCCATTTTTCACAAAACCACCTCCATGAGTAATCGTATTTATAATTTTTGGCTCCTCATGGAGGAAGCTTTGTGAAAAATGGAAATTAATGAGGAAGCAATGTGCAATGTTCTACTTTGCAATTTTTTTGTTACATTTAAAGTTTTGATAGTTACGTATACACAACACAAACAAATCGTTTTTATTCAATATTTAATAAAATGTGAACAAAGTTTTTTTTAATCGTCGTGCCAATTATTATAAATAATTCCAATATTCCAATAAATTTCAATTTATTTTATAGCAGTTGATGTGGGTTATAGCAAAATATAATTTTATGAACTTATTCAAGATGTCATAAAATCCGAACCCCTTTACCGACAATTACGAAATTTGGTACGTAAGAGCGCTGAGTACTATTGTTAGTCTGTAGAATATTTCGATCGATTTGGTAATATTTTACGTGAGTTAAAGCAAAACGTAAATTTTTTGTAGAATTCGAAATCCCATGAAAACCAAACCTATTTATAGATTCATTCCAAATTCAATACCGAATCCCCTTTAACATGACATCATTTGTAAAAAAAAATTTAGCTCGATCGCTACAACTCTACGATAGTTACAGAGCCTACAGACTTTTATCTAAAAATTCAAAATTGAGTAATAAATAATCTTATGTTTGAATTTTTTTGAAAATGATTACAAACAAATGGGTCTACCTGCCCTACGTGCGTACTAATTTTCAACTCGATTGATGAAGCCGTTCTTTAGGTATCTAAGCTTGAATTTTGTATGCCGGCCATACATACATATCTTCTAAACCACTTTTCTCGTCATTTTGGATCATTCTGAGTGTTCTCGAAAAGAAATGAAAAACTCGAAAAAAAAAATTTCACGAAAACACCGTTTCCTCTATGATAAAGCAAAACATACACTGTAAAAAAAATCTTTCTTAAAATTAATATACTTATATTGGAAGTACCATATGCATAAACTGTGCATTAAATTTCATAAACCTTTATATTGAATTTTCATATGAACGGTATTGAAAATTCCAATACATATGTGTTGGAAATTTAAAATGGACATAAAAACGATTAAAAAAATATAAATATTAGTCGGACATTATCTTTTTACACAAATTATGTCATCATAAATTGTTGGGAATGGGTTTTCGCCACAGAAAATGTTTCCCTTAAACTGGGGTTTGAACCTACAACCTACCTATCTAAGTACCTAACAACGCACGCACGCTACCGACTACACTATCAACGACTTAGTAATTTTGGATATCTAAATGACATAAGAGTTGTACAACTATTATTCTCTCAAGCATACTCATAATTGACATAACAAAATGTTAATTGATTACAATCAGCGCGCAAAACGGGTTGGAAATATTTTCAAGTGAACATAATTTTTGGATGAACGGAATCTTTTTGAAAATCTCGAGTAACTTATCAGAAGACGATGCTAAGTGGTAAGTGTTAGCGATCTAGTGCGGGTTTTTTTCGTTATTAGAAAATGCGTATTAAATTTCAAATCAGTCACTAGAATTCCAAAAATTCATGTTGATTTTCATGTACTAATTTATCAATGATTGATTTAGTAACCATGTGTTGTAATTTTATATCACCGGTTTGGTAAAATCCATATACGCATACTAAATTTACTATGCAACTATATTAATATTTATTTCCTACAGCGAGTTTTGTAAATTTCTCACACTTTTGTGTAGCAAAAACGCAAACATTTTTCATAAAGTAATATACCCATATAGACAAAATTGCAAATACTTTACTTGGTATTTTTCAATATCAGTAACTGTAATTTGAGTAACTTTGATCTTACATTTAATGGAACAATGTATATTAAATTTCGAATCGGGTACGAAAATTCCGAAAATATATATTGATTTTCATATACTAATTTAGTAAATGATGATTTAATAATCATGTGTTGTAATTTCCAATCACCGAATTATCAAAATTCATATATCTGTATTAAATTTACTATGCAAACATATTAATTCCGATTTCCTATACCAAGTTTTACAAAATTCATACACATTTGTATAGGAAAAACGCGAACATTTTTTACAGTGTAGGTATTTCACTTTCTGGATTTGTCAACAAGTTATTTTCGTAAAGATGAAAAATTAAAAAATACCCGAAATTACAAACTAGTTGCATTTTCAAGGTTTGCACCTGTGCGACACATATTTGTTTTCCGTTACTATAATTGCTAATAAATCTCCACCGTGCCCAGTTCACTTTCGGATTATTGTTCGTTTTCTGTCGAGTTTTTCTTTTATTATACGAGCAAAATATAATTGGCGTTTCATGTACAACCATGTTTATCATCTGGATCGATGATACCTTTATTTATGCATATTTCTATATTTATTGAAAATGGTGGATTACTCGCTGATTTTTTTTTCACTGAAAAATGAGAAAAGGGATTTATACGACTATTTATAAAAACAACTATTTAATGATATTTTCATGTAAGCGTTTTCAAAACGTCTGACGGGCCTTATAGAAAATGAGTAAAATCAGATGTTTTCGAAAAGTGTATCAGCACTTCTGGAAAGATTGTATGGATCGTGGTATCCTAATAAACCATAATGGCTATTCTAGAATTTTTTAAATTTAGCAAAACGCCCAAACACATAATAATGGCACTTCAGAAAAAAAAGTAAAATGTCCTCAAAAAACATGACGTAAATTTATCTCGGCATAGTTGATCAAGATTACTTTGAAAGATGTTGTCGCATAACACAATGAGTACACAAAGTTCATCCATTATAATACAAACAATTAATAACGAAATCATGAATAAAAATAATTAGTAACCACTCTTCGCTAAAACTTGTTAGTTCGCTGAAAGTCTAAGCGTTTCCACTTGACGGATTAAAAAGGTGCTACTAACCGCCAACTCTTTTCTGTTGTCATTAACAATTTTTTGTACATTTACGTGACGACGTCCAAAACGTTTTGACGGATCGCAGCTGATTAATAGCGAATGAGTCAGCAGGGCTGTTATGCATCGAGAGACCGGAAAGTATTAAGGGCGATCTGCGGCTTAGCACAGGCGGAGAGCAGATGTGTTTCTTCATAGTGCGGAAAGAATATTTCTGGCACGGAAATTACATTTAAATTCAAATGTTCTGCTGAAAGAGAAATTCGTTTTGAACGTGATGTAATTAAATAATAGACGTGTAATATCCGTGGTAGGAGTTATAAAGCTCCGAGAATAAAATCTGCTGCTTCTTCTGCTTTGGAAGCCGTATAATCGCGGTACTGGAAGAGACTTACGGTGCAAACGCTCGCGTCGCCTTCTGTCGGAGCAGCTTGGAGCCTTTAGCTTGTTGGAGTATATTGTGCGATGTGAAGCGTTAAAACGAGACCAGAAAAAAATGGACTTTCGACTTGAACAAAATTAAAGCGACTGCATGTCGTGATCCAACATATTTTTCTCCGACAAGATAAGCTTTTTAAGCTGCTTGCTGTTGTCCCTTTTATGTATAAGAATATGTCTATACGAGGTATTCTCTGTCATTTCAGCCGTTTACTTTTCTACCCTCTCCTATTTATTTCATAATCATCCGAAATTTATAACTGCTTGAAAGTACGGCGGGTTTTTTCAAGTTTAAAAATTCATTGTCCTAGAAAATAATGCATTTCTTTTTAAATCAACGTATTTTGAAAACTAGAGCTCACAGAAAATAAATGTGCCGGCAGAATTTAATTAATCTGAAAACTTTTGTTTATTTTTTTACAAAAAATGTATGTGTGTTTTTAATGATTAAAACGGCATCTTTACTGAGCTGTAAAATTGAGAGAATCTTAAGACGTTAGAGTCAATTCTGGAAAGAAAAAAAAATCCGTTATTGTGAAAAATTGAGAGTATCAGATTCATAATATTTGTCTTAAATATCATTGAAAGCTTTATGACAATTTTTTTTTCGCTGTTTACAGCTTTCGAGATCCATTGACTAACAAAAATGCACCATTTTTTTAAATAATGGATTTATAAATCGGAAAAGTTCACAAGCTTCAATTAGTTGTAAAATCGGCATAAAAGTGAAAAATATATGGTACATTCGAAAAAAAATCGCTGAAACAGCATAAAATGTTCATATAATTGATCTTCTCTATTTCGAATGAACTCGTATAACTGGCCATTGAATAATTGTGACCAGACGTGTAAATACACGTTCGAATACACGTCCACGATGACGAAGGCCAAAATGGCTAAAACCTCGCCCGGGTGCGAAAAATGAATCTACGAGATAATTCGGCGAAACGCAATTGGGAAATTATCCGAGCAAGGATAAAAAGTATTTTCAGCCTAACTAAAAACACGCACATCAGACCTTTCGGAATACGCCTAGTTTTTTCTCCAATTCCCGCGAAACGCTCGTGATCTCGTGTCTGCTAAATTTGCAGGCTGTGGGAGTAATGAGAGAGATTGAGAATTAGGGTCTGGGAGGAAAGCAAAAAGTTGAAGGACGATGGGAGCCGATGGAAAAACTCTTGGAATCGCCGTAACAACGTAACCAGATATACGTAGAGTATATGATATATCTATAGGCTGTATCATCACGAGAGAATTATGAATGTACGTGATTCACTCGCGTGCAATATTGCGCTCATCGCCGAGACACGAGATAAGTTCCCAACGAAACATCGTTAGCCTCCTGCGGAGCGGGTAAGTTTTGGAAATGATAGAAAAAATATGGCAAGATGCCGAGAAACCCTCAAGCAAATTGGGTAGCTATGCAGAGTATTATATAGGCATACAAAATAGGCAGCAGGCGGTGCTCACTATAGATAGAAAATCAATTTCATTTTTTTTCATGGGAGAATAACGACGGTTCTTCTTAACAACTATAATTCTGATTTGCATCAATTTGATTGTATTGACGGTAAAAAAGCAACGGTATTTTGTATTCGGGTGGATTTATTTGAAAATGCGATGTTTACATTGTAACTAATGGATTATAATTACTTGGGGGTTTCCTTAAAATATACATTCTCATATATGAGAACCTCATATATGTGTATCTGAGTATCATATATGAGTATCGAAACATAAAGATGCACAATTATGTTTTGCCTCAGATACTCTCATGGAAACGAACGGAAAGACTTCCTATGGGGCTGCCACGATATCATGGATACTCACATATGACACATAAAATTTCTGCGATACTGATTTGTGAGAGCCCGTGAATAAATCTTCTAAGGGTTCTTCCAAGGTCCCGATTAATATTCCCTAATTCTCTTGGGGGCCTTATGTGGAAGCCTCATAGGGTTTAGCAAATGATGGTCACGCTTTTTTCTTCGGGGCCTTTAAACGCAAAATAATGAGGACCTTTTAAGGCTGCCCTATTAAGTCCTTACTAAAATAATAAAGAAATTTAATTTAAAAATATATACTTGTGATTATTTAGCTGAGTAATGCTGCAGTTTTAATTAGATATTTCGTCTTTCTCTACCCGATGGTACATATTAATCGCTGAAAAAACATATTACATTTTTTTTTTACATTGACGGGAATCGAACCTAGAACCCTCCGGATGGTGTAGTTGCACTGCGCCTTAGCTCTCTTGGCCATTCAGATGATATGAATATGCAATTTTTTTGTCTATTTGAATGACTGTAATATGAAATATGAAATAAAATTAATGTACTATAGTCAGAACTTGATAGATTTACATGACTGCGTCTGATGTGTAAAAATAAAAGCACATTCAGTTATTTTTTTACAGAAATTTGTTATATCAAATAGGGTACATTGTATCGTTGTTGTCATCTACAATTATATTCCACAAAATTGCTTGTTTTATCATTTGCGCGAAATAGTTCGTTTGTATCTAGGTGCGTAACGGTCTGACTGACCTGAGGGCCACTATTAGAATGGGTGACCACCTGGCTGACTTTGACGGTCATTAGTTGGATAGGTGTCCACCAATTTTGCCATGGAAACCTCAGATTGCCATATAAGATCCTCATCTGGCAAATTTATTATTGATTTGTTTACTTTATGCCATGGTTAAGCCTCACTGGGCCATTAAGTAATTAAGTTATCAAGGCCTTATTAAACTTCACCATGGAAACCTAGCCTTATGAGACTGTTAGGTGAAAAAATTATTATTGATTTGTTTACTTGGTACCAAGATTACACCTGACTTGGCCTTTAAGTGATTACCCTATCAAGCCCTTATTAAATTTCGACATGGAAACCTAGAATTGCCTAAGGAGACCCTTATCTGGCAAAATTATTATTGATTTGTTTATTTGATGCTATGATTAAGCCTGACTGGGCCCTTAAGTGATTACCCTATCAAGCCCTTATTAAACTTCGCCGTGGCAACCTAGAATTGCCTTATGAAGCCCTTACGTGGCGAAATTATTATTGGCTTATTTGCTTGGTGCCATGATTAAGCCTGACTGGGCCCTTAATTAATTGCCCTAATATAGCCCTATTAAATATCGGCATGAAACCCTGCAGTTTCCTTAGTAGATCCCTAATTGGGAGTGATATGGAACTCCCTTTTATGGTGTCCACATTACAGCCCGATAGGGCCCTAAGTTATCTTAGGGCAACCCTAATATTTTTCTTCCCGGGAGTCATGACATTTTTGTGACACTCATTTGAGAGACTTATGAAATTTCTGTGATACACATTTGAGTGACTTATAAAATTTTGTGACAATCAATTGTGTGACACTCATTTGTGACTTATGAAATTTTTGTGATACTCATTTGTGAGACATACGAAATGTCTGTAACACTGATTTGTGAGACTTATGAAAATTTCTGCGGCTCTCATTTATGAGACATATGACATTTTTGTAACACTCCTTTGTGAGGCCTATGAAATTTTTGTGATACTCATTTGTGGGACTTATGACATTTGAGTGACGCTCACTTGTGAGAGTTATGATGTTTCGGTGATACTAATTTCTGAGATTGATGAAATGTTCGTGAGTGACACTCACGGATACACACAGACGTATCCGTGAGTGTCACTACGAGTGACTGTGAATCTTCCCGAGTATCGGAATTAGGCGTTTATCGAGTGTCTGGGAATATCGGAATTAGGGTTTCAGCGAGTGCCCGTGTGAGAGTCTATAAGCGTTCGTGGGTGCTGTTGAGTATCCATAAATGTTCGTGGATAGCGTTGAGTGTCCGTAAGTGTTCGTGGGTGTCGGTGATTGTCCGTAAGTGACTGTGAGTGTCGGTGGGATTGTCGATTGGTTTTGCACATCATTGTTATGCACATTTTCAACAAAGCAATGTACCGTATTTGCATCCAATTTTAATGAACCTTCAACATTATGACATCTTAAAGTAATCCGTGAATATAACTCCAATCTGGCACCAGAAAAAAAACAATGACATCTAGTACAGAAATTGTCTTGCTTCATAATAGTTAATGAAAAACTATTTTTGACAAAACCCGGTTTTTTTAAAAGCGGTCATACAAATTCGAAGTCATTAAAAATCAACACTCCCGAGTCGTAACAGCGTTCGTAAATGAGAAGTTTGTCATTACGCATTTCTAAAGATTCAATTTGGCTTATCCATTCGTAGCACTTCGCATTGGATTTTACGCTCTCGCTGTATGCATTTCTTCTGTTTATGTAATTTTAGAACAATACGGCAATTTTTTTTCCAGACTTACAATGGTCACAATAGCACCATTTTAATTCATTGAGAAATGTTGGAAGCTTCAGTAACGCTGTTATTTAGGTACGCTAAATTAATGCGCGAGGTAGTTCTACGTGAGATAATTGGGATATAACCCGTAGAAGGGTTAGACCCAAAATGAGAAGTTTGCCAGCTCAATCAGATGGCAAATTCCTTCCCTCTGTTCTTTGTGATTTAAATTCACTGACGACTTGAGAGATCTCAGGAACATTTCTGCTGTAAAGTAAACAGCAGTCGCTGAGGGCACAGTCCGTTACGGAATGAGAAGCAAGGAGAGCAAGAGAGCGAAGAGAAACTAATCAAACCCGACTGTGACAACGCGCTTGAATTATGATCTAATTACGTCGTATAACTGGATTAGTTCAATGGACCGCAGCACAAGCAGCCAACCTCCCGAGACATATTACGGAACGTGTAAACGTGCCTCTCGTGTTTATATGAACAAAACAGAAATGTCATGTACCAAAAAAAGCCGTGTAGACCAAACAAGGAAGAAACGTATAACGTGGACACATATTTTCACACGGACAAAAAAGTTTGGTTGTGGCAACTACGTTTTCGATTTGCTGTACACAATGTCTAAAAAATTAGTTGCCTCAACCATATCGAATAGTAACCTCAACTATTCACGATTAGTTCACGATTGGATTAGTTAGGTTAACTAATCCAATCGTTGGGACTACCATTCGAATCGTCGGTATTATCATTCGAATCGTTGGTATTACCATTTGAGTTGCTAGGGAAATAGAATAATCGATTGGTTGTGTAAACTCATTTCTTGGTTATGGCAACAAATCTTTTTTTCCGTGCATCGTCACATTTTATTCAATGTTATTTTTTTTTTTGGAAAAGTAAATAATTCTCCTCGCATTTTCGTCGCCAAGAATATTTTGGAGCAAATCAAATAATAAATTGATGTAGTTTGTCTCAGGGACTGTATTTTATTATGAAAAAAAAAATCTTTAAAAAAACTATATTTTAGGGCGATTGCAATTATGTGGTTTTGTAACTGATTTTAATTTTTTTTTTGTTCATTCAAAATATTGTTTGCCATCTGACAACGCGCCTGACATATGATCTAATTACCCCGGATCCCGTGCAGAAATTAGTTCGGACAGCCGCGATTAAATAAGGGGTCTTTTTAGGTATAAACGTGGCATCCACAATAGAGAATCTACTCTAGAACCCTACTAGGCTCAACAGAGGCGGCCACGACAAACTTCGGGGCCTAATCAGGCTTAAATGTGGAACCCTCACTAGGGTCGCCCATATTGAGCCTCTAAAGGCCCCATACTTCAAGCGTGACTAGCCTAGTAGGGCCCCTAATAGAACTGGGGCAAACTAGAAAGGGCCAAGTCAGAGCCCCAACTATTTTTCTACACGGGATTAGGTCAATGGACCACAGCACAAGTAACCAACCTCCCGCGACATATTACAGAACGTGTAAACGTGCCTCTCGCGGTTATATAAACAAAACGGAAATGTCATGTACCAAAAAAAGTCCGTGTAAACATAAAAAAGGAAGAAACGTACAACGTGGACACTTATTCTCATCATCACATTTTATTCAATGTATTTTCTTCTTTGGAAAAATAAAAATTTCTTTTCGCATTTTCGCCACAAAAAATATTTTGCAGTAAACCAAATAATAAAATGTTGTAGTTTGTCCCGGGGACGGTTTTTTATTTTTAACAAAAAAAAATTTAAAAAACAAATTTTAGGATGATTGCAATTATGTGGATTTGTAACTGTTTTCAATTTTTTTTTATTCATCCAAAAAAATTGTTTACCATCTATCATAAAGTTGTTAATTTATCATTAGTATATTTGGTGAATTAATGAGCAATATTCGTAGATGCGCTTGTAGTGCTTACATTATTGAACAGTTCATTATGAAGTCAATTGACCACCAGTATTAGATAAATTTGTTTCTAACTCCTTACAGACAATATTTTATGTGTTTTTATCGTTTCTTTCGTGTTACATAAGTTTTCTAGACCAAATGAGAGTAGCTGAAATAATTGCGTATTGATTTTAACGGAGTAAATAACGATGTCATGAACGCGAATTCTGGTGTGTTGTTTTTAGTGATAGGCAGCGTACCCCTAAAAACAACAAAGGTTGCCACTGATAGAACGACAGGTAGTTAACAGTTATATTATGGCAAAATAAATTTGTACGGTATTATTATAATTAAATAAATAAATGTTTGTCACTTCTAATTTTAGTGTAGACTTTCGTTAGTTAACTAATGAAGTTAGTTAACGACTTTCGTTAGTTAACTAACGAAGTTAGTTAACGACTTTCGTTAGTTAACTAACGAAAGTTAACTTACTAAATTTACTAAATTGAACTGACATTCAATTAGAATAAAAATTATAAAACGTACATCATTAAAAACCATTAAAAAATTGTTTAACTATTGTTCTGTAATTGCGGTACTTCAGCAATAAACATTTTTAAAAAAACGTATATCTAAAATTGAAAAAAATGGTTGAAATGTTGTTCCGTAACTGCAGCACGTTAGTTACGAACAAAAGGTTAAACATTCCTTCCTACCAATTGCAGAGTGACTTTCCCGAGTGAGCACATCTGTCACAGAGAATATATAAATTCCACCGGGGCTTTGACCGGTCCACTATTTTCATTCTTGCCTCGAAATACACTATTTCACCCAGTTTATACAGTCTCTGAGTGCTAATAATATATTGTTAACGAGCCAACAATTCGCAAGCATAAATTCATAGACGATTGCTAGTTCTCACTGGAAGTTGTCAAAATAAATGTACTTGACCACCCGAGAGTGTGAATCCGTTGACAGAGACTAAAAAGAAATTGAGTACAAGGTTAAACGTTGACAACGTGTCACTCTCGTGACATTTTATAAATAGCCAAAGTGTTTGTAGTCAACTGTTAGTAAAGTTTGTGAAACAAACACGTATATGCGCGTTTTCACGTCTATGCGTGAACAGCGAAATGGCGTATCCGGCAATTCATCCTGAGCTCATTGAATACATGATGTCTCAAGTATTTTCTTGTCGCTTTCAGAGATTGTAGAATGCCTAGTGAGTGTAAGCCAAGGAGCTGGAAATTGTCAACCCGTGGACTCTTCTTTTCTTACCGAGATATTCATTATAGAGGAAGTGAAATATTTGCATGGTTTGAAAATAAAATACACTGAGAGAAATTGAGATGGTTCCGGTAACTATTCAGTGATAATTATATTTTAGTAGTCCAGGTGACTATTTTCGTAGTTACATTTACAGCAACGTAGTCACGTTAACAGCCAAGAGAATTAATGTAACTACGAATATAGTCACCTAGACTAAGAAAATATAATTATTACTAAATGGTTACCAAGACTAGCTCAATTTCTCTCAGTCTACATACGTGTTTTTTTCGTATCTATAAGTTTCATTTTTATAAACATCATCTTTGCTAGCATGTAGCTGTTCGATTGGTATGCCACTATGCAACTTTTCTAACGAAACTTTTCTTAAATTTGGTGCTACTGATAACTTATAATTTGTTTTACGGCGTGTATTTTGTTTTAATAAATAATTAAAGTAATCAATAAGATATTGACTATAAGTTTTACTGTTAGGTTGGTAAAATGACTGTGTTATTTTATTACTTTGGTTATTATCTGCTGTATCTATTTTTTGTAGTTTATAGTTGCTATGTAGTATTTTGTTTCGTGAGGCGGTACGATAGAAAGGTGCTTGTTTTTTCATACCAATAAAAAATAACACCTTTTTAATTTGTTTTTAGGCAAAACCCGGCAATCCATCTTAAGCTCATTGAATACACGAGTGAAAGCCGAAAAGCTTGAAATGGTCAACCCGGGAGGTCATATCTTCTTTTTGCATCGTCATAAAAGAAACTTTGTTTTCGTGAACATTTTTTTCATGTTTTTCATGCCGGTTGACTCTGAATGGTCCAAAACGTCGAGAAAAGTAGTTTTAAAAAATGTGTGTCTGTGTGTGTGTAGATTTCCTTGTTAGCACGATAACTGTCGTAATTTTTAATGAATTTTGTTCAAACTTGGTACTCAAATGAGCTATCATATAATGACGTTCGAGATTGTATTTGGCGCAAATAGATTGAGAGGTTCAAATTTTACAGCATTTTCAACATTTCGATAAAAATCATTTTACGCTATAACTTTTGTAAATTACTAGATATCGGGCTAAAATTTTGCGCACAAATGGATTAACATTAAATCATGATCGGTGCCAAACATGGCTAGAATCGATAGAGTGGTTCCAATTTTATTGCAATACGATTTGTTTTTAATGTCCGTAAAAACTTCATCTCGTCTAAATTCTGAGATATCTGGCTGCAATTTTCTACGTGAATTTGCGATGAGTGATTATTAATAATAAATTAAGTCCAAGGAACGGGCGCGATGTTAGTAAATTTTATAGATTTAGCTTAAATTTGGTTCACATATGAACTTCCATGGGACAGAATTTCAGTACAAATTTGACGAAGATCGATCAAGCGATTCAAATTTTATGGAAATTTAATGTTTTTTTAACTGTCTCTCAAAAATAAACAAGCCTGCACAGTAAGACCTTGCAAAGTGCTTCCTAATTATTTTCCATATTTGACGAAGCTTCCTCCACGAGGAAGCCAAAATGGATAAGCATAGGGGAGAGAATATCAACGCGGGGCATAATGGCCATGGAGCGCGATGAAACAAGGGCACAACGGCAACGCGGGGCATAATGGCACGGCAGTACGAATGAGATGGCGTATGCTCGAACCGGGGTAAAATGTGACACATGAAAACAAAAATTCGTATATTCCCACGCGATGTACCGCAAACTTATTAATTTGCACAAATATTTTTCAAATTAAAAACGCCAAGTTTACATTTCGACTCAACTCAATGCACGCGACGGAAAAATAGTACTTCCACACACAGCATGTATTATGTATATGTATAATTTACACAAATGTTCTTCATATCATAACGAACAATATAAACAATGACAGAGCCCCGAATTATTGAAAAAAAAGTCAAACTCATCTCCAAATGCGGAAGAGAATACACCATGCCTCTTTTGCAGTGGCTTGTATTCACAATCGACGGAGTCGCGGATACGTTGCAAAACGTGTAAAAAATGTGCACATTTTTGTAAAACCTGCGTGCCATATGATTTAAAAAAAAAAAATGTGTTAAGTATTCGATGTGCAAAAAACAATTCATGTTTTCATTCTATTAAATTTAATTGAAAGAATTATGGAAATTAAACCATAACATATTTCTTTTACGATTTCAGCGTACGCTAGTGCCATTTTGACGAGGTCTGCCATTATGCCCCTGTTCCATCCTGCCCCGTAGCCATTATGCCTCGCGTTGCCATTTTATCTCGCTCTCCGTCATTTCCTGATAGAGGTGGCTTCACCACATGCGTAAAATAATAAGGAAACTATTTGCAAGATTTTTCTTCCCAAAATATTAATTGTAGAGGAAGTAAAATAGTTGCATGGATTTCAAATAAAACACCTATATGTGGTTTCGTGCTTATGTGGGGACAGCGAAATGACGTATCCGGCAATCCATCCTAAGCTCATTGAATACACGATGTCTCAAGTATTTTCTTGTCGCTTTCAGAGATCGTGAAATGCCCAGTGAGTGTGAGACGAAGAGCTTGAAATGGTCAACCCAGAGGGTTATCTTTTCTTTTTTTTTCTCCGAAATATGTGCTGAGGGACACAAGGGATCTTCCAAGGGTCTCTATTCGAGTTTCTTCAAGTATTCCTATCACGTGGCTTTTGGGAATCGAGCGTAGGCTTCTAGCCTTATACTCTGCGAGCTCTCCCTCATCTCAATTTCGAAAAGTTCTCTCTCTAACTTTAACCGTCAACGAAAGTTTGCGACAAACTTTGCGGGATATAGTCAACCCCGCTAGCTATACTCTCAAGTATATAACTCCAGGTTTACTCTCAGGTCTTTCCGCAGCTGATGCCCTCGCGCATATCTTGCCGCAATTCAGAATTCCGTCCATACACAATATGAAAATTTCTGTTGGTTCTATGAATATGCGTGCACGTATTATTCATCCGCACGAATACCGACTTTGCTGCTTATATCGTGCGAACGGTAATAAAAAATCAAATCATAAAATATTTGCACGCAATGTTTGTACGATGAATTTTTTTTATCGTGAAATTTATGCCGATAAACTTTGTTTACCGTATACATCGAGAAAAAGCAGATACGTCCTTCGTTGGAAAATAAAAAGCTGATGAAAAGAATTAGATCAGCGCTTCATTCTAAAAATAGCCACGGAGCAAAGTAATTGATATAAAGTATAAGTTCATCGGGGGTTACGCATATCGCATTATTTTGTTGCGAGTGTTATTGCAGGATGATACGTTTCACAATTTTTTAACCGGTCAAGTTTTCACCAGAGTTTATCAAGAATCCACCTTTTGCAGTTAATTTAAAAATCAAAATATATGTAAGAACTGGAGATTGTTATCGATAAATAATAAATAAAAAATTAACTACACTCTGAATGTTCATTTTATAAATTAATGACAGCTTAGAAATCTACTATTTACTGACAACTATTAATTGCTGGTCCATGCAATTACTTTTATGAGTATAAATCATGATTACAACTAATTCAAGTTACTCATGTTAAGAAATAAAATAATTAATTCACGTCCCTTAATAGTAATTTCCGAATAAAAAAAAAATAACATTAAGTGTGATCAGTATAATTACATTCAGAATTAAATTTAGCGAATAGAAAAAATTGTCGAATGATAAAAAATTGAATTTTTGTAATAATAAATAGTATAATTTAACGAAGTTAAAGTTCATGAGAGACGAAAATTCGTGGATTTTGCAGAATTCATTCAATTTATTGATGTTCCTTAATAGCAATTGCCAATTATGTAAAAATAATATGAAGTGCGGTCAATATAGTGGCATACTGAATAAATTTTGCCGATAAGAAAAAATGATTGAATAATAAAATACTATATACTTCAATGAAGTTAAAGTTCCTGAGAAACGAAAATATGTAGATTTTACAGAATCCGGTTTTCGACTAAGATTAAAAACAGAGTTCAGTGAGGTAGGTCGTAATGATTGCGTAATTTAAAACTATCACGAGTCAAGTTTATTCAGCGTAGCGCATAAGCTTGGACTTCCGAGAAGATGAAGCAAAACGGGGATTTGCGAGAGTACATTTTTTTGCCAGTTCCTCAATTTTCCGCTCAATTTGGTTTGAAAATTAAAAGGAATCCTGGTATCTCAGTAATACGATTTTTATGAATGCGGAAGCAAACGACGCAATTATCGTAATTACGCGGCTACGGTTTATACCAAAAGTTTTAGTTTTTAATTGGAAACCGTAATTTTATTTTCTCTCATGGAATGTACGTGTCCGTATGGCGATAAAAATTTTCCTCTCATTCGTGTCACAAATAAATCAACCCTGGAGGTTGTATTATACACCACGAGTGTGTGGCTATTCCTCGTTCAGTCGCGGATTATGAAATCATTACATTATCCCTCGTAATCCGGCCCGGAGCCTCCAATGCAATTTTACCTCAAACTATAGATATCTTGGCGTTCTAATTTCAAATATATACTTTATGGAATTTCTCCGAAGGCTTACGATATAACTTCTCAAAAAAAAAAAAAAACAAACTCATCGATTTTTATTCACTAAATTAAAATCGAACCTTTAACCTACAAACTAAACGTAGGAAGAAGATAAATGAAAAATTAGGTACTGCACGAACCCTGAAAAATATCTTATTAAAATTCTCTAGAAAATACGTCGATTTTTATCACTAAATTAAAATCTAGTCTTCAACCTAAATATAACGAAAAGATAAATGAATGAGAAAATAGTTACTAAACTTATGATATAAAATCTCTAGAAAACTCATCGATTTTCATCCACTAAATTCAAATCTAAGTTAAAGAACTTACAAACTAAATATAACAAAAAGATAAAGAAATAAAAAATTAGATACTGAACGAACCTTACAGAATAGGCTACCGATTCAATCCTCGAGCATTCTCGAGATCGTGCACGATTCACTAGCAGCCATAGTAGATCCCAGATTCTCGATTTTTTTTCAGGATCTTCACTAAGATATTTAAGCCAACACTCTTCACCTTGAAAACGTACACGAAAACCTGTTATCACCCGATAGAATAGCGCGAAAAACGACGTGCAAACGTTACGAGGAAAACGATATTTCGATCGGCGAGATCGGGACGGCACACGCGAACCGTACGATGGCATCCGCGTAACTAACGAAACCGAGGGGAGAGATTGTCTATCCTGATGGCCCGGGCTCTCCTGCTGGCGGACTTGCGCCCCGCGAGCCAAGCGCAACATGTGGGAAACCGTCGTCGACGATAGTATACGCGCCAGTACGACACGGGCAAATACACTTGCACGGCTATAGTCAAACACACGAGAGCGCCCCAGCAGCGCGCGACTACTATTAGCACCGCGAGCGGTACAGCTACGGTATATAGAAGTAACATAGCACGCTTACTACCCACACGACACTCTGAGGCCTCACTCTTTCCGTCGGCGATCGTGACTCGCGCTACTACAGTGGTTCTGTAGTATTAGTGCACGGGAAAAGCTTTTCCATATAACGCGTAGGCTTTTCTGTGCACGCGTGAGTATGAATTTGATGCCGATATTTGTATCGCCACCCGCAAACGTATATTCGGCAGGTCTTACCGATTTTTTTCTCAGTGTATCGAAAATGGAGACTAGAGGTGAGATTAGGAACAAGCGCTAAAAAAACGTTCGCGAAACTGCGTAAAATTTTAGGAGACTGAATACCACTAAATATCGCCACTAAGTTGACAACCACTAAGTTTCGCCAACTTGTCGCTCACTTTACTTCGGTTCCCGCCAAAAGAATTTTCCGCGGTTCGGCGAATGGATCTCAACTGCGATATCCATAGTCGTTTGTAATCCTTACCTCTAGTCTCCATGGTATCGAAATTAGGGGTGAGTGCACGGAGAGAAAATGTCTAAGAAAACTAAATTTAAAAAAAATCATTCTGGCCAGTATCCGCTAAAAAATAATTTTATAAAAATTACAAAACACCCGACTGAAAAAATGAGTGTAATTAATAATTAAATTGGATAAGTAAAAAATTGTGAAATAATAATCAATCACATATTATAGACAGGAGATTATCACATTCTTCACGAATCAATCGCCCGACTATAATATGCGATAGATTATTATAATACAACCTTTTATTTATCCAATTTGATTACTAGTTACACACATTTTTTTCAGTCGAGAATTTTTTAATTTTCATAAAATTATTTTATTTCATCGTTTTAAAATTAATCCTAATACTTCACCATGAGCGCTGTAAAGTGAATTACAGAATACGCAATAATGACGGCCAGTTTGTGGAATTTCGACATATTCAAACTCTTTGTTTAAACTCTTATATCTTTGGGAAATCGCGCCTCGTACATACAAATTATGAAGAAGAACACATGAACCGGTACACAGAACCCAGATAGAATGTTGTGCCGTCGAGGCATGAAATGTCAGCACATTACAGGCACCATGTCAGCTTGTGACGGACACGGCGTGGCGGTAGATGGCGGTCATGTGCGACGTCATTAAGCAGCTTCGTGCCGGCACAGAGTGCTGTCTCCGCAATGGACCCACTGTGTAGTCAGGATATTGACACATCGCCGGCTGAGAATCCGGCACAGTGAAGGTGCAGACACAACTTGGTGTGGCACCGTGCGTACTGCTCGGACGCCCCTGTCGCGTTACACTGCCATTTCGTAAATAACTTAGCAAGCAACACAGTGACGGTACGTATACATTACAGGACACGAAGTTGAGATATTAATGTGGCATCACGCTGTCAGTCCAATAAAGTTTCACGTAAAAGCGCAGTAATAGAACTGTAATAGTATATATCCAGCACAGCGAGCCACAATTTGTCCTGACAGTATGCTACTGTATCGCCACATTTCCTGACCTAGATAGACACAGGCCGGCACCGTGCCGTTACCATGCCATTACGGCGTGCCACACCGAAAATTTAAAATTGTTTGTGCCTTGGTTTGTCGGCAGAGCCCACCAGGGGAAATCATGCTTTAGTTTTGTTCATTCTTTGAGATCCGAAATTCCGAGTCGAGGAAAAGAGACAGCCTGCTGGCGTCTCTTTTCATCGAAGGAATACAAAAATTAACACCAAGGACCATCACCTTTAGACGATTGCTCCCTCAGGTGCAGGTGACACCTAAATATCTTTGCAGTTTTATAAGAACTTTGGCTTCAAATCGCTTGCGAGAAACGCTTTAACCATTTGCCATCTAGCGGCATTATACGAAACACCGATGCACGATGCAAGTGACGGCTCATCACCCATAGGAATATGACGACACGAAGACGGCACGGTACCATCGTGCAGTTATGTGCGACCGAATGTTCCAGCACATCGTGCAGTCTCTCTAAGTTGCACGACGTAATAGAACGGTGGTTGTGGTCTGGCACAATGCCGAATTTAGCACGTTGTACCATTACAGTGTCGCTACATTCGATCGCACATAACTCGTTTCTGAAGACACGCAGACCCGGACGGCACTGAACGTTTTTCTTTCTGGGCAACGTTTCGCATAATGCCGCTAGATGGTAAATGATAAAACAATATTTAGGATTCGACTGCACTTGAAGGAGCTATCGGCTGAAGGTGATGGCCCTTGGTGTTGATTTTTGTATTCCTTCAATGAAAAGGGCGACGTCAGCAGCGTGCCTTTTTTCCTCAACTCGGAATTTCGGATCTCAAAGAATTAATAAAACTAAAACATGATTTTCCATGGCGGGCTCTACTGACAGAATAAAACACAAACAATTTTAAATTTTCGGTGTGGCACGCCGTGACGGCGTTGTGGCAGCACGGCGTACCATATCGAAAAATTTTGAACGCACGGCGGACGTGCACGGTGATGGCACGTGATGGTACTGTGATGGCATGATGCCGGAATGTATCTATTTGGGGCAGGTAATGTGGCGACACAGTACCATACTACCAGGACAAACTGTGGCTCGCTGTACTGGACATATACTATCAAAGTTCTATTACCGTGCTTTTTCGTGAAACTGTATTGGACTGACAGCGTGATGCCACATTAATATCTCAACTTCATGTCCTGTAATGGATACGTGCCTTCACTGTGCCGGATTCTCAACCGGCGACGTGTCATTATTCTGACTGTACAGTGGATCCATTACGGGATCAGCACACGGTCCCGGCACGAAATTGTTTAATGACGTCGCAGATGACCGCGATCTACCGCCACGCCGTGCCGGTGCAAGCCGACACGGTGCCTGTTATGTGCTGACATTTTTCTATCTGGGCATTTGTGTACCAAGCGTAGTATGTTATAGGCGTGATCGTATATTGTTAATATTAATTCTTTATTGTTCGCGTCGTTTCTATTTATATGGTGAATTTGAATATCGGGCTTTGGCGCGTTTGTCGGGGTAACATACAGGTGTCCGAAAAGCACTCTTCTCTTACGACGAAACTCTCCCTACGCAAAGTCTCTAGCACACTACGGCTCTGAAATCGTTATTAAATCGCAGACTCGGTGACGAAAGTTAATGAGATCGCTAAACGAAGTTCTCCAATACGAATGCCTATTTGAGAAAAAAACGGAAATATTTTAATGTCTGTCATCGACAAAATATAAATGCCGACAAATATAAGTTCCATACTCTCTTCTTCGAAGCTCTCTACATCGAATGCTGACCATCCGCCGAGCTCTCCCGAGAAATCAGAATTGAGTGAAAATGTATTCAAGCGTTACTCTCCCTGATACGATGCGACCCATTACCGACGTCGCAAGGTAATGCCACTCGCCGAGAGATGGCGCTCAATTACATGTGTAATTGCAATGTAAATCACCGCCATCTCTCGGCGAGTGGCAGTACCTTGCGACGTCGGTAATGGGTCGCATCGGTTCACGGAGAGTACCGCTTGAATACATTTTCACTCAATTCTGATTTTTCGGGAGAGCTCGTCGGATGGTCAGCATTCGATGTAGAGAGCTTCGAAGAAGAGAGTATGGAACTTATATTCGTCGGCATTTATATTTTGTCGATGACAGACATTAAAATATTTCCGTTTTTTTCTCAAATAGGCATTCGTATTGGAGAACTTCGTTTAGCGATCTCACTAACTTTTGTCACCGAGTCTGCGATTTAATAACGATTTCAGAGCCGTAGTGTGCTGAGACTTTGCGTAGGGAGAGTTTCGTCGTAAGAGAAGAGCGCTTTTCGGACACCTGTATGTTACCCCGTTTGTCGTCGCGCTTTGGGCCGATGGTTGAGATGCGCGCCGTCGAGCGCTCCTGTAGGCGCCCGCGGTCTGAAGGCCTGCGCGCGCATCGGGCCCACGCAAACGGTCACGTGAGCCTTTGTTCCCTCGACGAACGAAGAGAAAGGCACGCTGACGAGTCAGTCGATCGACAGCTACCAACGAGTTAACTTCTCTTCCAGGAATCTCTCGAACGTTTTAGCGACGAAGTGACGACACTCATTTAATCTTCCGTGTATATTCATTATTCCGGCTTGCGTATAAATTGTGTTTACGAGTATTTAACAGTCTGTGTGGGAGAAAGTGTGTGCCACGAGGTGAAAATAGGGAATTGTTTGGGTAACGGTGTCCACGTGTGGTACGTGACCCGTTCCAGGGCGAGCGCAGCAAGCGGCAACGCCTTTGTTGCGCAGGCACCATCGCGTCTGGCCCCCGAGACGTCGGGGCGCGTGTGGTGCGGGTCGAGGACCATCCTCTGCGCTTCCCATGACCGGCCTGGCCACGAGTTCCTGGCTCAACGCCGCGTTTAGAAGTTGCGCGTTTTGACACGTCCAGGTATCCGTAAGTAAAGAGAGATCTCTCGTGATAGGGCCGCGGAATGATCATTCCCGTCTAACGTAATCCTTCAAGTCGCGGTATTATATTGTAGTTCGCGTTAGAGGCATTCTATTATTATATTGTAGTTGATTTATTTGCTTTATGCTAATTTGAAATTGATAGATTCATTTATGTGTTCCTTTTCATATTTATATTACTTTTGTTGATTATTTAATAAAGAATTTGCTTGCTACGGCTTTTCCCTCTAATTCGTGAGGGTTTTTACGCCGAAGCAAGTGCTTTGTTGTTCCCGCGAATTTGTGTATGTATTTATTAATTGTAAAACCTTTCACTCACTCATCCCTACCGTTCCTCGGAATTCACCTTAAGTGAATATTTTTTGCGATTAACAAATATTTATCGACTATCATCGATCAATTTTCATGATGGAATTTCGCTTGTTTACCAAGTTCTGTTAAGTCATCTTTAACCGTTTTGGAGAACATTGTACTAATAGACATGGGCATATTCAGGTCAAGCCAGTGAAACACATGATCCCGTCTTTTTGCCCTACGCGTAGTTGGGAATAAGAATGGAATGAAATGTACACTTAATCTCATATGGATCGATAACAGAACTCAACTATTACAATGAAAGTTAATGAATTAAGCAATTACACATAAATTGACGTTTAAGTATGATGTACGGTGCATATTATTATCATTACTACGGACAGAGTGTAGTATAGTACACCGCAATATCCGAAATAGTATGAAGAGAAGTTAACCGCAGACGATGGCTCGAACGAGTTATGGCGGGCGTACTTCGATATAACCTGGCGGACCTGTCCGATCGAAAGGTGACCGGAAATGGACGGTCGGTTTGTGCAGAAAGTCGGCCGAAAATTTGACCCTACACGCCAAAAAAGGCGTGGCTAGAACAACCAAGTGCCTTGGTTATATATGCGCCAGACGATAAATTGGTTAGACCAACCAAGTAATTTGTTAGGCTACCAATTTCTTGGTTGGTCTTGTTAGGCTACCAATTTCTTGGTTGGTCTAACCAATTAATCGTCTGGCGCATACATAACCAAGGCACTTGGTTGTTCCAACCAAGCCTTTTTTTCCGTGTAGATGGCGAACGGACGGAGCGTTTCTCGCAAGTGTTTTGAAGCGTCAGCGTATATAAGACTGCAAAGTTGTCCTGAGTTGACTACACACGAGGAATCAGCTCTTCAAATGTGTCCAACTTCTTTGGTTTACCGACCCTTTAATATCGGAGAAAATAAATGAATCTGCTATGTCTTATTCTTTTGACTCGGAATTTGAAATGTTAGACAAGAAAAAACTAAAACAAAAATTATTGCAATGAGCAGATACAAAAAAATATAACGCTTACGATGCCTAGCTGACAATCAGAAATGATCGATAATGACTTTTAGCACAGCATAGCGTGCCACCATTATGCTGTTACTGTGCTGCAATTATCATCCCAAATATTCTGCAAAAATGACACCATAGTAACAGAATAACGTTCATACCTCAGACACTCAGTTATACGACATTGGCCAATTATGGCACCATGGAGACATGATTTGAGCTTACAGCACGGCGACAGTGGAATGCTAGTAAGCCCGCACGGCATGCTGTGTCGTCATATTGTAGCTCAATTCGGACACACATCGCTCCATTAATTCCAGCATAACATACCATCGAATGACAAATTTATGCTGCCAAGGTGACACCATAGAATGCTTCTACGGCACGTTTGTCTCCTGGGTATCACTGAATATTATTCCGCTTACGGACAGAATTTCGGCTCGCTGAAGTTAATGCAATAACGTCAATTTTTCAATAATTTCTATACTCCATAAAATCTATGCTGCTTTTTCCATTTTAACCAATTCAAACAACCATAAGTGCACTTGCACTTATGAAGAACTATTTCGTAAAATATCCTAAATTTTACGAAAATTGTACCGTTCGCAGCCTTTTTCAAAAAATTCAAAAAGCTATAAAAAAAAAAAATTCCATACATTTTGTAAAAAATATCAACAACCAAAGCCGGGCTGCCGCTTCATTTGTGTACCAAAATTTACTCTAATCAGTTAAACGGTTCTTGAGTTATAAGTGTTTGAAATATCAAAGTTCTGCACACACACATACACACGATCATTTTTATTCTAAACGCCTTTTCTCGGTGTTTTGAACTATTTTAAGTGTCTTGACATGAAAATCTCGGAAGAAAAAACTTCTAGAAATAAAGTTTTCTCTTTATTTTATTTATTTTATTTATAATTATATTCCATTTATTTATTTTTTGTTTGCAAATAATAGTCGCTTGCTGCTGGATACACTCATGTGATATAGTTGCGTTTGAAAACCTTTTTTTGTAATGAATTTTTTTTAGGGTTTTATTAATACATCAAAAGCATAAATACACAATTTATCGAGTACAGAATTTAATGGTAACGATTCTTTTTATGGTTTTCATGTATTGATAAAAAAACTTTAAAAAATTTCATGACAAAAAAAGGTGTTCAAATACAACTCTAGCACATGAGCGCATCCAGCAGCAAGCGACTATTATTTGCAAACACGAGCGATACAGCCACGATATAGATCAAGCATAAAACACGCTTACTACCGACGCGACACTCGGCCGTTCTCTTTCTCTCAGCAACAGTGACACGCGCACGACCAGTACTGTGTGTATTACACACATAAAACTTTTTCATATAGGCTACGACTGATACGTGGGTTTGCATGTGTGAACGCATGCGAGGGTTACGAGGGTTCGCGCGGGTGTTTAGAGATCCATATATGCCAATGCAAAGGTTCTCCGCACTCGCTCATCCCCTTAAAGCACTTTTATGTCACGTAAGGCCGAGGGTGGCGAGTGCGAAGAAAATCAGAAAGCGAACGTCGAACTGAGCGAGCTACACGATTTTCGTTCCAAGTGCTACAGCACTGACTGATGACGTGAGAGGGTAGGTTTCTTCTCGCTGGGTTTTCTGGCCCTAACCTGTAACCTCCGAACGAAGGGAAATGGATATTTTTCGAAAACGCACGTTTCCTCAGCGATGTAGCACCGCCCACACATTCTGCCTCTTGATATCGTGAAGGTGAAATGACTTTCGGTGAACATCATAAAGCTAATTGAATTTCGTAATCATTCATAAATAAACAACAACTTTATAAAATGATTACTGTTGAAAATTATAGAGTTAATCGAATTTCGTAACCATTCGTAAATAAGCAACAAAATTTATTAAATTTAGAAAAAATATAAATGGTATCGAAGTTATTTTGCTACCGTTACTTATCCATTACCGCAATAAATATACAGGGAAATCATTTTTTATTTTTATGTTTTTTTTGCTACTTTGCTTAATTAAATAAGACTTGAGAAAGTAGTGGTGCATGTAGGGGAGAATGGGGGAATCGCAGTCACTAAGGAATATTTGCTTTTTTCAGTAAATAAAACGTCGTTTCTGCCAAAAAGTAATGGTTGTTGGGCTTACTTCATCAACTATTATTGAAAATGAACAGCATGAAAATCACAAAAGCAATCGTATAAATGGATTTTTCATTCTTTCTCAAAACATGTGCAGCGACTGCCATTATCCGACGATTTGGGTAATCACGGTCGCCTTTCGGGGAACTGCGGTCAATTACGGGGTATCTACAGTCACCTTTGGGGCAATACCATCCGATCGTTAGCTTTTGTTGTTTAGCTGACAACTATTTTTTATAGAAGGCGATTTTATAGAAACCAATACCATATTACAGAAAATATAATTGTTTTTAATTTTTTCTTATTTCTTCGTGAAAATATAACGTTTATCAATATACCTATTATAAATCATAGTCTTTTGGTACAGTTATCTATCCTCTCTTAAAATGTATTAATATAACTCATTTTATACTGTCTTACGTAAACATTTAATAATATAACAGTCTCTTTTAAACTATAACAAAACCTGAGATTAATTTTCTCAGCGTAACTTTACCATACTATCAGTTTCTTTTAATAAAAATTCTAGCCTCATGTCAACACCGAAATCGCCATCAAATTGAACACATTTGTACGTATATTTTTCAATTCGTCAATTCTTATTCATTTCTAAGTTATTACTGAGTCATTAGTTGAACTGAATTTCTATTATTAATGCATACATACCGTGATGTTTACGGCGAAAAATGAATTTGACGTGCGCCGGCGAATTGTGCCGGTAACTCACTGGTGTCCCTCGACTACCATTGCCCCGCGCACGTGATCGTCGTTACCCCGACAACCGCGAAGACTTTTTATATCAAATTTCAATATATTTATTTACGCAATCAACATTTTAACATGGGGAAATTGAAGCTACAAGTCCGAAATATACATGAAAAACGGTTAGATGTGATTTTAACGTCAATAAATTACGCAAAACCCTTATTTAAAATACTGCTTTTCGTATAAAAAAAGAGTGCATAATCTAAAAATCATTTCATTTGTTTATTTTTTCGTAGTATAATTGGCACGGAGTATTAAATTAGTTAATTAGTATACACGTAAGCTGATTGAGCAAAAAAAAGTTTGATATATTCACTAGTTGATGCAAAAATAAGGTGACCGGCATTTCCCGGTGACTGCGATTACCCCGTTCTCCCCTACAACATAAGTTTATGCTATGCTTAAAGATTTTTTCGACCATATCAATAAGCTGGGAAATTCAAACGTGCTAAATATTAGAATTAAGCGGATTGTCTATCATTATAGGTCTTAAAAGTTGTTTGAAACTACGGTTAGCTTTCCTGCACGTATTAATAATTCTTACAGAAAATAACGTACAAGGCATAAGCTTCTTATATTACTATACATTGCAAACAAAATCCATTAATATTTCTGCTGCATTCATACATGCACATGCATGAATATTTTTCACGCCGTTGAAAATATTTATTTAAGCTGAAAAATGCAAATGTACACATCGTTGTCGTGGGAAAAAATTGCCGCACGGTTATTCACGCTAGGAAACTCGTATAAATTATTTTATTGAAAAAGAAAAAAATGACATTTTTATCGAAAAAAATCCATTGTATAATATTCTTTTACCAGTAAAAATAGTATTGATTTCTACGAAGTAAATTTGTTCATTTTTTTAAATTTAGTTCATTCGTCGAAATGTGAACATCGTCTTCAGATTGATCGCAGTGTTATGCACCTAAAAAACTTTGTTATTTATAAATACGAATTCACTTCCAAAGACGAAATGCAGCAGCCCCGTTTTTGACGGCAACAATCATTAATCATTATGATTCCTCTTGTAAATATAAAACTGCTACGTTAGGCACACCATGGAGACTCATATAAATTGTGATATTAGAAAAGAAAAAAATAATATACCTTTGATCGAAAGAAATACATTTTATAATAAACTCCTATCTGTATAAATGCTATTCATGTGGTCGAGGTAAATTTATTTACTTTTTCAAATTTAGTTTACTCGTCGAAATGTGAATGTCGTCTCCAGATTTATCGCAGTTTTGTGTCAGTAACAACAAAACTGATTTATGCACGTAAATTGCTTTATTATTTACAAATTCACTTGCAAAGATGAGATGCAGCAGCTCCGATTTGGACGGTAACAATCACTAATGATCATGCTTCCTCTGCATAAAACTGCAACGTTAAGCACACCATGGAAACTTATCTAAATTATGTTATTAGAAACTAAAAATATTACATCAATTTGATCGAAAAAAATACATTTTATAATATCCTTTGATCAGTAGAAATATTATTCATCTGTTCGTGATCAATTTATTTACTCTCTCAAATTTAGTTCACTCGTCGAAATGTGAATGTCGTCTCCAGATTTATCGCAGTGTTATGTGTCAGTAACTAGAAACCTGAGTTATGCACGCAAATCGCTTTGTTATTTACAAATTCACTTGCAAAGACGAGATGCAGCAGCTCCGGTTTTGACGGCAACAATCACTCACCATCATGATTCCTCTTGTAAATAGAAACTGCAACGTTAGACACACCACGCTTCGAGAGAACTCGAGGCATTGCGTCCGGAGCCCGTCAGCTATATGATTGCTCGGGTCTCGTCTTCGCCCTGAGCTTCGAACTGCTTCAACACGGCATTTTCCACACAGTTGCGTTAGCCGTTGTATCTCTATATAGATCGAGCTTACAAATTATCTATATACTATGCCAAGGCCTACGCACAACTATTAACTCCTCTTTGATAATCCTACCGTTACGATCAACTGCTCACAGCAATTATGGGTCTTTGATTGTACAGGTACAGTACCTAAACCGCAGAGACTCTCGTTTGACCACTACGCTCTCGTGGACGTCACCGCAGGCTCCGCTAATGCAAACTATCTGCATATTTACTACGTACGACTGACTAGCTTCTGGCCTAATAACAGCCGCTGAGGATACATCCCACAAGAGTGCCTTTGCGACGCGTGTTTCCGTCGTGCGTAAGTAGACAGACGCGCTTCATCAGTAGCTGTTTTGTTGCTTATTTGACGTTAGGGTTATGTCAGCTATGGCGCCATCACATTAGTTCTATTAGCGTTGATGTATTTACGATGTTTGAACAGTTATTGGTTGAGTGAATTTCATACCTTAAAGCACGAACTCCTGAGATCTGCACCTGACATATATGCCTTAACAAATTGTTTTCGCTTCCTTTTGTTCAAGCTTTGTTTTTATGAACTTTTTTGCTTCCTCGTAGAGGAAGTTGTGTTTTGCTTCCTCGCAGAGGAAGCTTTGTTTTGCTTCCTCATAGAGGAAGCTTTGTTTTGCTTTCTCACAAAAGAAGCTTTGTTTTCATGAAAAAAATGTTCGAGATTTTCGTGTCAGAACCCTCAGATAAGTCCAAAATATCGAGAGCGTGAGCGTGTGTATGCTTCGAAATTTCAATTACCTATAATTTTAAAACCGTTCAACCGGTTCAGCTCGATTTTTACACACAAGTGAAGCAATTATTCGATTGTTGTGGTTTTTAATAACATTCATGGAACTATTTCAATTTTCCATCTCGACACTTATTTTTGACATGTATTTAAAAAATGATACAAAATTTATTCATATTGTATGCAGTTGTATCGGATTCGTTCTTACACCATTGAACAGTGTTATTCAGTTTATGTTGGTGGGCTTTGAAATAAATAAAATGGATTTAAGAATAGTTTTTGAGTTTGAAAAAATATTACATAAATTTACCAATCCTTGGGAGAAATATTTGAAAAATAAATTTCTTACTCGGCAATGTAACTGTTATACAACACCATTGTTAGTAGAACATTATAATAAAACAGCTACGAAACGGATTTTATTTCACTTCTTTTATTTGCGCATTTTATTTCAGCTCGTGCTGCAAGCTCACACTCTTCAGAAAAAGTTTTATCGCACTAATGTCGTAAAGTACTATTTTGTGTTGGCTGCGTAACTGAATGAGATAAATGTGTTATAAATTATATGAATCAATGGACGTTTTTTTATCCCCTAATGTTCGAGTATATCAATGTAGCGATGCTTGAATTTTCGTTAAATCTGTATCTCCTTTATAATCTTTATTTCATTGGTTAATATTCCATATACTTCAAAACTGAACGGTGCAGTTAGCCATGCATGCCAAATAACTCAAATGGTCATGAAACATTAAGCGACATAAATTGCGTCAGTGATTGGCCGCTTTACCTACCGTCATTTTAAAAAAGCGGAATACGTTTTGTCACTTAAAAAAAAAGTTTGTGTGTATTTGGTCATGGCGACTTCACCGATTACGCGCGTGACAGAATTTTATTGGGCCTCTGTATTCCTCCTCTGGTTTTATTTTATTTTCTTCGCTCTCTCTCTCTTCTCATTCGCTTGTGTAGATTCTCACTCACGAGTCTCTTTATACCCAGAAGCCACGCGTCGCTGCTTATTTCTATTTTTAAATATCAGCTTTTTACGCTGCTTTGGTTTCTCTCGTTCGGCTTCTTCCGCAGTTCTTATTATCACTGCATCTTTCTTCTTTTTCCGCTATTTATAAAAACTTTGTGTTTGTATAATAACTCGTGCAAAAATAGTTCGCGAACCCTGGATGACCGGCGTTTGAGGGTTGCGCATGCATGTAATTTATACTTATTTACAATATGTATGAATTAATTATCAATTTAATTACCATAGTTAGTTCTCATGCATAATTCTAGAAGAAATTAACAAACAGTGGAATTCTATAAGGAATAAATCATACATTTTTATATCGTGAAAAAAAAAGATATATTTACATACGAACATTTAGAAAGTGAGATTTGTTCGTTATTTTTTTTTTAGATTCGTATCCAACATTTAGGAAAATTATCCTTTTTCGTCAAATGGGCTCCAGTTCAAAGGTTAAAAAACTTAATGTCGCATGTAAAAAAAGAATTTGTAGCATTGTACATCAATATACACGGAAAGAAATGTTTGGTTGTGGCAACTACGTTTTCGATTTGCTGTATACAATGTCTAAAAAATTAGTTGTCTCAACCTTATCGAATAGTAACCTCAACTATTCACGATTAGTTCTCGCGAGATTAGTTAGGTTAACTAATCCAATTGTTGGGACTACCACTCGAATAGTTGGGACTACCATTCGAATCGTCGGTATTACCATTCGAATCGTTGGTATTACCATTTGAGTTGTAAGATAAATAGAATTATCAATTGGTTGTGTCAACTCATTTCTTGGTTATGGCAACTAATATTTTTTTTCCGTGTGCATTTTATTTATGTAATCTAGGCGACAAGAGAAGTACATGTTAAAATCTTAAAGATAGTGCAATAAATAAATGGTTAATTAAATATATCAATATTTACTGTACTTTGTGCGTCAAGAGACTCAAGTTACTGTTGAAACTCCAATCGAACTGCTAGAAGACACTTTGTTAGGACTGCAAGTCACAAATTCCGGCAGATGCGAATATCCAATCTCCATGAACTTTTGACAAAGCTACGAGAATATTAATAAATTCGCTGTGAGAAAACCGATTATTTATCGACTATTGGTCCTCACTATCGTTCCCAAGCCGGATATTGCAACACAGAACGCACCCGTTTCAAACCCTTTTACTATGATTTTTAAAAAAGTCACTTTTGGTCTTTTCTGATTTCACAGAACCGACCTCGGTTCGGGAAATTCAATCCAATTCTTTTTCTTCAACATATCAAATTTAGATCTTTACCATCATTCACAACGTTTGAACGTGAACGTGAACGTTTTTTCGCTGCTCGACTTCCACAGAACATGCAAAATACGAAATTCCTGATCCCGGTCTCTGACCACGACCAATCCCAGCATGAATAAAGTGGTATGAAAGAACTGCAATTATTTAAAAAGGGATAATGAAAATGTACGTAACTTTTTAGTTACATACATTTTTATTACTTTCGATTTACGTACGGAAAGAAAATTATTTCTGATTCTCGAACATACATAACTGAATACAATTCACAGTTGCTACTAACCAAAACATGGCTCTAAATTGAAGTGCTTAAATAAACCAAACCCAAAGTAGTCAGTATTTCATTAAACCACACGTGTTTATTGGCAACGGCCGTAAATTATTTCAAATTTTACTCGAGCGTTGCAGTCGATATGTTATTTTCCTTTAAAGAATTTACTTTTTTTATTTTTTCAAACAATATTCCACGAATATGTTTTCTATATGTTTCAATATTTGTCGATATTTTATGTTTTATTTCTTCTTAATGGATTCAGTGTTTTTTTACAATATTCAGCGAACATACCTTCCATATTTTTTTTTTATATTTTATTTTTCCTTAACGCCATTTTTCCATTTTTCATTTTTTTAACAATATTCCACGAACACGTTTTGCGTATTTTTTGGAATAGTTCGAGTTTCCTTGACGACCTGCTGTTGCAGGTCGTACACAGCTTACTATCGAAATTAGAAGCTCGAGGGAGTGCTGAAGTTTACCGTGGAGTTTATATGGAGGAACACAGTCAGCCCCCGGTACGAAGGTCCTGAAGTGCTATTGGAAGTCTCTGGCTCGAGGCAGTATTCGCAAATCGCTTCCCGCCTCCCGCACCATATATAAGTGCTCCAAGAATTTCCTACTTGCCGTATCCTACTACTTTCGCCATAGTGCCAGGATTTCCGTATAATGCAACCGTTTTATATGATAATCATACGAGTACCAGGGACGATTTTCAATACGATTATCGTGAGAAAAAAAACAATAAAATAAAACAAACCTCGTCAATGTTGATATTTCACTTTAGTATCGAGCTCGATACTACTACATTTCGTAGAAATATCTCTAGGTATTTCCTCTACATCTCATTTCCATAGCGAGATCAGAAACACGGGTACTTAATGACGAAACCGCATGGGTCGCGTTCAATTCAATTACGATAAATAATTACCTTCTCCCAAAAGTTCGGCATACTCGACAAGGTCCCTTATGACGCATATCAGGTACTTAGTGTACAAGCAAAGCCGTTTATTAGATGCTTAGATAATTTCCATCTCGAGTACAGGAGCTGATTTAATTATGAAAATTATTCAGCAAGTTTAATATAGTTTGTTTAAGATAGTCGGCTAAATTCATCAGGTATCATGTGAACTGGCAAATTAGAGATATTATTCAAAATTATTTTAGAATTTTGCTGAAACTCTCTTTACCGATATAAAAAAAGTCATCATGTATTAAATAATGAGTTGTTGAAATGGAAAAAGAAGTGAGAGATTTTTAACTCTCGATTTGTAAATTTCTCAAATCCAACCATCAACTAATTATTCTTGGCCATGATACAACGTTGGTTTGCGGTTGAATAAGACAAGACAGCATAGGCTCTTTTCGTGTCACTATAGTAACCGTTATTAAGACAATGGTTAGGGTTCATAGATCATGGGGCCTCATGGGGGACTTAGGAAAATCCAGAGGGCCAGTGAGGGTCTTAGAAAAATGAGGGCTGAGGCCGGTCAACCATCCAAGCACTGATACCGTACCTTAGTACTGTATGGCCGCTCCCGGCCGGAATTATTTTAAGTCCCCCCGCGTAAAAATGGAATGATGAAAATAGTATTTCCGAAATATTAAAAGTCTTTTGAATTGTTGTATGCCAAGGCTGGCCTAGTGGAATAAGACATACCGAATAATATTTCGTTCAAGTAAAGAAAGTATTAAAACAGTATTGAACATCTTTCCAAAAGTAAAGAGTCTTAAGTGTGATCAATTCGACCGAGTAATAGTAAAGAGTATTGCACCGTTTTATTAGTTTTTTGGTCCAGGTCGACATCTACATGACTTTCGGTGTCCAGGTCGATATCTCCATGGCTTTCGGTGTCCAGGTCGATATCTCCATGGCTTTCGGTGTCCAGGTCGATATCTCCATAGCTTTCTGTGCCCAGCTGTCAAAACTGTTGAAAAATATACCCCGACATCGGAAACTATGGAGATATCGAACTGGTCACTGGAATCCGTGGAGATATCGACCTGGATACAAGAAACCATGGAGATATCGACCTGGATACAAGAAACCATGGAGATATCGACCTGGATACAAGAAACCATGGAGATATCTACCTTGACCCCGCAAGCCATCGAGATATCGACCTGGGCGCTGAAAGCCATGGAGATATCGACCTAGACACCGAAAGCCATGGATATATCGACCTGGACACCGAAAGCCATGGATATATCAATCTGGACATCGAAAGCCATGGAGATATCGACCTGGACATTGAAAGCCATGGAGATATCGACCTGGACACCGAAAGCCATGGAGATATCGACCTGGAAACCGGTAGTCATGTAGATATAGACCTGGAGCATAAAAACTAATAAAACGGTGCAATACTCTTTACTATTACTCAGTCGAATAGATCACACTTAAGACTTTTTACTTTTGGAACGATGTTCAATACTGTTTTAATACTTTCTATACTTGAGCGAAATATTATTCGGTATGTCTTATTCCACTAGGCCAGCCTTGGCATACTCCAATTCAAGACACTTTTAATATTTCGGAAATGCTGTTTTCATCCTTCCATTTTTGCGCGGGCCGTCATTCTTGACATCGCAGAGGCGGTGAGATCTTCTTATACTGTAGAAAGATAATGAAATAATATATCAAAAGTTTAAATCTCCTATGAATGCCTAATGACAAGAAAATAAACCATATTTCTACTATAAATAAATTACATTTATTAATAAACTGATTTACGAAATACTAAAAATTGCTGTAATTTTTTATCCTATATAATATCCGGCCTCTATTTAACCAATATTGTTAGACAGCTAGTTTAAGTTTCTTCCAAAGCCGTTGTCACTTTCCTCAAAGTTATGATCATGTCTTGTGACAGACATAAGCCTTAATTCTCATAAGAACGAAGTTGTACGTGAGTTTCGTGATAATACATAATCTGGATTTGTCATGTTGGTATATGTACTATAATATCAGCGATTCATCGCATAGACTACGAACGAACTTCATGGGGGAATAATGTACCATTTATCATTCGCGGAACTTCGCGAAATAAATGATGAGCGACGTGTATGTTAGTCAGATGCTCCAGAAATGCACTCGAGAACGATACTTACGTGGGGAAACTCATTCCGGGCGGAATAGAACTGCGAGTTCGCGTGAATAAATACATATACGTACGCACACTGATAGAAATGACATAAACACGTGGATATGAGAGATAGGAAACGTAATATGTCATTCGGAAAACGCATCCCACAGAATGATCGATTTATCGCGATACTTCATTCCCGGTGTTCTCGTCGAAACGGACAATAAATCCCGTGGTGGTGCTGTCGTATATAGGCCACGAATGTCTGCGTTTCTCTTCTCCTCGAATAAAACGATTGATATGGACTGATGCATTTCCGGTATATCACATAATGGGGAATTAAACCGACAATTTGTGAAACTCAATAGAGAAATTTCATGATGAACGATTTGCCGTGGTCATAACACTTGAGCCAATTCTGTGATGTCTAGTTATTCTAATAGATTCATATTCACGTTTATGGAATATCAACTATTAAATAGGAGTTCACAGAGTTTAGAGGAGAGATTAGAATTCATATTCAGGTTTATGGAATATCAAGTATTACATAGGGGTTCACAGAGTTTACAGGAGAGATTAGAATAACTCAAACGGGAAAATAATTTTGATACTTTTTTGACTAGACAATTATGAACTGCTATGCATACTAACCGTGCAGAAATTCATTCGGGTAGCCGCGATAAAATAAGGGGCCTTATTAGGCATAAACGTGGCGTCCACAATAGAGAATCCATTCTAGATCCCTACAAGGCTCAACAGAGACAACCACGACAAAATATATAGTCAAAAATGTCCACTTCGCTGCCTACAAAGACAATTATAGGCAACTGTATAGCCATCTTTACAGGCCCTTTATTATTTGATTTTTTTATATTTTCGAAACACTTTGTCAGGTATTCCACAACAGGCATGACAAATTAGGGCCTTACTAAAACCCGCCAGAATTAGCCAGGTGATCACCCATCAAACTATTGAACGTCAGTGTTAGCCAAGCGGTCACCCATCTAAGTAATGATCGGCAGAGTAAGTTAGGCGGTTACCCAACCTACACGGAAAAAAAAAGATTAGTTGCCATAACCAAGAAATGAGTTGACACAACCCATCGATTATTCTATTTCCCTAGCAACTCAAATGGTAATACCAGCGATTCGAATGGTAATACCGACGATTCGAATGATAATACACGGAAAAAAAGGCTTAGTTGGAACTACCAAGTGCTATGGTTATATATGCGCCAGACAATTAATTGGTTAGACCAACCAAGTAATTTGTTAGGCTACCAATTTCTTGGTTGGTCTAACCAAGTCACTTGGTTAGCTTACCAAGTCACTTGGTTAGTCTGACCAAGAAATTGGCAGCCTAACCAAGAAATTGGTCGGTCTAACCAATTAATTGTCTGGTGCATATATAACCATAGCACTTGGTTGTTTCAACCAAGCCTTTCTTTCCGTGTACCGACGATTCGAATGGTAGTCCCAACTATTCGAGTGGTAGTCCCAACAAATGGATTAGTTAACCTAACTAATCGCAAATAGTTGAGGTTACTATTCGATATGGTTGAGGCAACTAATTTTTTAGACATTGTGTACAGCAAATCGAAAACGTAGTTGCTACAACCAAACATTTTTTTCCGTGTAGTACTGACAGTCAGAGTTAGCCAGTCGGTCACCTATCTAAGTTCTAACTCTTAGAGATAACCCGGTAGTCACCTATCCAAGTACTGATTTTTTGAGTCATCCCGATGGTCACCAATCCAATTACTGATCGCCAGAGTCAGCCAACTCGACACCCATCCTAGTACTGACCCTCAGGCCAGTCAGACGGTCATCTGCCCAAATGCCAAAGAACTAATTCACGCAAACAATGAAACAAGCAACTTCTTTGAATGTGTTTATGGATGGCAACAACGATACAATATATCCTTTTCGATATAGCCGATTGCCGTGAAAAATAACTGAATGTGCTTTTATGACTGCCACATCAGACGCAATCATACAAATCTATTAAAGTTCGGACTATATTATACTAATTTCATTTTATATTTCATATTACCGATATTTAAATAGACAACAAAAATTGTATAATCATATGATCTGAATGGCCGAGTAAGCTAAAGCGCAACGCAACAACACGATCCGTAGGGTCGATTCCCATCAATGTAAAAAAATGTAAATATGTTATTTCAGCGATTAATATGTACCATCATTTAGAAGAAGCCCTAACATCTGATTAAAATGCAGGATTACTCGATTGAATAAGCACAAATTAATATTTTTCAATTAATTTTCTTTATTATTTTAGTAGGGGTTTAATAAGGCTACCTTTATAGACCCTAACAGGGAAGTCTATAAATGCCCCGTACTTTGAAGCGTAACCAGCCTAGTAGGGCTATACTTAGATTTCCATACTAGACCCTAATAGAATTGAGCCAAACTAGAAAGAACCAAGTAGGAGCCCCAACAATTTTTCATGTCTGCACGTACATGTATGTACATCTGTACGTATGTACATACATGGTACATGTTACATGTACCCGTAAAGGAAGTAGTCATGTAAGCTTTTCGTAATCATTGCAAGAATATGAAAATTTTTATTTATGGATTATAATTAATCTTATTTATTTTAAAGGACGTTTAAAACATTTAATAAATAAAGGCTAATTATTGAGCAGTAATAAAAAATGTCATGCTTTTACTATAATAATTTGCATCGTAATAAATTCTCAAACCATTAGATAATCTCACAGACCCTCACGGATAACTAGCTAATACTCACAGACATTTTATAACACCCACAAATAGCGTCATGAACATTTCATAAGCCTGCTGTAAGAGTATCTGTAAGAGTGTCTGTGAGAGTGTCTGTGAGAGTGGCTGTGAGAGTGGCTGTGAGAGTATCTGTGAGAGTATCTGTGAGAGTATCTGTGAGTGTGTCTGTAAGAGTATCTGTAAAAGCTCCCGCAAGTGTCTATGAATGTCCCAATAAAAAAAAAACAATCTTCTCTAATCGGCGAACATATTATGCATATTTTTTTCAGCGCAATATATATTCCCATGTATTAAAATATCATACGTAGAACGAGATTTTCATCCACAGGAAATTATACAAATTTTTCGTTGTATTATTCGTGATGCCTTATTCTCGCCAGAGTAACTAACTATATTCGTTGCGATTCCTCGAACGAGACAGGCTGCATATTGAATGAATATAAGTTGTCGTAGGTCAGTTCGCCGCGGGAGGCTATTGTGTAACCCATGTCGAGGGGGTCGATGACTGCACCTCGCGTGCCAGTCCCTCGTGAAGCACGGAGCACGCTTAACGTGTAGTCGTCTCAGATATAGATCGCGCGAAAAACGATTCGATGCTCCATGTATTCACCTACGTACCAGTTAGACTAGTGCCTGTAATATCGTTCGTCTACGAAGCTTTTCAGAGAGGCACATATATTCCAGGTTTATATATATTTATATATATATAAACCTGGCATGCAGACAATTTCGACAGTTGTCAGTTCAGTAGCGTGACGAAAAGTCTTGCGACAACTTCTCAGCCTTTTACCTTATCTTGTCACGTATTCGGAGGCAGCTTAACCCAATGTTTCTGCTTCCTTTTAACTACGATGTCCAACCACAACATCGGCTCTTCGCTTTTATTATACCAAACCACCAGGTTAATCTCGCGTGTAAAAAATGTATTATAGCCTTTTTCTCGGAAAACTGACTCGCTCACGCGACAGATTTTTCTGGGAATCTTAGTGCCTGGCATACGTCTCGATAACTCTATGAGTATCCTAAATATACGAGCGACATTCGAAATTTTTTGCTTTTTTTAGCTCAATATTTACGTTAAGGCCACAAATCCGACATTTCGTGTCATCAGTCAAAAAGTGTTGACATCTATACTCGGGTTTTGTGTTTGACAGAATTTTTTAGACAAACGTGCCGTGGAAGTATCCTATCGTGTCACTATGGCAACATAAACGCGTCACACAACGGCATGCTATGTCGGAATTAACGTAGAGATGTACGTCCGAATTGAGCTATTATGTGATGGCATACCGTGCCGTGCAGGCTTAGTGACATTCCACTATCACCATGCTGTAAACTCAGATCATGTCTCCATGGTGCCATAATTGGTCCATGTCGTGGTGTGAACGTCTGAGGTGTGAACGTCATTCTGTTACTATGGTGTCATTTTTATACAATTTTTAAAATGATAAATGCAGCACGGTGGCAGCATAATGGTGGCACGATATGCTGTGCTGAAAGTCGTTATGGATATTTTTTTATTGTCAGCTAGACATTTTTACTTTTAGTTTTTTTCTTGTCTAACATTTCAAATTCCGAGTCAAAAGAATAAGACAGAACAGATTCTTTTATCTTCTTCAATATTAAATGGTTGGTAAACCCAAGAGGTTTGACACATTCTAAGAGTAGACCCCTCGTGTGTTGTCGAACACAGGAAAACTTTGCATTCTTATATATACGCTCAGGCTTCAAAACACTTGCGAGAAACGCCCGTCTGTTCGCCATCTAGCGGAGAATTAGGCACCAGTGTTTCGTATGATACCACTAGATGGCAAACGGACGACGCGTTTCTCGCAAGTGTTTTGAAGCCTCAACGTATATAAGAATGGAAAGCTGCCTAAGTTCGACTACACACGAAGGGTCTACTCTTCGAATGTGTCAAACCTCTCGGGCGTACCAACCCTTTAATATCGGAGAAGATAAAAGATTCTGTTCTGTCTTACACTTTTTGACTCGCGATTTGAAATGTTAGACAAGAAAAAAAACTAAAACATAATGCAAGTAACAGATACAAAGAAATAAAAATTTTACGATTCCTAACTGACAGTCAAGATCGATAACGACTTTTAGCACAGCATGGTGTGCCACCATTATGCTGTCAACGTGCTGCAATTACCATCCCAAATATTCTGCAAAAATGGCACCATAGTAACAGAATGACGTTCACACCTCAGACACTCAGTGATACGACATGGAGCAATTATGGCACCATAGCGACATGATCTGAACTTGAAGCATGGCGACAGTGTAGTGCCACTAGTGCACCACGCCATAATATTTAAGTACCACAAATATAACTTTGCCTTGGCGTCATGAAAAGATGGCACGGTATGCCGTCACATAATAGCTCAATTCAGACGTACATCGCTACGTTAATTCCGACATAGCATCCGTTGTGTGACGCGTTTATGCTGTTCCTGTGCCACCAAATGTCTATCTGGGTAACCAACGTTCCGAGTACGGCCGACGATTGGCTGAATCAAGGCAATCGTCGGTAGCCAACAATTGGAGTTCGACGATGACCCAGAGTCGGCGAAACGTTCGAGCGATGCTTGACTGGCAGGCGGCGTCGCATCGACAGCCAACGGTCGGAACCCGACACTCGGCGGTATATCGGCAGCAAGTCGGCAGCCGACGATCGGAACCCGACTACTGCCCAGCGTCGATCGAACCTTCAATCCCTAACTGTGCCGACATTGGGTTCCGTAGCTGGCACGACGATGGTCCCCACAGTTCTGGTGACGATGGCTGCCAACATTTTGCCGACACTGGCGCGTTAACCGTAAATTTACGTTTCGCGGCAATATCGGTTCAGTACTGGTAGTCGACATTCCGTCAAAATAATTAACTAAAGTAGGATTAAAATTAATAAAATAATAAAACTTATACCATTTTTCGTAATTGATAAACGAAAATTAAGCAACTCCATCGATTCTAATTTAAAAAGGCAAGATCATTGTATATAACTCAATTTATTGAGTGCAATAATTTTCATTATTTTTCACTATTGTTTTATTTTTGCAATAAACTTCTAAAAACTGTTATACCATCATAACACTATTAAGAGTGCATACGGTATTAATGAAGTAATACAGACGAGTGATTTATATACGCAATTCGACACTAAATTTTCCAAGATGTGGATAACCGAGTGGGTAAGATCGTGGACTACTAATCCCAAGGTTGTAGGTTCGAGTCCCATCACCGCCCGAAAAATTTATTCTAGGATGTCCAAAAAATAGTGGTGAAAAATTCATTTAAAAAACAGGTTAGAATGATTAAAAAGCCTTAGACGGCTGCGCAGATCGATAATTTATTTTTTTAAATTAATTTTTAATATTTTTTATTCGATGTCGGCTCAGCGTCGACACCCAGTACTGGGCGAACGTCGTTTCAAATGTCGCGAGAATGTCGCGCCGACGTTCCCACGTCGGCCGGCATTGTCGTTTCGACCCTGGCCCGACTCAAAAACCGATTGCGGCCCGACGCTTAGGTGTAACGTTGGTCCATTGTTATCATCCCGGCGTTAATTGGCTGCTGGACCGACGTTGGCGAACAGAGTCGGGCCGACTTTGTAACGCAGGCGATCGTCGTCGCGCCAACGTCGAGGCTATATGCATTCCCCTTCTATTTCACGATAACTGCTGGCTCTCGTTTTCTCTAGTGTCCTCTCTATTTTTCTTCTTTTTCCCTATTGCAAGTCAGCTATGTTCCAGATTTGGTTTGGATTCTTATTCTTTACCCTTAAGCCCGGAACGACGACTACACTATATATATTGGAAAGCTACTCTCACGAAAGAGAGAGAGCAAGAGAGAGAGAGAGTCCCCTCATAAATGGATTCCAACAATTTCAGTTATGGAATAAATCCTATGTTATAGCTGAAAGATTCCACGGATTGCTTGCCGCAAAATCGCTTGTGGTAGGATGTGCTGCGGGACGAGGGCGTTTCGATAATAAAAAGGGCTGAGAGCCGCGGCGGAGTTCGAGCATAAAAAATAAACAAGTTCGCAGGCGGCAAACGGTCGATTGAGTGAGCACATATGAAGCGAGGAATGGCTGTTATTATTATCATCGTGAAGTGTATATAGGAATGTCAAATCACTAATAATAAGCCAAACTCATGCAAATAAAAAAAGTTGCAGAGTAGAACTTTGCACATTGCTTCCTCATTAATTTTCATTTATCGCAAAGCCAATTCTGTGAGTAAGCTCATAGAGGTGACTTTCCTCATAGAGGAAGCTTGGTTAAAAATGAAAATGCATAAGCAAACAATGTGCAAAGTTCTACTTTGCAAATTTTTTCGTTACCTACATAGTTCTTAAAAATTGCCAAATTTCGCAAAATCTAAACCGCTTTACCGATTATGGCCAAATTTAGTAGGTAGCAGGGCTGAATTTTATTTTTCATCTGTAGAAAATTTCAGTTCATTTAGTGAGTTTTGACGGGCGTTAGAGTAAAACGAACATTTTTTTTTAAATTAAAAATCTCATAAAAACCGAATTTTCTTACAGATTCATTCCAAATTCAATTCCTAACCTCCTTTAACACAGCTTTATTCATAAAATATTATTTAGCTCAATAACTAAAAATTTGCGGTTGTTATATAGCGTACAGACATTTTTCGAAAACTGCTTCACATGGTTGCTAAATTTCAGCCCGATTATTAAAGCAGTTCTTAAGATATGTAAGTTTGAATTTTGAGTTACGGCCACGCACACATATATGCTACGTATACGCACATCAATCCATACAATTTTTCTAAATCATTTTTTTCCACCTTTTAGACCATTTTGGCACGAAAACAAAGCTTCCTCTACACCGAGAGAAAAATATAGTACTCATTCCCAGATTCGTATAGTAATCGGGATCCAAAGTGGAAACATGGCATTTTTTTCCAGACACATACAAAGATAGTAAATCTTTGTATGGCGCCGCCCGCTGTACTATTTACGCTAAATACGTTAGTGAAATTCGTGAAATGGCAGATTAACAAAGTTAAACATAACAAAACATCAATTTTTTACAAAAGAAAATTTGACAATTTTTTTGACAATACTTATATACATTTTTTTACAATACTTATATACATTTTGTTGCCATTGGGACATGTGCAGTAGGGTGGAGCGAAAAAAGCTAATTTTTATAACTGATTTCTAATAGCAATAATAGATTACCTGAGTGCTTGCCAAAGACGTACCCGAGCAGAAATTAATTCAAATTGTCTTAAGTACCATCAGGTCCGGATGAGGCATCGGTCAGGCATGCCTGTTCAGGCCAGCCAAATAAGGCCCTCGTCCTGCCCGGATCATGTATCGGTGTAATATGTGAAAACTGGCTAGTCTGAAATATTCCCCATCAGGCCGGGATCAGGCACCGATCGAGAATTCCTGACCGGTTAGCTAAATGAGGTCCTGACCCCGCCCAGATCATGCATAAGTACAACATTTCAAATGTAGTCGAACTACAGTTTTCCATATCTGGTAAACTTAAAATATACACTATTTCAGACGAAATATCAGAGTACTGGAAGATCATATCTGGCATCACCGGTGTATAATAAATGAATGAGAGATGTTTCCTATATAATATCGCTTATTATTGTAATACTATCGATTAGAAATAGTTGTATTTTTATGTATATGTTTCACACCTACTAAACTTATTTATTTACCTTCTAAACTCACTTCTAAAAAATTGATGATTCGCATTGATATATGTACATAAATCTCTTAACACTCCACACTGTTCCTTTTATTTTTATTCTGTTTTCGTCTTGATTTTTGTATATATTTTAGATCTCCAAGATAGTTCCATTATTTTTTTAAATCCCATTAATTGGCAATTTGTTTGAGATTATCAGTCTTTTATATGTCAATTTGTTTAGCTACAAAATAAAATAGTAATACTTCATTTTTAAAGCTTCCACGACCATGTACCAGCATAAACTTTCAATTATTACACTGGCGTTATGCGTTTTATGTATATTGGACCTTCTCATTTTTTACTATGGACCAGATCAGGAGGATGTTAGCGGCCGGATTAGCAGCCTGATAACGCCCGGATTTGTAGCCTAATCACGGCCAGATAAAAAATAGCGTTACATGCCATATCAGGACCGGATAGAGCCGCCTTATCCAGGCCCGATTACTAATTAAGGAAAACCCGATGAGACCAGAACAAATTCCTGCTCGGGTAGGTTTTTGAGATTTTCAAAATCCATCCATATCTTTAGCCTCCCCAATCAGTTTGAATGTTGGATTTTTTTCCTTCTGTTTGAATTTTCTTTGGCGTTCATATAATATCAAGAGCTTATAGTAAAATTTATTCTAAATATAGTAGGATCAGCGAAGCTCTTATTGTTGGAGTCCACAACTGATGTCGGTCAACAACAACTTTATATGGCCACTCCAATTCGACTAATAGTGACCCTGACCCCTTCGAACAAAATTACTTATTCATATTATCATTGTACCAATTCAACAAGGGTCCTGTAATTTTGTATTCATTTATTGAGTCCAAAATTTTTGAAAACCTTTTGTTCTTTTCTTTGAAACACATTCTTGAAAAACTTGTATTCTATATAAAAGTTTCTACGATAATTCAGTTTACCTTTACCTTTTCATTTTCGACAAAGTTTGACTGAAATTTTCAATTTTCGATAAAATTTTACTGAAATCATCTATTTCGATAAAATTTGACTAAAATGATTAGCCACCTTGTCTATTTAGAATGTTGAGTTTGCTGAGAATTTTGTGCTGAGATTTAGAGTTTTTGACGAAATTTTGCGTTTGATAAAAATGTTAAGCTCAGATTTGGAATTTTAGCCGAAATTCAGATCTTTGGTAAAAGTTTTGAAATCAGAACTTGAATTTTCGACGAAATTTTGAGTTTGACAAGAACTTTGAGAGAATTTTGAGTTCACATTTCCAGTTTTTGACAAAATGTTGAGTTTACGACGAGTTTGCGATGAGTTGTTAGCGCGGTTCAAAGTGATTTGTAAGGTTCTTTTCTTCAAAATTGAGGTAAACGCCATCTTTTTCGAATACAAGGCGATGCGCAAGACTATTGTTCAAATTTAAGCAGATGTAATGCCCGAGTAGAAATTCAGCTACGGGGAATATCAGGCCCTAGCATAGTAGCCGGATTTAAATCGAAGGCCCCTACCTGGCAACCTTATACGGGCCTTGCAGGAAAGTAACGCAGCGCATGATCAGGGCCAGATTAAGTCTTCCAGATAAGGGCCGGATAGAGGCTGCCCTACTAACCTCCTACTTATAAAAACGGCAAATAATTTACAAAATAATTATTTGCGCTCATCGAATTCGATTTATTTTGCACTTTCTATTGGATATTCGAGCTTATTTAGTTTTCAGTACATATTAAATGCTGAAAAAAACACATGTAAATTTATTTGCCGTTGGTGGAAATCGAACCTTGATCCTCTGAGTGACAGTTCTGCGCCTTACCGCACTCGGCCATTAACATCTTAGAAAGTTTATATATTTATTGTCTATTTGAAGTATACTTAAAATGAAAACACCTCAAGACTGTTCATCCATTTATTGCGACTACGACCGAAATATTCAAAATTCAAACATGATGGTCACCCATCCAGGTACTGGCGTTTGACAGTCAGTACCTGGATAGATTTTAAAGTAATTCTAGCGGTACAGTCCCGTAAAACGTGAGTTTCAGCGAAAATACTTCTCGATTGGATAAAGATGTGAAAAAATCCAGCACACGCAAGGTGCTGAAAAGATTGATTTTGCATAACAATAATTTTTTAATGTTTTTAACGAATGCCGTATCTAGCCCTTACACGAACCTGATAATGTAAATTTACGGCATATTTAAAAAAAACCATGCCATACGAAGATCGTATGCGGATCTGACCAGGGAAAGTAAAGGTAAATTGGACATAATCTTGATCCAAATGTCGCAGGAAGACCTTATGCGAAACGGATAAGGTCGATGAATGGCATATTTATATGAGGTTACCGTATATAAAGCCTGACATGGGCCTGATCCGGTGGAAAGACGGCATTTTTAAGGTAGAATGCCATACCTCGGCCTTACATGGACCTGATCAGGTGAACTTACGACGACCCCTAAATAAGGTTACCATATCTAGCCTGACATCAGCCTGATTCGGTGGAAAGACGGCACTATTCAGTACAAATGCCATATCTCAGCCTTACATGGACCTGAGCAGGTGAATTTACGAATGCCCCAAATAAGGTTACCGTACCTAAAACTGATCTGGACCGCGTGTGACAGCAGACATGCCTGATGAAATTCCTACTCGGGCGCACGCGTGATTTCACATCAGAAATTTCTGACAGAAAAAGGGTCCACGGGACATACTCAGTTATTTGGTACATGTTTGACAGCTAGTGCATAGTTTGTCATTCTGATATGTTCGTCCGTTGAGACTTATTCAACCATTGAGACATGATCAACAATTGCGGTATGTGTGGACATGGGGACATGTCCGTCCAGCCATTGGGACGTTTACCTTACCTGACGTTTTGACGATCAGTTTTTATACTTCAATTTGTACACCGAATTTCTAGAATGATTAATAGTTAGACGCGTATAGTTATTCAACATCTTTTTATTATTTTCTGTCAAGAGAACGGCGCAACGGCTGGCGCGAAACGTCGTAGCCAGAAGATCGTTAGGGTATCACAGGCCTCCAACGTATAAAACGAGTTGCGGTGCTTCGAAAGAGATGGACGTTACAATCTGCCCAAACGACCCCCAAAAATAGAAAAAAATGTTCCTCCAAGAATGTCTAAAATCAATAAAGTTAATTAAACTACGTTTGGAATGTAGCATGAGGTATAAATATCGTTTGGCTTTATTTATGGAATATTTCGACGCTCAAATGTTTTCTATATATATTTTCTATGTATGATATATATTCCAAATGTATTTCTCTTCCATAAAATTGCGTGGCAGATGTTTCAAAGAATCAAGGATAGCATTATGTAAATGAAGAATATTCTGAATATGTTTATTTGTCACTAAAACATTCTAATTTTTTCCTCTTCACGGAAAAAAATCGACTTTGTTAGGTTAACGAAAAAAGTAGTTGGACCCAAGCTAACGACTTAGTGCTCTGAGAGACAGACGATTTCTTGGTTAGGTCAACTATTTTCAGGTGATTGGCGCTGATTGTTGCTCGAACTAAATAGTTAGTTGGGCCGCCTACTATTGTGGCGCCAACTATCTTACTTAGTTGGAACACGAATAAAATTCGTTGTGTGACCTATTTAAGTCAACTAAGTCGGAATGGTAAATGTAACTAATGCCAGGTCGTTACATCGACCAACCGGATGGTTGTAGCAACAAATTTTCACTCAACTAATAGTCAGTTCACTCAACGAAGCCGTTTTTTCCGTGTTCAATAACAATAATTGTGAAAAAATGCAATGATTAGAAATAATTTATCACGTGTATCATAAAAACGTAACTATTTTAATTTTACACGGAAAAAAATGTTTGGTGGTGGCAACTACGTTTTCCATTTGCTGCACACAATGTCTAAAAAATTAGTTGCCTCACCCATATCGAATAGTAACCTCAACTATTCACGATTAGTTCTCGATTGGATTAGTTAGGTTAACTAATCCAATGGTTGGGACTACCATTCGAATCGTCGGTATTATCATTCGAATCGTTGGTATTACCATTTGAGTTGCTAGGGAAATAGAATAATCGATTGGTTGTGTCAAGTCATTTCTTGGTTATGGCAACTAATCTTTTTTTTCCGTGTAACACGACAATAAGTAATTATTATTTCCTAGCATAATTAGGTTAAAGAAATTTCAGAATGTAGAGGGCACGAGTGGGGTTTATAAGGGAACCTATCGATGTCTGAGGCGGGGCTCATGGGCGGACTTAAAATAAGCCGGTCCCAACGGTCTGGAGGGGGGGGCTTTTTTTTTCAAATCTCCTTAACAGACCCCATAATTATTCTGAAATTATATCTCGTATATTATTGCGTTTGCCTCCTAGCCATTCTGCAAACGCCTTCATAATGGCTCAGTGAAATAGAAAAAAAAATCAGTTCAGTAGAGGAAGGCCTGTACTTAAAAAACATAGATTGAAAGTACACATTGAAAATCGGGAGGTTCCCATAGGGAGACTTAGAATAATCCGGCTGGGGGGGTTCGGAATAAACAAACAACTTTCTAAAATACAAATATATTTTTCAAAAAAAATATTTGTTATGTACTCCATTTCGTATAGTACCCATGTACAGAAAAATACGATGGGGTCAATTCGTATATTCCTCTGAGACCATTCCAATTATTAACGACCAAGATCGCCATCGCGTATAATACCCTCCCAGCTTCCGGGGTCAGAGTTCAGTCACCGTATCACGGACTATATATATATATATATATATATATATATATATGTATCTACATTTCTATAATATATATATATATATATATATATATATATATATATATTAGCACAGTAAAACTTTCATTCAGCACAAGTGGCAGCATTGGTATATACGGGTTATCCTTAATTCTGGTATCAATTCGGAATCCCAGCAGGAGATGGGATCTAATAGCTCCGTCCCTCGTTGCCGGTTTTCGTATGATTACAACGAACCATACAGTAGCAGAGAGGGACCAGTTACAATTACTTCGGCTTCGCGGAGAAGGAGGTTTGGGTCGGGTTAGTTTCAGTGTCAGTGGGTTATCCAGGCATCTCTCGGGTAGCAGACAGCGGGTGGCCACAAAGCGCGAGGTCCATATAATCGATACGCGACTCGGTATCCCCGAGGGCTATGCTACCCATGGCATAGCGTAGCATAGTACAGCGGACACAAAACAGTCAGAGCTCTCTCTGGCACGCTTGCTACGAACACACTTTTACCTATCTGTATTTCGCTCTCGAACCGTCTGTGAATGTACTCTCCCATCTCCGATCTCTCAGTACAACCACTACAACTAGTCGGAAAAGCGGTGAGAAAGGAGCGTAACACAAAGATGGAAAATAAAAATCGTAAAAAAATAAAGCCTTGTAGGAAATGGGGACAGGGTTGCGAGCTTTCTACTGCATTTAATGATTTTAGTATAGTTGCTTTTGTCTTTGAGTACTCGTGGAATTTATTTGTAATTATATAACTGTTGAAGATGAGAGCGTTAATTATCCAAATTATGTACCAAGTTTATTATTGTTTATTTCGTTTAATTTATATAATTATGGAAAGTCATTGAAATAAATAATTTAAATGTTTCTAGCACTTATATTTATACTTATACTTTTGAGTATAATTTTAACTGAAACCTTAGTAATGATTACTCAGTTTCCAGTACTGAATTTGCTAGTATGAAATTGGGACAGCGTTGCGAACGTTTTACTGCATTTAATGATTTTAGTATAGTTGCTTTTGACTTTGAGTACTCGTGGAATTTATTTGTAATTATATAATTGTTGAAATTGAGAGCGTTAATTATCCAAATTATGTACCAAGTTTATCATTGTTTATTCATTTAATTTAGATAGATAAATAGATAAATAGATAAATAGATATTTATTTGTGATAGACAATAGCCTTTACAAATGGAGTTCTGCCTGACGGCCGAATATGTGGTACAAAAAGAAGTCTTTCTGGGTTACAAACATGTTCGAGTTACAACATTGATTCTTACAATTTACGCTACCTTATACTAATCGAGGTGTGACGCTGGAATAAGAAAGTAAAGAAGTTTAACCGCTTATTCATTCATTATAAACGCTCTAAAAATTAGCAACTTGGTTACATGTGAGTAGATATCGTTGAATTGGCTGATCTCAGTAACATTCAGCAACTTTTCTAACTTCTCGTCGTTATTGAGACTGTAGTTTGTTCAATATTTGCTAAGATAATGCAGTCTGTATGCTTTGAATATAGGACAATAAAATATAAAGTGTGTCAGGTGGTCTTGCTGGTATAGATTACCTAAGGAGGAAATGTCGTTTGCATCTCAAATATATGTGCACCCTTTGAAGGTGAATTTATATCATTATGGAAAGTCATTGAAATAAATAATTTAAATGATGATAGCTATGACATTTATAGTATCTTCATTAGGGCTGCTCAAAAAAACATAATTTTCGTATAATCGTTTGCTCCTGAAATGCTGTATTGATTATCGAAAGAAAAATGTTTTTGCGAAAGCTGGGAGTTGTGCGATGATATTAAATACTGCCGCATCAAGGCCAAAATTCATGAAAAGCGGCTATTTTTAGAAATTTTTTTTTTGGCGTGGTGATGCGCTCATGGAGATTGTGGTTGCTTTCGATAGATTATGAAATTGTGTAAAGGCAGAAACATGTTCGATAATGTTTAGTACTGCCGCATCGACATTGAAGTTAACAAAAACAAAAAATTAAATCCTTTAAATCATTGAAATATTCGTCTGCTCGTCGACTATTTCGCGCGATTTCACGTAAAAAAATGGCTCTTGAAACGGGAGTCATGTATGATCATAATCATGATGATGATAAGCGATTTTCGAATTTTGGAAAACTCCGATATCGATGCGGCAGTACTAAATTTGATCATACAGGACTTCCGTTTCATGAGCCATTTTGTCATTTGAAAACGCGCGAAATAGTCGATGAGCAGATGAATATTTCAATGTTTTATAGGATTTCATTTTTTATTTTGTTAACTTCAATGTCGATGCGGCAGTACTAAATATTATCGAACATGTTTCTGGCTTTACACAATTTTATAGTCTATCGAAAGCAGCCACAATCTCCATGAGCGCTTTAAGACGACAAAAAAAAATTCCAAAAATCGCCGTTTTTAATGAATTTTGGCCTTGATGCGGCAGTACTTAATATCATCGCACAGCGACCAGCTTTCGCGAAAACATTTTTTTTGTGATAATCAATACAGCATTTCAGGAGCAACCAATTACAAAGAAATTATGTTTTTTTGAACAGCCTTAATCTTCATGTATCAGTTTAACTGAAACCTGAGTGATAATTGCATATTCAGGTACATTCATGGGTGCAGTCCATTCAATTTTTCTCATATTGGTGGACCCGGAGAATTATTGATAAATATTTTTATAATATTAAAGAACTTAAAATTTTGTTAAATAATTGAGTAATAATAACCAAAAAGCACATCCTTTTTGCTGAGATTTTTTCAAATGGGTTATCGAATCATGATTATGACTTGTTCGTAGTCAGCAGACGTTTTGGTGCTTCAAGAGGATAAAAAAAATGCTCTGAGGGCGCCTCGCAATCGACCAACATACATAGATATATATACCATGGAGGAAAGCAGTTCCTGGGAGCTCTTTGACTCTCAGCGTGGCTTGCCCTGGCCATCCGGGCATCGGAATCCTCGTTTCGACCCTCTCGTTTTCTATGTCGGTCTCTCCACATTTTTCACTAAACATCTTTCAGCACGTTTTTTTTTACTGTGAAACGCACCCCGGTCGCACGAGCTACAAGTGCCTTCAATGCCGATCAGAGCCTTCCCGTGTGCGGGCGAAAAGTGTAAAACCTCAGTTTCGGAACACATTTTAAAATCAAATTTTCATAAGGCCGCGCGATTAAATGTATGGGTTATTCTAGGTGAAAGGCCACATTTTTTTAAAAGGACGATTATAGTATTGTTGGTTCATTCCATACCAAGTGAACCATCCAAATTTAGCATGGACGCAAACGTCTTCATAATTTTTTCAAACATTTGTTATAGTATTACGAACATCCATCAATTATTTCAGAATTTTAGCACCTATCATTTGCTCAAAATTGAATAACGATTTTTTTTTATTTCATTTTTTTCAATTCGCTGTATATGCAAAATAACCGATCTTACGAAAAATTTGTTCCTATATAACATTTACGTTTTTGAATGTACATTCAATAAAAAAATTTCCATAACCACTAAAAAAAAATTTCTGCCTTTTTTTGACAAAATAAAGTAATACTATTTCTTTTCGTTGAGACAGTCCATTCCGATTTTTCTCAAAATTTCACAGAATTACCGTTATTATACTTACAAAATACAGAAAAATTGGCATGATGGCAAATGTATGGCCCACTTGGTATAGAATGACCCTATTATACCGTAAATAGACTCTTATTCTAATTTTTAGTCACACCCCATGAAAATGCTCTTACGTTATATCATATTATGTAAGAACTTGTAACGTTACCAAAGATTAAAAATAGACCATATCTCAGTGAGTATCAAACTGGTGTTAAAATTAGAACAAAAGTATTGTTTACGTATTATAGTAATTGCTTCAAATAGAAAACAAATAGATTTCGGCTGAATAAGAATTCCCTGTACGAATATAAAAAAGCGTTGATAAAAATTTTCATGTTTTACTTTTTATATTTTCATTCATTTTTATGAATTGGAAATATGTAAATGTCCCAGCGGATTTGTCAATAGCGATAATTATAGTCAACGGTGCGGATGAGTAAATATATGAGTTCTTGTGATTATTTAAGTCAATTTGCAAAATTAATTGTTTCAGTTGATTGCGAATGTTACAAATAGTTGTTCAATTTCAGTTAACTGGTGGTTTCTAGCCCGAAACTCGGCCCCTTGGGAACGACCGATCGAGTAATCCTGATAGCGTATATCTATATATTAGCATGGGTGTATTGGCTGAAGTTATCCATGGAGTTCATTAGAATTTGTGAGAGAGTTTGGCCGTACGGGAGTTTTTCGGAACGAGCAGATCCGCCTATTTACAAAGTTAACTTTCGAGCGATGGATCGGATCGAAAACTAATAATATAAGCCAGACTTATTTTTAAAACTTTGACTTTTTTCCATACAGAGTGAGCGACGCAACCTCGGATCTACCGAAGCTCTCTACGTAATTGCGGTTGGTTAGTAGTACACAACTAGTAGTAACTGCGATTACCTTGATTCGATTACTTTGTTCTGACGTACAAAATGTCAACCGTGTGATTGAGTTGGGTGTGTTAATTTAATGTACGCTCGAGTTTATTTAAGGGGGTCGAAACAGCAAAAATAAAAATAAAATCATTTGCAGACATTTGTGTTTTTTCCCCTATAGATGGATAAATTTTATTTTCATCATTCTGCAAATTAGTTAGATCAACCAGTTCCTTCTAAATCAGAATTTGATTTTTCGAAACAAAATTAGGCCTTTTCAACTCTACGCATGATTTTTTTGCAACAATCTCCTACACCAGTTAATTGGAGTGATTTTGGATAATGTTCAAATTTTAAGAGGTGCATGGCTCTGTAATCATTTTTTTGCCGTATTGTAAATTATTTAATATCTTTGTTTAGTCCTAAGAGGCTTTAAAAAAATCCTCCAATTAACTGGTGTATTGGTTAGTTAATTGATTGAAACCATGTATTCTCTTTGCAAAGAGCATACATTAAATTAATATACGCAACTCAATCGCACGGTTGATATTTTGTACGTCAGAACAGAGTGATTGAATCCATGTATTCTCTTTGCAAAGAGACGCACAAAATATCAACCGTGGGACTGAGTTGCGTATATTAATTTAATGTATGCTCGAGTTTATTTAAGGGGGTCGAAGCAACAAAAAAAAATTATTATTAATATAATTTATTTTAGTATAATTTATATTAAAATTATAATTCTGCAAATTAGTTGGTTCAACTAGATCCTTTTAAACCAGAATTAGGCTTTTTCAACAATGTGCATGATTTTTTTGCAATAATCTGCTACACCAGTTAATTGGAAGGTTTTGGATAATGTTCAAGTGTTAAGAGGTGCATGCCTCCACGTGTGAACATTTCATTGCCATTTTAAAAATCATTTAATAACTTTGCTCTAAGAGACTTTTAAAAAGAATTTTCCAATTTACTGGGGTAGGGATTCAATGCAAACAGAACACATTGATTCGATTACTTTGTTCTGATGTAGAACAAGTTTAACGCGTGATTGGGTCGGGTGTTTTAATTTAATGTACGCTCGTGTTTATTTAAAGGAGTCGAGCCAGCAAAAAAAAAATATACATTTCAGTTTATTATATTTTTCCCCTTATCGATGGATAAATTCCATATTAAGGTATTCCGAGCGTGAGGTCATAGTCTTCAGAATTCATTAATTTTCGGCTATACTATAGTTTTATTACGTAGAATTGTGTAAAAAAAATCCCAGGCATGGTAGCCACCCATTTAATGATTATTTATCCCTTCAAAAAGTCCAATATTAGTACAGAAAGATATGGGAAAAGCTCCTGTCCGTGTTTCAATTGCAGATTTCATTAGTTAAACAACTCGACATCGGAAAAGTAAAATATGCAATGGACACAGCGGATTTCGGAGATAAATTACCGCGCTTAAAAAACTATCCCGACCAAAGTCTTTCGCGAGAAAATACTATCTAAAGGTGTGAAAAAAAATCTAATATCACATGTCAGTCATGGCGAGACCTGTGACGTATTAGCTGGCAACGCTGTGCATCGTCAGCTGTGCTTATGACTTTCGCCAGCGATGCGCGCGAAATTGAAAAGTATTTGACTTTAATGCCGGTCTCATTTTCAGGTTACAAATTCACATTAATAATGAGTTCTATTATATAGTAGGCTTAATAATCCTTAATTATACATCGCATTTGTATATTAAATTTTGTGGGTTTGTACATGAAAACTTGCAGTACTTGTGCATTAAATTTCAAGTTTCTTTTACAGTATGGCCATGAAAGTATTTCAAACATATTACCATTGAATGAATGCCCATACCTGGTGTATAGAGATAAAAATAATATATGAATAGAATAAAGGATCGAATTCATAGCAATAAGGGTGAAGAACATAGCAATAGTTGTTAGGTTGCTAGGTTAGCTTTCTGTCATATTTTAATTGAATTTTGACATGCGCAGCTATTGTTTTTATGCTCCTTCTACAAACATGGCGTTCAATCACGTCATACGCTACAAGAGCGTTGCCAGATCGTTCGTGATGGCTCAAGACCGTAAGATTTTAAAAAGTGAAAAATTATTTTCAAAAACAGACATTCTGCATATTTTGTGCATCAGGGAATTTAATCGGACTTTTAAAAAAATTGTCAAATAATTTGACGGTGGTACAGCGTTACATGTTCGAGGATATTAGGGGCTCCGCATAGGCGCCCACAAAACCCGCATCTAGGCGCTCGGAATACCTTAATCTATCCTTTGAGCGATGCAGCGAAGGATTTTTTTGTGCATCCTGCCAACCAATTGGACCAACGAATCCCTGTACACGAGAATTAGGCTTTGTCAACCATGTGCATGATTTTTTGGCAATAATTTCCTACATCAGTTAATTGGAGCGATTTTGCTAATTTTATTATGCTAAATTGTAAATCATTTTATAACTTTTAATTGGAAGCATTTTTTTCAATGACCCTTATGACATTTAAAAAAAAGCCCTCCAATTAAATGGTGCAGAGAAACAATGTAAAAGGAATGAGCCATCGAATATGAACATTGCAAAACGGGCTCATATTCGAAAAAGCGTAAATCTGGTTTTAACGGCATCGGTTTGGCATAACTGAAAAATCCTTCACTGCAATACGCAAAGGATAGATTAAAACGAAATTGATCTGTCATCAATAATTGACAGCGAATAAATTAAATTAATCCGTCGTTGCAATTTTTTTTTCCTCCTCGTCCCCTTAAAGGGCTTAAAGTAGTCACAGGAACCCACAATTGCTAGTTGTTACCTAATAGTACACTACTACGATTTCTTTCAGTGTTGTGTTTAGCATTACTAATTTGGTTGAATCGATCGGTTAAATAATACATGAGGCGTAATCATATACGAAATCCTGAAGTGCAAACATCTCGATCGTTCAAACCCTCCAATAAAAGCCGCAAAGGAAGTGTCCGTTCTTTTGACATGAGTGTTGAGAGGCCTCCCAATCTTATTCGTTCCGGTCCGCACGACACTTCTATACTTTTGTATGCCAAGTTGCCCTCGGAGAAATACGAGGCACCGATAGCTATTGACAGATCCAAGATCTTGAACGCTCAAGGAGATTATTCGCATTACATGAAGCGGTACAGCTGAATAGGGATTTGGGATTCAATCAAATCCTGTGAAGTGCAGTCAATTCGTGATCGATTTGCAAGGTCGAGTGCGTACCATTTTCACACTGAGAAAAAGGACCATGATATTTTCAACAATAATACCATAGTAAAAAATGTATAATATGTGGAACCATATTTTATAGTTAAAGCAGATTTCATATGGTTTACTGAACTATTGTTGTGAAGTTAAGGAAACTATGCAGTTTGGATAGTGCATCTAAATATGTGCCACACTTACAAATACTATAACTTATCGTTAAAACTGTGACAATAAAATTATGATATATTTAACACATTTATGAAATACACACTGAGAGAAAAATATAGTCAGAGTTATCATATTTTTACTATAAACTATGTTTCCCTGAGACGACGACTATGCTTTTATGGTTATCGTAACCAATAAAAATATATTTATTATGTGCCATATTTTCGTAGTTATGTAAACTATTTTTGTATGTAAGTTGCAACTATTCGTTCTTTTACTATTTATAAAGTATTTTGAACCGTTGGAGAACAATAAAAGCGTATAAAATACATAGTTATTTTCCAATTGTGTTTATTTATTCCTATCATCCAGTATAGTAAATGATGAGATCGGTTAATAGTTCAACATACTTACTATTGTTGCTAGATTCATAATACTTTTGTGTACTATACACAGACAGGGGAGCCCGCCTATCCTCCACATCCCGATTCTCCACCACATCGATCCGACACATCCAGTCCTCCACCGTTCAGTTCTACACACACCTCTTTCTACACAACCTGTTTCTACACACTATCTATCCGATACATCCCGATCCGGCACAAAGCGATTCTCCACCTTTTTTTCTCCACATTTTCGATCCTATACCGCCCTATTCCTCCACATTTCCATTACACACACTCTGTTTCCTATACATCCCGATCCTACACCTTCCGATCCTCCACCGTTCGTTTCTCCACCTATCTTGTCCGACACTGCCCTTTTTCTCCACATCTCGATTGTACACAAGCTCTTTCCTATACATCATTCGACACATTGCCACGGTCGATAACGATTTGTCAAAGATCTCCCGTTGGTAAGTTAGAAATCCATGCAGTTTTGCTTGCGAGCAGAGGTTCTCATCAGAGTTAGGCAAAATTGTAATGGAAAATTACAAAATACAAATTACTGGAAGTAATTGTAATTAATTTAAAATCCAATACAATTACTGGGTGTAATTGTAATTAATTTGAAATCCAATACAATTACGAAATGTAATTGTATTTAATTTGAAAACCGATACAATTACTGAAAGTAATTGTATTTAATTTGAAATCCAATACAATTACTAAAAGTAATTGAAATTAAAGCAGCAATTTCTGACTCAAGTAATTTTTGCTGCCAACTCTGGTTCTCATATGGTAGTCGGCTTCCGCAGGGATCCACCGCGCGCAGGCGCGTAGCAGAAGTCGACAACCATATGAGAACCTCTGCGCGCAAGCAAAACTGCATGGATCTCTAACTTACCAACGGGAGATCTTTGACAAATCGTTATCGACCGCGGCAATGTGTCGAATCGAGATGTGGAGGATTGAACGGTGGAGGATCGGAAGGTGTAGAATGGGAATGTATAGGAAACAGAGTGTGTGTAATCGAAATGTGAAGGAACAGGGCGGTATAGGATCGAAAATGTGGAGAAAAAAGGTGGAGAATCGCTTTGTGTCGGATCGGGATGTGTCGGATAGATGGATATTGTGTAGAAAAAGGTGTGTGTAGAACTGAACGGTGGAGGACTGGATATGTCGGATCGATGTGGTGCAGAATCGGGATGTGGAGGATAGGTGGGCTCTCCACAGACAGCGCGTGAGATTTGCATCATGGACGCTTGCAAACAACAAATTGATATTAAACATAACAATAAATATTGCAGCGAATACTATGCATTATTACAAGCGTCCATGATACAAGTCTCACGCGCTGCCTAGTTCCCTCGCTTCCGATAGATGGCCAGCGGGATAGGACTTTCTCGCCAGCGAATTGTCATCTGGCCCTATAACCCATAAGTGGTGGAATGTTCAATCTTTGTCACTTCTGATTTCTGTCTAACTCCGACGTCCGACTCACAACTGAGCAGCGGCAACAGTGAGTATTGGGAAAAAAGTCGCTCTAAGCCGACATCCCGATCTTCTATATTCACTACTATCAGTGAGTATAGTAAAGATATAAATATTACTTGTAACAAAGCACTTATTGTCATACATACTTCGTTATATCAACGAAATGGAATGTGAGTGTAGACCATAATATATGTGAAACATACTATTCGCGAAAAGTCATTTCAGATGGTATATAAATCGACATTAACAAAATCTAAGCATTCGCTCTACACCATGTCCTTGTTATAGTACACAAAAGTGTTATGAATCTAGCAACAATAGTACGTATGTTAAACTATTAACCGAGCTCTTCATTTACTATACTGGATGATAGGAATAAATAAACATAATTGGAAAATCACTATGTATTTTATATGCTTTTATCGTTCTCCAACGGTTCAAAATACTTTATGAATAGTAAAAGAACGAATAGTTGCAACTAACATATAAAAATAGTTGACATAACTACGAAAATATGGCACATGATAACTATATTTTTATTGGTTACGATAACCATAAAAGCATAGTCGTCGCCTCAGGGAAACATATTTTAGTTTATAGTAAAAATATGGTAACTCTGACCACATTTTTCTCTCAGTGCATATTTCGCAAATGTAAATAAGACGCGAAAGAGAATTTATAATATTTACAAGTTGCTGGAAGGTAAAAAATATGAACATCGCCTATAAATATTTAATAAAACATATCAGAACCTAAAGAACCTATGTTAAAGAATATGTGTATTTCAAGAATGGCTTTACCAATCATGCTGAAATTACGCACAGAAGTAGAACATTCTTTCTCCTTTCCCTAGCGGATCTGATGATCCGCAAAATAGCCGAAGAGTGACCGGTCGTTATGGAACAAAAAATCACTCCAGAATAACCCAGACGCATCCTAGTGACCGACGGGTAACCGTAAAGTGACCCGAAATGAACCCAATATTCCGTTTCGGGTTACTATTCGGTTATTTGAAGAACTTTCAAATAACCGAAAAACAACTTTTAACAAACTGTTGGTTACTTCTGTGTTACTTTAAAGTTTGTTTTTGGTTAAAACATTGGTCGTTTTGTAGTTGCAATCGGTTCTTTTTTGTTCCAAAATAACGGTCGCTTTGTCGGTTACATTATAGTTGTGTTACGGTAAAGCAACTGGAAATGAACCTCATAATGACGGTTACTTGTATATGACCGTAAAGCAACCACAAAATGACGGTTGCTTGGATCCGTTAGGGTTCCGTGTACTAATGTATGTAGGTAATTAAACAACCTGGTTAAGCTTTATGAGACTTTGAATTTTCGGCAAAAGTCTGTACTCTCTCTAGCTGCTACAATTTTTTAGCTAATAAGCTGAGTTGTTCTTCACAAATGAAATAATGAGAAAGTACAGTGGGTATTGAGTTTGAGCTAAATCTATAAAGCGATTGGAATTGAATATTGTCGTTTTAATTCACGACAACTTCCAGAAGGACAGCTCAAAATTTCTACAATAATGCGCAAATATTCATAAAAATTAGTCCATTAATTAGTACCAAACTCAATCATCTTATCAGATTGTTACCGGTTATAACGATCATTTATTCAGTTTTCGTACATTAATAAATGGTGGTCACAACTAATTTATAGCACATTCATAAAAAAGTGAGAACTGGGAAAAGTGAAAAATGAAGAAGCAATGAGCAAGGCTCGACTAATATTTTGCAAATTAAAAACGCCAAGTTTTTCATATTTTGACCCGACTCAATGCTCGCGATGGAAAAAAAACAGTATTTCGACACACAGCATGACAGTTGTTAATTTACACCATGCCTTTTTTCAGTGGTTATTATCCACAATCCACGGAGTCGTGGATACGTTGCAATACGTGTAAAAATTGGGCACACTTTTCGTGTGCTGATGTCGATGAGGATATCGTCGAATATATTTGTGAAGCCTGCGTCCAATGTAATTTTAAATGAATATAAAATGAGTTAACTATTGATGTAAAAAACAATAGATGTTTATATCCTATTAAATTTAATTTCAAGGATATCGTGAGATTAATATCATGGCAATTAAACCATAACATAATTTTTTTACGATTTCAGCGTACGCCTTTGCCATTTTGACGGGTTGTGTGCCATTATGCCCCTATTCCGTCGTGCCCGTAGCAATTATACCCCGCGTTGCCATTTTGCCCCGCTCTCCCCTATAAAAAAGTTCGGAAAGCTTATTACTCCATAAAATTCTGTATTGAGTTCATTGAAAAATGCAACATTTCACCGCTCGTGGCGCCACTTGACGCTAGCGGCGAATCGGATCCACGCATTATTATGCCAAGCTGCTATGATTCTGGAGAACTGAACTCATTAATTCAATTTCGATAAATACGAAGCCACTTCAACAGATAAATCAAAGGTACTCAAATGGGCACTTCACGTTTAATTCGTACTGATATCATGCAGTGATGTCAAGTTCACTTGCACGAAATGAAATATTCTCTCGGAAACAGCGAGAGTTTACATTATTAAGATCAAAGTCAAGATGAGATGCCTGGTTTTCGTTTTGCAGAAAGTATCTACTTGACCCCGACTGCTAACGGGGAATAAATTATCGAAGAATATAAATGTCGAGAAAACGCTTTGATCTCGCGGTGAATATACTGTCTGGTATTTTCATCGAGGGAAACCGTGCTGGCGGGATTTTGCGATCGTTATTGATATAATTTAATCAAAGTTTTTGCAAATTATCCAATCTCTCAAGGCTATTTAGAATCATTTGTTATATCAACAATATTATCTTCGTATAAAAATTAATCGCCTTAAGGCTTTCAATAGACGATTTTTTTCCGGAAAAACAGACGTTAAATCAGTAATGTTTGTTCAGTGGGATGTACCGACGATCAATAAACTTTCGAACTTTGTTTATATATAAGGCATTCTCCATCAATTCAGCGGCGATAATTTTTTTTAACTTTTTTTTACTCCTGTAAATATTTTTTGCAAACTGTAATATTTTTTGCCGATTTTGTCAAATGGCTCGATGACCATCCAGATTTTTTTAAGGTTCATTTTTTAATCACCCTAATTCTTCATTCCTGTGAAGACAACGGAATTATCTCGCATTAACAGAAAACCTTCAAAACGTGGAAAAGAAAATAGAACTAGAAAACAAATAAAAACTAGACACGTTTAAAAAATTCTCAGCCTCGTTGATGCCATTAAAATGCTTTTTTCATTGCCTGTGCTCCAGCTTACGCATAAAATATGTCCATCACTCACTTCCCATTACCTCGTCATAAACAGTGACCCAGCGAGTATTTGGAGCACACAATAGTTACTCAACTTCTTAAGGGAACGTCACGCAACCGAGTGAGTGACCCGCATATGAGAAACCGTCGCCAGGGGGCGATTTCCGTTAATAGAGCTGGGTCATGACCTGAACAGACATTAAACTGGTAAACGCGAGAAAAGAAGATTTATAATAACGACTCCACAAGCGAACTCCACCATTTCGAACTACATTTATCCATACGACGAGCGGAATTCGTTGATTCGAGGACAGATTTAACTGTCGTAATGTGGGAGACGATTAATCGGTCGAAGATCCGCGAGTTCACCGGTTGCGGAGTTACCTGGTGCGAGTGACCCCGTTTTTCATTGGACACACTTTATAGCCTGCGGTATGGAGAACTGCTTGGCAATAAGGTTCCGTTCATAGACCGCAGGTCTTTCGTGTCGACACGAGTAGCAGCAGCAGCATCAGCAGTAGAGGAGACTGGGGTTAATTGGATCAGGGGCAAGTTGAGTCGATGATGATGAAAAATAATTTTATTTTTCTTCCTCATAGAGGAAGCTATATTTTCATTACAAATTTTTTTTCGAGATTTTCATGTCACGACACTCAGAATGGTCCAAAACGTCAAGAAAAATGGTCTAGAAAAATAACCGTATGTATGTGTGCGCGTGTATGTGTGTGCAAGCATACAACTTCGAAAATTCAATCGCCTATAAATGAAGAACGATTTCAGCTATCGAGCTGAAATTTGGTACACAAGTGAAGCACTATCCCGTCTGTGATTGTCGTAGTTTTTGACAAGTTGTTTACACAAATTTCGATTTTAAGCCTTTTTGAATTTTCTTAAAAAACGTGTGGTTGCACTGAGAGAAAAATATAGTAATTAAAAAAAATTTAGTCCGACGATCATCTAACTATGAACTATAATTCCCAGGAGGAACGTCTCTATTTTATGGTTATAGCAAAAAATGAGAAAATAATGGAGTAAACCATGAATAAAGTTCGGAAGTTATTGAATTTTGAATTTAAAAAAAAATGTACATTATCGCGATAAGTTTAGCAAAACTTGAGATAACGAGTTCAAATTTTCTATGTAAACGAAATAATATTCAGCCATTTTATATATATATGTATGTAACTTAGTGACAAGCGGTATGAAAATTTTGATTTTATGGAACTCAAGATTATTAAAAAAATGTACGTTATTATATTTACTTTCGAAAACGCTCTAATAATAACGAAATAACGAAATAGAAGAAACGAATTCACAATAAGTTTACTTATCTATTTAAAACAAAGACGCAAAGTAGAATCTTACATATTGCTTCCTCAGTATTTTTCGCTTTTAACGAAGCTTCCTCTACGAGGAAGCCAAAATTGATTAACATCCTTCCTCCACGAGGTAGCTTTGTAAAAAGCGAAAAATAATGAGGAAGTAATTTGCAAGGTTCTACTTTATTTATTCTGTCTGTTTCCCTTAATGCCGACTTTTAGCTTTCGTTGATGAAAACATGTGTGATATAATTCTACACTGAGAGAAATTATGAAAGTACTGGCACAAAGTGACGGCTCTTCATTTTTAATTCACCCAAGAATAAATCATTATACATGATCATATATAACCACAGGTAATAACTACATAGAATCATGTGTAATTTTATATGATTATATATGTTTATATATAACCATATATAATAATTTTCTTCCCGGGCATGCAACTATTTTTATAGTTACGGTAATTACAAATTTTTTGTAGCTGTATTTGGATTGTTGTGACGACTATTTTATGGTTATCGTATCCCGTGCAGAAATTAGTTCGGGCAGCCGTGATTAAATAAGGGGTCTTTTTAGGTATAAACGTGGCATCCACAATAGGGAATCTACTCTAGAACCCTACTAGGCTCAACAGAGGCGGCCACGACAAACTTCGGGGCCTAATCAGTCTCAAATGTGGAACCCTCACTAGGGTCACCCATATTGAGCCTCTAAAGGCTCCGTAATTCAAGCGTGACTAGCCTAGTAGGGCCCCTAATAGAACTGGGGCAGACTAGAAAGGGCCAAGTTGGAGCCCCAACTATATTTCTGCACGGTATAAGGTCGTTTGGGGTTATGTGTAAAAAAAAATTATCGCATAGACTTAAAACGAATTGCTGTCACTTTATAGTTACCGATGAGAGAATTTTTATTGAGTGTCTAATTATCGTATGTTGACTTTTCGACTATGTGCTTCATCTGTTACTCATTACCTGTTCTTTGAAGTTTTCATGATTCGATATTTAGCGTCTTTTAATGATAGTAGTGGGGTATGAGGGTTTATTTACAAATTATGTGGTGAGTAGGAGTGAGCTAGCGTCTCTGGAGTAAACTCACAGGAGTAGACTTTGAAAAAATGTCACAACTATTGAACCGCTTTGTCGATTCTCCCCAAATTAAACATCAATTAACCTTGGTCGCAAAGACAAATGTGGACAAATGTAAACATCGCTAGGCTGAAATTTACACGAGTTAGCGTGTCTGCTACGCTTTCCAATAACAATAAAAAATAAACTGTAATAAAATATGAAGGACACAATGAATTTTAATTAAAATCACAACGATGAAACTTATTGAAAGTGCTTTATTTGCGTGCCAAATTTCAACAGTAACGTCCTACCCGTTTTCTGGTTATAAGAGACTTATTTACACATAAACAAACCGAATATTTTTTCTAGACCACTTTTCTCGATATTTCAGACAATTTTAATTACAAATGTTAGAAATATTTTGTAGAAGTTTCCATTATGGGCAAATTTGACATGCAAGTGAAACGTAAAGTTACACTATGTTCTACAAAACCCCATGAAAATTGGAAACAAAATATAAAAATATGTCATTTTACTACGCTTGTGTATTAAAGTTAATACATTAGTTGACGAACCAAATTTCCAATAATGTAAATTTGCAAAGATTTTCAACAGTGCATATGAATGTCTTGAATAAAAAAACATTTCCCGAAATCGAAGCATTCTCCACGAGGAAACAAAAGAGAAAATTGACCCGACTAGCCCCGGTCTCTCCTAGTGAGGCCAAGCACCCCTGCAATGCCAGCAACCCCGTTTCGTCCAGCACCTCTTCCTCACAGTCTATATCGTATCCTGCATTTTACCTTCTGCTGGCTGGTTGTTGCACGCCACGAAGGAGCCGCGTTTCGAGCGTCGATGTAATAGCTAGCACCCATACAGTACACCAAACTTAGCGTATAAGTTTCCTGGTGCCGCATTGCCGATGTCGTGTCTCGCGTAATCGGCGTGCTCTGCCACGTTGCCACTCCACAGTACGAGCATATAGTATTATTCGTTGGGGGGAAACGTGAAACTACTCGCTGATGTGCCGCTACCGGGAGACCTCTACTTGCTCGCGGTGAGGTAGAAGATCCGCGAGCGAGCAAACGATGAGGGAGCGAGAGAAACGCTCGTCGCGAGGGGTAGACGACTTATCGACCTGGTGCCAGTCTGCCTACTTGCACCCTGTGCTCTTCTCGTATACGCTACGCGCCGCGTCGACGGTGCCTACCTTACACCGGAGAATCAGCCCACGGCCCCTGGTACAACGCTGCACCGAGTGCCATTTTCTTTTTTTTTTTTTACTATATGCTCTCTATGTACCCGGACAATGCTCTCGGACGCTGGAGTGATGAATAGGAAAGAAAGTAGTGGTGTCGATGCGAGGGTGAGTGTAGAGAGCACTACCGATCCCTTTTCTCTAGCATGACTAGGGGGAGGAAAACCTTCGATATTAATCCTTCGGCTGTTGAGCGAAACAAAACATTCCACTCTATATGGCTTATCTTGCCACTTCTGCTATTGGCGAAACGCGAGACTCAGCCTGGTTTCTTGGTTAGCGGGTGTTTTTTTTTCTAAGGTCGAACGCCTATATATTTGTCTAGTAGCCAAGTTTTTTTTCGGACTACAAATCGACAGGATCATGACTTTTGTTTTTTTTTCTTCTTTTAATGTAAACATTTTTCCAATAATTTAGCTTTGTTTCGGTGAAAAATTGTATTTGCAGATTTTCATGTAAACGTGTTCGGAACGTTCCAAAATGTCGAAAAATCACATTAAAAAGAATGTCCGTTCGTATATGTGTGTGTATGTGCGCATCATTTTAGCTCATAATTTGAGAACGGTTTCAGATATTACACGGAAAGAAATGTTTGGTTGTGGTAACTACGTTTTCGATTTGCTGTACACAATGTCTAAAAAATTAGTTGCCTCAACCATATCGAATAGTAAACTCAACTATTCACGATTAGTTCTCAATTGGATTAGTTAGGTTAACTAATCCAATCGTTGGGACTATCACTCGAATAGTTGGGACTACCATTCGAATCGTCGGTATTATCATTTGAATCGTCGGTATTACCATTCGAATCGTTGGTATTACCATTTGAGTTGCTAGGGAAATAGAATAATCGATTGGTTGTGTCAACTCATTTCTTGGTTGTGGCAACTAATCTTTTTTTTCGTGTAAGCTGAAATTTATAGCACATGTTGTGGAGAGAAGTTTCCTTATTTGGCCCAATTTTTAACAAAATATATGCAGTCATTCAGTTTTAACGCAATTTAAATTTTTTTCAAAAATGTCTGTATGCACTCTAACTGCCACATTTTTTTAGATAAACCAATGATTCGTATTGGTTTATGATTGGTTTATGAATTTGCGCAAAATCTATGCTTCCGTTTTTACGCTATTCTGAACTTTAAAAAAAAGTTTTGACGCGCTCTAACTCCTAAATTTTTTTAAATTCTGGCTTGAAATTTGAAACAAACATAAGTTTTTATTAAATAAAGTGTAGGTTGAGATCTGGCGTAAATTCAAACAAAATGACGATCTGCAGCGGTGAAAATTATTTTAGATTGAGTACCTTTTATTACACTATCAGCATAGCGTTAATAAAATATTTAAGTAAAAACAAACAATACAACTAACAGGATAATAGAATTTTTTTCTTCAGTATAAAACAATTCTTTTAGCCTCCTCGTCGTGTTTAATATATTGATGGCTCACTATATTTTTTCGCAAAGAAAATAGTGACGAAACTTATATTTTGAATCAAACCTCTATGTTGACATTTTTTTATTTTTGTTTTTCTTTGCTATTCAGGGTTCAAGCTGAACTTTGTAACAGGCCCAAAAATGTAATTTTACCACAACATGCAAGCTGCAAAAATTGCAAAAAGAAACATCATCAACGTAATTTTTTAGTAACTGACATTTTTGGTAACTTCCTCCAAATCAATTTACAAAGAAAAAAAATTAAAAGATTAGCGTAGAGTATTTCTTTATGCTGTCCTACAATATTCTAAAAGAAAGAAACAGGTATGAGGGTCGCAAACTTGTCGATTTGAGCTAAAGTGTCCCATATATTCCGAATGGCCTAAAATTAATAAATTATTTGTACCACAATACTTACTTAAGAAAGATATCAATTAATTGTCGGCGAATAAAATGTATCCAATTAACTTCAGAAAAAGTATATTAATATTTTTTTTTATTATTGGTTTCTTCCATATGCCTTCTTCAGGCTTTTACGCTCCCCCTCTCCTCTTTTCCCCGTTCCTTCATAGAGACCCCTCTAGAGTGTTGTCCGCAGCCACTCATTCTAATGCACTACTGTATCGCATTTGCACGAGGGCACAGGGAAACTGCGGAAAACATGGCCGATACAGTCGGCTTTATTTTTACTGAGTTTCTACTGTATGAGAATACATTAGAAACTCAGAAAAACTGCCTCCCGCTCAGCAGTTGGCGCGCAAACCAGTGCAAGGCTAAGCGGTCACCCATCCAAATTATGACCGCAAATAATGCTGCTTAACTCTGGGGACCGCCGAAGCCACACACCGACCGCGCGTCCACTGCTGTCGGTTTAAAAAGTATATTAATAGTAGTAGTAGTAGTAAAACGACATTTTATTGACCTCTTTACAATCTGTATGTATCACATTCTTATTACTATTATTATTATATAAATATTTCAGCGTAGAGGCCAATTGGCCATTGACCGAAGTCCTTCAGCCTGGATGTCAATTCCTTATTAATTATTATACTGAATTATTTTCGTTGAAGAGTGGCTATGCAATAAATTAAGCTTGAACTAATAAATTAGTAAGCTTAACGAAGAGCGATTCTGTTGGAAATTTGCTTTTGCTTACAATGCCAGGAGGTGTTGCGTTGCAAAGGGGGGCTATTACATCTAGATGTTGTTCTGCGAAGAATTTACTTAGAGTTTTGGTCCTGTCCATGATAGGATCTACGCCAGTTTCTGTATACAGAAGAGCATTCGATGGGTTGTACAGATGGTTGGTGGGGTGTCTCAGTTTCGTGAGGCGGCGTAGAGCTGTAGTTTCGGCAGTTTTTATATTTTTAATTGCTGGGTTGTTACAGTTTAATAGGATGGGGTGGCCGTATTCTAATAGCGGTCTGCAGATGCTTTTATATATTTTTGTGGCATGTTTCGTGGCGATGAGTCTATTTTTGTATGTGATTTTTCGGAAATGGGCAGCCCGGGCAATGGTTTTGGTCTTTATCGTTTTGGTGTGTAGATTGAAATTTAACTTCCGGTCTATTATTATACCTAGATATTTAGCGGAGGGGCTGGGATTGATTGCGCTGTTGTACATAGTGATCGAGGGAGAAATATCGGAGATGTTATGGTTAAATATGATTAGTTTGGATTTTGTTGGATTCGGTTTGAGTCGCCACATGTTGAACCATTCGATGCAGTTGTCGGTTAGCTCTTGAAGAGATTGTATTGCCGATGTCGTGCTTCTGTTATGTGCAATGAGAACCGTATCATCTGCGTATTGTAGTAGGTAGTTGTTAACGTCGATTTCGTCCTCGTTTGGTATATTGAAGTTGTAGATGTCGTGACAGTAAATATTGTAGAGTATTGGCGATAGCGGCGAGCCCTGTGGTACTCCTTGTTCAGGGCAAAAACTTTGAGAGAGATAGTTTGCAACTTTCACTTTGAGAGATCGCCTTGTTAAAAAATTATGTATGAACCGCAGGAGATATTCTGGGCATTCGAGTTTCCAAATTTTATACAGTAGACCTCTGTGCCACACACTGTCAAACGCTTTGTTTATGTCCATAAATAGAGCTGCCGTGTGTCTGTTTTCTATTTTTGCTGTTTGGGTATTGGTTGTCAGTATCGTGAGTGGGTGAATAGTTGACTTGCGATTTCTGAAACCGAATTGGTAAGGTGGTATCTTCTCTCCTATAGCTGCTTCAAGACGGCCTCTGATTATTTTTTCGTATATTTTTCCGAGAGTTGGTAGTAGGGTGATCGGACGGTAGTTTTCTGGTAAGCTGGTGTTTGTGTTGGGCTTCGGAAGAGTGATGATTGTACCGGTTTTCCAATCCTCCGGGAAGTAATTGTTTTCGATGCAGAAGTTGTAAATTTTTAACATAAAGTAGAGGATCGGCCTGTCGAGATTTTTAATAATTATCATAGGGATTTTGTCGTGGCCTGGCGCCGAGTTTTTCCCTTTCTTTGTTATGTCCAATAGTTCTGGCTCGGTATATATTAATATTATTATACAAATATTAATTTCAGCAAAAGTTATTAGTTCATCCTTAGCGGCAATGGAATTTCAAGAGATCTCGTTGCTTCCTGTAAAGCATGAAATCCGTCGAATTGACGCTAGTAAAAATATGGACAATGATAATAATGTTTCTCCAACGATTACATTAAAAGTTGCAAAAAAAAACGTACGTTTTATCTGTGAGAACTTTTGCGAGTTCTGCTTATGTGTCGTTCGCTGGAACTTGAACATCGCTGCGATGTAGCAGTGCATCCCGTCGAGAAAATAGCATAATGCATTGAACGGAAGCAAAAGAACTTTCTCATGCGCATTTTTGCTCACGGCAGCAAGACCATCGCACTTCCAGTCTTCTATTGACGTTTTATTCAATGAAGGGATGTTTTGCTACGGAAAGCGCCTTTCTATATTCCATGCCCTTTTTGTCTCGAAGACGATATTATTGTACACGGGTGTAAGAGTAACGGGGGCGAAGTTTATGCTTTTCCTGGGGGTATCCACCTCTTCATATTATGTTTATTTATCCACGGTTTTAATTACACCTCTAGGGATTCTCGTACTCCAGTTCGTTGCGGAGAGGGAAACCGGAAAGAGCGAACGATCCTTTGAACTGTCCTCGGCAGTAGCTCTCGCCAAGCCCTCTAAATTAACTACTCTCACGCACATAGTTGATAGCTATGTGCTAGTTTGTGTGTACGTAAGGATCCTCGAATGTGTATACGGGTGTACACAACCAGATTTGCGTTGGTCCTCGTTGGTGGAGTTGTACCAGTAAATGAGCTTGATCGATGAGATTCCCGGGCTTAACGTAACTTAGGGACAACACTACGGACCTTCGTATGACATTCACACTGAGCTAACAACCTAAAACCTTGATGGGTGTGAGAACGGACACCTTGTTTCACAGATCGCCTTGACTTGTCGCCTTTGCTCTTAGGGCTTAAATCTACTGGTAAGGGAGAGCGGGGCAAAATGGCAACGCGGGACATTATCACTACGGGGCATGACGGTACAGGGACACACTAGCAATCACGGCGACTGTCAAAGTGACCATAAAAATAACGCTCAATAGAAGTTGCTTTTTGCACAGAAAAAACTCTCGGAAATGGTCAAAATGATCTTCGAAATAACCAAACCCTAAGAAACTGATAGTTGCTTTTTGGTTTGGCTATTAGGTCATTTTGACCATTTCCGAAATGTTTTTCTGTGCGAAAAACAACTTCTATTAAGCGTTATTTTTATCGTCACTTTGACAGTTGTTTTTAGGAAGAATGAAAGTTATCGTGATTGCTAGGGCAACGGCAACGTGAGGCGTAATAGCACGGCAGTACGAACGAGACGGGGCATGCTAGAGCGGGAGTAAAATGTGTCACATGAAAACAAAAATTCATACAATGATGGTTTCACATCTTGACACGACTCAATGCGCATGACGAAAAAAATAGTACTTCGACATATAGCATGAAAGCTGTTAATTTACTCAAATTTTCTTTATATCGTAATGAACAATACTATTAACAATGACGAAGCCCTGAATTATTGAAAAAAAGTCAAACACATCTGCGGTTACGGAAGAGGATACACTATGCCTCATTTGCAGTGGCTTGTATTCACAATCGACGAAGTGAGCACACTTTTCGTGTGCTGATGTCGATAAGGATATCGTCGAATATATTTGTGAATCCTACGTCCAATGTAATTCAAAATAAATATAAAATTAATTAAGTATTCGATGTAAAAAATAGTAGATGTTTGTATTCTATTAAATTTAATTTCAAAGATATCGTGAGATTAATATCATGGTAATTAAATCATAACATAATTCTTTTTGACAAGTCATTATGCCCCTGTTGCATCGTGTCCCGTAGCCATTATGCCCCTACTTATCGCACAGTCGCTTGCAAAATTTGTGGCAAACTGAGCAAACTCCACGTGTACGATAATATTTTTATAATTTGTACCCACTTTTACTTCGTATCATAAAGAAAACTTTGTTTTCATGAAAATCTTTTTCTTCGAGATTTTTATGTTACTCGAAATTTGATCCTAAAAGCACGGTCTTACATACAGGTCTGGAAACGAAGGTAGTGGGGGTAGGCCCGTTTACTGTCAACGCTCAGTAATTCCGAATTAAGCCGCAAGGTGCGCCACGCGTACCGGGGTGCGTGTGTGACAGAGATAGAAACAGTTGCTGTCGTTCTCTTTTGTGAGACGCGGCGCATGCGCTTGCCGATCAGCCTAGTCCTATTATTTACAGTTGCTGATAGCGAAGTAGCAAAATGGGCAAAAAAAAAACAAAAAAATCAAAAACTTGATACCAACTATAAAGAGGATAACTCAAAAAATAAATTACATTATTCAGAGTCGTAAGGACAGTTGTGACTTTTTCCTTTTTCTTATAAGATTCGCTTCATTTAAAACATCTTTAGTTCAGAATGATCTGCATATTGAGGATAGTGGAATTCGGCATGGTGAAGAAAAGAAAACGAGTATAGCGCTGAGAGTAAAGTTTTATTGGTTCGTCAATTTCGACAATTTTTTCTTGACAACAAATTTTTTGGTCATTTGCAGATTGAGTTGGTGGGCGTACTGTCGCATTCTTAGGCGTATATAATACGTAATTGCGTACGACAATATTTGCGAAGCGTGTTCTGTACATGGGAATGTAAAATCATAGTTAGTTAAAACTTCTTCGACCGTGCATTCAAAAACATCGGAACTCGATGCATGTTTTACGAAGCAGGCTTCGACATGGCGGATGAGATAAAAAAACCGTGAATTTGCGTGAATCAGGCCACCTCTCGATTTCATGTCGACCAATTGCGACACCGAAGACGTACAAGGCGCCTCTGATCTCAAAGCTCGTTCACATGTGGCGCAGGACCGATACGATTTTAAAACTTGCTTGCAGAGGTAACCTGTAGAAACGAGTTATAGGTGTTAAGAAATACAGTTAAATTGTTAAATTTTTGCTGAAACCATTTTACGAAGCGCTATATCGTTGTCTATAATCTAGCAACCTCTAGCGATCTATAAACATATAAAGATGATTAGCGTTCCATGGCAAAGCAATAATAGAATACATACCTACGTTTTGTTAAAGGTACATGGGGCAGTTAGCAGAAATGTACGGAAAGGATATATAAAAAACCTGTCACGTAGTAAACTATGCAGTCTAAAATCGGGGATAGGGTGTAATCATGATCGGGATTGTGCTCGTCAATAACGTCGTCCGCCTCCCAATCGTGATGTCTTAGGACCTCGTCCAGTTTTTCCCGAATTTCTCGTTGATATTGAGCAATTTTCGTCTCCGATTTGGTACCGTAGATTTCCCTCAGTTCTCGTAGTGACACTAATATGTGACGCGTCGACTCATCGGAAACCGTACAGTTTCCAAATTTCGGAGGTTTTATGACGTTGTAAAACGATAGGATCCTGTACAGTTGCAGAAATGTGGGGCTGTTCGGGTGGTCATTGCATCCCGCGGCTTGCCGGATCGTGCCGAAGAATTTCTCCAAATTATCCTGATTTACTTTGCCCGTCAGAAGGTACCGGAAACCAAACTTTTCGATCAGATATCGACACATATCCATGTTTGATTGCAACGATATTCGCAATCCTTTCGCTGTCTCTGGGGTGAGGAACTCATCAGCCGTTATATCGCCTTTCCTCACAGCCGACTCCCAATCGTTCAGCGACTGAAGGGATTTCTCCAACACTTTAAAATCCTCGCTCTCTGGAGTCAGTCCCTGGTTGGGAGTTTTTCGATTGAGCGCGTCGAACATCGCGTTAATCCAAGTACAAAACTTGATCGTTTCTTCGCACCCAGCGAGACTCGGGTGTTTGTGAGACGAATAAAAGGCCAAACCTTTGGCTACGGAATCACTGAAGATCTGAGTTGCGAGTCGAACGCGCATTTTCGAAGTATTGTCTAATTTGATGTGCCTTTCAGTTATTTTCGGACAGGCCCGCGCATTTCCTGCATGTGCTGTGTCGAGTTCGTACAACACTTTGAAAAAATTCCAATCAATAGGGGCGTCCGTCGCATTCATCTGTGAAAATACAATTATTCAATTACCCAAGTTATAGTAACTAAACCCAGGTTTTACTTAGGTTTTTATCCCCGATCGGTGGTTTTAAATATGTTTTTTATTTTTATTTATCAAATAAATCTTTTTATTCCAAGGTTTTTTTTGTGGTTTTTTTTTAGATTTTTATTTTTTTCAGGTTTTTTAAAATAATTAGGTAAGGCAGGTAAGTATTTGTTTTAATTTTTTTAGGTTCTCCTCTACAAAATGCTTCAGACAAGGTAAATAATAGAGTAATTAATGGATATTAAATGACGTTACTTTGTTGAAATGTAAATCTTACCCGCAGTTTTCTCTTGTTGTAGAGTCGATTTCGAATGCACTTGACAACGTGGGGCGTATCGGAGAAGACGAAAACTTTACAGTCATCGTCCAACGGATGTGTGAACCACGTTTTTGTGTTTCCCATTTCTCCTGAAACACCCAACTGCGATCGCATTTTCGCATTGGTCGCTGCGCCGTCGCCAATAATCCCGTGTATCTTTGCTCCACTATTTTCCATAAACGAGATAGCTTTGACCATCAGTTTTGAGAGTTCATCCCCCTTTACAGGATTTTTCGACGCGAAGACGGCAATGGGTTGGGTGAACGAACCCGCGAGAGCTTGGAACATGATGACAAGACCATGCGTCGCCTGATCTTCAATATGCGCGGATTGCGGTCCGTCTTCCCCGAAGTCCGTCAAGCCGACGTAACTCAAATTCTTCGCACAAACAGTCACGGACTTTCGCAAATTTATTTCGTCGAATAACAGTATGCCATGACGCTGTAGTTCAGATTTTGTGTCGAAATGTTTCTTCAGCAACTGTCCGAATTGGGTGTCGAATCCGCATTTCAGGTTCATGAGCGAAAAATAACTCCGAATTGTCCGTTTGCAGGGCAGCGGCAAGATGTTATTTTTGCGGAGAAACTCGTAGTATCCCGGGGATCTAATATTCATCAGAATGCAGAGCATGATCCAGTCCTCTGTGTACCGACGATTGTTGGTGCTTTTCTTCGACGCAGCCGCGATTATTTCGGTGAGCACAGTTTTTTGAGCCTCTGAGACCTGGCTCTTCAGTGCTGAGCACCTTTCCTCCAACGTCTCAGTGCTGATAGATGCTATTTCGTCGGCGTTTCTTCTCAAGGACTGCAACAATAAGGCCACGCGTTGCTTCGCTCGATTTTTCAAACGTCTCTCGCGGGCACTTCTTTTTCGCAGCGCCAATAACTTTTTTTCGTCGATCGGATTTGACGCTCGCAACACACGCTTCGCCGTGCAATTCTCTTTCGATCTGACTTCCCGTCGCAAAACTCGTTGTCGCATTTTCTTGCACCCATCGCATCGCCTTTGTTTTGATAACAACGTACAATTGTTATCACGCCATCGATCAAGGTGATCATTGAAAACGGTATCGGGGGACAGAAGACAAACGTTGACTGCACCGAGACCGCTACAAGCTTTCATTTTTTTGAATTTTTCCAAAGTAACCGGCAGCAGTGACGTGTCTTCTAATTCTTCAGCGAGCTTACATTTTTCCACATCAACGACGTGTCCACAGAGGCCGTATCGAAGTCGGTTGTCAGGATCAACCATGACACTCCTTTCGATTACTGGAACTTCCGCTCCATTTTCTCGTTTCGATTCCATATGTGAGAATATTATCGACTGTCCTCGCTCAGTCAACAATTCTGTACAATCCCAAAATTTTGGGATGTTGATGGAGCAATTCCCTGAGGTCACTACCGTAGTACCGTCGGAAACGAGGATATCCGAAATTCCGAAGTTTCTGCTACGTCGAGGTGTTAAACAATCCGCCGGAATTTCTGCCTTCAATGAATCTTCCGGTGGAATGATGCCCTGCTGCATGTAATCGTGGTCTTGCTGGATTTGCACTCGAGGCGCAAGATCCGGCTGCTGGAAAAAGTTCGGTGGAGAATTTGTTTCAGCCTGAGGACAGACCGAGTCTGGGGTCAGATTTTCCTCGCCTCCCGATGGAGTTACTTCGGTCACAGCTTGTGGAGTTGTTGCCTCGGTGACATCCATCGAGATGTCACCTTCCGCGCTCATATCTGTAACGCGAGTTACAAATTGTGCATTGTCCAGAACGAACGGCATCGGTTCATCTTCGCGTTCGCAATGAGCTGGCGTCGCCAATTTCACTTTCTCGCTATGTTCAAATTTTGTTGGCACAGCGGACTCGGCCAGTCTAGGACGCTCGTATGCAGTCTATGAAAGCGAAAGAACTTTATGCGAAATTTATCAACCGCTATAGATAGTTCAATACATAAGATAAAGTGCATTAATATTAAATGTTTGTGTTTACGTACTACAGAGACGAATAAAAAGAAAAGACTTACTTGAGCAATAATTTCGCCATTCGCGTCGCGTTTGATCCACTTCCTAATTATGGAGCTTTCGTCGAAGTGTTTTTCGCAAATATATTGCGATTGCTTTAGCACAATACCCGGAATCGCTGCTCGCCATTTATTGTACTGCTCAATGTTGCTTGGTACTTTAAAAACGGAGCACTTCTGCCGCAGAGATCGAGATCCCGTTTTGCACTTAGGCACCGCGCACGTCTTGGGCATGTCGTCCGAGCGACTGGCGAGAAATTACCTTATCATTAAAATATCTATTTTGTCACTAATTTAAAGTAACCGCTCGCGCTTACTGTCAACGTCTTTTGACTAGTTAGGTTGTGTAGGACTTTGAATGGGGTGCGCGGCAAAGGGGGAGGGCGCTCCTGTGCTAGTGGCGACGCGCCGTAGCGAAAGGAGGAAGTAAGAAATTTGAACAGCAAGCGTGCCTACCCCCACCACCAAAAATAGAGCTCGTTGCAAGACCTGTATATAAGACCGTGCCTAAAAGTATCGAGAAATGCAGTTTATTTTGGCTAAAGGTTTGTATTGCCAAAACTCGTGATGTACTCTACCGATTCAAATTAAATTCTAGTGCTACATCAATATGGACAAATGTTTTATTTGGTATAGATTTTATAAAAATCGGTTCAAGCAGTTAGATTTTATGTAATACTAGAGTTAGCGGACCCCGGCTCTTCAGTGCTAAAAAAAAATAATTCCTCCGTTTTTCAAAACTTCCACACGAACAATTTTTTTTAATACCGTAAGCTCGATCCGTACCACTCTGATGATTTTTTTGCAATATCTACAGTCATGCAAGAATACTCTGTAATTTTATTAGCCAAAAAAAAGTAACCTTTTTTTTATCAAAAAAATAATAATGCTCCCGTTTTTCAGAACTTTCACACAAATGCATTTTTTAATACCAGAAGATCGATCGGTGCCACTCTGGCGATTTTTTTGTGACATCAACAGTCATGTAGCAATACTCTGTAATTTTTTCAGTAAAAAAAAATATCCTTTTTTTAATTAAACAATAATTCCTCCATTTTTCGGAAAAAAATCATACTCACAGGAACGTGACAATTATTTGGAATATTCCGCTCGAAAGCTAACAATAAACGACAACTTTTATGTGCGGACATTTTTTTTCAGTAACTTCAAAATTCTGAGATATTTGCACTTGAATAAAAAAAGCCATTTTCTAAAAAATTATTTTAAAAATTCTGAAAACATTCACATAGAGTGTCTTTTTGTGTCTTTTTGTATATTCATATAACCAATTACAGGGCAAATCGGAGAGGGTCGAAAAAAAGTGGCTGAATTGACAGAGAATGCTTCATAAACAAAAAAAAAATGAATGCATGATCTTGGTCCCGATATCATTGTGACTGACTGACGAATTCGCTAACCAATCACAGCACGAATGAAACGATGACAATGACTGCGATATTTTCGAGATTTACGAGATATTCGAGATACTTATCTCGGGCAACCAGTTTTTTAGAAGAGGATACAAAATTTTGAATAACACTGCCATAACTCGTGAAGTACTCTATCCGATTTAACTCAAATTATAGTGTTATATACAATAACATCCAATGTTTCTTTAGTATTCATATATTGAAAATCGGTAAAGGCATTCAGATTTTATGTAATTTTCAAGATTTTGAAAACGTAACTTAAACAAATTTCCTACCATCGAGCTTAAACTTTGTATGAAACTTGGTATTGAATTTGGACAAAATGGACCCAGTGGTTGACTTTTCAAAACTCTACGTTTTCATGATTTTTCTAAAAGTTAAAACGAATGTCAAGTATTTCTGAAAAGTAAAAGATTATTTCAATAATATCGATGGACAGCAAGTTACTAGTCATCGAATAGTTGACAATTTTTATATTGTTAGAAAATTCATAGCTGAACTCGACAAGCAACACCTGGATCTTAATATAAAACTTTTTTTTATGCATTATTGTTAATAATCTCGTCATGGCATAATGAAGCCATTATATCGACATTATCGTAATTTCTGCAGCTTCCCCACGATTGCACGTTCCGAAGGCTTGAGAAATACTTTTTAAAAATAACATTCACGCCAATCAATTGATTTACTTCGATCTCTGACCTTTCGTTTATTTTAATCAGTTTGTCGGATGTAATTGAAGATATAATCGAAAAAGATGATATAGATGCTTTATCGACAGCCGCTACGGGGCAATAACCGGAGCATCCATCAAAGTTCATAAACTTCCTGTTGCCATCATCAAGTGTCTGAAAAGTCTGTTGAATCTTGAAGTCAAAGATTCCCTAGTCAAGCGCGTGACATTCTTCTCATCCAGCTTTTCCTATTTAACTTCTCTCCGTCTCTTTGATCATCGGTAAGCTAGTATACACCTTTGACTTGGCTTGGCCTACATGCCTTTGAGATACTTCGTAACAGAGAGACGCGAAGGAAACAATGCACTTCAAATGCAAAGAAACCCGCAGTGCAGGCAAATTCCGAGGACTTGGTTGGAGAATTTCCGGGTGAATATTCTGGGCAGCTCAACCCTTTTCTTCATCGCGCGTTCGGGAGTTGTCGACATCGTGGAAAAAATAGCACATTGAGAACAAAAATTAAGGATGTATGATAGGTACAGTCCCGCCAAACGTGAGTTTCAGATAAAATTTCGAACACTTCCACACTTTGAACTATTCTGCACAATAATAATTCCAAAATGTTATTAACAAATTGATGAGTAAGAAATTGTTGAACAAATCACCAGACAATCTAACGTTTTTTTTCGAATGAAAATGATTTGTCAATTTTTCCGCATACATATAAAATTTTTCAGAATTTTTTGATTTATTTTGAACTATTTTTTTTTAATTTTGAAAAAGGCGCGACAAATAGAGATTTTTGGATATGCGTTTGGCATAAAACCATCCATTACACTTAAGATTTTTTTTGCCAAACGCATATCCCAAATTTGTTATTTTCTGCGCATTTTTCGAAATAAAAAAAAATTCAACATAAAGAAAAATATCTGAAATATTTATATGCGGTCGGAAAAATTGACAAATCATTTCCATTCCAACAAAATGTTTTTTTTTGTAGGGTGATTTGTTCAACAATTTTTTTATTCATTAATACGTCAATAACATTTTGGAATAGTATTATGGAAAATCGATCTTTTCAGCACCTTTTCTTCATTTTTTCCGATTTGTATCCCATCCGGAAGTGTTCGAAATTTTCTCTGAAGCTCAGGTTTGGCGGGACTGTACCTATCATACATCCTTAAGTTATGTCAATTATAATAAATTATAATAAATAGTCGGAGTTTGCCGATGTTCGATCACATTGTCGGTTATTACAAGTAAAAAACCGTGGAAAGTAGAATTTTGCACATTGTTTCTTCATTGTTATTCCAACTTCAGAAATCTACGTATCTGTGGTACTATGTTGATAAATTTTTATAGTAATTGGCGTGTTTAACAATAATTCTGATAGGTTGATTAACATATGTGTAAAACAAGCAAAATCTTTTGTCGAATTAACTGCAAATATAGTTTATGATCGGCTAAAGGAACATTTAGTCCCACCGACTTCTTTTTTATTTGTGTTCGTGATATTTTTTTCGACATTTTTGTGCCAGTTCAGCCTGTTTAAAAAATCCCATTCATCCCATTTAAACCCATAAAGTCCTATTGAAACCGTATCGGTTTTTATCGGTATGAATGGTGTTTTTTGTCCATCGTGTTGGTTTAAATAGGATTTTCTAGACAGAGCACTCAGAATGATCACAAACGTCGAGAAAAGTGGTTAAAAAAAATGGTGTGTGCGCACATTTCCTTGTTAGCACGATAACAGTTGTAATTTTTCATGTATCTTTTTCAAATTTGGAATGTAAGTGGGCTATCGTGTAACAATGTTTAGGATTATATTTTGCGCGAATCGGTTGAGTGGTTCAAACGTTACAGCTTTTTGAAAATTTCGAAAAAAGTAATTTTACACTATAACTTTCGTAAATGTGAAGATATCAGTCTGTAATTCTGTACACAAATGGACTAATATTAAACAATGTTTGGTGCCAAATTTGGCGAGAATCAATAGAAAGAACCATCTAATTTAATTGCAATTTCAATTTCTTTTTTTATGTCTGCAAACACTTCAACTGGTGTAAATTCTAAGATTTCTGGCAGCAATTTTCGACGTGAAATTCCTATTAGTGATTATCAATGATGAATTTAATCCAAGGAACGGTCGCTATTTTGGTCAATGACGGTTTTGCTTTATAAAAAAAAATGCTGTAAAAAGAAAAAGAAAAGAATTTTTTTATAGATTTAGCTTTAACTTGGTTCACATATGGACTAAGATAGAAAACAAAATTGAGTACAAATTTGACGGGAATCTGTCAAATTTTTTGGAATACTGAATTTTTAAAAAAATGCCTTTACAGTATAAATAAACCTGCAAAGGAGAAACTTGCAAATTGCTTCCTAATTATCTTAAAAATTTGACGAGACTTACTCTATGAAAAAGGGAGAATTAATACACCCTACTTATTCTTATAGTTGACTTCGTCAAATATGTAAGGTGATGAGGAAGCACTTGCATCGTTTTTTTTTCAGTGCAACTGGGAGAGTTATAATTTACGAAATATTCGATATTACGCTATGTGCAATTTTATGTCTATATGGTGCGAGGGTGTAATGACCTTCCAACCAACCAGGTGCTAGGATCGATGTGCTTCAACACCGACGTACTCATCCACGGCTGGGCTCTATCGCAGTCGACTCCAATGGGTTGCTCTACTTTTCGGTGTCACCCGCCGCCCCGCCGAAGGTTTGCGGTTGTGGTGCACGCGCGGCCGATGCACCTAAGCCACCGTTGAGCTATTGCACCGATTTCGCCGTGGGACCTAGATCACGCGAGCTTCCAGCTACGAGGGCGAATAAAATCAAAATAATTGCCTCGTCGGTGATTCACCGACGATGCATCCTCGTGTAATGGACTTTGATAACTACCTGCTCCACGTTCAGCCAGGTTGGACATGCTTTTGCAGGCTTGATAGCGTGATGGTAATTAATATCGCTCGCTATTGCTTGAAGAGTGGAATTGGGTGGTTGGGAACTGGGCTAAGCGACACAATTGTTGGCCCTCTTAGTAGGCGACGTGATACAGTTCTTGGCACACTCGTGTCTCTTTCTAAACCTTTCGCTGTCAGGCGACAAATAAAATTTTGTCAAAATATTTGTTGGAAAAAATAGCTTTCGCAATCGAAGGAAGATATAAGTTTGAAAGTTTTTCAGGTCGCTAATTACAAATTGAAATTTATTGTTTGTAACAAAATTATATTTCGTTACAAACATAATATGTATTTCGTTACATGTTTTTAACAAAATACAATTCCGTTACAAACATTTGTTGGTAAAAATAGTTTTTAATAGTAAATAAATATAAAATAAAAATTAAAGTATAACGATTTTTGGGGTCGCTGATTACGACTTCGACATCAATTTTTTAAATTCATGTTGAAAAATTCTGTCTTTTAAAGACCTCACATTAAATTCGGATTCCACGACCTTAAAAACTATAGAAAATAAATTTTTATTGAAATGTAAATAGTATATTGATTTTTCATTCATCATTATCAGTTTTGAATGCTTGACTGGAGATCCGGATCTAGCAACCGCAAAAGCTTAAGATGGCCAAGCACAATCGAATCATACTAGTGTAAATGATATTGTCAAGAAGCTTTTTTCATATACACACAACACAAAAGTGACAAGATCTTTTTATGCACAACTGACAGTGAAGGTTTTAAGAGGATCGAATCACGTAAAAGAGGCTATTAAAAAATAAATGTTAATGATAATACTATTGCTGTAAAAGAACTTGCGATCATTACCTCATCAATTTTTAAATAAATAAAGTTTGGTTTACACATTAAAATTCGATGTTTAAAATTCTTACACTTGGACCGGAAATAATTTTGTCTCAAGAAAACAATGAAAAACTACAATTCGGTCATTGGTTTGATCAGAAAATTGCGACAAGTGAAACATTGTATATTATTGTTTTTAAAACAGTATAGTACGTTATAAGCCTGTACATAATTACAGACTTATCTGCTCTGATGTTCGTTTCATAAGATTTAAGGGGAGGGAGTCAGGTTAAAAACATTGATTTTGAAAAACGAATATCATCCAAATCCTATTCCATATAAAAATGCCCAATGCACTATATTGTTGGTCTTCGATGAAAGGATTTTTTACTGTCGTCTGACTTGCATATGCTTTTCAATATTATTTTAAGCAAAGTTCTTAGGTTTTCCATTCTGCGCATGATTCAGATGAAACTACTAGGCAGATTGGAATGGTTGACATCTCATTTTCTTCTTCATGAAAAGATACACCGGCTAAATGGAGCAAACGATTTTTTTTCATTCTGAAAGCAAAGTTAATCACTGATTTAGAAAATCGCATAAAATTTATTTATTAATAATTATGTCACTTAAAAAATATTGCCTTATATTACATTTTCTCCATTTAGCTGGTGTATCTTTTCATGAAGAAGAAAATGAGACGTCAACCATTCCAATCTGCCTAGTAGTTGGATCTTAATCATGCACAAAATGGAAAACCTAAGAACTTTGCTTAAGATAATATTGAAAAGCATATGCAAGTCAGTCGACAGTAACAAATCCTTTCGTCGAATACCAACAATATAGTGCGTTGGGCATTTTTATATGCAATAGGATTTGGATAATATTGAATTTCCAAAATCAATTTTTTTTACCTGACTCCCTCCCCTTAAATGCTCTTTTTGGAGATCAATGCTGTCATCAATAAGAAATAATTTCCAATGCTCTTTTTAGGTGAATGATCGCCTTCATACAAAAATGGCTCTAACGTATATAATTGTCGAGGGCGGGTCAACAATATCATTACTTATGCCCGAATGTTCATATTTCGATAAAATAGTACAACATTTTAAACTTTTCATATTTTTCATCTCTTTATGCACTCTATTCTTACAGTAGGAACGGACATGCCTTTTTGCGATCTAAATTAAAGATTTCTCTCCGTAAATATATATATATATATATATGTGTATATGAATAATGCGGATTTCCGTGTGTTAGTCGATAAAACGTGATAAAAATTGGTGGCTTACGCTCGAACATTTTGTATAAATTTTGCATACACGCACAAATTTTTTTTTGATATTCATTAATAGATTAATCTTTAGAGATCTCACAGCGATGATCAGATCTATAGTATATAATTTTCGTGTGTAAAAAATCGTCGATTTTGAGTCACTCAGTGATATCCGCGCTGAGTGATAACGGTGTATTCGTTAAATTACGTTATTCCAAGAGAACAAAAAACAAAAATGCGTGTGAATTCTTGTGCAACGCCGGAATATGCCGCCTACGATTGTCTACAAACTCGTTATGATGCCGACGTATCATAAATTGTGTTACGCTTCGTATATAAAGTACGTACTGAAACTAATTCAATAAAAGTCTAACCTCTATTGAAGTTGAACCGGAAAACCCATTTCGTAATTTTATAACCATTGGTTAGTGGAGCCCTGCGTTGGATTATAGATCGCAAACATGCTACATTATTTTTATAGTACGGTACGGTTACCATCGTGGACTAAATATTTATCACATGCAGACTGCCTTGACGTGACTTTTAAAGTCTACATGTCAAGGTCAAATATCAAATCGTTCTTAAACTCAGTGCCAGCTGTGTCTTTCGCGTGGTTAACATCAGACTTCGGAAGAACCTTCTCATCATTTATGCTGGTATCACGTTTAGCTTTATGCGAATGAATGTTACCGTTACTCTGGAATTTTTCGATTTCTATGGTACCGGTCTCTTTATGTTCCGACAATTTGTCGCGATTCAGTATCGGTTTTACGGTGTCGTGACTTTTTGGCTCGGCGCACTCGTATTTTGAATTTACGCGATACTTTTCTCGGTCCTCAGTCTCAGAATTCTCACTCTCGCTCATACGACGGTCGTGGGCCCGTTTTTTGTTTCTCAGTTTTCGCTGATTCTTCTTACGTTGACCCAATATACTAGAGTTCGATCTGCAAATCAAAAGAAATATTATATTAAACTAGATAGGCAACAAAAAATGATAATAAATATATGTATAAATGTGTCAATGGCTTTATAATGGCAAATCTGTGGTAGTCCTTGCGGTTTAATCTCTGTTTACTTTTAGGATTATATTTTTGTTATATTAAAATTTAAACCCTTCTGATTGACTTTACGAGAAAGATAATATTTAAAACAAAGACTTCAGTTCAGTTGTTACTTCAGTTGTTATGAAAAACGAATCGAACTCCCACTTTCGAAAGAAAATAAAGTCGGTACACATGTAACTTCAAGCTTTTGTTTTCGATTTTTTTTAAAGTTAACGTCGAGCATAACTGAAAAGATTTACTAATAATGTATGGATCGGTGAAATACAAATATTACCGAACAATTATCGCCAGGTATTGTGTCTAGCAGACCATAGTGAGTTACATTAGCATTCGTAAATTGTTATTACCTACCCAACCAATTTTGTTTATTAATTAAAACCATCTAAAACACATTAATTCTCTGCGATTAATTAGATTTGTTGATCATTTCGTTAGTTGACTAGTTTGATTCGCAAGAACTGTCTTAAATGAAACTAAGTTAACTTAGTTTCGGTTGGCAGTGACTAGATTAGTTAACTAAACTAGTCACTGCTAAAATGTTCCAAAAATTAATATACATTCATCGGAATTTTTTATGCATAAACCTTTATATTAAATTTAATATACAATTATATAGTAATATTACAGAAATTTTACATTAAACATGAATTTTATAACATGGTTAATATACCGTTTATTAATTTTACACAATATTTGAATATAAAATTTAATATACCAGTTTATGCATAATAACTTCCGACATAAATATATTCGTTTTCATATAGTGCATTTTTACTGTATTAATAAGAATAACAAGACACCGATGCTGATATCATTGAATGAAAGAATTGTTGACTGAGCAATTAAAACGCACCTGTAAAGCTGACGAGAGACAACGTCGTTGAATCGAACGGATTTTTTGAAGCTTGAGCAGTCCGACTCGGAATTGATGTCGGGTATAGAGTCATAATGGAAATCGACCGACGACACAATTCCGGTGGTGTCGTCGATGCTGGATTCGGAAACTGAACGAGAGAAGGTGCTTCGTTGGGACTTTAATATTCCTTTCGATACGCTACTTCCGTTGCTGCTCGGAAGCTCGTCTCCGCTGCTCTCCGAAACCGACCGTGTTTTCGTCAAGCCATGTTCCCTCTTTCTCTCTTTTTTTCGCGAAGATCTGTTGAGGTGTTCGTGATCGAGTTCGTCATCAGAATCCAGATTGTTCGATTGAATGTTAATGACAATATCCTCGCCTTCGGCAATAACTTCGATTGTTCTGTCACTTCTGGTTTGCGGCTCGATCTAGTAAACAGTAAGAATTATTGAATGGTATAGAAAAACAACAAATGCGGTGTGCAAAGCTATTATTAGAAGTTTTCAAGCATTCAGACAGCTCGTAGGATCAATTTTTTATATCCCAGCTTAGAAGCCAAAGTCGACTATCGTGAAGTGTCAGGGACGTCTGTGATAGCAAAGTTATTGCGGTTTGAAAACGACAACATATTATTTTCACATTAGATAGCGCAGAACAATAATTTACCAGGGGGAAGAAACTTTCCATTATTATTGAAGAATACAAAAAGAACATGTATCCCATGAATTATTGTATATAGTAACAAAATGTTGTTACGTTGACTAAATCAACAGTGACGGGAACTCAAACAAATATTGGATTGAAACGACAAACATGTTAATTGCTGCAAAGATACTATTGTCGGCTGGAGTGCATGTTTGTTGAACAAACCAATGCTTTTACTTGCACCAATCCAATGTTTATTTGAACGTTCGTTTTTCAGTGTACGTATCACACGACGAAAAATTCTAATATTTTAAGGGGGAGAAGAAGATGACATCATTGGAACACATGAGTTATGAATACACCTATCCTCTACTTTGAATTCCTGTGAATTTGTTGTAGATTTCACGTATTTATTTTGAATAATAACCTGACGGAATATATATTACGTATGAAATCTATATGCGTTGCTGCCGGCCAAACTGCGTTGAATCGATAGTTGCTACAGAAAAATACCGCGTATCCATAACACGCACAGAAAAAAAATAAGTATTATATCGATAACGCAGTATCGGTGACAACACTGAAACACCGATACTATAAAATTTGCTATATTTATTTTGATGACCAAAAATAACCCCAAGCTCCTGGTATTAAATCGTGAACAGCAACAACAAAGCCAATATCGACTTTAGTAAATTATTAGGGCAAGCCGTGATAATACAGTTATCAAGATTTGGAGTGAAACACATGTTGTTTTCACATATGACAACACAGATCTAGAACGTGCCATGGAAAAGGAATGCATTATCGTTGAAAAACATGAAGAAAAAAACAAAGTGTCCTATCGAATCACCGTATAACATTTACGCGATTGACCTCGTTAATATCTTAACGAAGCCTCTGAATTTTTGCAATCGACTTTAAGTATTCACTTCGATAACCTGATACATTTTTTAACAACCCTAACTTGATAGTCTTCATGGAAAAATAGGATTTTTCTTATATCTAATATCTTCAGACGAAGCCTTTCAATTTTTACGGTCAATTTTTAGCATTTATTGTGATAAATTGATACATTTTTGAGCTATGTTAAATTGATACTTTAAAGATAGATCGAAAAATGTGCAATACGGAAAGATACGTATTATATATAAAATTTGAAATATATAGACTATAAAATCGATGTGCGCCATTATCACCTTAACTGCAGATAGTTGCCATAAATACGACATATCGATCAAGCGCAATTGATAAGATACGTATAACATCGATAGCGCAGTGTTTAAATATAAAATATGAGTTACTGAAGCTATATAACTGTTTATTATTATTACCAAAAGCTCCTCAAACTTATTGGTGAGCGACATCGCAGAAGGTAGATCCTTAGCTTCCATGAACTCTTCGTCGATTCCAACGTAATATTGCGATAAATTATTCATGTCACGCAAATTGATGGTAAAAACAACGTTGTTGTCCCACGGTTCGACAGTGACTGATTCCGGAGCTATAGCTTCCTCATGCATCTTCAGGCACAGCGAGTAATAAACAGGAAAGAATCCTGCACCGACGGACGAAAGAACGATATGAATTCCCGAATTACCCTTTAGCGCTTCGTACCGAATAGACTCCGCGTCCACGTTCTTAACGTTCACCGTAATCGCGAGATTGTTATCGTAGACGTTGCAAACAAATGGCGGAAGAGCATATTTAACGTTAGAATTCATAAGCGGTTCTTTTGAATCGACAGAATTTTTAGTCCGTAATGCGGTGTCTTCGTGATAACTTTCCACACCGTTAACTTCACTCAACACAGTAATGGAAGGTTCGGAGGTAAAGTTCGAATTTTCCGATGACTCTAGCTCGCTAGAACTGTTTTGGCGGGAATTTGAGTTGATCTCGTCGCCCGAACCCAGCAGGGGACTACCATGATCACTTTCCACACCGCTGTCGTCGCGCAAATCCACGATTTTCACATTTTTTCGCAAGACTGGCAGAGTAACGGTTAACTTTCTGTATTTTGGATCGAATTTCGCATTTCCGTTATCGGCGTCAACGGAGTACGGAAGGGGAAGCTCTAATTTGTATTTTGCGGGTTTTTCGCTGACGACTGTGAGCGATCTTTCTTGAACATCAAGCGAGGCATCGCTCGCGGATTTAAGCAGAGGAAGATCGACTACAATTATCAATTTTTTGGGAATGGCGGCGTTGATCTTGGCGTCTACACAGTCACGGAAATCTTGAATGTCCACGTCGCTCTGATGCTTTATCGTGAATTTTGGAACAGCATAAACAGAATTCTGATCCTCAGTCTTGGGTTTTGTGTCTGTGTAATATGTTGAGGCGGGCGGAGCTCGACGTGGCTTCTCTTCCCGCCGCTGGGCTTGTTTCGCACGACTTTCGTCATAACTAGACATCAATTTTTGATAGATTTCTGACTCCATGTCCAGAGATTGCTCAGAAGGCTTTTCGCAAGGTTTCCTTATTACAGTTGGCTCACCACATCCCTTGAAGGTCATCTTAGGAAATTTCACATTTTTTTTGTCCAGTTTCACCTACAAAAGAAATACAAGTAGTGATTAAAAGTTGGAACAGTTTTAAAAAAAGTACTCGCTTATGGGTTAACAATGAACAGGCTTTAACATAGCCTAATATAACTGAGCGTGACTTTTGGTTATCTTAAAGTTTTTGAATAACATTAATATTCTATGGCAATATATTTAATTTGTATAAAATACATTTTTAACACAATGTACTTGAATGTTTAACATCTTCCAAGTTTGATTCAGGTGCTTGTGTGTACTTATTTCATCAGTGCGAATGTAGAAATAGTGAATATTAAAACCAAACTGAAACGTAAGACCGAGCCAATCTGGCCACAGGCCCAAGGCCTTAAAATTGGAAGGACAATACAATAGAAACCAAAAGCTAGTTCTTGACACTAAACTTTATGAGTCCATTGTCAAACATCTTCTAAGAGTATGCAAAGATAACTGTCCTTTGCTACAAATAGTCTACGAGGGTACAATCAGAACAAAAATCTAAGGATGTAAGAAGAGGCAAATATTGGTGTCCTTGGCTATAAATAATCCTATGGGCCTTCAGCAAATCAAAACCTATATTCTTCTACGATATTAGACAAAGAAATTTTAAAAAATCAAAGATTGAATATCGTAATAATAAGAAATAAAAAAATTATGATGTTATATGAAAACTTTTACCTATAAAACCAAAGTCATTATTATCACAATCGAAACAAGCCAAGCTATGTTTGAGACAAATATATTATTTATACTTGTTACAATTTTATGTTCCTGCACTTTTGTATTCATTTTTTTATCATCAAAGTAATTCACTATGATTTAATAATTCAACGGAGCAATTTCATCAAATAAACTACTACTATTTATATTCATTAAAAACAATTATTAAACATAAACTCTATTTTGAGCAGATTCGATCAAAACCCAAATATAAAAAAAAAAGCAATCTTTCTTTTTCCATCGGTACGACGTTCATCGAGACGATAGGTTAAACTAGAGGTTATAAGCTCCGATGCTGAGCTCGGGGCCTTCAAACTCACCTTGAAGCTACTTTCAACTCCATCCATGGCAGTGCTATTGACGATTTCGGCAAAACGAGGGTTTTTCGATGCGAGGTAAAGGGTGTCCGGATGAAAGACAACGTCGAAGACGGTGCAACGAACATTTTTTTTGTCGAGATCTTCGCGCGGTGGTGCTAAGCTGTACGGTATCGACCATTGCAGGCCTCGATTTCCCTCCTCGTACGAAGGTTGACTCGCGGGTTTTCCGACTTTATCACTTTTGCTGATATTGACAAAACACTTTTTGTCGCCGTTCAAACTAGTTTTAATGACGTAACCCGGCTCGGGGTTAACGAACGTAACGTCGACGCCCCGTTCCTTCTCCAACTCTGCGAGCTCTTTTTCATAGATTTTACGATTTTCGGGATTAGACACTTCCTCGGCGTACTGGATGAGTAATTTTCGAAATTCCTCCTGTTTTAGACACTCAGTAAAGGTGGTTAATTCCTCCCGTGTAACGTCCAAATCTTCCCAACTCTTTTTACGTGTGTCGTACGCGTCCATCTTCCAACGATATACTGTTTACAAATAAACTGTTAGCTCTGCTGGCAACGTATTAGAGCAGCTCATAGTGTGTGGAAAGATCCCGAAGCTACGACGAGGAAGCGCAGGTTCGAGAGACGGAGCAAACTACCACGTGGGCCAATGCGCCATCGCAGTTGCCACTAGCCGGCCGGCCGGCTAGTGGCGACCTTGGTAACCATCGACTACTCCATTCAAATTCATATTTTTCGACGACGTTCTAAATATAACTTATAAAACGTTATTACTCGTGTATATGACTTCATATTTACTGTTACGATGATAACATTGATTAAGTAATATCGTATGGTCCCTGTATGTCTGAAATATACTTGCAAAACGGTTCCACAAACTATATTTTAAATATTTTACTGTGTACGATTATAGTAATGTTTGATGAATATTTCCATAAGCTGTTTTTACTCTGTTTAGTGAAGGTTACCAATTTATTTATTTTTATTTATTATGTGACTAATATAATACACCAGTTAGTTACTTGATGATGAGCATCTCACTGTGGGCCGGTCGGCTAGTGGCGACCTTAAGATAACTATCGATTACTCCATTCAAATTCATATTTTTCGACCACGTTCTAAATATAACATATAAAACGTTATTACTCGTGTATATGACTTCATATTTACTGTTACGATGATAACATTGGTTAAGTAATATCGTATGGTCACTGTATGTCTAAAATATACTTGCAAAACGGTTCCACAAACTATATTTTAAACATTTTACTGTGTACGATTATAGTAATGTTTGATGAATATTTCCATAAGCTGTTTTTACTCTGTTTAGTGAAGGTTACCAATTTATTTATTTTTATTTATTATGTGACTAATATAATACACCCGTTAGTTACTTGATGATAAGCATCTCACTGTGGGCCGGCCGGCTAGTGGCGACCTTAATGGTAACCATCGACTACTCCATTCAAATGCATATTTTTCGACGACGTTCTAAATGAAACATGTAAAACGTTATTACTCGTGTGTATGACTTTATATTTACTGTTACGATGATAATATTCGTTAAGTAATATTGTATGGTCACTGTATGTCTAAAGTATACTTGCAAAACGGTTCCACAAACTATATTTTAAACATTTTACTGTGTACGATTGTAGTAATGTTTGATGAATATTTCCATAAGCTGATTTTACTCAGTTTAGCGAAGGTTGCCAATTTATTTATTTTTATTTATTATGTGACTAATATAATACACCAGTTAGTTACTTGATGATAAGCATCTCACAGTTGGCTGGCCGGCTAGTGGCGACCTTAAGGTAACTATCGATTACTCCATTCAAATTCATATTTTTCGACCACGTTCTAAATATAACATATAAAACGTTATTACTCGTGTGTATGACTTTATATTTACTGTTACGATGATAACATTGGTTAAGTAATATCGTCACTGTATGTCTAAAATATACTTGCAAAACGGTTCCACAAACTATATTTTAAACATTTTACTGTGTACGATTATAGTAATGTTTGATGAATATTTCCATGAGCTGTTTTTACTCTGTTTGGTGAAGGTTACCAATTTATTTATTTTTATTTATTATGTGACTAATATGTATACACCAGTTAGTTACTTGATGATAAGCATCTCACTGTGGGCCGGCCGGCTAGTGGCGACCTTAATGGTAACCATCGACTACTCCATTCAAATTCATATTTTTCGACCACATTCTAAATATAACATATAAAACGTTATTACTCGTGTGTATGACTTTATATTTACTGTTACGATGATAATATTGGTTAAGTAATATCGTATGGTGACTGTATGTCTAAAATATACTTGCAAAACGGTTCCACAAACTATATTTTAAACATTTTACTGTGTACGATTATAGTAATGTTTGATGAATATTTCCATAAGCTGTTTTTACTCCGTTTAGTGAAGGTTACCAATGTCTTTATTTTTATTTTTTATGTGACTAATATGTATACAGCAGTTAGTAACTTGATGATAAGTATCTCACTGTGGGCCGGCGGACTAGTGGCGACCTTAATGGTAACCATCGACTACTCCATTCAAATTCATATTTTTCGACGACGTTCTAAATGTAACATGTAAAACGTTATTACTCGTGTATATGACTTCATATTTACTGTTACGATGATAATATTGGTTAAGTAATATCGTATGGTCACTGTGTGTTTAAAATATACTTGCAAAACGGTTCCACAAACTATAATTCAAACATTTTACTGTGTACGATTGTAATAATGTTTGATGAATATTTCCATAAGCTGTTTTTACTCTGTTTAGTGAAGGTTACTAATTTATTTATTTTTATTTATTATGTGACTAATATAATACACCAGTTAGTTACTTGATGATAAGCATCTCACTGTAGGCCGGCGGACTAGTGGCGACCTTAATGGTAACCATCGACTACTCCATTCAAATTCATATTTTTCGACGACATTCTAAATGTAACATATAAAACGTTATTACTCGTGTGTATGACTTTATATTTACTGTTACGATGATAATATTGGTTTAGTAATATCGTATGGTCACTGTGTGTTTAAAATATACTTGCAAAACGGTTCCACAAACTATAATTTAAACATTTTACTGTGTACGATTGTGGTAATGTGTGATGAATATTTCCATAAGCTGTTTTTACTCTGTTTAGTGAAGGTTACCAATTTCTTTATTTTTATTTTTTATGTGACTAATATGTATACACCAGTTAGTTACTTGATGATAAGTATCTCACTGTGGGCCGGCCGACTAGTGGCGTGCTTAATGATAACCATCGACTACTCCATTCAAATTCATATTTTTCGACGACGTTCTAAATGAAACATGTAAAACGTTATTACTCGTGTGTATGACTTTATATTTACTGTTACGATGATAATATTCGTTAAGTAAAATTGTATGGTCACTGTATGTCTAAAGTATACTTGCAAAACGGTTCCACAAACTATATTTTAAACATTTTACTGTGTACGATTGTAGTAATGTTTGATGAATATTTCCATAAGCTGATTTTACTCTGTTTAGTGAAGGTTGCCAATTTATTTATTTTTATTTATTATGTGACTAATATAATACACCAGTTAGTTACTTGATGATACGCATCTCACTGTGGGCCGGCCGGCTAGTGCCGACCTTAATAGTAACCATCGACTACTCCATTCAAATTCATATTTTTCGACGACGTTCTAAATGTAACATGTAAAACGTTATTACTGGCGTTATGACTTCATATTTACTGTTACGATGATAATATTGGTTAAGTAATATCGTATGGTCACTGTATGTCTAAAGTATACTTGCAAAACGGTTCCACAAACTATATTTTAAACTTTTTACTGTGTACGATTGTAGTAATGTTTGATGTATATTTCCATAAGCTGTTTTTACTCTGTTTAGTGAAGGTTACCAATTCATTTATTTTTATTTATTATGTGACTAATATAATACACCAGTTAGTTACTTGATGATAAGCATCTCACAGTTGGCCGGCCGGCTAGTGGCGAGCTTAAGGAGGTTGGAGCGCTCCACACTAGTCAAATCAGTGCTGAATTTTTAAAAGCGTTTCTACAATTTCAAATGGTTTCATAATCTGTTCCAAGGTGCTAATCTCATTGCACCATTAGTTCTTGAAATTCAAATACATTCACAGGTGTGATATCAATAGTAAATCGATCAATATCTGCAAATTACTGATGTTATGTTTTTTCATCCAGTTTTTTAAAAGGGTAAACCGATTATGATGATCAATAGCTTATTTTGTTTATTCAAAGATATTCTATCGCTTGACCGTCCATTTTTTCAAATTGTATTAGTAGTTCAAAAGAGACAGCCGTTTGTTTATCTAGTCATAACCGAAGATCAAGTATACAAATGGCTGTAACTTTTGAACGCCTGATACTATAGAAAATCCGGACGGTCAAACGATTAAGGATCTTCCACCGATCAAAATGAGCTTTGACGAGTCGTACCTCAACACATCTTTTATCTTGGCATTCTTTTGTTCGTTAATCAAAAGATAAAGTCTGGCGATATGCTTCATAAATCAGTAATGCAATGAACGACGAATTTCTTGTGAAGGTGAATTAAAGACTGGAGTATAATAAAAAAATAAAAACAAGTGGAAAGTCGTACTCCAAAATAAATGTTCACCATTGAAACGAGAGTCATGAATATTTTTTTTTAGTCGCACAAATCTATAAACCAGTTTCTTCAACCGAATTCCAATTTAAATAAGAAATGTGTTTAAGTAGTTTTTCACAATTGATTTTTTTAAATAAATGAAAATTTTAAGGATGGATTAATTGTTGCAGGTACCTCTCGGAAACGACCAAGTGGATCCACTGGTGGAAGTAGTCAAGAATCATGTTAAACCGCGAGCTAGTTTGGCTTTGATTAATTTTCTGGATGACGTAAGTCCTAACATTCTGAAGTAATAACTACAATGGGACGGTCAAGTGCCTTGACATGTGCATAGTTTAAACTCGGTCATTTCTTCTACCAATTTCGCTTGTTTCCATACGACAATTATATACAATGAACTTTTTATTTTATTTGAATTGTCGTAAAACAAATTAGTTTTTTACTGCTCTGTTTTATTAAATTTCAAAAATAATGACTATAATTAATTTTGTTTTTAATGAAATTTTAACTTTAAGGTCGAGTCGAGGGTTGATATGTTTGAAAGATTTGACACGAACGCGGCAATGGAAATTTTCTACATTGGTGTGGACCCAAATTATCAGGGCTATAAAATTGGCCAAGAGCTGGTCGACCGTTCAGTCCAATTGGCTAAAAGCTTGGGAGACTATGAGAAGCCAGAACGATCAATGGCACCGGGTGTTGTTTTCGGTGTCTTCACGTCCAACTACAGTCAACGTATTGCCTCGAAACTGAACTTCGAGTGGCTGGCTACCGTTCGATACGAGGACTACGATATTGATGGAACCAAAATGTCTCAGAGAATCGGAAAAGAACATCAAACTGCTAAGCTTGGCGCCCTTAAATTGTAATCACATGATAAATTTTACAATTAAAAGAAACTGTTTAAGTGAAAATTAATTCCATAGCTTCGAATTCTAATTTTCATTAATTTCCTGACGAAAATATTCAAGATATTATTCTATTTAATAACATTGGATTATATTGTAAATTAATGTACCACTCTTTTATTATCTTTATATGCATTTTAACGTTCCTAATATTTAATTTTCATCAAGAGGCATTTAATAATTTCAAAATACTGTAATTCAAGTAATAATTTTTATAATTGTTATTTTTTTTTTTAAATCTTGAATTCCTTTTTTTGCCTATCCTTGATACTACTATGCTATTGGTAAATAATACGTACAAAATTATGATGTGAATTTGTTTATTCAAGATAAAAATTACAATTACAGTAACGGTTTACATTATATGATAAAAGTTGGTGTTCGAATCTCTCTTATTCTGAATTATACCAACTTGTATAATTTTCTGTCGATTCCCAAAATTGGGTGGTATTTTCAGGGGACGAATTTTATTCGCTTTCCGAAGTCTCCATATCTTCAGAAACATCTTCAGCTTCTCCATAATTCCATGATTCCGTAATTGGGGTGGTATTTTCAGGGGACGAATTTTCTTCGCTTTCCCAAGTCTCCTCCATATCTTCAGAAACATCTTCAGTTTCTCCATAATTCCATGATTCCGTAATTGGGGTGGTATTTTCAGGGGGCGAATTTTCTTCGCTTTCCGAAATCTCGATATATTTAGAAACATCTTGAGCTTCTCGATAATTCTATGATTCCGTAATTGGGGTGGTATTTTCAGGGGGCGAATTATCTTCGCTTTCCGAAGTCTCCTCCATATCTTCAGAAACATCTTGAGCTTCTCCATAATTCCACGATTCCGTAATTGGGGTGGTATTTTCAGGGGGCGAATTTTCTTCGCTTTCCGAAGTCTCCTCCATATCTTCAGAAACATCTTCAGCTTCTCCATAATTCCATGATTCCGTATTTGGGGTGGTATTTTCAATGGGCGAATTTTCTTCGCTTGTCGAAATCTCGATATATTCAGGAACATCTTGAGCTTCTCCATAATTCCATGATTCCGTAATTGGGGTGGTGTTTTCAGGGGGCGAATTTTCTTCGCTTTCCGAAATCTCGATACATTCAGGAACATCTTGAGCTTCTCCATAATTCCATGATTCCGCAATTGGGGTGGTATTTTCAGGGGGCGAATTTTCTTCGGTAGTCGAAATCTCGACATATTCAGCAACATCTTGAACTTCTCCATAACTCTATGAGTTCATAATTGGGGTGGTATTTTCAGGGGACGAATTTTCTTCGCTTTCCGAAATCTCGATATATGCAGAAACATCTTCAACTTTTCCATAATTCCGTGATTCCGTAATTGGGGTGGTATTTTCAGGGGGCGAATTTTCTTCGCTTTCCGAAATCTCGATATCTTCAGAAACATCTTCAGCTTCTCCATAATTCCTTGATTCCGTAATTGGGGTGGTATTTTCAGGGGGCGAATTTTCTTCGCTTTCCGAAATCTCGACATCTTCAGAAACATCTTCAGCTTCTTGATGCGTAGTTCTAAGATCAGTCTGCTGCTCTTTGGCAACTGAAAAAAAAATGACATTTATATCATACTTTGTTGCAGAAAATAGCTTGCATGAAATTGTATAACATTATGAAAATCAACTTACATTGGTGAGCAAAATGATGATCTTCAACAGTGACATACTCGCAAACTTCATCTACTTCGTTTACTTCACACGTCTCAATTTTTTCCAATGAATCGTCGTTGGAAAGAGCACTTTCTTGGATTTCTTCCTGTGGATTAGAAAAAATCATAAATTATAAATATTTGAATTTTTTTTCTTTAAATATTTTTTTTGCGCTCGTTATAAAATAAAAAAATGTATGTTGATGAATTTGTATCTCGAGAATGAAAAGAACACTTGAGCTTAAACTTTGAAGACATATGTAATTATGTTGAAACATAATCTACATAAAAATTAGTAAAAATCGATAGAAGCATTCGAATGTTATAAGAAATGTTATGATTTTAATCAACATTTTAATTTTCATGGCTTGCAAAATACAAAAACTACAACTTGAAAATGACGTGAACAAACATTAAAAACATTTGACTCAGTAGTTGACGATTGAGTTTTCATTGTTTACTACATTTGTCATTAAAATATAATAATACCACAAGATTTTATAAAATGTTAAACTTTCTAAATCATTGACGACGCACATTTTTCTTCAAATTCATTTTTCACTAATTTTGCTTCCTCATAGTGGAAGCTTTGTTTCATGGTCCAAAACGTCGCGAAAAAAATGTCCGGATGTATGTATGTGTGTATTAGGGTGTGTCAAAAAAATTTTTAAAGTTTTTTTATTAATTTTTTTTACTGCAAAATTATGTGAAGCATTCCATCCCGATTCGACCTGGGTCTGACCCTCGACCTCCTTGATTTGGCTCGTAATTTTTTGTAGGATTGGATAGACCCTCAAACGCACCAGATTTTATTTTTGTATTTTTTTTTTGCATATTTTTTTAATATGCCATATCGAATTCCCTAATTTAAAAATCTGAAAAAATTCTGAAAAATACTTTGTTGAATATCACAATTTTCTAGCTTATAGCCAAAGTGGGGAAAATTTTTCTTCTTATAGTTTTTAAGCTTTTTTAATTAAAATAATTATGAAAAAATAGGAAAAAAATTAATCTACTACAAGTGATTGGTCAAACGTTTATTTATGTGAACTCAGATTTTTTAGAATTTTTTCAGATTTTTAGGAATTTGTCAAATTTTTCTGAACTAAGACTATTTTCTATTCTATTCTAGCACTTCTATTCTATTCTAGAATTGTTATACCATCAAGAAGTGTTTGCAATTCTCTCTCATTTTTCTCGAATTTATGCAAAATGTACTCTAAACGACAGGACTACCTTAAGGACAGGATACATACTTTTGCAGTAAAAAAATAAATTTTAAAAATGAAAAAGAATTTTTGACACACCCTAGTGTGTATGTGTGTATGGATATATATGTGTGTGTGTGTGTGTGTGGCACGCTTGCAAAATTCAAACCGCTGTATCTCGAAAACGGCTTTAACAATCAAGTGTATGCATTTTCGAAAAAAATTGAAATACAAATTCAAATTTTATAAGCTTTTCAATTTTTTGAAAAATGTCTGTGGGGCATTATACACCGAGCGGACCACCTTTTATCACGACCGTCGTTGATATAGTTGATTATTTTTATAGTCATTCACCCGAATGGACAGAGCATGCTCAATTTTTTTTCAAATGATTCATCGCATAATTCGCGCACTTGTGAATTTATAAATATTGCTCGAATAATTGGGTTTAAAAACTTTCGAATGCATGTATCTTCTTGGATGTAAGTCGTATCGTAAGAAAACGTATATAAAAGCTTTTCATTTTGAAGTATACTTTTATGCAAATTTATTTAAAAAATTCTTCAACCCCTCCGAAGCATTGATTTTTAATTAATAAACATAAAAATCGATATTTCAAAAACTTGGACTTGTTTTAATTTTTTCCGAAAAAAACTCTAAAATACTGCTCATGAAGACAAACATTTTAAGCCTAGACGGGAAGTGGGACAATTCTTTTTTCGAATTTTTATGAGTGTTTTAAAGATAAATAAAAAACGAAAACTCTCATTCAAAAATCGGAAAAAAATTGTCCCACTTTAGAACTAAAAGACGGCAATAACACAATTTTTTCTGATTTTTTATGAGAGTTTTCATTTTTTATTTATCTTTTAATCTCTTATACAAATTCGAAAAAAAGGATTGTCCCACTTCCCATCTAGGCTTAAAATGTTCGTCTTTATGAGTGGTATGTTAGAGATTTTTTTCGGAAAAAATAAAAATGTCCAAGTTATTGAAAAATGGATTTTCATCTTTATTAATGAAAAATCAATGCTTCGGAGGAGTTAAAGAATTTTTTAAATACATTGACACAAAAGTATACTTCAAAATGAAAAACTTTTATGTAGGTTTTTTTACGATACGGCTTATATCCAAGAAGATACGTGCATTCGAAAGTTTTTAAACGCAATTTTTAGAGCAATTTGTAGAAATTCACAAGTGCGCGAAATATGCAATGAAAATTTTGAAAAAAATGGAGCGAGCTCCATTCATTGGGGTGAATGATTTAAAAAATATCAACTACATCGACGACGGTCGTGGTAAAAGGTGGTCCGAACGGTGTATAAATCCCGCTGTATGTTCTCTGGCTTCCGCAATTTTTCAGCTAACGAGCTAAATAGTTTTGGACAAATAGAGAAATGAAAAATGAAGGTCGGTATTGAATTTGAGCGAAATCCGAAATAAAGCGGTTAAGATTTTATAAAATCTTGAATTTTCGAAAAAAATGTTATTTTCGTTCGTATTCAAATGAAGTTTAACCAAACCTACTCAAATCTAATGCAAGGTAACATTAACATCCAGTTGTAGTAGATATCGAATTTGGTGAAGATTGGTGAAGTGATTTTATAAGACATTGAATTTTTCAAAAATTCTCGGTGTGTTCACTAGCTGCTACAATTTTTTAGATAATGAGCTTAAACAGTTTTTGACGAATAAAGCAATGAAAAATGACGATCGATATTGAATTTAAGCGAATTATACATAAGACGGTTTAGATTTTATAGAATTTTGAATTTATAAAAATTTTTGTTTTCGTACTTCTTTAATTTCTATTTAAAATAAGGATGCAAAGTTGAACTTTGCACATTGCTTTGTCAATAATTTTCATCTTTCGCAAAGCTTCCTCTATAAGGAAGCGATAAATAAAATAAAGAAACTTCTTCATAGAGGCGGCGTTGCGAAAGATGAAAATTAATGATGAAGCAATGTGCAAAGTTCAACTTTGTATCCTTATTTAAAAAAAGAATAACAGAAATTGACAAAATTTATCAACACACATCCTCGTAGAGTTGAGAAAAATAATTACTAAAGAACAATGTGTAAAGTTTAACTCGATTTAAAAAAATGAAATTTTTTTAACAAGCTCAAGTTTCAATGAAAAAATCATGCACACCGAATTTCCGAGTAAAAAATATACTTACAGATGACGAATCGTTGAGTAGCGTATCGTTGACTAGCGAATCGTTGAGTAGCGAATCGTTGACTAGCGAAACGTTGAGTAGCGAATTGTTGACTAGCATCTTGTTGAATATTACACTTGGCACAGTACTGTACAATTGGCGTTTGCAGGAGATGCAAACATGCGTCTCGTTCTCATAATAGAGGTGAAATTGTTCACGCAGAGATTCGGTAATGGGAAGTATTCGCCATGTCTCAGGATTGTGATTTCGTTGATTGAACGGATTGCAGCAAAACTCGAGATCCTCCATTTTCTGTTTCAGCACCAAAATGAACGACAAGAAAATTTCAGCAACACTCCCGACTGAAGTCACACTCTCGAATGTTAAAATCTGAAGGGTTCCTCTGGTATTTATGCATTTTGACGTTGGAGAGAACGTCACGTGATTCGTTGGCACTTGTAAACCAAAAGAAGCAATCAGAAACTCGAATTCTTTATTACTAAATGTATCTTGAAGGAAGCTTACTGGTAAACAATAACACACGTATATAATCGTTGACCCAAGTACGGAAGGGCAATTAAGGGTTTAGCCAGCCGTAAGGGGTTCAACGTTGCGAAAAGGGCACCTGCAATAAATAGGGTACATTACATTGAATTGAACTATCGTGTTTTCAAGTAAATACAGGGATTATTGGTTGAAATGGAATATGGTAATAAAAATTTGGGAATACCCATTTCTTCGTTCTTCACCTATATTTTCACCTAATCGTTTCTTCGTAAATGACTAATGAGTTTTCGAGTAAAATTTTGGAAACCCCGAAAGAAAAACCCAGGAAAAAATTTCCGGAAAGAAAAACTGTGTAATGAGCCGCTCCTTGCATGGTTCGTGATCTCTCTCTCTCTCTCTCTCTCTCTCTCTCAGAAGATGATATACCGATAGGCGATACCAATACCGATCGTACCGAATATCGGTTAAAATCAATATCATGGTCAATCTGTTAGTGATCCGCGAGGCGCTCTTCGATCGCTTTCCCACTTTTTGGGTTTACACCCGTGAATTTGATATGGGGTTCCTCATTCGCCCGATAACGGTCACCGAAATCGATTGGCCATGTTGTTTCTGCCTATGTTTTTATCGATATATATATATTAGGGTGTGTCAAAATTTATTTTTTATTTTCTAAATTAATTTTTTTACTGCAAAAGTATGTATTCTGACCTTAACATCGCCCTTCTATACGGAATACGCGACTTAATTTTTTTATAATTTTTTTAATTCGACATTTGTTGAAAAACAAAGATCGCGATTGAGACACCTCTAAATATTATTTGGCAGCGTATTCTTTTGGCACCGTCAATTATTAGGCCAAGCCTTCGAGTTTAAGCCATGAAGACCCAAAAAAAAGTGTGATACTAGGCAGTAAAAAGCAGAAATTGAGAAAAAGTTATTATTGCTCGGTTTACTGCTTATTATCGCACTTCTTTTGGGTCTTCATGGCTTAAACCCGACGGGTTGACCTAGCAATTGAGTACGGTAAAAGAATTCGCTGACAAATAATATGTAGACGTGGTTCAAACACGATCTTTTTTTTTCAACAAATTCCGAACAAAAAAAACATAAAAAAATCTAGCCTCGAATTTCGTATAGGAGATGCATACTTTGGTAGTAAAGATTTTTTTTTTTAATTCTTTTCATTAGGACATTTTTTTTTCAATTTCTGCTTCTTACTGTTAATATTTAGAGGTGTCTCAATCGCGATCTTCGTTTTTCAACAAATGTCGAATAAAAAAAATTATAAAAAAATTAAGTCGCGTATTCCGTATAGAAGGTGGATATTAAGGTCAGAATACATACTTTTGCAGTAAAAAAATAAATAAAAAAAATGAAAATTGTTTTTTGACACACCCTAATATATATTTTGTTCTGGTGATGCATGTGTCCGAGTGATCAACGAGGTAAATTTTGTCCGCACGTCCCTGTAAAAATCGTAATATAGCGCTCAATCCCTCAATTAGGACGTCGGGCGACTGCAATCTTCTTTTCTTTTCTGGCACCCATCTTCGAGCGACGGATTGACCGCTCTCGGACACTATATTTCGGGACTGTACACCAACCGTTTGGGTTCGACCGCATAACGCCGCTCCCGCCATCGGACCCGATTGCCTTTTGTCATTATATGACGAATACCTTTCACAAAATAAGAGCCAAAGTAGCCAATGAGTAAAAGAGAGCGCAACAGAAACTATTTATTTTTATATTTTGTTTTAGATGGTATGTTTAATGGATGAGAGAGCATTATTTTTTAAATATTTTTGTAGTGCGAATGGCCAATGAATATTTGTTCAATTATTTTTGTATATTTTGTGTGAAAGAACGTGATGGATGTGTGTGATGCGGGTGAGCTAATAATGTGAAAAATGATCTAATAATGTTAAATAAATCTGCTAATTTGGAAGTTATTAAGCCGGCTGCATTTCCTTTGCCGTGCCCCAGAATTGGTTTGAAATAAAGTAGCAATATAGAACCAAAATGGAAATTCAAGAAAAATATAAATTAATAAATAAGTAAACTTATTACAACTGAAAATCAAAACTTTTAGGAACAAATTGTTGGGACCTTAAACAATATGGAAAATAAATAAATAAATTTCGTAAACTGTTAAATTAATGTCGCCTCCTAAAAGACCGGAAGTAAAATACTCTACATATCAATTTTTGTCTTTTTATATAAGTATATATTAATGCCATATACAATTCGGGTACAACGTTACTGAATAATATGTATATGTATATTGAGCACACTGATAAAGTCCATTAATCGGCAAAGACGGCGCGTTCATCACTATTTCCTTTTGTTAGACAACATTAAATTGTGACTGTCGAAACATTGAAATTGCTATTATTTTTTAAAAGTACTATCATAACTCTGAGCCAAAGGCTGCAGGATAATTATGCGCCGCGTATAGTTTTGCTTTAAAAAATAATTGTAATTGTAATTCTAAACGGTTTTAAAAAATATTTCATATTGAAACTTCAATAATCAAAACGTTGTTTTTAAATATTTTAATCGATAAATGAAGTTTCGCAAGTTTGCATGCAGAGTTATCGATAAAAGCAGCGTTGAGCGCCTACATTTTGCGCATGCGCCATAAAAAGATAAGTTCATTTAAATAGTATATTGTGCAACAAGGGCCGAAAGTTGGCGTTTGCGACTCGTGTGATTGAAGCCCTCGCTTCGCTCGGGCGGCAACCTCACGCTCGTCGCAATCGCCAACTTTCGGCCCTTGTTGCACACCATACTCTTTGTAACAAGTGCATGAATAGTGGTGCTTTGAATGATAGTTTTGCGGGACGAACAGTGAAAAGTGAGGTTACCAACTTTCCACCCTAGGGTCGAAAGTGAAACAGCAGGTTCGAAAGTGAAGGAGTCGCCAACTGCACATGCGCCAACCTATCGTCTCAACACTGCTATGAAACTAGCCACTTTCGGCCCGCAAAACTGCCATGAAACGCACCGCTGTTCATGCACGTGTTACAAAAAAAAATTGGCCCCTAATGTCACATAGATATAAATAAAAAACGAAAATTCTAAAAAAAGCAGATAATTCAGTTAATTAATTTCTTGAAATTATTCTTATTACATAAAATTGAATTAACAATAAACAATTTTTAAAATAGTATTTTTATGCTACCGATAATTTTTATAATTTTCGTAGTATTTTGCGACATTTTCCGGGGCCAGTTAACAAAAAAAAATCAATACATTATTTCTGCTTAAACATTCTTTGCGCAAAAAGCTATTATCATACAACGATGGTGACTCGAAGCCTAATTTTATCGACTAAATTACTACTAATAAAATGGATAACTATACAAAAATGTGTTTTAACGGGAAGACATCCAGTACCGTTACGACAATATATATATAAATCGATATCGCTGATAAAAATAATGATAATACTAAATAGCATTTATTCTTCATCTACAGTACAATCGTTCGTATCGCTCAATCACATCGCAACTAATTAATATATCCACGCATTCACCTACGAAAAATTACGATCAACACGATAACTACGTTTAATTTTATAGAATAATTATATTATATACCAACGATAAATCGAACCGCAATATTCGTTCGAGATTTTTAAATCTATCGAATAAATGTTGCAAAGCGATTTTTTCAATTCTTATTAATATATATGTATATATATATATATTCGTTTATTTTCTAGGTTGTTTTTTACAACAGTTCAACAATTATACGAATGAGTCTAATAATAATTTAGTCATACCTTTCCCTGCAAAGCCCTTTTACATCTAATACGATTAGTCGGGCCGATCGGATTCCCGAATTACATTCGTTTATATTTTTTGCACGGATAACTTTTGCTTCACAATTGTTAACAACATTTCACTTAGGAATTGCATTGGATCTGGAACGGATTTGCGTATAGTTTAGTAGTTATTAATGATACATCGAAAATGAGCTTTTCATTCATTTTTTCGGACGCTTGTAAGCAGCCATTATTTATTTTTACATGGGTACGATGATTTTATGCGCTAGCACCAGACTCACTGCTACAAATCGCACCAGAAAAGACTGACTTTCGATCGATTATGAATTTTCCAGTTGAGCAGAATTTTTTTGAAACTTTATCACGCGACATCTAACGGTCATGATTGCTGCGGACGTTTTGGAGCACCGCCGCCATTATGTGTGGCGAATTTTCGCCTGGTGAAAATATTTCTCTGACACTTTTTCTTTAAGGAAAATAAAAAAAAGATGTCGATTTTTATGATTTCTTAAACCGGCATTTCTCTAAATTGTTACGTTTTTTTCGGACTTTTATCCTTTCAAAATGCATTATTTATTTACTTTAAGAGCAATTGGCTAAGAAAATAAGATTTTTCGAAACAAATTAGACATTTTTAGATTTACAGATAACTTTCACTTTTTTCTAACTTTTCTGCGAATATTTTCTCCTCTCAGAGCATTTCAGATGGCTTTGGAAAATTTTTACATGTCTTTAGAAAAATGTTCATAATTTCTTAGAGGAATATCTTCACCATGGCCAGTTTCAGTAATATAATATATGTGAGTATATATTTTATATTTTCAGCCATATAAAAGCCATATAGCGATTCAATGGACGCGCATTAAGTCGATGCTAATGCATATGATGCAGCTAACCGCAATATAGTTTCACCAAATTGACACATTTTTTTTTTTCCTCATTCGTGGAATTGTCATGCCGAAACGACGCGAAACAGTGGCACAGGAACGAGGCTGATAACGGAAGTACAGTGTTTATCATCCTCAACGGTAGAGACGAAATTTTTCATTTTTTTTTCACGAAGCTTTGTATTCGAAGGGTTTATAAAAAATATTGGCTATTTTTCATTTTTGAGACAGAAGTTGAAGAATTTAGAAGTACTCTTTTTGTGAAATTTTATCTTTTTAATGCCTAGAGACTGGCACTGTGTGGTAGGAATCTGTTTGCTTATTTTCTTTTTTTTATCAACAATAATGCTTTTTCCAAGAATATAACATCTCTGTCAGGCTAATCACCGTATGTTTGTTTTTTTTTAAATTTGAGTATCAACCGAAGATGGCAAAGAAAATGGAAAATTTGGAGATAGTTCCAATATTAAATTTTCTTTTAATTTTACAACTTTCCTCTTGAATTTTTGTTTTGTTCATGTTTTTTGGATGAAAAACTGGAAAGAACTATCTTAGTTGTTTAATTAGAACAGTGTTCAATTTCTTAAGCTGGCCTCTATTTTTTTTTTCATTTTTTTTCCATTCTTGTAGTATTTTGTCGTTTTTATAAATTGAAAAGAAAATCTGTGCCATCTTCCGTTAATACATTCTGCACGATCAAAGTATAACACGTTCCTAGGTCACTGAGTGAATAAAAAATAGCATCTGCGACTACAAACAGCGATCAGTTGTATTTTTTGTATTTATTTCGGACGTTAATTAATTAACCGTTATTATTATCAATATCTATTATAATATGCGCAAAATTTTATTGTATTTGCTTTTTGTTTGCGGATTTATTAATGGTTTATTGTTTTCCGTTGCATTATTTATTCTTTAACAGTTTGTTTTTTTTTTTTTCATTATACACCTGTCATTATAAAAATGTGGACGTACGACTTCTCAATAAAATACATGATTGATGCAATTTCCAACGTGTAATAATTATCTCTTACTGCTTGATCTTTAACATTTACTTAGTTAATTACTTGCGTGTTTCAATTGTCGTTAATTGCATATCGACACATCTTAGATAAAAACTTTTAAAAAAGCAGAATTTTTTGTTGGAAGCCAGGAAACTTTTCTTTTCGCTATTTATTCATTCGGTTCGGAACCGAAAAATAGAATAATTACTTTGGCACGAATAATACAAGATATAATATCATTCACTCGTAATATACTGCACATCTATCCGTTTGATCCTATTTTGCGATTAACAGTAATTCAATAATTATTAAATATCTCAATAATCTAACAATTTATGGATAAATTAATTTTTTTAAATTGACAACAATATTTTAAATCGACAAAAGTATACATTGTTAATTGACAAATACTCACAGAAGGTAATAATAAAATTAATTTTGAGAAAATTATCTTCGATAATTTTAAGGGGGGTTAAATATATTTTGAAAAAATAATAATTTTGTGCTTGAGTGGGAATTATACAATTATTGTGGATGAAACAGTAATTCGCGTCACTGTTCATTTATGCGCGATTCGTTCGTGCTAAAAATTCACAAAATACATATTATTTCACTCATTTACACACATGTTATCGTTATGTGCTCGTATATCATAACGCGAATGTTGTAATACTGAAATTGATAACCTCTGCGAATCCCAGTGAAAATAACTTTATATCTATGTCATAACTAGGATCCGATGCACGTGCGCGCAACCATGAGGTAAAAACTTAAGTATCACTATCTAATCTTGACGTAATACTGACAGATTTTTTTTTAAATCACAGCAATGAATACCGAAGTTTTTTTGTTAATCTTTGGCAAATATAAGTTACACTTATCTATCGGGCCGTACGAGCCTGTGCACGAGGAGCATCAGAATAATCAAAAATTAAAAAAAAAAAAACACAATATTACAAAAAATTGCGTTGATATTTCGACATTCAAATAATTTCTTGCTCTCTAGTATTTATTTTTCAGCAAAGAAAATAATTCTATACTAATAATTTTTATAGAGAATGGTAAAAATAATTTATAACAAAATTTTCAACATTTATCTAACTATAAATTATCTATTAAAAAATTGTAATCAATTCTTCTTTTCCATATGCAAACAAAAACGGGGGCCTCCATTTTTATTTGCAATCTTAATTTGACTTTTCTTGTGCTTCTCAACGGTTCTATTTGTTTGCAAAAAAAAAATTCATCCTTTTTTACAGATTTGTAGCTCCTCGTAAAAAATGCTGTCTATATATAAATCTACTTTCATTGGCATACGTCTATCGTAGTAGTTCTTCAGTATCATAGTAAAGTAGTATAGTAAACGCTGCATTTTGACCATCATTGGAAAATATAAAATGTTATTTTTCGTTATTATCAAAATAAAATATAAATTGGCAATAACTGATGGCTCGATGGACATTCACTTTCACAATATTACAAGTTAGAAAACAAGTGACGTTGTATTTTTTCTTTTCCTTTTTTTTGGCATCTGGCTAATTTTTGTTTTGCATGATCGTAAACAGTGAGAATTTTTTATTTTTATTTTTAGTTTTTATTTGTTTTCATTTAACGTGTGTCTTTGTTTCGAATTTTATTCTCAGTTACACTTACTCTAGTCGATTGACTCCGTGCTGCACAGTGGCTTCGATTTGTTGGTTTTTTTTAGAAAAATTCATCTGTGGCAAGTGTCGCGATGAACCTCTGGAGGAGGAATATTCTGATAAGCTGGTTGAGTATCCCGGAAGTGAGACCTTATCAGCAGGCCGAGACCTAGGAGGACGACCGGAAGACCGAGAAGGGCGCAGATGAGTTCACCAGTTACTCCGGGTGACCATGAAATTGTGCCTATTTCGTGACAAGAATTGCAAGAATGAGCAAAAAAAAATGAATTGCTATTTTGAAAAAGTGAATAAAAAAATCTAGATAATTTTTTCAAGTCATGTAATTATTCAGATAATTAAATTAATTATCTAATTATATCTAGATATAACTCAATATACACTCAATAAATTATCTAATTATATCTAGATATAATTAGATAATTTATTGAGTTACCTAGGTATCTAAATAATATTTTATCTAAATATCTAGATAATTTTTTTTTAGTTATGAAATTCATATTTTTCTCATATATTCCTAACTAAAAGTTTAATTTTATGGAAACTTCTAGAAAAATAAATTAAGATTATATTTCATTTTTTTTTACAACACTTACTACCATTAGATCCAACATCCATCTTGTAGATACTCCACCAAATACCAGAAAGTGGAAGAGATACCGTCATTGCTGCGACAGTGAATACCGCACTTTCGCACATGGCCAAAAAATGGGCTGTAGCTATTGCAAATAGTACGTAAGAAAAAAGAAAGATCCAGCCGTGACTACCAACGTTTGAGCATGTGTTGCCTCCTCTCATATGACAAATAAGACCGTGTTGCACGGTTTCATAAAGTTCTTTTGGTGACAGACCCTGCAAGACAAAAAAAACCAAGAAACGTCAATATGCAAGTGGACAGTTTTTTTTACCAAATTAAGTTTTACGAGTACAATTCAGGATTCTCTAATAATTAAAAAAAAAGAAACATTAATAATTTAAAAACATTTTTTCTAAACTCGCAAGAGAGAAATTTTTTGTCATCATCAAAAATTTGTATAATCATAAAGTGATAATAATTATAACAATTTTTGGGTTCGCATTTGATGGATAAAGGAAAAAAAAATGGCAGACACATTTGACACTCTCAGTGAAATTGAAAATATATTCTTATTTATTATTCCTTTCCATTCATACGGATGGATATAAACAGGGTGTACATCCTGTTGGATTTTTACGGCCGTCTCCCTCTCCCGCCATCTCCCCGCTTTCATTTCCATAGCGGGGAGAACTCCACACGAGAGAGGGAGACAGAGATTCGGGCCTGCTATCCGTCTCACTCTCTCGCCATCTCCGGGGCCCAAGGAGAATGCCACACGAGAGTGTGAGACAGAAATCCGTTCCCCCCTCAGTGCGGCCGCAGCCGACTTCCCCCAACGTATCGCATTTGCCAAGGGCTCAGGAAAACTGCGTAAAGCCTGAGCCGATACAGCCAGCGCTTCTCTAAGTCCCCAGACGACAATGCCAATAAACTCAAGCATGGTCACCGGTGGTCGGAGGTGTCGCGACACCTCTCATCAGCGATGTTCCTGCTCGGCCCAGAGGATTTACATTTAGATTTATTGCACCATCCGCCAGGTAAGAACCGGCGGGAGTCACTCCGGACTGAACACGAACATCACTAATGTGCACGGAAAATAAAAATATCATTCTTTCAATCACTAGGGTGTATTTTAAATTTAATTGTTTCACTAGTCCTGGTATCCGACAAATTGCAGGCGAGGTTCTTTTAATAACCGTGTTATTGTCTTCAATAATACCGTGTACTCCAAAAATATAATTGAGACAATCGCTTATAGAATTCATAAGAATATAAAAAGGTTTATTTTAATGTCACAAGATTGTACAGAATTTGGATTGCTGTTATTGAAGTTTCGTTATTATTTCGAACACAAGTGCAATCATATTTAATGCATACATTATCGATTATCAATTAAGTTATCAAAAACACTTCAGCTATTGTTCTAAATGCGATTTTCATCACGGCAACGAATTATGTATTCAACTTAATACCAAAACGATGAAAAATTTAAATAATACAATTTTTGAATGGAGTAATTTTGTTTTTGTCATAAATAATTATACAAGTAAATAGTTATTTACATCAATAGTATACGTTGTTCATCTGATTTGAAGTGATATTGATCCGTATGGGTGGTGAGATTAATGACTGAATATTTCGGCTCAATGTACGTTTGCAGAAGTACTTGGGACGATAAAATATGCGATTGTTTCAATGAGACGCCAAGCGGCTTAAATCTTCACGGAAAAAATGTAGTGGTTTCAATAAGATTGATGTTATTAGAATTAATTTAATTGATTCAATAGTACTGATATCGGAACAATTGCATGAACAAATGACATTGATCAGTCTGCGTGGTGAGGTTAACGACAAAATACATAAGATCCAACTACATATGTATATAGTTTCAGCTTCACATCTAACCCTTATAATTCCACATAATATTGTCACCATTAACATTTTGAATTTTCGGATTCCGTATTCAGATTTGTAAACAACGACCTCAAACTCTACCGAGCACCGAGATGCATCATCCTCAATGCAACTATTATGGAATAAAAGTAAAGGAAAATCATGTAGTCGGTTTGGTCTAGCGGGTAGCGTGCGCGTCTTTAGGTGTTAGGTAGTTAGGTAGTTAGGTAGGTCGATAGGTCTTAGGTTCAAATCCCGCAAATGTCATTTTCCGAAAAACGAAAGAGAGAAAATTGTCTCCGTGGACGATACCCTTTTTTCGTTATTAATAAAATAATAATATTAACATTATTGCATAATGCCCGCTTTTGCAATTAAATAAATATATTATTGATATATTCATTGTAATAGATTTTAGGAACATGTCTATTTCTTTCAATGGTAAAGGAGTTTAAAACAAGGATATAAGCATTCAATCCAAGTGCAGGATAAATCGTCTGGTAGAAAGAACATAATGCAACAACGACACAAATTATTCCTGCAATAAGAATCGCTATTGTTCCGATCAACTTTTAAAAAAAGCATTCTATTACAGATGTAGTTGAAATAATGACATAACTTTTTGGCAGCCCGTGAACCGAAAGTTTTATTGAATCAATCTTAAATTTTTATGAACCAATGACATTTTCTTTCCATGTGTTTTGGGCACATATATTTATCAAAAGTGGGAACCCAACCACCAGAATCACAAAAAAAACAATGGAAAAATTTCCAGCGGTGTCGGCCGCCAGGAATCGAACCCGGGCCCGCTGCGTGCGGACCCAAGACTTCATCCACTCGGCCACTGCTCTCCAAAGAAACATTAGTAATTTAAAAACATTTTTTCTAAACACTCAAGAGAGAAATTTGTTGTCATTATCAACATTTTTATAATAATAAAATCGTAATAATTATAATAATTTTTTCGATCGTATTTGATGGATGAAGGAAAAAAATGACAGACACAAAACACATTTTGCCAATTTGAATTAAAGTGAAAATATAAAGCGAATATTTTCGAAAAAAAAATTCTGTTTTTGTTCCGCACCCATAAATCTCAGGAAATAATCTATGAGATTTTTCGGAAATTTCAGGTTGAAAGAAAATGTTCAAGTTTGGTGAAAAATGCTTGACAAGGATCTCAAGTTCAAAAGTCATTAGAGTGTTGGCTTAATGTAAAAAATTGTCTTACTTTTTCTGCAGAAGAAGAAGTAGTAAACGAGGGAGAAAACGAGGGTAATCCCCTTTATGGGGTCCTGTAAATGACAGAGTACTCTGTTCTGCCATTATCTAAATCTTCAATCGATGTACATTCTCACACGGGTATATTAGCAGAGTCATTGTATATCACTCACGCAGGTTTATACAGGATTCTGAATGACCTTATCAACGCAGCTACAAAGTCTTTTATATTCCGGAAAATGGTAGATGCTGTTATAGATTCGGTGAAATCGATTGAAGATTTAGATAATGGTCCTACGACATCCCATCTATTACCTTTAATATGTGAGAGGATGGGAGTAAAAAAAAAAAGAAAAAGATCGCACAGCTCCGCGCGAACCTAAGTTTTCTTTGGCTAAAAAATGACAAGAAATTTGTAGTTTTAGTAACCGAGGGAGTTCTATGCAAACATTTAAGTGGCAGCTTGAAACTGACCCCAGCAAATGATTCCCAAGATTCTGACATCAGTCTCGCCGCGGCCCTAGTGTTCGATGATAATGGACCCAAGAGGCAAGCACGAAAGCCGGTCAAAAAAGCGTTTACTTTTCTCGTGTGGACTAGTTTTTTGTGTATACGTGCGATCTATGCGCAAATTGGTTGAACTCGAGAAAATAAAGGATTTTTTCGAATGGAAAAAAATTTCTGCATTAAAAAAAATCATAAAAAATAAAAGAGTAAAAAAATATAGAAATTATAAAAAATGAAAAAAAATTAAAAAATTTAAATTGAAAAAAAATTATAAAATATAAAAATTAAATTTTTTTAAAATCCGTATAATAAATGTTTATAAAAAAAAACTCTTCGTCAGAAATTGATTTCTGATGCGTGAATTGATTCGTGATCGAGGATTTATGAGCTAACATACACATTTAAGGAAAAAAGCCTTTAAAAAAGAGCTTAAAAAAAAACAAAAAATCCGCATCTAGATAATTGAAAACGCAAAAAAACTGCTTTCGAATTTTTATCTTACTAGTAAGTGCTTGGAAGCTATAGCGAGCCAAAGCATTAATTTAACGCAAACACCCTTAAATTGAAACATATATTTTTTATCTTAAATCCGCATTTAGATAATTGAAAAAGATAAAGGACTGCAGAAGGTATTCCGTCTCAGATGTACGGTTTAATTGTTATCGTTGTCCGAAGATTCGAAAATGCAGATGCAGAAATCTTGAGGGTCATGCTGAACTTTGATAATTTATAACTCAGAAAGTATGTGGGTAAAAATTTTATAAAAATATTTTTTTAAATGTCGTGCTCTTCTATATAACATAAAAAATATTGGGACAAAAATCTTCAAAATTGTTTACTTATATAACATCCGTAATGGTAACCATCGACTACTCCATTCAGATTCATATTTTTCGACGACGTTCTAAATGTAACATATAGAACGTTATTACTCGTGTATATGACTTCATATTTACTGTTACGATGATAATATTGGTTAGGTAATATCGTATGGTTACTGTGTGTTTAAAATATACTTGCAAAACGATTCCACAAACTATAATTTAAACATTTTACTGTGTACGATTGTAGTAATGTGTGACGAATATTTCCATAAGCTGTTTTTACTCTTTTTGGTGAAGGTTACCAATTTCTTTATTTTTATTTTTTATGTGACTAATATGTATACACCAGTTAGTTACTTGATGATAAGCATCCGTAAGTCGGCCGGCCGGCCGGCTGGCTAATGGCGACCTTGATGGTAAGCATTGACTACTTCTTTTAAATTCATATTTTTCGACGACGTTCTAAATGTTACATATGAAACGTTATTACTCGTGTAAACGATTTCATTTCAACTGTAATAATGATAACATTCGTTAAGTAATATCGTATGGTCACTTATATCTAAAATATACTTGCAAAACGGTTCCAAAAACTATATTTTAAACATTTTACTGTGCATGATTATTGTCATATTTGAACCTAAAAAAAGCTTCAAAACGCTATCATTTTATCAATATAGCATATTAACCTCGATAAATAGTGGCTAAAATTAGTTGCTTCGAGTAAGAGATACTGCGGCAGCGTCTTGTCACTTGGTAAGTAGAGAGATAAATGTACTTGCCTCAAGACGCTACCGCGTCTGTTGATGAGTGTTTGCATAAGCTCCTTTAACTTTATTTAGTGAAGGTTGCCAATTTCTTTATTTTTATTTTTTATGTGAGTAATTTTTATACATCAGTTAGTTATTTGATGATAAGCATCTGTGACTTGTCTATAAAGTCTACAGTCAGTACTTCTCGCCATTTATTCGTAAAATTAACCGTGACGGAGAATAACACTTCGGGAGGATTGAGGACTTTCACTTTTTACATACTTCGTGTTTACATACTAGCCTAAGATCAACAAATATGATTTTTTTCAGAATAATAATAATAAATCATGTTTATTGATCTCAGACTAATCTGTATATTTATAATACACACGAAAGACGTAACTTGCATAACTCAATTTTTTTGCAAGGTTTAATATGAAATTCATCACGATTTAAGTCAGATGTGAAAATATATATATATATATTACGTTTTCAATAATGTGTAAATCTACAATAAAGGAACCTGTGGTCCGAAAAATGAGATACTTGACGGATTGAGTCTGGTAGGCAAGTCGAGCTATCATAGCGAAAAAAATATTACTTACATTAGTTTAATTTAAAATCACTTTTAGTTGCAATTTTTTTTTTCGTTAACTCTATATTGCATTTTTTCATGCTCCCTGAGGCTTAAACTCGAGGTGTTGATCATACACTAAACCGTGCAAAAGATAAGCGCTGGCAAATTATCCTTAGATATCGCTCAATCGATATCTAGTTTTAACGATTTATATCCAGAAAACGATACTTCAAAAAAATTTGCCGGTGGATTCTATGTGAAAAGGTGCATATGGAGGTCAGACACACACCTTTGCAAGTTTAATAAAGGAATGTAATTTTTTATTTTTTTTGTCACAACCTAATATTTTTTATACTGAAAACAGAAAATTGCACTTCATTTAATTTTAATTTTAATATTTAAAATCCCAGTTTATTAATCGAAATAACCAGTAATGGTACATTACGGAGGTTGGAGCGCTCCACACTAGTCAAATCAGTGCTAAATTTTTAAAAGCGTTTCTACAATTTCAGATGGTTTAATAATCTGTTCCAAGGTGTTAATCATATAGCAGCATTAGTTCTTGATATTCAAATACATTCACAGTTGTCATATGAACAGTAAATCGATCGATATCTCCAAATTTACGATGTCATCTTTTTTCATCCAGTTTTGTAAAAGGGTAAACCGTAATATCAGGCCGATTATGACTAAACATAGCTCATTTTGATCAGTGGAAGATCCTTAATCGATTGACCGTCCGGATTTTCTATAGTATCAGGCGTTCAAAAGTTACAGCCATTTGTATACTTGATGTTAGGTTATGTTAGGATAAACAAACGGTTGTATCTTTTGTTACTACTAATACGATTTTTAAAAATAGACGGCCAATCGATAGAATATCTTTTAGTAAACAAAATGAGCTATTGGTCATCATAATCGGTTTGATATTACGGTTTACCCTTTTAAAAAAATGGATGAAAAAACATAACATCGGAAATTTGCAGATATTGATCGATTTACTGTTGATATCACAGCTGTGAATGTATTTGAATATCAAGAACTAATGCTGCTATGTGATTAACACCTTGAAACAGATTATTAAACCATCTGAAATTGTAGAAACGCTTTTAAAAATTTAGCACTGATTTGACTAGTGTGGAGCGCTCCAACCTTCTTAAATTACCAAAAAAAAATTTAATCAATGTGTGGCTGTAACATATATCTCGGAGGTCATTGGGTTGTAGTATCCAGTGACCATCGCATTACTATATTATGTATATACATATAGTGGGGAGTAATTCATACTATGTGGGGACGGACCGCGTGCGGTTCGAAGTCTCTGACCCACTGACATTCCCTTCAGTAACGCGAGAGACACGGAGTCTGTATCAACTCCGGAGTTGGCATATCAATGTTTGTTTATCGCTCGGTCTCGACCTACAATTTCTATCATCGAAACGCACGTGCTAATTTTTTTAATCAAATGCGTCGATGTCGCGGTCCATTATCGGGTCTTATCGGTTGCCTCACTGTAGCCGTCATCATTTTCGTTTCGCGTCCAGCGACAGAAACCGCCGAAGATGTACAAGGATCAGTATACAATTCCGAAGTGCAATCTGATGCACTCACAACAAACAATATACAGGTGCAATATTAACATAAAATTCGATGAAAATATGAGTTCTTAGTTTTTATTTTTATTTAAGGAGATTTAATAAAAAAATAGTGATATTCACCGACAATTATCTTCATTTTTTGGCTGCAGGTATTGTATGAAAATAGATGTAACCATGAAACTGTATTTTTTGCAAGATCACAAAAGTGCCCGAGTTTTGTAATTCAGCAGCAAACATTTTTTTAAAATTCTATTTACATTCTACACACTTTTGTGAAAAAAGTTATAGGACAAATATTTTATAATAATTCTCGGTTCTGTGGAAGATTAATCCTTCTAAAATGAATACAGCAATTTTGGATAGATGGAAAATTGAGGTGATACTATGAACTTGAATACCGATTTTATGAAAAACTGTCTTAGAATGTAACATCACAAATTAAAACAAAGTAGAACTTCGCACATTGCTTTCTCATTAATTTTCATCTTTCTGGATTACATTTTTGCCTTCCTCGTAGAGGAAGCTTTGCGGAAGATGAAAATTATTGACGAAGCAATGTGCAAAGTTCTACTTTGCATCCTTATTTTGAATACAAATTAACGAAGTACGAAAACAAAAATTTCCATGCTTCAAATTCAAAATTCTATAAAATCTAAATCGCTTTATGTATTTCGCTTAAATTCAATACCGATCGTCATTTTACATTGCTTTATTAATCAAAAACTGTTTATGCTCATAATCTAAAAAATTGTGGCAGCTAGATAACATAGAGATTTTAAAAAAATTCAATGTCTTATAAAATCTGAACCACTTTACCAATTTTCACCAAATTCGTTATCTATTACAACTAGCTCTCAATTTTACCTTGTAAAGGATTTGAGCAAGTTTGGTCGAACTTAACTTTAATAAAAACGAAAACAAATTTTTTCGAAAATTCAAAATTTTATAAAATCTAAACCGCTTTATGGATTTCGCTCAAATTCAATACCGACCTTAATTTTTCATTTCTCTATTTGTCCAGAATTATTTAGCTCATTAGCTGAAACATTGCGGAAGCTAGAGAACATACAGACATTTTTCGAAAAATTGAAAGGCTTATAAAAACTGAATTTTTTTTTTCAATTTTTTCGAAAATGCATACATAGGAATGGGCGTTGCTCCTCTACCAGCGAACGAAATTTCAGCTTAATTGTTAAAGCCGTTTTCGAGATACTGCGGTTTGATTTTTTCGAGCGTGTTACACACTCACATACATACATCCGGAAATGTTTTCTCGACATTTTGGACCATTCTGAATGTCATAAGATCAAAATCGCGAACAATTTTTTTTTACGAAAACAAAGCTTCTTCTACGAGGAAGCAAAAAGAAATATAAAGCTGCACTTAAGGTGGTTCTTGCACTACTTATGAGTCATATGTAGGTCTATTTTCAGCTTCTTTACGAACAAACGAATGGAAATTGATTTTATCGTTAATAAAAGTTACAGATACTTCTAAGTGATCGATTAGCGAGCACTCTTTTCTATATTTGCTTGTTGTTATATAAAAATGATAAAATTATCAGAATTAAGTCGCTCGCTTGACATTTTACGACTGTCAATTTTTGGAAGGTTATGCATACATTTCGTTTGGATTATGGTCTTGAATGCTATTTCATTGCAATACTGTACGGTAAATCAGTCTAGTTTTTCGACACTGTCTTTTTGAATGTTCAATGTCTCGAACGTATAGTTTTGTATCGGTTTATCTACATTTAGAGTTGGAAGTTTTCAAAGGTAAAATGCTGCAGGAGCTGCGTTCCCTATACTTGCCATGTTAAATGAACAATGTCTACAGCAATGTATTTCCAAATCAGTACGGTAAGACTATCTTAAACTTCAGAGACGTTTTCTAGTAATAGTAAATTTTCCATTTTTCATATTTTTAGCGACAAATCTTTATTTGGTGTTAGTGCATGAACCACCTTAAACTCTTGCACAGCTGAGAATCATTTGGAAATATTTGGCATACCAATTCTTGTATAAAAATGAACAGTATAAATACAAAAAAATATTCAATAGATGGAATTGATAAGCAATTCTCACCTTGTAAAAAAATGCATTGCTTAACGTACCAACGGTACATATTTTGAATACAACTCTAACAGTGAAAAAAGTGAAACAATCAACAATGAATACCGGTAAATTATTTTATTATGATGTTTATAAATGTATGACGTTTTACAAAAAAGCAAGCGAAAAAGTATAAATGTTTAATACGGATTTACTTTTTAAAGACATTTTTTACCTCTAACGTAAAGTTCAAATATTATTTGTTGATTTCAATTTTTATAAACTTTTTACGGTTAAAAAAAATGTTAGAGTTTTTAATTTCAATAGATAGCAATTTTTATTCCCAATTGCATGCCGTAGCATTGCGGGTGAACTTACCATAGCAAAGTATCATTCAATGTCGATGCACTATGACTTTCAATTTCCGTGTCGTTCATAGCAAATATGATGCACTGTGCATAAGGAGCTCGAGCTGCAGGTGAAAGCGCTTTTCCTCGACGCATCGTCGATGCATAAACGCTGCAATTTTCTCAAGAATGCGGCCTCAGTTCCCATAAAAGAACATCAGCAGTCGTGAAGTAGTCATAAAACACATATGACCTTCTAACTCTGAAGATATTCGATGCTTATCATTCTTCGTATTAATGTTTTTTTTAATGCCATTGAATATTTATGAATGAGGTGGATGTCCTAGTCATCAACCACTATAGCAGTAAATGTCTTTATTTCAGCTGCAAAAAGTCTACAATATAATATTGTAATGATTATAATGAAAGCACTTACAATAGACTCATCAATAAATTCTCTTAAAACGCCGAAAATTAAAAATATAAGAATGCAGATAAAAATAAATGAGAAAAATGAAAATACAGAATTAACTTAAACATTCACTTAACAATGTTTAATCTAGTTACATCGAATAACCTCAGTTTAAAGAAATATTAATAGTGCATAAATACTGAACTAAAAATCCATTACAACCAAACTGTCATTTACTGGTATGTTAGTCGATATGTCTGGAATATCTATCTTAAAATAAACATTAGTAATTCATACCGTTCGAATAAAAATCAACATTGAAAATACTTTATACAATAAGTAATAATAGCTAATTATTATACATAAATAAACATTTTCACACTCTCTCAACAATTATATACTCATAGTTATGCATACTTATGAGTAATTATTACCCAAGCGTGAAAATTTTCCATCCTACACAATAATTAGTCATCATTATTTATTCTGAAGAACATTTCTAATGTTTTATTGTTTAAGAGAAATTTAAGAGAAATTTTAGAAAAATTCTCTAAAAAAGCATTCGAACCAGTGTTGTAAATCTCCATTACTTTCAGAAATGAAGTCCACAATACCATTCCAATGGCAGTTACAATTTTATTATTATAACCTGCAGCGATTGTAAAATGATAACTTTTGAATACCTGTAAAAAAACATATTTATCAATCGAATATCGGGAGAAATGGTGACAAAAATGGAAGAATACGCTCCATTGTTTTTCAAATGTATAAACTGTATTTCTCTATTTTCAAACAAAGATTGCCATTAAAGTTTCTTGAAAATTAACAGTTTTTCAGCTATTGGAAAGATTACATATCACATTATAATCGTCGCTTGTTATTATTATCAAAACATAATCATAAAGATAATTACATCATCACCTTTATTTCCAAAAGAATTAGGGATTGGCAACTCTGATTCAAATGATTAATATTTTATCATGAATTATAATATTTTATAGTCAAGATCGATAATAATTTAGTCATAAAAGTGTTTGAAATAAGTTTTCATACATATGGTACACATTTTCATTTGGATAATGTATTTATCCTGTGATTGGGGCTCGAAATAAATAAATAAATAAATAAATAAATAAATAAATAAATAAATAAATAAATAAATAAATAAATAAATAAATAAATAAATAAATAAATAAATAAATAAATAAATAAATAAATAAATAAATAAATAAATAAATAAATAAATAAATAAATAAATAAATAAATAAATAAATAAATAAATAAATAAATAAATAAATAAATAAATAAATAAATAAATAAATAAATAAATAAATAAATAAATAAATAAATAAATAAATAAATAAATAAATAAATAAATAAATAAATAAATAAATAAATAAATAAATAAATAAATAAATAAATAAATAAATAAATAAATAAATAAATAAATAAATAAATAAATAAATAAATAAATAAATAAATAAATAAATAAATAAATAAATAAATAAATAAATAAATAAATAAATAAATAAATAAATAAATAAATAAATAAATAAATAAATAAATAAATAAATAAATAAATAAATAAATAAATAAATAAATAAATAAATAAATAAATAAATAAATAAATAAATAAATAAATAAATAAATAAATAAATAAATAAATAAATAAATAAATAAATAAATAAATAAATAAATAAATAAATAAATAAATAAATAAATAAATAAATAAATAAATAAATAAATAAATAAATAAATAAATAAATAAATAAATAAATAAATAAATAAATAAATAAATAAATAAATAAATAAATAAATAAATAAATAAATAAATAAATAAATAAATAAATAAATAAATAAATAAATAAATAAATAAATAAATAAATAAATAAATAAATAAATAAATAAATTTCTGACAAAAACGTTTTTTTAGACGCAGAGATACGTGACACCATCACTTGCCGAACTTGGCGGACGAGGAGATTTACCGGAGACAAATGACCACGTGCTTATGCTCACACGCATACCCGGAGCCGGTGCAGAGCTTCTAGTTTTGATACTGCAACGTCTTCAAGGCTACAATGCATTCAAACACATAAGATTGCCTCCCGGAGACGACGGGTTGCTCTCATCGTTACAGCAGGTGAGCTAAAGTAATAAATTAAACGAAAATTTCATGCCCACATTACATTCGATGTCGCAGAATCGTAGTCGGCAAATTCGAGAGCCTCATTCGAAAAGTTGTTCCCGGATTTCGTTATCGTGCAGAATTCTACTAGATTCCTGGCACGGGTCGTTGGCTTTATTCTACTCGTTTTACGACATCTTTGTAAACCGGCTTGGCTTGTCTTTATTAAATCAGACCGAACGTGGTCATTGGCTATTATTTAAATTAATAAATAATTTATTCTTATAATGCAGAAATTTGTAAGGAAAGAATTTTAATTGTCTTTTTAAATAATTTTAAAAGGCATTTTAATTTGTGATAATTCTATAGAAATTGACGCAAATACAGATTTATTGTTTTAGCCAGCGTTTGCTGCTGCTGTACAAGTTGAAAAATATTGGCAATAGGCATATGTGTTCATAAGATATAGCATGAAACATTATACAACGTTTTGATGCCTCTTTCTGGTTGTACCGTGATAGAAAATTTAAAAAGTAAGGCACTCCCATTTTTCTTCCAACATTTTCTTCTTCTCATTATTATTATTCTATGCTTTATTTAAAAAACCGCAACTTGTGATTTTCTTTACTAAATTTTTTAGAAACTTTTGGAGGTGTAAAGACTCAAAGAGATTAGAACTCACAATTCGAGTAAAACCAAGAAAACAACAACTTTAGAGTTTATTATGAAATAAATTATTATCAATTAAGTAACTACAGTGACAAATTCAGTTCGAAAAATACACTTATTCGCTGCTAGGATTGATCGTTTAGTCAGCAAACGAAACAGTGAAATCTTTTTTCTGAACATGTGATTAAATTGTATGTATTTTGGCCGGCTACTCTGCCTTCAAATATTATTTCCTTCAAGGGTTTGTCCCGTCTAATGTAAATAATAATAATATTTTATTTGCATGTAGGTAAAATCCTGTTACAAATTGGATACATATGCCTTAACAACTAGATGTTACACTATAGTACACGTAAATAAATAAATAAATTGTAATTATTAATAAATCTACTATCCGCAATATTATGGAAAAAAAAAACATTTTAGCCCACTGTTATATGTTCTATTCAAATCTGCTGAAAACAAGTTGAATGTATGCCAAGAATTAAACGTTAAGTAAGTGGCTATATAGCAAGACGAGGCATGAACCATTGCATATATACGTGACGCGAGGAGCGTCTCTAGGTGAAAGGAAACCGAATGACCAGGCAGTTGCATAACGCGTTCCTTGTTCGTGCAGAACCCACTTTGTTGTACATTCAATTCGTACGGCACTCGCTTGGCGTAGAGATGTTTCGATGTAAATTTCTCAAGCAAACATTGAACCCCTTGGACGCTCCTATAATTAGAGGTTCACATTGCCATACATTCACGAGCTGCGTAAGGAAATAGAAAGTGTCGGTGGGTGTGGAAAGTGAAGCACGAATGTGTTGGGAACTTCGTGAAGGTTTCCTTAAGTAGATCAACGTCGTAGGCTGCTACGCAACTTGCGCACATATAACCTACGTTGGTTCTTTGCCAAACCGGTCACTGTCCTCTAATACATGTTTCAACGGTGGAAAGGAGTTTCCGATGTCGCAATTTATTCTCCGACCATAAAAGACCATTTTGCCAATGCAGCAATAATTTGTACAATTGTTATGCATCATGAGACACTTTTTTAAACTATAAAAAAAAAATTTTTTTTTGCTACCTCATAGAGGAAGCATTGTTTTCATGAAAAAAAAAATTCGACATTTTTATGTCAGGACATTTAGAATTGTCCAAAACATCCAGAAAAATGATCTAGATAAAATGTTCGTATGTATATATGTGTGTGTGTATGTGTATGTATACAACTCCGAAAATTCGAACGCCTATAACTCAAGAACGGTTTTGTATATCGCGCTCAAATTTGGCACACTAGTGTAGCAGCAGACCCTCTTCAACTGTAGCAATTTTCGACAAAATCTGTGCGAAAATTTCGATTTTATGCCGTTTTAATTTTTTTAAAAAAAGGACGTGGTTCCTCTAACTTTCGTAAAATTTAGTCTATTTTGCTAAATAGTTCGTTATAAGAGTAGGTGCACTCAATGCTATTTGGTATTGAATTTGGCTCGAATCGGTAAAGTGGTTCAGGTTTTATGGAGTTTTCAATTTTTCAAAAAATTGACATTACCGCTCTATTGTAACTTTTGCAAAACTTGAAATAGCGAGCTCAAATTTTGTATATAAATGAAACAATATTCAGCCATTATATATGTATAATTTAGTGACTAACGGTATGAAATTTGTGATTTTATGGAATGTTGAATTATTTTGAATAATATACGTTATCACATTTACTTTCGAAAACGCTCTGATAATGACGACATAACGGAATAATGAAATAGAAAAAGCGAATTCACAGCATGTTTATTTATCTAATTTAAAAAAGGATGCAAAGTAGAACCTTGCACATTGCTTCCTCATTATTTTTCGATTTTTACAAAGCTTCCTCTATGAGGAAGCCAAAATTGAATAACATACTTTTTTGCTTCCTCAGAGAGGAAGCTTTGTAAAAAGCGAAAAATAATGAGGAAGAAATGTGCAAGGTTCTACTTTGCATCCTTTGTTAGTATATTTTCGGGGTGTGTTCTTTCAGTATAAAAAATGTATTTTAGTTTCTTTTTATAGGTCGGTTAGATGCGCCGTTTGTGACAACTGTACCAGTTGTAATCATTTTCACAATAATTTATTCCAAATCGTGATTTACACTATTAAAAAAATTTATTTGAAAATTCGTAAAATGTGTAAGAAGTACATTGGTATGCATTTACTATATATGAAATTTCATCGATTGCAAGAATATACATGCAAGAATATTACCTTACCGTTGGATTGAAAATAATTAAAAAATTTGTAATACTCACGTAGTCAATTATTCGAAATTTATAGTACAGTGTATAAATATTTGAAAATTGAAAGAATCATTTGAAAATGACTGCACTTTTCTGTATCGAATTTACAATACAGTGAGTGAATTTTTGAAAACTAAATTTTTACATTATAAAAAAAATTGGCATATCAAATTTGAGAATTGGCATACTCGCTTATGAGATTACGTTGGCGACTCCAATGTCTTTTATAAAATTCAAATGAGATTTTGTATAATTGAAAATTCATTTTAAAAGCTTCTTATCAGACTCGACCGTTAATTTCCAATTGAGTTACATTAAAATTGCAATAATCATTATAAATTGCATTCTTGGTTACAAAGCACACTATTTTCAGAATGCCAAAATAAAATTTAATAATAAATTATTAATATTACCTGATAAGGTGTTTGAATACGAGATTCACATACAAAACTTGCAGATTTAATACAATTTTTGGACAAGCAGTGAAAATTTGAACGAAACCATTTTTTAAAAATTTATTTGTTGGATTTTATTATTAATAACACCTCATTAAATTCAAATTGAAATATATAAAAATTACAAAACAGATCATTGATACTGTTTTTCCTTACAAAACACAATTTTAATATGCAAATCTATTAAATTTTCATACTGTCTACCTAAATTTTAATAGGCAAATATTGAATTTGAGACAAAACTCTTAATTGTTCATTGCAATGTATATGTATTCTAATTTTATATACATGGTTTGCATTTTCTATATAATTTTGTATGTTAAGCGTGTTATAAACTTCATAACATTTTTGACAGTGTACCTGTATTCACATGTTAATAGCTCGACAGTATTTATACAAAGTATTCATACAAATTTATAACATTATCCTTTCACAACTGGAGTATTCAAAATCCTACACGATTGCCAAATCGGTCACTGTCCTCTAATACACGGTTGAACGGCGAAAAGGCGTTTCCGATGTCGCAATTAAACTTCCGATCGCAAAAGACAGTTTTGCCAATGCAGCAATTATTGGCATACTTGTTATGCCTCACACAGAAAAATGGATAGGCGACACACATTTTTTAATCTATTAGCTTATATTTCGACGTAACGTTTAAGTAATTAAGCCATAAAAATTTCAGTAATAATAACAAACATCCTTTACTTTTATCTGTAGTGGTTTTTTCACGGTAATGGATAAAGGTATTAAAAATCCCGCCAATTAATGAAAAAGACTCAAACCCGAGTAAAAAATGATGTGCGGTTATTCACATTATTTTCTATTGAAAAAATAAATAAAAAATGAACATTTTATAATGTTATATATTGTTTTGTCGTAATGATAATGTTGAAAAATGCCATTAATATATTATTATATTTTTTATACAAATATAAAAGTAAGGGCTGAAGGACTTTTGCTCGATGGCATATTGACAATATGTATATATTAAGGGGAGGGAGTAAGGCAAAAAAAATTGATTTTGGAAATTCAATATCATTCAAATCGCATTGCATATAAAAATTTCCACCGCACTATATTGTTGATACTCGATGAAAGGATTTTTTACTGTCGTCTGACTTGCATATGCTTTTCAATATTATCTCAAGCAAAGTTCTTAGGTTTTCCATTCTGCGCATGATTCAGATTAAACTACTAGGCAGATTGGAATGGTTGACGTCTCATCTTCTTCTTCATGAAAAGATACACCGGCTAAATGGAGCAAACTATTTTTTTTTTTCATTCTGAAAGCAAAGTTAATCACTGATTTAGAAAATAGCATAACATTTATTTATTAATAATTATGTCACTTAAAAAATATTACCTTTTATTAACATTTGCTCCATTCAGCCGATGTATCTTTTCATGAAGAAGAAAATGAGACGTCAACCATTCCAATCTGCCTAGTAGTTTGATCTGAATCATGCGCAGAATGGAAAACCTAAGAACTTTACTTAAGATAATATTGAAAAGCATAGGCAAGTCAGACTGCAGTAAAAAATCCTTTCATCGAGTACCAACAATATAGTGCGTTGGGCATTTTTATATGCAATTGAATTTGGATGATATTGAATTTCTAAAATCAATTTTTTTTACATGACTCCCTCCCCTTAATGTGCATTGTATTTCTATGGCCTAAATCTATTTCATGTTATGTATTGTCAATTAATTCACTTCTACTATTACTATAAAAGTTTATAAATAAATATGGAAAATGATTAATGGATTCTACAATTTTTTTAATACATGAAAAGAAATTAATTTTTTTTTAGGTTCCCGTGATATTTCGACATCCAGTGCCATGATTTGTGTTGCATCATGATGTAACTATATCCTTAGGCTTATCTCGTTACAAAGTGGTATCGAGGTCATGAGAATAGTCGACCCCATCGATTACTACCGTGACATTTGAGATGCGCTACTTCAAAGATGCACCTCATTCTCACTACCGAGAGGAATAGGTCTATTATAAATGCCGTGAGAGAATCGGTTTTATATGCTTCTGCTTCTCTATATTTCCAGGAATTACTGGTGGAGGAAATAATGAGTATTATTCGCCAGGAAGCTATACCACTGAGCTTCGATGGAGATCTCAGATTTTTGAACTTTTCGGCCTTCGCGCGTCAGGCACCGGCGTTCGTTTCTGTAGTTCGAGATCCACTCGATCCTAAAACTCTGCAGAGGTAAGGTTCAGATTCACATAAAATATTAGCAGGTTATAATGATGCGAGCGTTTCGTCCATTCGCATAACTATCGAATTCCGTGAGTTTTAATTTTTTTACAGATCTTTAAATTTAGGGTACGCAAAAATGTTATACTAAATTTTTTTGTTAAAATCATAGTTGTAATAAAATTAAAAGAACTATTAAAAACAATGGAGTAGCGATTCTATTTTTTTTTTTGTTTTCTACGCAATTAATCTCGTGTCAAACTGTCAAACGGCGTTTCGAATTTTGTTAAGTTTTGAATTTTTTATAGATTTTTTTAATTTGGGGTACACGAAAATGTCATACTTCATTGTTTTGTAAATTCATAGTTGTAATAAAATTAAAAGTACTATTAAAAATAATGAAGTAGCGATTCCATCTTTTTGTTTGCTTCGTAATTGATCAAGTTTCAAACTGTCAAGCGACGCATCGAATTTTATTAAGTTTTGAATTTTTCAAAAAATTTTATTACATCTGGGGTAGCAAATTTTTTAAATTACTGCATACCGCCAAAATGCATACTTTCACTAAAATGAACAGAAATATATAAAAAAAGAAGTAGCAATTCCAGCTTGTGTTCACTTTCTTCGTAATCAATACGGTTTCAAAATGTGAAAAGCTTATATATTTTTGTCGAATTTTACATTTTTTACAGATTTTTTAAGTTGGGTTAGGAAAATTTTCAAGTTTTAGCATACCCCAAAGATTGATAGTGTCACTAAAATGAACAGAATTATTTAAGGAAATATGACCCCAAAAAACAGGTGTACAACCCATTATCGAAAGGACAAAAGCACTCAGCACAAAACTCGCTATACAACAGTTCGACACTATAGCTCCTCTCTGCAACACAATTCTTCCGGACACTCATAGAAAATATAAACATTCTGCAGAATCTCTTTTCGAAATCGTCACCACCTTATCCGTCTAAATAATGATAACACCAAAACCAGAGTAACATATCTGTACACTTAGTAATATTAGTCTTTGTACTAACACTTTGTACTAACGTAACACCCTACTCAACGATAATAACCAGGCTGAAGGACTTCGGTCAATGGCCAATTGGCCTTGCGTACCTTATATTTGTATATATAAATGTTATACGAAAAAAAAAAATTATACGCATCGTCATTAAACAAACAGTTACTACTACTGAAATATAACATTTTTATTTCAGATACAAGAAGGGTGGGACATCAGCACTTTATCGCGGGTCGATTTCATATTTCTGTGGGCAAGATCCTCGTTGTACGTAAGTAATAAACATAAGTTTACAAGAATTATTGACCGAAAGAATTTACTTCCGACATACATATAAATACGTAAGCTAAGATTAAGACTGCGGCATCTCTTGATACACTATTTCCATAAATGTTGAAAGGCGCGAAATATCGTCAATGAGTTGCATAATTCATGAGTTCTCGAGGTCACGGTTAAAATCACAAATTCCTTAAATAAACTTCCGGTCAGCGTAGATGCTGTACGATGTTGAAGTTAATCTATCGTTCTGATCGTTGACCTTTCGAAAAAGCCTGAGCGCGCGTTTTCCACGTCAGTGCATCTGTGTGTATTATACCGGCCACTTCGGTCTCTATGGTTGATTTGTTGCGCAAACGCTGATAAACATATTCCTCCAGATTGGCATTCGCATTTATAACACGTTACCTGCTATCAAAGCCTGATTTATATATAAAGATTATGCTTTTTTTCTTTTTTTGTTTCATTTTAGAAAAAGAAACAACAAATGGGCATTGAGAACCGCCAAAGACAACGTGTCGCGATGGTATCCAGTGGTTGGAATCCTTGATCACATTGATGAAACTCTGGAAATTTTGCAACGCGAATTTCCATATTTTTTCAACGGTGCAGCAAAAATGTACAAAAAAATCCGTAAGTTAACTAAAACAATATAATTTTTACATGATAACTAAAATAAATAAAATAAAATGGATTATCACCAATAATGGCCTAATGGACCAGACGTAGGTAATCATTTTCTTCTTCTTTTTTTATGCTGTTTGTCATCCATCAGGTCCGAAGAAGAAATCGTTTGATCACGGTTTATCCTTGAAGCCAATAGCCAAAAGACGACTCGAGGAGATCTTCAAACACGAGATAGAATTCTATCAGTGGCTTAAATCCCGACTACTCAATGGAACCTCTGGAAACGGGTGATTGGATTTCGCAAGAAAAAAATATATATACATGGATTAGACACGCGGTGTCCCTCGACGACCACTGAGCCATCAATTCGCTGTCTAGCGATAGATTTATAAAATTGCGCGGACGAGAATTAGGAAAAAAATGACTGGCACAAATGTTGATGACAACGTTATGGCTCAATTAAAATTAATAGATTAGCGCTAAGAAATAAAAGACCGCCGAATTTTCATCTGATTGTGCGCTAGCTGATAAAGCTAAGTATATGAAGAATTGAGGATAATTTTGGTAGAATTTTTATTGTTTTGGAACTCGGCTAGTATGCAAAAAGCTTGCGCTGAGATTTTTTACAATTTAACCAAAATGATCAACGGGCCAGATTTTTTTTGCGCAACATGTTCGAATATTTATGTGGCAAGATGAGGGAAGCACCAATGGCAATAAAAAGTTGCGATTGTCCACGACGGTTTTTGTTTGACCGAAATAAAAATGTACAGGATTGAAGTAGATACTTTTGAGACAGATTGTATCTAATTATGAAATGATTAGCGGTTTAAACTTTCAGAGTTTAACCCTTTCTAGGTCAGTTACGCAATGTTAGTTGTCATGCACATTGACAAACGCATTTAGTGAGTATCTTAGAAATTAAAAAATGAAAAAAGAAAAATGTGATATATGAATATTTGTGTAACATGTTAAACATATCGAGTATTGTAAGTTTCTCGTCACAATTACATACGTTCCTAGCGGCTAATCGTATACATACGATTTGCTAATGTGCAAAGAGAATGGAGAGATTACTTTTAGCAATAAATATTAAATTTTACGTACCTTTTTAAATAAATTGAATTTAATACAGAGTATTGTTTTTTTCGTGTAAAATCGTAACAGCTTCGTACAAGTTATTTCTAATTATTCAATTTTTTGTTGTTTTTCCGCTGTCTTACCTATGATCCCAGCTAATGTTAAAATAGATTCCTTTCTCATATTTTGCTTCCTCATAGAGGAAGTTTTGTATTCATGAAAAAAAATTGCGACATTTTTATGTCAGAACACTTAGAATTGTCCAAAACGTCCAGAAAAGTGATCTCGAAAAAAATGTCCATATGTGCGTGTGTGTATTAGGGCTGTTCAAAAAAACATAATTTTCTTATAATCGGTTGCTCCTGAAATGCTGTATTGATTATCACAAAAAAAATGTTTTTGCGAAAGCTGGCAGTTGGGCAATGATATTAAGTACTGTCGCATCAAGGCCAAAATTCATGAAAAGCGGCGATTTTTATACATTTTTTTTTTACGTGGTGAAGCGCTCATGGAGATTGTGGTTGCTTTCGGTAGACTATAAAATTGTGTAAAGGCATAAACATGTTCGATAATGTTTAGTACTGCCGCATCGACATTGAAGTTACCAAAATCAAAAAATTAAATCCTTTAAAACATTGAAATATTCGTCTACTCATCGACTATTTCGTGCGATTTCAAATGAAAAAATGGCTCTTGAAACGGGAGTCATGTATGATCATAATCATGATGATGATAAGCAATTTTCGAATTTTGGAAAACTGCGATATCGATGCGGCAGTACTAAATTTGATCATATAGGACTCCCGTTTCATGAGCCATTTTGTCATTTGAAAACGCGCGAAATAGTCGATGAGCAGATGAATATTTCAATGTTTTAAAGGATTTCAGTTTTTATTTTGTTAACTTCAATGTCGATGCGGCAGTACTAAACATTATCGAACATGTTTCTGCCTTTACACAATTTCATAGTCTATCGAAAGCAATCACAATCTCCATGAGCGCTTCACCAAGTAAAAAAAAAATTTCTAAAAATCGCCGTTTTTAATGAATTTTGGCCTTGATGCGGCAGTACTTAATATCATCGCACAACTGCCAGCTTTCGCGAAAACATTTTTTTTGTGATAATCAATACAGCATTTCAGGAGCAACCGATTATAAGAAAATTATGTTTTTTTGAACAGCCCTAGTGTGTATGTACACAACTCCGAAAATTCGAACGTCGATAACTCAAGAACCGTTTTGTATATCGCGCTCAAATTTGGCACACAAGTGTAGCAGCAGACCTTCTTCAACTGTAGTAATTTTCGACAAAATCTGTAGCGAAGATTTCGATTTTATGCCGTTTTGAATTTTTTTAAAAAAGGAGGTGGTCGCTCTAACTTTCGTAAAATTTAGTCTATTTTGCTAAATAGTTGATTGTAAGAGCAGGTGCACTCAATGTAGTTTAGTATTGAATTTGGCTCGAATCGGTAAAGTGGTTCAGATATTATGGAATTTTGAATTTTTCAACAAATTGACATTATCGCTCTATTGTAACGTTTGCAAAACTTGAGGTAGCGAGCGCAAATTTTGTATATAAATGAAACACTATTCAGCCATTATATATGTATAATTTAGTGACGAACGGTATGAAATTTTTTATTTTATGGAATGTTGAATTATTTTTAAAAATATACGTTATCACATTTATTTTCGGAAACGCTCTAATAATAACGAAATAGAAAAAGCGAATTCACAACATGTTTATTTATCTAATTAAAACAAGGACGCAAAGTACAATCTTGCACATTGCTTCCTCATTATTTTTCGCTTTTTACAGAGCTTCCTCTATGAGGAAGCCAAAATTGAATAATATACTTCCTCATAGAGGTAGCTTTGTAAAAAGCGAAAAATAATGAGGAAGCAATGTGCAAGGTTCTACTTTACATCCTTTTTTTAATTGTGCTTGTAGTTGTTGCAGCGGTTATCCGATACGGTTAACTCTTAAAACGACCAGCAGCCGGATGTTCGTTGGACAGTTACCGAAGTATTTTTTTTTAAATTTCTAACTGATGGTAAACGTTTTCCAGAGTCGTTACCGACTGTAGGTCGAATAGATTTCGAACTCGTTTCTCGCATACTTTATCGTTTGAACTGTACCGTAGTCAGTAATGAAAATTAAACTTCGTGAATTAAAAAAAGTAATAACGTTTCATTTACTGATTTCGTTATAAATTATTATTTGCAATGATTTATAAATTCCAGTTTATAAGAAGACCCATATAAATAAACAAGCTTTATACTCGTGGTTGGAATATCATGGAATTTCTACATTTCACCGAATTCGTACAATGATTAACACTATGTACACATTTCCATAAAGCCTGATAAGCGTATATTTTCATTTTTTGTAAATGAAAGAAAAACAAACGACACAACTTCGTGAGGACGCACAGAGGCATTTTATATACGGTACAAAAAAGTAGCGGGGCATCTGCGGTAAAAATCCGATTAGTAAATGCGTTGTTTTATGCAACAGGAGAACAGAATCATATTGATGTACATGTAAACCAGCAGCAGCACGAGGTAAACGTGCCATCACTTCTTTTTAGGGTCTTTTAAACCCGCACCGGCGTTGAATTTGAAGAATATTATATCGCCATCTTCCACTACGTAATTACGACCCTGTTGTCTGTATTTTCCAGCCGCCTGTTAAAATAATGGTGTTTTATAAAATTAGTTATGAAAAAATAAAAAGTTAACAAATATGTAACAGGTTGATTCGTACCTTTACTCCAGACTCCGAACCTTCGTTCTTGAAGTCGTCGAATTTCATTACTTCGGCCATAATAAAGCCTTTCTCAAAGTCTGTGTGGATTCTACCAGCAGCTTGTGGTGCCTTGGTCCCTTTCTGGAATATTTAAAACAAAATGTATTCTATAATTGAATTTGCATTTTCTTAAGTTTTGTCGGGGTCATCGGTGACTCGTGTGATAAGTACAATCTAATCTGATATTATAGTATTCAGGGTTGTAAACGTAATTTTATTTTGATACGGTAGATATTTATTATATAATTGATCATACTCATTATGTTGCAATTGTTTGATTTTTTTCATAATTGTGGGAGGAAAGAAAATTTCAAACTTTTTGGATGTTTGCTTGAAAAATAGGGTAGGCGTTTAAAAATTATTTCCGTGCAATCTTAATAATAATGAATTTTCATTTCAGTTATACAAAAGATCAACCATTTTTAAAAATGAGAACTGCAGATTATTATTGTAAATAATAATTATAAAAATTATTTAACCTTAAATTATTATTTCAAAAAGAAATATTCTATATTAAATGATGGTAGCATTTTGACGCTCAAAATAAAAAGCTTAACGTACATTGTAAATAATACTACTGCCAACATGACTTTTCTTAACGACGTAAAATTTTTTGTGAAAAATAAATGTGTACAATTTTTTTCCTAAGTTCGCCAGATGCTTCGAATAAAGATGTTCGTATCGGCACGAAAAATGGCCTAAATTTACGATGTAGCAGTGAACCTGTTTTAGAATCTTTTTACGAGCAAAGAAGATTTTACCTGAATGGTCCATGCCTTAACTTCGTCAGCGCCAGCGGTGAAAAAGTACTGTAGCTGAAGAGCCTTGTAACCTTGTACGATTATTTTATCAAGAGCGCTGAAAATGAAAGAAAAGAAAATCAGTGAATTTGTCAGATGGCGAACGACCAAGTATGAAAGTGGACATTTGGGACCATTTGGGAGGGCGAGTTGCTGCGACCTAGGACGAGACACAATGCGAATTTCGCGTTATTCGAGGAGATTACAAAACACTTGAATCGTTGGGGCAAAGTGGAGCTGTAGCTGAGTTAGTTCGCGACCGCGTAGAATATGATTGTCTTGGACCAAACATCGTCTAATGACAGGGTACGCCCAGGGAGATCCATCCGGCTCGGACGGTTGGACTTCGGGACTTCAGGGAATACACATAAAGCGAACGACTTAATACTGCAATTTTATCATTCCAACTGAAGGGGTCCCTACTTTAGGGGTCCCAATGATCTTGCGGTCTCAAAATAAAATCACGGCAGTCCGCACTGATTGCTGGTTTCTCTGCTGCGTCATAGAATAATTTCGCTCGACTAGTAGATGCGTATCGTAGGAATTCGTTTTTTGGTTTTCAGTCGAGACGCGGTCTTTACGAATCTATCGCGTCAATTACATAGCCATTGCCATGAAGATGTTGAAAAATATGTGTAATACAAGCTCTTTAAATGTGACTTCATGTGCCAACGTTTCGTTTTCTTTTTTTTGCTTTATCAAAAAGAAAGAAAAGAAAAAACGAAGAGAGAATTAAAAAGAAAATAAAAACGCCCTTATTGAGCACATAAAGCACGCACACGAAAAAGCCTCTGGCTATGAATGACCCACTACCCAACTTAGCCGGTATTCGAGCATTATTATAGCCCCGGCCAGCGAGGACCTCAGTTTTTATGCAATTTTGCAAGAATTTGAATAACCCGCGTTCGTAAAAATATAATGCTTGCCAGGAAAGCCTAGCGCACCCAAGCAGTTTTATAGATGCTCAACGAGAGAGGTATATGAGTCTAGACGCCAGACGAGAGAACCCTCCCATTATTCTTAGCCGATATAGAGGATAGTTTTAAAAAAACCGCCGTGTGGGAACCTCGATATTCGGAAGGAAGTCGGTGGCCATTTTTATGACCAGGAAAAAGGAAACAATCGGCTCGTGCTTGAAGTATACTGAAATCTTTGCACGCCACGAGCTAAGCATTTTTTAACTTCCTCTTGAAGCAGAAATTCAAATCAATGCAATTAAATTCAACAGAAAGTAAATGAATATCTTTATTGTTTAAAGGATATAATTTGTTCAATATCTAATTGAGTAGTTGTGATTGAACCGTCTCCCATATTTTTTTAAGTAATTACAAAAGTATACGAATAAAATTTGTTAACATTTTGTTTTTGTGTGCAGCATTATTTAAATAGTTATTTAGCAATTAATTAAGGAGAAATCTTTGAAGCCCAATATTTTTTTATAGAAATAAAAGGACATTTGGCTAATTATTTTTGTGAACTAAAAAATAAATAACTACCATTACAAAAAAAAAATATATATATATTGACCGACAGTCATATCATGTTTTAACTTAAATGGTTTCTAGCAACCATACAAAGTTCAAATATAAATTTTTGTTCCGAGCCTTAACTTTGAGACAAAAATGATCTACCGACAATATGGCAGCCGTCGTACTTTCTTCTAATTTATTTAAAGCGGAAATTGCGTAGTTCGCTTATGAAAATATGAAATTCAATCCCAGCACGAGGAGGCAGGAGATTAACGTTTCGTTTTATTGTTTTATCAATGGGAACCTTCACCTCTTTGAAGCATATTGTTCTGAATTGTTCCTTTCCTTTCTTACAAATCGCATTAACTACTGCGGTTATTAAGTACTGACGGATTTTTTCTTAATAGAATAAAAACATAAGCTCAAACTATTAAAAACTGAGCGGAAGGGGAGGGGCAAACATTGCCTGACCGTTAAAATTTAAAGGCTAACATTTATTAAAAGTTGTATAAAAAAAGGCTGGTGCTCACTTTTTTTCTGCGATCATCGTACCTGGTTATTTTGCTCTCTTCGAAATACTTGGCGCGCTCAGTTTCATCCATGTCAAAAACTTTGTTTTCGAAGACTCCGCTGAAGGGAATAAGAATGGCACCGGGATCATTTTTGTCGACCCACTCCTTGATCTTGATGAGCCTGCCAAAGTACAAAAGCCATTCGAATATTGAATAAGTTGCATAATAAATTGCCAAATAATAGATGGAATTCATTCCATCTATTATTTGTCAATAATAGATGAAAGCCAAATATTCCACGTTTCGTGACCATTTGCGTGATGAGTCTGCCAAAATGCAAATGCCATTTTAATGCTACTCTGTTAAAAATGTTTTTAAATTTACCGGCAATGTTGTTCATCACCTAATATATTAAATTTAATACACAATTGTAATAAAATTACAAACTTTTACATCAAATTTCCTAATTTTTGTAGGATTTGGTAGAAAGTACTGTAATTGTACACTTTCATATCAAAGTAATATACCAGTTTTTGTCAAAGAGTTTCTTTAATCCGTAATGGAAAATTACACTAAACATTTTTAACAGCGTATGTTTTATATAAATAAATGCCGATAAAGGTGCGAAAGAATAAAAATCTTGGATATTCGACGTTTCGTGACCATTTGCGTGCAGTGAAATGCGTGTACTAACGGTGAATGCATAGTAAAGACGCATCCTTGTGCATGCAGTCACGACATTGTCGTTTCAGTGAAAACCAATAACTGGACGTTCTATGTAAAATAATTTTACTTCGATGTATTTCTTAGAACAAGAATGCAATTTACTTCTGATCTTTGTGCTCTTAATGCGTAGTAAATGCGTGACGCGTACGCGTTCAAATAGTTAATAAACCTCAGCAAGTAGTTAATTACTTTTTAATAACTAAAAAAGGCTTTTCAACAAAATTTTATAGAAATTGCTAAGTTTTTCAAGAAATAATAATTTCGACTTGCATCGCTGTCTTGCTTACCATTTGTTCTTCTTGCGGATGTAATCTTTCTCCGACAGATTTACCAGATAGATTACAGGTTTGGACGTGAGGAATAGATACTTGTTGAGTATTTCAATCTGCGATTTACAGATAATGCAAAATAATTATAACATTCTATAAATATTTCTGAGTCTATTTGTCCCCTACAAAAAAAAAAGTATGAAGGCAACATTAATTTCTTTTTTAACTTGGCGTCGAGTCGCTACCGGGACTCTTGATATTTGAAAATTATAATTTAAAAGTTAATTTCCTAATGTTATGTAATATATAATATAAATGGTTAATAAATTTGAATAGAAATACATTTTCTAAATAACAAACTATTCTATGAAAAATAAAACACATTCCATAAATATTTATAAATCTATTTGTCCCCTAAAAAAAAAAAGTATATTCGAAAATTATAATTTAAAAGTTAATTTCCTAATGTTATGTAATGTATAATATAAATGGTTAATAAATTTGAATAGAAATACATTTTCTAAATAACAAACTATTCTTTGAAAAATAGATGAAATTTCGTAGAAATATTTATATTTTTATAAATATACTTTTTTTTTTAATGGGGAGTGATGCATAGTTGATAAAAAAAATTACCTCGTTGACGCTCCAATCAGCGAATCGGATATGTTTCTTCTCTTCGATCAAAATATTTTTGACTTTGAGGACAGTGTCCTGGTAGACAGAAAATCGTTGTTATCGTATAAACTTAATATTCGGTACAAAACGGAGCAAGGGGTGGGTAATTCGTGCACAGAGGGCCATTATCTCGGCGGAGTTACCCCGAGGCTAGAGCGGGTACGTTATCCACGTTAAAACGAGTGTAAAAAAAAAGAAACGAGGAGAAAAACAAGCTCTAACCGCCCCGAACTGAGGAGCCTCGAAAGCTCCAAGCTCTCGGAAACTTTAAGCAAATTGCAAAGAGGTAAAAATTGCTGTTGGCGAGCCGCCGGTGGATCGGTGGTAGGCGGCAAGCAATCGTTCGATTGATTCGTTCCAAGAAGCGTGCACACACGTGCTTACCCCGGAGCTCTTAATTTCCTCGGGTAATTTCGCGGGCCTTGTAATATGCGCAATCCATTAAAACGTTTCTTACTGTTTCTTGCTTCCCGTTAAAGAGAAAACGAAGCGTGCTTTTTCGTGACGAGAAACGATTATTTACAGAGCTTCAAATAGGCGAGAGAACGCATGAGTTCAAACAGAGTACGATGTGTATATGTATATATATCTATATTTGTGTATATTCGACTATAGCAGTATAAACTTTGTTTTTCACAAACGTTCGCAGGTGATGAGGCCCATGATTGGACGTGATTAACTCGGGATTCTTACCTTTCGGATTGTAATTATACGTTACGTTCGAACGAATTGAAACTACAATTTTTAAACACTTGTGTAAGATTGTGAATACAGCTGCAATTTTTTGTCGCCAATTCGTAATTGAACCCAATTTTTTTCGAAAATTCGTAATTGAACTCGTATTTTGTCGAAAATTTGTAATTAAACTCAAATTTTTATGACTTGTTATTGATTTTCCACAAAATTTTCATTTCAATTTAAAGCTTAGTCTGATCTAAATTTACCACTACAAAATGACTACAGTGATTTTTACTTCGCATTCGATTATGTGTTTCCCTAAACCTAAAGGTGCATCTTATCGAACCATGATAACCATTACTCTTTAAACTTTAAACATTTTTCCTACGATTTACAGGGTTCCCATTTGTCCGACAATACAATTTTCTATTAGGCAAATTTAGATATACTATAATTTCCAAATTTTAAGTCGGTCTATTGAATTTTAATTATTATTCAACTTTTCGATTCAATTAACAAATAATTGCTGACAATATTTCATTTGATTTTTCTTTTCTTCACGCAATACATTGCACAATCCCAATATATCCTAATACTGTTTCTTTCTTCCCATTACAGCGAAAGAACCGACGTTTTTCGTGACGAGAAACAATTATTTACTAAACGGAGAGAACTGTATATACGACAATAGCAATATAAACTTTGTTTTTCACAAACGTTCACAGGTGATGAGGCCGATGATTGGACGAGTTGAACTCGCGATTCTTACATTTCGAATCGTAATTACACGTTCGCTTAGCGTACTACCAGTGCCGTACATAAATCGCATTTAAATATATGTCATATGATCTGTGATCCTTTCTCGTTGCTAGAAAATAAATAATAAAAATCGTAGATATCTATCACGTTTGCTCGAGGCTAGCGAGGTTCGGTTGATACAAGTGGGCAACGACCGTCATTATCGCGTCGTCGATGAATCGATGGGGTATTGATCCTCCTTGAGGTGAGTATTCTCGCGAGAAAACCGCGTGGGTGATCCAGCGGACAGTCGCGCTTTGCAACCAGGAAATTAAATGTAAACGCTCTGATAGAGGGATATCGGGAATGAAGAGGCGCGGAAGGTATATGATTTGTGTTTAAAGGCGTGGGCGCGAGGACCGAGCCTCACCCGGCAAGAATCGATCGTGATGTCCGAGCCGCTTGGAGCCAATGCAAATACGTTATGATCACGAGATCGAAGATATCGATGGGCTGAGTTCATGGGTCATTGCGATCGCGATACCAGCGAACGCCAACGCATTGCCTGGAGCAGTCCTAGACTAAGTAACGTCGAAAACGTACCGTTGCATTCTGTTAGCGTAAGAGCAAATACGGAGAAAAATAATCACGGAGTGATAGCAAATTGTTTGCTATACCATCCAATTTTTTGCTACCACTGCACAGTTTTTTATGTGTATGTTATGTGTATATTTTTCTGAGTAAAAGCATTCCAGAATAAATGTTCTCTAATAAAACTGAGTCATCCCATAAATATTATGAAATTGAAAATGTGATGAAAAAATGGAAACTACCGAGGAAATGTACCGTTGCATTATATTAACATAAGAACAAATATGAAGAAAATAATGACGGAGTAACAGCAAATTGTTTGCAATACCATCCAATTTTTTGCGACCACTGTACATTTTATCCTGTGCATATTTTTCTAAGTAAATGCATTTTAAAAAATCCTCTAATAAAACCGAGTCATCCCATAAATATTGTGAAAAAAAATGGACACTACCGTGGAAGTGTACCGTTACATTATGTTAGCGTAAGAATAAGTACGAAGGAAATAATCACGGAGTAATAGCAAATTGTTTGCTATACCATCAAATTTTCTGCTACCACTGCACATTTTTTCCTGTGTCTGTTGTCATTCTGTGTATATCATTTTTAGGCAAAGTATTTCGGAAAATGTACTATAAGAAAACAGAGTTATTCCATAAATATTATGATGAGTAACCATTTGTTAAATATACAATTACAAATGTCGTGAAGAATGAATGAAAACTACAATTTTATCTCACCCCCTCGAGTAAGATTGAAAATTATTGGTCGCTGGACTTTCCAAAAAAAGAAAAAAAAATTAAAAGCTCCGAATAATTTATCAGGCACAGTTTATAATTTGTAACGGCAATTAATTTTTGTTCTCCATGTTTCTTATAAATTATTTGCAAGTTTTTGTAAATGTTTAATAATTATAAATTTTTCCTAGTGTTCAGAAACTTCACGACTGTCCATCAATTTGAATTTCAAATGAATAAATTTAGATCAAGTATAATTTAACAAATTTTCAATGATTATTATTGATTAAAAAAAAATTTAATTGATTTTTAACTGTTAATCCACTTTTTCTATTGTATTAATATAATATTTGCTGTTATCATTTTTCTCTTAATTTCTTTGATGTAGATTAGCCGAAAAACTCCGCCTCAAATTATCTTTAAAACTAGACATTGTACTCACATATTCGGGTTTGAGTTTCTTGTCGTTACCCCGAACAACAAGTTTCTCTAATTTCTCAAGATGTACGCCAAGAAATTCGACGTCCTTGAGTCGTAGCTCTTCGCTGATGATTTCGAGATCACGAACAGGATTCACTTCGCCCTCTATGTGAGTCACATCATCGTCCTCAAAAGCTCCTGTTTACGATGGACAAAAAAAAACAATGCGATGCGTTACTGTCAACTATAATGTCTCTGGCGCATATATTTGTAAATAATTAATGCTATGATTAATGTTCCGGTCGTATTTTCTCTTCGCTGTAAATGCACGATCGAGATGAATGTGTCGATAGAGGGAAGGGCAGAAAAATAACACGCGAGAAGATCGACCAAATGGCAGAATAATAATATTGCTCGGTGATATACTATACGTTGTAGAACAGAAAAATATGCAAATATGTTGGAGTCAATTGTAATGACGAAAGAATCAGCAGCCTGATGCATATATATAGTCTCTTAAGTGTTCGCACAGTGCACGAAATGGGCCACAGGCTCAATATTAAATTACAAGTGACACGCGAACGTAACCGGCATGCCTAATCCATTTGCTCAACACTTGTTACTTCCCACTCAAGTACTCAGTACCTACTCGGAATTCTCATTACCTATGCTGACAATTTCAAAAGTATGCTTGGTACTGCCGACCAAAAGGATATTTATATGAACGCATTTTGCAAAGAACGAAAGGCTCACTCATGAATTTCAACTACCGAGGACGTGTAATTTGTACCGTGGGGATACACCGGCCTTAAGGGCTTTTACAAATTTTTCCGGGGAAGAGACATTTTTTTATAACTTATGTTTATAAAGTAATGTTCTGCCTAAGAATGCATTTCACATACATTTTCTACGATAAGTTTGTATTTCTGATAATAAATATTTATTACTAACTGGCGATAGTGGTTCGCGCATTATGCGGACCCGCAGACCCTTCACTAAGAAAAAAAAATCGTTAGAACCAACAAAACGTGCACTTGCCGGCAGCGAAAGGAATATTTTGTCGATTGGACAAAATATTTAGCAATGGTAATCGAATAATGTTTGGATTGATCAGCTGTTGCTTCGATCAATTACATATTTCATTCGATCAAAAGACTATTCTTTTCGCTGCCCGCAAGCGCACGTTTTATTGGTTCTAACGATTTTTCTTCTCAGTGTTCCTTTCAAATTGGATTCTATAACTTGAGTCGCTTTTTCGCAAAGAAATAATTGGTTGCCCTAACCATGGTTAAATACGCTCCAAGCGACAAAAATTGTTAGGAGAACCAACTATTGGATATCACAACCAACCGATCGGGCGTCACAACCAACCCATTGGACGTCACAAATAACCGATTAGGTGTGATATCCAATAATTGGTTGCCCTAACCAAGTGCCATGGTTAAATACGCTCCAAGCGATAAAATTTGTTGGGAGAACCAACAATTGGTTATCACAACCAACCGATCGGGCCCTAAACCAAGTGCCATGGTTAAATACGCTCCAAGCGTCAAAAGTTGTTGAAAGAACCAACTATTGGTTATCACAACCAACCGATCGGGCGTCACTACCAATCCATTGGACGTCATAAATAACCGATTGTTTGTGACACCCAATAGTTGATTCTCCTAACCAATTTTGTCGCTTGGTGCGTATTTAACTATGGCACTTGGTTAGGGCAACCAATTATTTCTTTGCGTGTGTGCGATTGTCCAACCGACCTCCAAGGCTTGTACTTTAGTACTATGTAGATAAACAATTTACTAAAAAAAAACATATGCTTACCTATAGATTTGAATCCGAAGAAGATAAATTCTTCAAAGTATGTCAACTTTCTGCATAATTTCGCAGTATGTATATCTGAGATACATTATATTCAAGGTATTCCTAGCTAACTCAGTAAGCATTCAACCCTGACACCTTCCAATTCGCTGCGTAATCTTTTATTCTATTCTAAATGCTGGAAAAAATATTTTTCCATTTTTTTTTTAGACCTTGTTTACAGAAACTTCTTTTTTATGAATTTTTCAAACAAAATTTCTGCGCACCAATTAAAAAATTTGAAATCATTCTCCAGATGATTTTTTTTTATATCGATAAAAAAGCTTCAGCAAAATTCTAAAATAATCTTGCGTTATGTATAAAAGATTTATGCAACCACCGACCATGAACTGCCATCCTGTTTAATTTCATTTCATTTTTAACAGCCTTTTTTTCGAAAAAATGGCTTGGAAAATCAACGCAAACGTTTGCCCACTGAGTCATAGCTCAACTTTTTTTATATATGATACAGGAAATTTGAGAGTAACTTCAAATTTTTTAATTTGGGCGCAATATTTTTATTTAAAAAATTCATGATAAAAAAAGTTGCAGCGAGAAAAATCTTTTAAAAAAATGAAAAGTGTTTTTTCGGGCAGATAGGATAGTATATATGTAGATAGCAGATAGGTAACATAACATGATAGAGCGAATTGGAAAAAGTCAGGGTTAAACGCTTACTGACTTGGCTTACTGACCCAGCGGGACCGCTGCGTACTGCGCACGCGTGCGCACGCCTCACGGCCAGGTATCGTCGAATTTTTCCTCTCGTTTTTCAGTGACAATCGGAAGAAAAGAATCGTATGCTACGCGGGCGGGAGCGCGATATTTACCTCGTGCTCGGGCAGCAAGCCTCACACTCGGTGAAAACCGCGCTCTTCCCTCCGTTGTAGCATAATGTACTATTTCTCCCGACTCCTAAAGTAATCTCATTTTGTGTCCGCAACACTGGCGGGAAATCGTTGATTTGTTACGAATGACGTACGAATGCGGAGTAGGGCTGTTAAAAAAAACGTAATTTCTTTATAATCGGTTGCTCCTGAAATGCTGTATTGACTATCACCAAAAAAATGTTTTCGCGAAAGTTGGGAGTTATGCGATGATATTAAGTACTGCCGCATCAAGGCCAAAATCCATTAAAAACGGCGATTTTTAGAATTTTTTTTTTAACTTGGTGAAGCGCTCATGGAGATTGTGGTTGCTTTCGATAAACTATGAAATTGTGTAAAGGCAGAAAGATGTTCGATAATGTTTAGTACTGCCGCATCGACATTGAAGTTAACAAAATAAAAAACGAAATCCTTTAAAACATTGAAATATTCATCTGCTCATCGACTATTTCACGCGTTTTCAAATGACAAAATGGCTCATGAAACGGGAGTCCTGTATGATCAAATTTAGTACTGCCGCATTGATATCGCAGTTTTCCAAAATTCGAAAATCGCATATCATCATCATGTTTATGATCATACATGACTCCTGATTCAAGAGCCATTTTTTCATTTGAAATCGCACTAAATAGTCGATGAGCAGTCAAATATTTCAATGTTTTAAAGGATTTAATTTTTTGATTTTGATAACTTCAATGTCGATGGGGCAGTACTAAACATTATCGAACATGTTTTGCCTTTGCACAATTTCATAGTCTATCGAAAGCAACCACAATCTCCATGAGCGCTTTACCACGTAAAAAAAAAAAATTAATAAAAATCGTTGCTTTTCATGAATTTTGCCCTTGATGCGGCAATACTTAATATTATCGCACAACTGTCAGCTTTCGCGAAAACATTTTTTTTTGTGATAATCAATACAGCTTTTCAGGAGTAACCGATTATAAGAAAATTATGTTTTTTTGAACAGCCCCAATGCGCGGTCCGCTTTCATTACCTCCCTCGGGAGGTAATCAGCTCATTCCTGCCCGCGCGAGAGTATTAAAGGTCGTACTACGCATGCGTGTCATTTGTTAAAAATGAGCTTATTCTCCGTCCTTGTTGCATACACGAAATCTGTTCATTTTTTAGCAAAATTGGGAGCAAAGTATAGTACGTTACATGGGAGGGGTGCAACTTTTCACCTCGCGTGAATTTCTGCCCGAGCGAAGCGAGGGCATCAAACTTCACTCTCGGTACAAAGTTGGACTTCCCTCCCTTGTAACGTACTGTACTATTTTTAACTTGACGTCGAGTCGGCGAAAGTCTCACTCATGAATTTCAACCAGCGAGGACGTGTAATGTGTACCGTGGGGATGTACCGATCTACAGCCTTAAAATGACAAACTGTGTTCAAAGGCTTTTTCAAGTTTTTCCAGGGACGAGATTTAAAATAAATTATGTTTATAAAATTCTGTCTACGAATGTATTGCACAAAAAGTTTATTTTTCTGTACTGCATTCTCCGCGATCGACTGCGCCTCATTTACTTACTGCACAGATGGAAAATGGCATCACACGCGCTAATATGCGACAGAAAAGCATTTCCCAGCCCTTGACCCTCAGCTGCACCTTTGACCAAACCAGCGATATCGACGACGTTCAGAAAAGCTGGAACTTTGCTATAATCAAATGTTTTGAAACAAAAACAAATATTATTGATCCTTTCACACATCGATAGTTTTTTTTTGTGGCACGGAAGTTAGCAACGTTGCTAATAATATCACTACGCTCTTGGGTATTCCTGAGAGTTCCAATATTTTGTTCTGCTTGATATTAAAGCAGGTATTGAAATAATTTCGCTTAAAGCGTATGTGCGAAAAACTTTAAGAGGCCCAAACGATTCCATTGCCAAGACCCGGATTCTTTTAACTCCTCACTTCTCATTTTATTAAAAAAGATTACCATACAATTTTATTGAAAATTATTTTTTTTTTGCGGCTGTCCAAAGGTTTACAAATCATATTACAATCGCTGCATGTTATTATCATAAATAACATAATAACAAAGGCAAGTACACACCATCATCTATGCGTAAGAAAAATTGGGATTTCGAAGGTAGCTTGTGATATTGTTTTCTTTTTTTTTAAATTAAAATTTAAAATATTCAGATTGAAAATAACGGATGAATGAGTGAATTTCTATAGTTTTTGCATAGTTTAATGCCTTTTCGCGGGTATTTCAAGTGGGGAAGGGCTTTTGAAACGGGATCAAAGGGCCGCAATAGTTGACGTGTATGCGGGGGTTGTGCGAGTGTCGACGCCCGCCGAATGGTAAAGGGAGAAGGCTCCCCTCCGGTGACAATGCGTTTAAATGCTAATGCCGGCCTCATTAAACAATTAGTCTTTGAAGAGAGGCGTCGGTGGAAGTAGCGGCGTGGAGGGCACGAAGCGAAAGGTCGGGGGTACAGATTAACTGGCTTTTATTACGGACCGCTGGATTCTGCACGACAGACACGTGGCTCGATCCGAAACTCACACATATCAGCGCATTGACACACGATGAACCAAAAATCCCAAAATATCTGCGTGCGAAATAAATTTCTGTGATTTGATGTACCCAAGTTATTAAATACAATAAATTCGAATAATTTACTTTAAAAATACAGCATAAATTAAAGACGCCAAATATCTGTGTAAAAAATCAATTTCCGTGCTTTAATGGACCCATGTGATTAAATATAATAAAATCAAGTAATTCAGTAAAAAAAAAGGCATAAATTTGTAAAAGTCTTTGCGATAATTATTTTTTCCTCCGGGAAAATGGAGCTGATTCCAATGATTTAAAAAGGAACGCCAAATAACTACGTAAAAAATCATTTTCCGTCGTTTAATCCACGTTGGTTAAATCTAATTGTGTTGGAACCCACTTGGATAAATATAATAAAAACGAGTAATTCAGTAAAAAAAAAGATTATGACATAAATTTATAACAGTCTTCGAGATACTTGTTCGTCACAGGACAATGAAAAAGTGAACCCAACAATTTTTCGAAAAACATATAAATTATTTTTTTAATAGATACTAAAAAAAATTGATAACGCGCTAATCTTTTTAGAAATAGAGGCTCATTGGTCAGCAAAGGTACATCAAGTTTCTAAGACTTTATCGGCGTTTGCTGTGTCAGTGTATATAGATTTTGAAGCTGAATTCGTGTACAGAGTGAAATCTACATTGCAGATCACGTAGCACACCAAAACGTGCCACGACGACCGCCCTTCGGAGAATAAAGGCCAAAGACGTATGGAAATGGTGTTCGCAGTTATTCCGAATCGTTTCCCACCGGGAGGGTTTATCGCTGAAGCGAGATAGATGCAGACGGCGAATACTACCGCCGATAATACCATAATGTATTCTCAACGCATAGCCATCATCATATATATATACATACTGTATAAGTGTATCTACGGCATAGAGAGACTAACGTAGAAAAGGAATAATATTCGAATGAGTGAGTGCTTACCTAGCCGGCTTGAAGTACTCGCACAGGTAGTCAAACCTTGCATCTGGCACCGGTACCCGACGTGCTTGAACAGAAACAAATTAGGTCAGAGTGTGTACGTAGTTTGGATGGAATGTCAAATTAGAATATTAATATTTTTTTAAAAATCAGACGCAAAGATTTACTTGACATTATATGAATCTATTTGGACAATAGGAAAATTAATCAATCAAATTGAAATCTAATCGAAAGTTATATTCAATTGAGATTTAAGGACGTCATGCTAAGAAACAAATGTGATAAACATTAATGCCATGGATGATATCAGGAACATTGATTTTGTATATTGAGAATACTAAAAAAAATGACTTCTATGATTCTTTCGAATACATATGTTTTTTTGTTATTGAAAACTTGTCGAAAATTTGTAGATTTGTGCTTACATTTTTTTTTCACTTATTTCTATAGGATTTTGTTTTTATTATTATTGAAAAACATTGTTTTGATTATCTTCAATTACAATGATTTTTTACGGTTGCTTTCTTGTCACGATGTATTCAAATTCCAATGGGATTTAATAGATGCAATCTTAAAGTATTCTCTTCCGACTCATGAAAAAATAGTGTATATAATAACAAAAATAATGAGAGAAAAAGCACCAAATGTAGGAAACCACATTCACACCAATTACTCGGATCGATCATATTTCACTGGTGTGATAAATGAAGATGTAATTTTATTGACAATTACTTTATGCATGATGCAAAGTTTACTTGATGGATTAAAATGAAAGATAATTTTATTAATGGACCGCCTTTTCAAAATAAAAATGTTTTTTACGTCCAATTATTGATTCGTAACCGACTCGTGTATAAAATTGATGAACCGAGTTATCATTTATGTAGATGTTTATCGTTATTTTCATTTACAGAAAAAATATTTATGTACTTCACTACAGCAACATGAGGATTTATAATCTTCTTCATATTTCGTGTCGCAACTCTAACGATCTGATAACGTGCATCCATTCGTCTTTTAACTTCTTCGTAAACGCCAACCTCATCGAGCTTACAATCCACGTTATAAACTTTAAGATAAATCCCAATGAAGACAGCGGCAGAAACGGCTGGCGACATTCCAGGATATTTCGGCCTCGCCGCAGCAGCTTCAGTGACAGCTTTGACTATCGCGTCAGCGACTGTTTGCTCGAGAAAATCCACAGTCGGCAAGTTCCTCATCTGCACCGACGGTGAAATGTCGCGATATTTGATCTCAATTTTTGAGTACATCGAAGGTCGTGCACAGAATTTTTCACGACATTCCAAAGAACAGAACAAATACAAATTGTCTTCGTAGAGAACCCCCAAATTTGGTTCTCCAGATACGATTTCGTATTCAGGCAAAGCATCCGCATAAGTTACGATGCAATTGCCACTTGCTCTGAGTCTTTTGGCCCAGCAAACGTGATCCAAGTTGATTTCTTCATTCAAAATTTGTGGAAGCTCTTTAGGAAGTGCGGCTGTACTTTCCGGAGGCAAACAAACCTGAGGATTTTTCGCAAATGTCTCACGATGCTTCGGGCAGATCCAGTAGAAATATTCTCGGAACTGCATAACTCCTTTTCGGTCCGGCGGTGCACCTGAAAACTTAATCGTGTCCTCGTAATGCAGACAAGCTGGACAGTAAGATTCGTAGGGACTTTGACGGTTTCTAAACTCGTACGGCGAGACGCTTAAATTTTTCAAGCAGTGAACTTTCTCGTAATCAGCTTCGCGAAAGTAACGTTTGATATCAGCAAATCTCGAGCAGAATTCTTGATCAGCATGACGCCAAACTGCCCATTTGCTTCTGGTAGCATCAACGTCTACGACGTTTTGAGCAAATTTGTTCAACCAGTCAAGATAGATTGATGAAATTTCCATCCAAGTGTCATAGCGATGGGATATCAGACTGGGAAAATAATCCGCAGGGTTTTGGTTGCTTTCTTCGTCATTCAGTGCTGAAGTAGTGAGACAAAAGTTTTCGTCCGCTTGGAGATTAAGAACAATCATTGGTCGGATGTTCAGAAGTGCAAGCTCTTCAACCTCTTCTCGATTTGTAGGAAATCCGTCCAACACGTAACCTTGAGTTGATGACATTGGGTCCATGAGGTACAATTCGATGGCTCTAGCTGCCAATTGATTGGTGACTTCTTGTTCGTTTTGCATCAATTCGTTGATGAGAATTCCGGTTTCTGTCCAGGCATAATTTGCTTTTATCCAACGGAACGCGTCCTTTTGGGTTATAACTCGCACACCGTAAGCTCTGGCAAATCTTTTGGCTATTGTCGATTTGCCACATTTTGGTGGTCCTATTATTGACATTTTTGCTGGGATTACAGGATCACAAGAATCCTGCCGAAGGAACTTCAAAGGATCTTTAGTAAACAACTTCAAAGACTCTTCCCCAGCGATAAAGTAAATGTACTGACGATGCAAAACCGTATAAATTTTGTCTTGATCTTCCATCGGCAAATACAGTTGGATGGGAATTTTCTTGTTATACATTTGCACGGGACAGGAGCGACCAAAAGAGCTCAGAAAATAATATCCACATTCCAATAATTCTTCTGCTATCTCCGGATTGATGTCATACGTTCTTTCAAGAATGGAAGACTCGCGAAAGATAAGGGGATGAATAATTTTCTGTAATTTCGGAAATAATACATTCACGTCTTTTTCGCTATTGACTTTTATCCAAGATATAGATTCTTCTTCGATTCTAATTCGTGTTCTTGTTAGAAACTCATTTGTGCGATTGTAAGACTCTTCAATTTGCTGTAATATTCCGTCTTTGACTTCTTCAGGATCGTCTTCATGTTCGATATCGACTTTATTCACGTCTTCAGGGTCGTCTTCATCTTCTGAACCTTCATGTTCGGTATCATCTTCTACTTCTTCTTGCTCTGTATTTTTGGCTATTTTCTTTTCTTTGAAAGACTTGAGAAGTCCTGGAAGTAATCTTGACTGCGTTTTTTCTAAACTACATTCTAATTCAATCACTAATTCAGGTATAGCACAATTTTTTAATGCAATCTCCACATCTTCCAAACAGTTTGGAAATGAATCAAAGATTGTAGGAGAAGTATTAAAAGGAGGTGTGAAGAAATTGAGGAAGCATTCTTCTAGTATTTTTTTAGGTAAAGTAGCACCTTCTTTTTTGTATTTGTGTACAAACGCAAGAATGGTTTCCCTATCGGTATTGTATTTATTATCAGTGAGATCATTGGGTAAATCTATGGTTTCCAATTGTTCTTCGTTTTTATCGTCGGAAATTACTGTACGATCATGCGCGTATCTATTCAGACGTTCTAAAAAATCAATGTGATTCATATTAAATTCCTTAGATAACATTTTAGCTAAAGTGCTTTTTCCACTTCCGGGAGGTCCGACAATGCAAATTCGCGCTGGTGGTATTTTTTTCACTGGCATTTTAAGTGGTATGTGAAAGATTGCAGGGGTTTTGACAAAATTGTCTAATGCCTCTGCACTCGAGCAGAGATAAATTTTATCTAGATATAAGGCACTGTATTCGTCCTTTCCTTTCCACAAGACTCCATATCGAGCTAAGGCGACCGGACAATAAATACCGGTATCGCCAAACCGACGATTATCCTTTCTCGCCTGTTTCTTCTCCTCCACTTCTTCAGGTTCCTCATCTTCGAGCTCTTCCTCGTCATCGATTTCAGTCACTGATTCGATCGAATCTTGGAATTCTGATCCTCTTTCCTCTTCAGTGATGATTTTAGCTACCAGACAAAAACGGTCGTTCATGTGTTTTGATACAATTTCGTACAAATTTGAAGTTTCATTAAAATTGCAGATGATAGGATCAATCGCTGCCTCTTCAAGAACTTCTTTAAAACTTTGCCAATTTTCTTCAAATTGGCGAATGCTATTGATGTAGTTTTCAACATCTTCATCGAAACGTGACTCGTGTGTGAATTCCTCTTCAACCTCATCTTCATCGTCTCCTACTTCTTCAACTATGTTGAATTGCTTCCATTTATCGATCAAATTTATATAGGGTGGTTCTTCGGTTATCAGAATCAGATCGTCGGCAACCACACCTGCTTCTGTGAGAATTCTCCAAATTTCAGGGTCTGGATACATGCCATCAACGATCCATCCTGGTTCCCTTGATATTCCACCGTCTAAAGGCTCATCCGGCATCATTTTTATCCTGGAGACCAGCAAACCTGCTATGTCGGAACTGGTGACTTCAATTTTTTCGTCTCGCAAATGTTTTACCTCATTCTCCAACATAATAGCCACCTCCGGATCATGTTCAGACAATTCGCGAATAGGTGATTCTTCAAACGTAAGATTTTCTGGTGCATATTGATAAAGGATCTTGTCATTTAGTTTAATGCGTTCCAATAATTCAGAATCTTCCCTAAGAAATTCCAAGCCATGTTTTTGAAGCTGTTGATAAATGATCGTCACATCCGGAGGCTCCGAATCTTCCATCGATTCGGACGAGTCTGATTGTTGAATTTTATCGAGATGTTTGAGGATTTGTTTCACTTCGCTCAACCAAAAATTCAGAGCCTGGTGCCTTGCAAGTTCCCTACTTTTTCTCTCAGCCTCCAACCTTTTCCGTAAATCTGCAATGACACGAGCGAGAACTTTACGCACGGCAAAAGCAACATTCGCATCAATGCGATCATCTATTATGCTTTTTTCCAATACACGAACATCGATAACGTTTGCATTAAAATTTCGAGCTAGGGCATGACTCAATTCTGTTTTTCCTGAGTATCTAGGCCCAAATATTGCGATTTTGCAGGTAGGTCTTGGTCTCATTGGTAAAAGATATGGTCGAGGATTTTCCAGGAATACTTCCATCGCTTCAGTGGATGACAGAAAAAATATTTTATTCATAAATCGCACAGCATTATCGGCTTGTCCTTGAATCGTTCGTCCTTGTGCCAGTTCTACGGGACAGGTGAATCTCCAGTTCGAAAGACTCCATCGAAATCTCGAAGAAATTGTAGATTTCTTTGATAATTCTTGAAAGATTTCTTCGTTGCTTTTACCCTCGAAGATGTCATCAGCAATTTCACTTTTGAACATTTCAGAATCTCCTTCACCTGCAAAAACATCATCAGCTTCCCATCCAATCCTGTTCCCAATTCTCTTTGGAATAATCGCTCGTGAAAAAGGAAGCGTACGCAACTTTGTGTTGATTATTTGAAACATTTGGGCCACTAATGTGCGACCGTCCACTTTTATCACATTTTGTGGATTATGTTTTAAGACGTAACGATCGATAATTGGCAGAGCGTGACGTTTGTAAATTTCACACTTAACTTTGACAATCTCTTCCGCATCACTTTTGCGATTCAATAAATACTTTTTGTCTCGGTTATCGTCAAATTTTCCATCAAATTTACCATCTAAGGACTCTCCTGCAAATGAATTAGACGTAAAATCCGCTTGACGTTGAATTAAGTCGTTGTCGGGACACATAATATAAATAATTACAGTCGGTTTAATAGGCCAGTCGTTAAATATTTGTTCAATCTGATCAGGGATATAATTTTCACATTTTTCAAACTGATTAGTTTTCCCAGGAGCTTCGTTATCGAACGGATTAATTTGTGCGTGCATTTTAGTTGTTTCTTTACCAACTGGCGAAGTGTCCACAATATTTGTATGATTAAATAAATCGAGATGAGCTCCTGTATTTTTATTTGTTTTTTTGAGAAATGGCAAAGATCCGAAACTTGCGGATCTTTGAGCGTTTCGCAGTAAATTAAATTTGTCGGCCGTGTTGTTAAATTTTTTTAGAGGCGATAACGAAGCAAGACTCACAGGTTTTTTTGTGCTATTGAGACTTGTCGTACTTTGACTCACTGAACTATTTGATCCGGACTTAACGCGACAGGTACTTTGTGCGGTACAGCATTTTTTCGACAGTTCAGTAGCATTCTTATCAGGACAATATGTTAATTCAGGATCAGGATTGTCAGGAATTAATGGCAAGCCTTCTACGACATATCCTCTATGCATTACGTCATTTTTCTTCACTCTATTCTCTACTAAGTTCATTATTATATTCGGTCCAATTGTCTCTTCATTAAGCAGAATGTTTTCAATCCACTGGCCTTTTTCAGACTCTTTTTCAATCTCCTCGTTGATGAGAGAATCTGGAGATATAAGTACGCACTTCCACCATTCCGAAATAAGTTTCGCCAATTCTTTACTATTTAAACCTGGTTTTCCAAAAATTGCAAAGCAAACTGGTTCGGTTCGCAGATACTTTTCTCTTGCGTCATTTTCTTCATACGGTTCGCGAACCGTGAACGGATCTAACGGTGGTTTGAAGTGAGGAATAGTAACGTGATCACCGGAATCATTTATTTCATTTTCTGTAACTTCATTTATTCTGTCGAAGAGATTAATATCCTCAGTATAAGCGTAATAGATGCTTGCTCGAGGACACCAGCTCGACAGGGGCGGAGGCCATGAAGATACGAATTGATCATAACCTTCATCTTGCAATTTCCTTCGTTTTCGTTCGATTTCTGCAGAATTTTGGCAGTAATAATCGTTGCTCGAGTTTTCGCGATCTTTTTGTGTCTCGTGTAATATTTTGTCACACATTATTTGATTTTCCTAGCTAACTGTATACTTTTATTTACAAAGGTTGCCGATTAAATTGAGCTAGGCAAACATAAAACAATCGCAATGATTACGATTTACTGTTAAATTCAGGCGAATGCGAATTTTGGTGTGAAGTGTCATCCGTTAAGGATGTCATCTCCTGGCATCGAAGTCAAATTACGATTTAAAAATAAGTAGACAAAAACGACTAAATAATAGTACTTTGCGAGTGCTGTCTGTGGTACGAGTGCGACGAGTGCGATGAACTTCACAACCGTCGTATAATGATCACTCTCTCGCTCTGTATCGCATAATACTTTTTGTAACAAATGCATGAGAAGTGCTACCGAGTGTAATGTCGCGCGCGTGCGAGAAGTAATTCGCGTGCGAGAAGTGCGTGCGAGAAGTAATTCGCGTGCGAGAAGTGCGTGTGAGAAGTAATTCGCGTGCGAGAAATAAAATAGCATCGACGGCCGTAAAGCACCACTTACGCCACGCGCGGCAGACACGAGAAGTAGCACTTCTCATGCATGCGTTACAAAAAAAGATGCAAAGTAGAACCTTGCACATTGCTTCCTCATTATTTTTCGCTTTTTACAAAGCTCCCTCTGTGAGGAAGCAGTATGTTATTCAATTTTGGCTTCCTCATAGAGGAAGCTTTGTAAAAAGCGAAAAATAATGAGGAAGCAATGTGCAAGGTTCTACTTTGCATCTTTTTTTTTATACCTTGTGTCTCTTTTGCAGAGGTGTTTTATACAGCTATAAATCACCTCTGCAAACACCGTTACATCTAATTTTGATTAGATACAAATTTTTGTCGTACTTTCTCAACTTTTCCGGAAGTTATAGCGAAAATCTACATTTTTTTAAAAATGAAAAATGGTGTAAAATCCGAACGACTTTACCGATCATCACCAAATTTGGTACATGGCATTTCTGAATGCTATTTTTCGTCTGTACAAAATTTCTGTTCATTTGTTGAAATTCGACGTAATTTAGAGCAAAATGTATTTTTTTCGAAAAATTCAAAATTCTATAAAATCGGAACCGCTTTACCGATTTCGCTGAAATTCAATACCAAACGTCATTTAACGTGTCTTCATTTATAAAGAACTATTTAGCTAAATTGGCGAACTTTTACGAAAGTTAGAGCGATCACGACATTTTTTGAAAAAATTAAAAATTGCATAAAATCTGTTTACATTGATACATTTAATTAAAAATCACGTCAATAACAGAGGAGTCAATACTCTACCTGCGTGCAAAATTTTAGCTAGATCCATCGTGCCGTTCGTGAGTTATGGGCAATTGAATTTTCAGTGTCTGGATACATACACACACACACACACACACACACACACACACATACACACATACAGACATATTTTCTAGACCACTTTTCTCGAATTTTTAGGTGATTCTAAGCATACTGACATGAAAATCTCGAAAAAAAAATTTTTCACGAAAACAAAGCTTCCTCTATGAGGAAGCAAAAATGATTCGAACATGGCAAAAAAAATTTCACTGATTTAGTCATACACTCACACATTACAGAGTATACGCGTAATACAATTAATTTGAGAAATATGATAAATGGTTGCCGATTTGCTTCAGTTTCGATGAAACCCGAACAGTTTCCTTGGAACAAGGAAGGAGAGAGTGCACGACTTGGCAACACAGCAGTTTTTCTTTATGCGCGATCTCTATAACCTTAAAATTGACCGGCTACAGAATAAATTGGCACAGCGTTCGTGCTGATCACGGCATTTGTATATAATGAAAATAATGTACATTTGGGATATATACCTCGATCTCACTCGCACATTCCCTGTCATTTTCTAAGCAACTGTGCGATGTTGCTAATCGTCACGTTGGTCTGTGAAGGGGAGCTTTTTTCTTCGGTCTGCCTCGATTTTGTCATATTTAACTGAATAATTCTGTACGAAAAATTCGGTTAAAGTACTTTTTTATGATCTCATTGGAAACTTGAAAGCATAATGCACAAGTGGAAACTTCACTTTCGAAGCTATCTAATCGCCAAATATTTAAAAAAATGGAATGAAGTGCTCAATAAGCGCCCGACTCATAAGAGCATGTGTTAAATTTTTGGATTTTAGTATTGGATTGCTTGCAAATAATTTCGGTAAACAGTCCTAGCATTTAGCCATCGTAAAGTTCAGCTCTCAATTTGTTACATATTTTAAATTTGTAACTCAATCTAATACCTCGAGCCGCGAGATGACCTCCTTAATAATGAGAATCGAGTGGTTCTTATCTGATAAATGATGAAAGATATTTAAAAAATACTTATTTTCATTGGGATCGATGGTGCAGAAAGGGAAGTTCTCCGCCGCTGCCTGACTCTTGGTGAGAACGTTGAAGAAGGTCGATTTTCCGACATTCGGTATGCCAACGATACCGACCTTAAGATTGGTACCCACCCGACCTATGAGGGGCTTCCGTTCCGGTTCTTCGACCTTCTTGGGCGGCATTCTGGAAAAACAATAAATTCTGCCATTACACCAAGAGAAAAATATAGTTAAGACATCTAAAATAGTCCTCTCTTAAAAAGTTGGTGGCGAGATATATCGACTTTCGAGATTTAGTATCGAAAGTGCGAGATTTAATTGTTGTCGGTTTATTCGTGCTGTGATTGGTCGGCGGTGTCGTCAGTCAGTTACACTGCGATCGGGACCAAAATCATGCATTCATTGTTTTGTTTATGTCAAATGTCAAAACTTATAGAAAGAGCTTAACCCTAGTTCCTTCTCTAAAAAGTATGTTGCGAGATTTTATCAAAGTGCGAGTTGGTCCATTGTCATCGTGTTATTCGCGTTGTGATTGGTCCGAATAGGCGCGAGATTAGATCGCGACCAGGACCGAGTTCGTGTTTAACACGTTTGACCGTTGCAATTCTGACATTTTTGTTAAACATATTGGGCGGGCGAGGTTTGAATTCCCAAATTGGTTGACTTTACAATATTTCTCGGTTTCCGGATTATGTGTTAATTATGAATATTAAACTAGGTTTATGCACTGAAAAAAAAAGACCATGGTATTTCCAACAATACCATAGTAAAAAATTTATAATATGTGGAACCATATTTTATAGTTGAATCAGCTTTTATATGGTTTACCGAACTATTGTCGTGAAGTTAAGGAAACTATGCAGTTTGGATAGTGAATCTAAATATGCGCCACACTTAAGAATACTATAACTTATCGTTAAAACTGTAACAATAAAATTATAATATATTTAACACATTTATGAAATCAACACTCAGAGAAAAATATGGTCGGAGTAACCATATTTTTATTTAACTTTTTTACTTAAAATATGGTCGGAGTAACCATACTTTTACTATAACATATGTTTCCCTGAGAGGACGGTAATGATTTATTGTTACCGCAACAATAAATATTGTAACCAACGACTAAATTATGATACGAATAACTATTTGTATAGTAGAACTCACTATATTTTACGTGTTTGTCTCATGCATTGTTTTCACTGTATGGTTATCGTAACCAATAACAATATAGTTACTATGTACCATATTTCGTAGCTATGTTAATTATTTCTTTATGTTAGTTGCAACTATTCGTTCTTTTACTATTTATAAAGTATTTTGAACGGTTGTAGAACAATAAACGCATATAAAATGCATTGTCATTTTCTAATTATGTTTATTTATTCCTATCATCCAGTATAGTAAATAATGAGATCGGTTAGTAGTTCAACATATTTACTATTTGTTGCTAGATTCATAATACTTTTGTGTATTATAACAAAGGTATGGTGTAGAGCGAACGCTTGGATGTGGATTTCGTCTTCTTCTTCTCCTTTCCTCCTGGCTATCGTCATCTTTGGGCGGCATGTGCCACTGGATGTGGTTTATATTTATCGTGGTCTACCATCACATTCGATTTCGTTGATAAAACGAAGTGTGTATGGCAAAAAGTGTTTTGTTTATAATTACATGTAATATTTATATTTTTACCATATTCACTGATAGTAGTGAATATAGAAGAGCGGGATATCGGCTTAGAGCGACTTTTTTCCCAATACTCACTGTTGCCGCTGGTCAGTTGCGAGTCGGACGTCGGAGTTAGACAAAAATAAGAAGTGACGATGATTGAATATTCCACCTCTTATATAGGGGCCAGATGACAATTCGCTCGCGAGAAAGTTCTATCCCGTTGGCCATCTATCGGAACCGAGGGAACTAGGCAGTGCGTGAGATTTGCATCATGGACGCTTGCGGACAAAAAATTGACGTTGAATATAACAATAAATTAGTGCAGCGAATACTATGCATTATTACAAGCGTCCATGATGCAAGTCTCACGTGCTGCCTAGTTCCCTCGCTTCCGATAGATGGCCAGCGGGATAGGACTTTCTCGCAAGCGAATTGTCATCTGGCCACTATATAAGAGGTGGAATATTCAATCTTCGTCACTTCTTATTTTTGTCTAACTCCGACGTCCGACTCGCAACTGAGCAGCGGCGTCAGTGAGTATTGGGAAAAAAAGTCACTCTAAGCCAACATACCGCTCTTCTATATTCACTACTATCAGTGAATATAGTAAAGATATAAATATTAGATATTACTTATAATTATATACAAAAGACTTATTGCCATACACACTTCGTTTTATCAACGAAATCGATAGTGAGTGTGGACCATAATAAATGTAAACCATACTATTCACAAAAACTCATTTCACATGGTATATAAATCCACATAGAAGCGTTCTCTCTACACCATATCTGTGTTATAGTACACAAAAGTATTGTGAATCTAGCAACAATAGGAAGTATGTTGAACTATGGACAATCATCATCATTGACTATACAGGATGATAGGAATAAATAAACATGACTGGAAAATAACTATATATTTTATATGCCTTTGTTGTTGTACAATGGTTTAAAATACGTTATAAATAGTAAAAGAACGAATAGTTGCCACTAACATACAGAAATAGTTGACATAACTACGAAAATATGGCACGTGATAACTATATTTTTATTGGTTACGATAACCATAAAAACATTGTCGTCCTCTCTGGGAAACATAGTTTATAGTAAAAATATGGTTACTCTGACCATATTTTTTTCTCAGTGTGATGTTGAACGACAAAGTGCAACGTAGTCTCTACAATAGCAAAAAAACCAAGCGTACGTGGAGTCACTGCACGCGGATCAACAATACGATCGTGAATAAGACGATAAGCGAAGAGATCGGGAAGAGCTGAAATTTTGCAGTCAAGTAAATCAGTACGACCTCTTTGTTCACTGTTACTTTTAGCAAAATCCATGCCAGGCTTCCAGAATTGGAACGCCTGTATCTATTTTTTTTAGCAAAGAGTTCATACATCTTTACTAAAAATGTAAAGCCCCATATAATGATGGTACTTTACATTTTTTTTTAAAGTCTCTAAATGCCCTAGACCTCGCAAATTTTAAGTTATCAAGGTAAATATTAATTTATAATTGAAAGAGTGTTAGAAGACGATTGGTATTCAATTTGAGCCAAATCTGTAAAGAGTTTCCGATTTGATAAGATTTGGAATTATTGGAAAAATTGGTTAGATCTCTTATCTTTTGTGAGTTCCGATTATATATATCATATATATTAAATTATATTAAATAAGATCTCTGCACCGACACGCGCAATCTACTCGCGCGCGCAGCGTCCGGAAGTTTTCTAGTTTGGTAAAAAAAACCCAGACAACATAGTAAATGGGATCGATCTTGGAAGTTTGGAAATGTTTACTTATACCGTGAATAGAAATGCAATGCACGCGGAGGGGCGCTCGCGAATCGTCTGCGCATTTTCGGGCAACTTTGAAGTTATGACGGCGCATGTTAGCTTTCGTAAATCTCATGTCGTACGAAACTACAGACGTTTTGCAGGCTGCCAATAGACTTTGCGTTATTTTTCGTAACGTGAATCGCTTTACCCTGTATGCGTATGAAGATTATTCCGAACATTTGTTAAGTAATTAAATAAAAAATATTTTGTTTCATAGTTAAAATGTTTTATAATCATTTTAATGTAAGTAAAATGAATAAAATAGTATACCCGTAATTCATTTATATAGTATGTTTTAAATGTCGAATATGTTCTTTCATTATATCTAACTAAAGTTAATTTTTTCGCAACTGGAAGCACTGTACAAAAATCTGCTTGAAATTTAATGTACAAGTACTGGAAGTTTTTATGCATAAACTGGTACAATAAATTTAATATGCAAGTGCGATGTAACATTAATTTATGGTATAATAATTTCAATAATTTACTTTAATTTTAATAATTTGCTGTAATTTTACATAAATTTCATATCGCAATTTGAATTTAATTGACAAGTTTATGCATAAAAACTTCCGATCTTTTTTTAATAGTGAGTTCAGCCCCAATTCCAGGAGTCTCATTCACAATCTCCCATGAAGCTTGACCACAGTATAATAATCCATTCTCTATTTATAGTATTTCTTTTAAACTCGTAGAATGAATACAGGGACGGAAAATTAAGGGTTACTAATTGCATAGCAATGCAGACCAGTGAGATTTTAACCGAGTTCGATTCCCCGTAACATTGTACCCGCGCGAATTGTGGGGTAGCCATCGGTGGAACGCGACCAGAGCTCCTTTTATCATTACTACCAATTGGCAAAATCGTTTCCGCGCTCTAGCTGCAGACTTCCCTCTCAAGTACCTTTCGCCCTCGGGCAAGAAACTCTCCCATATACATATGTGTATTTTATAGTGTTAGTCGCACATTTTGTATGCCTGTATATGAAGTATTCTCTGTCAATTCAACCACATTTTTTTAAGCCTCTCAGATATTCTTCATAATCAGTCAGATTTTTCAACTTCTTGATACTATTTCCGGTGTATTTTTTCAAATATAAAAGTGCATTATTTTAGGAATTGTTGCATTTTGTTGAATTTGACCAATTTTGAAATTTATAAGTTTTTTTGGGATAAAAGTTGTTCTGTCTCGTCAGCTTTTAACGATATTTTATTAATTTTATTAACGACATATTTAAAATAGAACTGATAATATAAGGCAGATTTTTGAAAAAGTGTAAAAAGCATTTTTCATTCCTCTGAATAAAATTCACGGAATCTTCAGAGGTATCGATTCTATAAAAAAAATTCGCCATTGCAGAATCGACAGATCTTCGAGAGTAGAAAAATACAATTCAAATAAAATAAATAAAAGCTTCACTAAATTAGTGCAATAAAATTAACGTTCTTTTCTTTAAAAAATCTCTTCATTTTTATGAGAAAATAAAAGTCGTCCGGTTCAATATTTATTGCAAAACGTGGATTTAAAAATATGCAGTATGTCCTAAAATAATGGATTCAAAAACCTGCAAAAATTCACTGTAAACACTACCTCCTTGTTGTAAAATCTGGTCAATTAAAAATAGATCTGAAACAATTAAAATAGAAAAAATCGGAAAAAATTGATTAAAAAAAATTGGGTGGATTGACAGAGAATGCGTCGTATATTCTATTCCGCATCGACATTTGCATCATCATTGAGGTCCACATCGTCATAGATGCTTCTGGGGTTTGCCACGACAGTGTATGATCGTGGTGGAAATGAAAATGATCGCGGTCTCGAGGCGTGACACGCCCCTGTGCCCTCCTACCCATAATCCTTAAGTCCGCTTGGTTCGCTGTGTTACCGCGGGGTAGACAAAACGCCGAGCGAGATGGAATATCATGAGCGAAAAAGCTGCGCAGCGTGTTCACCTATACGTGAAATAGCCGCCGGGTTAGTACACCGCGCTCGACGCTAAGACTCGCTCGAGTGCGCTCGCGGTGACTAATTATATTAATGCGGCTACGGCATCAACCGATTGCTGTGTTTACTGCGGGAGATTGCCCCGCCGCGGCGCTGTGCACGCCGCGCTACAACATTCAGCGCTTGTATCAAACGGCGACGAAGACAAGGACAGAAGAGGAGGAGAGAAAGAGGAAGAGATACCGGCGGTTGAGATATCTTTCTTTCTCTCTATCATTTTTTTTTCTCTTTTTTCTCGCTGCGCAAAAAGGGCTGCTAGCTGGAAGCGGAGACTTTGGCGGCCATAAGGAGAGAAGAGAAGCTCGAAGTCGTCGTCGTGGTCGTCGTGGTCGTCGTCGTCGTCGCCAGAGCGCGTGGTACTTCCATAGAAGGTACACATATATATATATAAACGGGGGAGGAATATGGCGGGCAAGGGACCCCGATTACTGGGCACCACGACCGCGAATCACCGGCATCACGCCAAGAATCCGCAACCGCGCCTCAGGCCGCCAATCGGCCACCGTCCCTCTCAACGCGATTCTGCTCCCCCCCTAACCCCTTTCTGCCCTCTTCTGAATCTTCGTTCTCGTCCTCGTCGACGACTTCTCCTTCACCTCTATCTCCCGATTTGTATACGGTTTAACATCAATTCCCGCGCGATCCTCGACAAACCTCGTTGTTTTTCCAACGCGATAATCCCCCACCTTAGTACAGCTGTCGGCAGGAAATTTGCGAATTACAATAATGGCCACCGTCCACGCCTGCTAAAGCTACCCGCGCTGCATTTGCCCGTGCTATGCACTATACCGCCTTGGCGCCTGTCAGTCGTGACCCTTAATCTTTCTCGAGACACTATTTTTTGTGGAATTACCGAGAAATCAATATTTTGTGTGAAACATTCGGCGGGAATATTTTAGTTTTTTTCTCGAGAAATGACAATTTCTTATATATTTTTTTAAAATTCGTCACGTAATTATCTGCACGTACAAGCAATATTTTTTTGTTTTTTACACTATTGATGATAGAAATTATTTTCGATCGGACAATTAAATAGTGCGAATGAAATTTAGCGTTTATGACCACAAATAATAGTTTTGAAAATTTCAACTATTTTTTGTAGTTGTAGTACCATTTCAATCACCGTAACCGGAACAACCATAAAAATAGTTAGTCAAACTATAAAAAATAGTGAAATGGACTAACAATTAAATAATTGATAGATGCCCGTACTGCCAAAAGTTATATAAGTGAACAAAACGCATTAGTTGCAATTTCCAATAATGACAGACCATCGACTTCTTGTAAGGGTAATATTTATTTTTTTACTATTTATCCGATGGAAATACCAAACACAGATGAACGAAAATTACCGAACATCTATACTTCGTATTTTTCCAATATTAAAAATTTAATGAATTAATGGGTTGTCGGCTTTTGGCGGCCTTAAAATAAAAAATTTGACTTTATTAATTACATAAATTACGTTATATTTAGTATTGTACCATTTGGAACATTACAATAATAGTATTATATCTACGAAAAAGTTTATCAACCTTAATTTTTAAAAACAGAATTATTAAGATTATTTAATTATTAGAATTTTCAGGCTTTTTTTTAAGGAAAATGTCATGTACACACATTAACGATGTGAATATTTTGATAGATGAAAATGTATAAAAAAATAACAGCTCCCCATAACGCAAAATTTTTCTTATCGAAGGTCGGGAGTACAAATCTAGGAAACTCGAGATGTCTCTATATGGCAAGTCTCCGCTCCCCGATCCGGTAATGCCCCGTAGTGTTTCTTTTCCGAACTAGAAGTAATCTGCCGGAGTTTACAGGCCGTAGAGGCTCTACCTTGTAACATAACCTCAACGACGTTCGGTGCACTTAATTAAAGTGTTAATAACATAATGAAATAGAATCGCACATAAAAGGCTATTTCACCGATCGTTGCTGTTAATTTAGCAATGTTTAAAAATAGTTTTCACGCCCGGCAACACGCGGTACACTGATTTTAGAAAGCATACGGTCATGATGGGTATCTATTAATATTTACATTGTTTGCCATGTATCAGTAGAAATTTCTTTATCAAGCTATTGAATAATAATAAATAAAATTAATTACCTTCTAAATTAATCCTTGATAACCGGCTTTGAAGAACGTACACTTAGTAAAATCTCACGCACAACGTGTCGTCCGACCACACACGGTAGGGAATACGGCAAGGCAGCAGAAATGACGTCAGAGAGTGTCTCGCATCGACCTCCTGCTTGGTTTCAGGCAACTGCATTATCGGCGGTCTGTTCAACTGCAGCATCTACAGTTATCTTCTCGCTTCGGAACAGAAAGAGCGAAACACGACAAATGAATTTTGCTCCGATGATAAAATAGCTCAGGATTCATTGTACTTTATATTTATGCGCGATTCTTTAAAAATCCACTCGCGGACTTTACGATTTCCGATCGGATTGTATATTTAGGATATGTTAGTGTACAGTATTCTGAGACTGCTTAATTTTTTTCAGACTTTTAAACACGATTTTTTTTCCAATTTAGGACATTTCGAAACTTCCCTTAAAAAAAAAAACTATTCGAGTCGCCAAAATATTACTGTGACCAAATCGTTACTATTAATTTTTAATAGTGAGAACTATAAAAAAGCTATTAGTAACTATTTAATCTCAATAGTATATTGGCAACGGTAATAGGCTTTTCTATAAGGGTTGAAATTGTTATTTACCTGTGATTTTGAGCGAAAAAAATGCTCTTTACAGGGAAAAAAAGAACGACATGTTTTTCTAGTTATCAATGTTTCGGGTTTTATTTTAGGAAATTAAATTATTTCGATAATCTTAAAAAAGTTAATAAAAATCCATTAAAAAGTTTTTTTTCAATCTTCCCATGATGAGAAGTTTCAACAATATCTTTATTTGTTGTCTTGGACAGTATTACGTCGATTATGGTTATTTTCAGACTGCGATCCTCTTGGGTAACAAAATAGTGGGGTGAAAGATACATTTTTTTTGTTTCATGAACGCAAAAAAAAAATCAATAACCCAAAGGAGATCCCATAGTAAAAATGATCATAATTGAGGTAAAAATATCCAACAAAATGAATAAAGATAATTTTTAAGTTTTTCATTCATAGGAACATTAAAAAATCACTTTTTAATTTTATTACTTTAATGAAATTATGGACACTACGTTTTTTGAAAACTTCAGACATTTTAATGTAGAAAAACACGTTTTTCCTATTTCTTTTAAGATAATTTTTTTTCGAAATCACACGTAAATAATAATTTTAAGTTTCGCAATGTCCTAAATTGAAAAACAAAAGAAAATTGGTTTCTCGGAACTTACAATCCGGTCGGAGACCACAAGTTCCACGAGTGTGTTGGTTTTTAAAAAAATTACCCCTTTACGTTTGCACTATTAAGCTAACTCAGGTCGTCAGGTTCGAATATTCTTGTTTAGGGCATGCGTGTTGTTATCTATGGATTATCCCGATTAAATATTTACAGGAAAATTGTAATAATTGTAGTAATATGGCAGCAGTACCTAATTTGCACAGGGTTCTGTGTTACATCGTACAGTGCCGAAGGCATTAAAAATCTCGTAAAAACTAGTTTTTCAAACGCCCAACTCTTTCGTGGGAAACACTGTAAAAATTCATTCTAAGCTTACCAATTGACTGGAAGAAAAAAATATCTCCAATAATTATCGAAATTTATGTTTCTTATTATACATTTTCAATAATCGATTGAAAATTTGTCAAAAACTAATTATTACGAATAATAAATTACGGCCGATTCAAAATATCGACAAAAGATATGTTGATTTTGAATTTTTATGTTTGCACTATTGATCTAACTCAGATCGTGAGGTGCGAATATACTTGTTTCGTGGCATGCGTGTTATTATCCACGGATTATCCTGATTAAATATTTACAGAGAAATTATATTTTTAATAGCTGTAGTAAAATGACAGCAGTGTCTAGTTTACACAGGATTCTCTGTCATATCGTGTGTGGAGGCAGTACATGTATCGAGACATGTGCGAGTGCTGGCTCGAGCGTTTAGCGAAATGACGAGGGTTTATGTTTATGAAGTGTCGCTGCACATCATAGCGTTGCAACCCCCTGAATCGAAGCAAACTGTCGTTACAAGCGACGGGAAACACGACACCGATGCGTCCTACGATATAGAAACGCGTTGGTTGTATCCAATAATTACACCTGAATAACTCATCGGATCAATATTAATGTTTTTTTTTCTTCTTCCCTCGTTCAATTTATTCACAACAGCTTTGCGTACTTACACTCTTGGTCGAGAGAAAAGAAAAAGCCGTAATTTTCCTAATTCTCATAACGAATGTGCCCTGAGTGGCAATTCCGCGAATAGTTTTTGAGCCGCAAAATTATGGTGATTCCGGGAAATGCACCAAAGTACCTTCCCTTGGGTTAATCTGCGAGAGAAAAAGGCCATCAAACGAGGTTGATTGCGACGCGTTCATGGAAACCATAAACACGCACTATCGCACGCGCACTAAGGTACAACGGTTAAGTCGCCAAGATATACATAGTATATGTACCCCTTTGCGTGTATCCTACATTTCTTGCCATTCGACAAATTCAAAAGTTCTCGGTTCGAAAGCTTTAAAATATGGGAATGAGTGAAATTGTTTGTGTGGCTTCACATAAGATTTCGCAGCTTTAAAATCACAATGGTCACATTTATTTGGCAGTACCTCGTTTCTACACATCCCAAGTGAACACAGCCCCAACTCGACTCAGACAATTGAACACGAATTCAACTCGACACATGACAACTCGACGCAGTGAAACTGGATACATCACTAACTCGACACAACGAAAATCGAGACATCATTAATTCGACACAGAAAAACTCTTCCGTGTCCTAACCCGACACAACAAAACTGTACTGTGGCGCAACTGAACACAATCAAACTCTACAGTGGCGCAACTCGACACAGTTAAGGTAGTCCTTGCGACATACTTTTGTAAATGCTAACATTTTTATATATCTACACATTCAATTAATCACAGTGAGAATAAAAACGTATTTGTAGATGCTTCGTAAACTTAAAAAACATAAATTGTATTAACTAAAATATCTCATCACAGTCTCGCTTGAACGCATAGTGGTATTGTATTATCACGCGGTCAGAGCTAAATTTGGTCGTTTTAAATGTAAATTTGTGACACAAAACAGAAAAAAGTAGATTAAAAATCTCATTTTTGCGCCACGACTACAACCGCCACGAAAAATCGGGTCACTGAAACCAAGGTTGAAACGGCGCCGGTTGACACTGTAGGTTATGTTGATTTCTATCATCGTCCGCTACATCCGGTTATCCGTAACTTCTGAGTGGCGATGATGTGTTTGACGTTGGAATTATACCCAAATACTTCAATAACGTCCTTTTTTATATTTTATATAGAATCGTGTCACTCTAAGGAATCCATAGCACATTTGATATTGTATAAAAGTTCAGTTTATACATGTTAATTTTCGTTCGGAAGTACGAAATCGGTTATTTTCCCATAAGAGCCCGTGCATAAGAATTCTTTTTTAAATATTTATTTTCTCGGTAATTTAGTCTATAACCCAGCTTGAAACTTTTCAATCGCATTTCGAAGGGATTCAACTATTATATAAAAAAATGTTAAGTCTTAAAGTTCAGAAAGGTTAATGCGCAAGGACTACCTTAAATCTCCATGGCTCAACTCGACTCGGCCAAATTCTACCATGGCGCAATTCGACACAGCCAAACTGTACCCTGGCGCAACTCGACACGGCCAAACTCGACACATCACCAACTTGACACCGCAAAACTCACCCGTGGCTCAGTTCGACACAGCAATACTGTATCTTGGTTCAGTTCGACTCGGCAAGATTGTACCGTGGCTCAACTCGACACGGCAGAGTTGTCCCATGGCTCAACTCGACACGGCAGAGTTGTCCCATGGCTCAACTCGACACGTCCCAGTTCGACACAGGTAGGGTGATTGGTAAACGAGGTTGGGCGCAGTTGAACACAGGCTCAACGCGATGTATATGATAAAACTATGTGTCGCGTTGCGCCTGTGTTCAATACCGTTGCGCATATCGTTGATTTAACGATTTCACATGATAAAACGAATATAGGAAGGCTTGCAATGTTTTATGATTGTAGCCATGATAATAATATGGTTCAGTAAACGATACTTGCAAGGTTATAGGAAACAAAAGTTAAAATCGTATGTGCAACGAAACGGCATATTTGAAACGAATGGAATAGTTTTTGAAACTATTATCATTTTGATGATTGCTACTATAATTATATTTGCTATAACCATAAATTAGAGACGTTCCTCCTGGGAATTATATTAATGGTTCATCCAACTATTTTCTTATATTTGCTATAACCATAAAATATAGACGTTCCTCATGGTAGTTATAGTTTATAGTTAGATTATCGTCGGTCTAACTATTTTTTTTTAAGCTACCCGATTTTTCTCTCAGTATATGTCGCATTTTTATGTTTCATTTGAAAGTTTTTGATTCGAAAGTTGTAAAATGTGAGAATAAGTGAAATTGTTTGTGACGTTTTACATAAGATATCGCATATTTTGAATCATAAATTCAACGTTCAATTATATTTTACCTTTCTCTTTCGGAATCACCTGAACGTATGACAAGAAAAATTCACGACTTAATGGTGACACCCAGTAAATTATGGGTTGAAAACAGATGTCTATTTTTTGACAATTTTTTTAAACAGATTACAAGATGATGGTGGAATCTAATTGACATGCATTTTCAGTTGCTTATACACTGAGAAAAAAATATAGTTGAATGGACTAATTTAGCGTACACCCTCGTTCAAATTAATTTTTTGTTGGCATAACAAATATTTTGGTTACCACAAATAAATTTTAGAAAACTGAATCTAACGATTATTGAAGAAACTAAACATTTGGTTGTCCTAACCAAAAATTCATTTGAATGAGGGTGTACGCTAAATTAGTCCAAGAAACTATATTTTTTCTCACTGTAATGAAACATTAACGGTACAGGAAATTGATTACAATAAACTATATTTGAAGTAGGTAATTGAAAAAAAAAATTGATTCATAAATTCTTATATGTCGTATGTATTTTGAACTGTATTTCTAAACCTGACACTCTGAGAATTTTTTTTCACGTGAAAGGTTTATTACTTTTCCGGAAATTAATAAATGGTTTCCATAACTCATTTACAGCAAACTCTTTGAAACGTTTTTATACCAACTACCTTTTTTGTCCGTATAAAAATAACAATTTATCTTCCCTTAACAAGTTCATGAGAAACGAGATTTTATCGAAAACATTGTCAAGGTTTTATTCATGCTGTGATTGGTCGGCGGTGCTGACACACTGGGGTCGGGACATACATTAAGTACATACATTAAAATTTTTTGTTTTTGTCAAATGTCAAATCAAAAGTAGGGGAGAGCGGAGCAAAATGGCTACGCGGGTCATAATGGCTACGGGGAACGATGGTACAGGAGCATAATAACACACCTCGTCAAAATTGCACCAGCGTACGCTGAAATCGTAAAAGAATTATGTTATGGTTTAATTGCCATGATAGTAATCTCACGATGTTTAAAAAATTAAATTCAATAGAATATAAACATCTATTTTTTTACATCGAATACTTAACTAATTTCATATTTATTTGGAATTAAATTGAACGCAGTGTTCACAAATACATTCAACGATATTCTCATCGACATCAGCACACGAAAAGTGTTCCCATTTTTCACACGTTTTGCAATGTATTTAGGACTCCACCGATTGTGAATACAAGCCACTGCAAAAAAGGTATGGTGTATCCTCTTCCGCATTCGCAGATGAGTCTGATTTTTTTTTTCAATAATTCGAGGCTTTTTCATTCTTAATATTGTTCATTAGATATGAAGAACATTTGTGTAAATTAACAACTCTCATGCTGTGTGTTGAAGTACTATTTTTTTTCCGTCGCTCGCATTGCGTTGAGTCAAAATGTGACAAACTTGGCGTTTTTAAATTTGAAAAATATTTGTGCAAATTAATAAAAATGCGGGATGTCGCGTGTTAATGTACGAATTTTTATTTTCTTGTGTCACATTTTACCCCGGTTCTAGCATGCCCCGTCTTTTTCGTGCTGCCATACCATTATGCCCCGCGTTCCCGTTGTGTCCCTGTTCCATCGTGCCCCATAGCCATTATGCTCCGCGTTGCCATTTTGCGCCGCTCTCTTCTGAAATCCACAACAACAAATATAATCTAGACGACCGCATGACTCATTTTATTCACCAAACTGGTTTAACTTTGTAACCCTAAGCTACCGTTAATATTTTACTTTTAAAAAGTAAAAAAAAAATTATAGTCGAAACAAAAATCATACTGAAATTATGTAATTTCCGGGTTGCTAAGGCCTGAGTCACTGAGCTATCAAATGCATTCTATCCAATATAATTTGAAGAAATGTTTCGGCACCGTATCTGGCCGCGATTATCCGCGAGTCCAATTCTCAATGTGTGTATATATATATGTATTAGCTATATAGAGATGCTCTCAAGTTGAGACGCGCCGCGGCGCACCGTTGAGCTCATAATTTGTGGGATAATACTAAAATTGCCGTGGAATGAAATAAGAGAATGAGAGAGAATGCGTGTCTGTGATGGCGTCGGCGCCGCGCTATGGTGGTGAAAAGCGAGCCTTCGCCGTCGCATAGCGACTACACATTTGCCCCTGCTCTGCTATGCGTTAGCTCACCGCGAATTATAGATTTATCGTGGGAAACACGTGCGAATTATAACCCCAAACATTCCTCAAGAAATTCATATCAAATCCACTTAATATGATTAATCGCATAACTTGAATAAATTCTTTACCGAGAGCATTGAAAAGATGTGCTGTTAAGGTTACTTATGTTAGGCTTACCCGTCAGTACTGCCAAATTAATCGAAATATTTGTTATTTGAAAAATGCTTTAGGAATTCACCGAATCATTTACTTCGTTTTACTTCTGATTGAGAATAAAATTTTAATTAATGTTACTTTATTCATTTGAAAAAAAATGCTGTGTTTTGAAAACAATGAATATCATCATACATTGTATTAATTTACAAATTATTTTAACAAATGTTAACATAAAAAATCATTCCAACCACTCCCGTCGAATTTCTTCTGCCAAAAAAATTTTGCCTAATGTTACTTTTTCATAAAAATATAGCTGTATTTAAAAAAAATGAATATCATACATTTTTACCGGCAGTTTTGTTAAGCATATATCAAGAAACAAAATTAGTCATCACTTTGCAACATCGGAATAAAATTACAAATTTTTCTCATAAAGAAACTGCGTAAAAATATGCCTTGGGATTTATTGGCGCTAAGTTATTATTTTGTAAATTTATACTAGTTTTCTTAATTAAAACGGTTTCAACGTTTTTACAAATTTTAGCATTCGTTGGACTAGACTGAACTACCTTAAATCTAATATCATTACAAATATACCGTATGGATAGGGAAATAGATCGATAAATTGTTTTAACGATTGTTAAGAAAAAAAACGAAGTAAATATACCAACCACGCCCGTCGAATCACTTTTGGTCTTCTTCACAAAGCGCGCGCGCTCCTCGAAGGATTCTGCGGTTGGTCAACGGCCATCTAATGGCGCGCGCGATTCGTCCTTGCAGCATGTGATTATTTCAATTATTTTATTACGTACCGTACCAATCTTGGCCCATATAATACGTATAATCAGGAGGTCTATTCTCTTGGCGAGATAGAGTGAGAGTTGAAGTAGAGCCCGACTGCTGCTCAGATCCCATACATGATCCGAACTCAGTCGTTTTAACGATATTGTAATTTGGAGACCGCAAACCCACCCCCTTATGTTGACGTCTCTCTATACGTATACATTTCAAAGTGTGGGATATATTATATACAACGACCAGCATCTTGCCAGCGTGATCTCCGAAACGGATCGGTTACCCGAGACCCTAACGATCATTTCCTCTATGGAAACGATATTACAGTGTCCGCAATAGATTACAGATTATAGACATTTTATCAGGATTGGATATTCGGTGAATTGACTGTGTTACTCATTTCAACTTTTGTTTTTTCTTGCAAATTCAATCCATCCATTGACACCATTTAAAAAGTATTCAAACGTCTTTTTATGTCGAAACATCTTTAAGAACGATTCAATCGAATAATGTACCCGAAAAGTATGAACTTGCAGATTTCTCGGCATTCAAAATTAAATGGAAATTTCTGTACTTTGAACAGATTTTTCTTCACTGAACATTTCTGTCCGTTTTACACAGAAAGTATAGAAATAATATATTATAATTTTGTTTACATTTTGCGAAATATTTTCTGTGATTATCAACATAACTTTTCTTTAATTCACAGAGCATTTATGCCAGTTTTACACAAGAAGTAAAAAAAATGGTGTATTAAGGTTTATATGTACATTTCGAGAAATATTTTCTACGATTTTCATAAGTGTTACTTTGATTTAACAATATACTGTCTGTCAGTTCAATTAAACATATGAAAATGCGTAAATTCCTCAAACTTCTTTTGTAACTTTTGATTGTACACAACAAGTATTTGTAAGTTTGCCAAATGTACAAAATCTTTGAGCCACGTTTCAAAATTATCCCAGATAGACACATGTCGGGACCGTGCCGTCACCATACGGCGCCACCGTGCAGCAGGGATGGGCACATTCGAGTGAAATAGTATATTACACTACAAGGGCAGAAAGTTGAAATTCCTGCACTGCATGATATGATGCCCTCGGCTTCGCCTCGGGCACCATATCGTGCAGTGCAGGGCTTGCAAACTTCTGCCCGCGTAGTGTATACTGTTTTATTTCACTCAGTGCGTATAACGCGGTTTTACGCACGCTTTGCGTGCGTCAAACATCGTTTACACACCTCGTGAAATAAAATTTTGTACGATACTCATGCGAAAAACGTTTTCTTAACTCGTGTGATAGCAACATTCGCCTTCGGCTCGTGTTGCAAATTCACACTCGTCAGAAAACGTTTTTTCGCACTCGTATCGTAATGTACTATTTCTTCATAGCCGGTCGAAAGTACGGTGATGAATTGTATTTTTATAATCAATATATGTACGTTTTAGCATGTATTGATGCCGGCCCCGACATTTGCGACACGAGCGAAGCGAGTGCTGCTGGTCGGGGGGGCAGGCATTAAATACATCGACAAAAAGAAGTATAATCACACATTTTCAAAAGAAATAATTTTACGTCGATAGAGAACTTTTATGTTCTTGCCATTTTTTATAAGTCTCGTAGACTAGTGTATATCTGTCAGCAGATTGTTTGGTAACGTTTCTGTTTGTACTATTAATTGCGTTTCGGCATCAAAATCTTTGATAACCTCTTCCTCGTCCGTGGTTTCATCAAATGAATCCATTTCGTTCATTTGTGACTTTTTTTTATTAATCTTTAGTCAATTTACTTTGTATATTGTATTAACTAACAGCCAGAGTCTCATGTATTGAGTAACGATGCGTGCGAGTAAGTTTTTGCTCCCGCTGTTACAGAGGGCGCGAGTGTAGTTCTATCAATGCTTAAAGTTAGACTTTCTGCTTTACAATCGATGCAGGAGGAACGTACTTTCGACTGAGGTATGAAGAAATAGTATATTACACACCTAGGGCAGTAAAGTAAGAAATGTCTCAGATCACATGTAATTGTCGGCCGAGGCGAAGCCGAGATCTGAGGCTTTCTTATTTACTGCCCGAGGAGTGTATACGATTTTTCTCATCGACGGAGCCGAAAACCGGGAACTTCGTTCCGCGCAGCGGAACGAAAGTTGTCGCTTTCGGCCCGGAGGTGAGAAAAAGTATTTTGTAACACGTGCATGAACAGCGGTGCTTTTCATGGCAGTTTTGCGGACCGAAAGTGACTAGTTTCATAGCAATGTCGAAACGATAGATTGGCGCATGCGCAATTCGCGATTCTTTCACTTTCGACCCCGCTGTTTCACTTTCGACTCTAGGGTGGAACGTTGATAACCTCACTTTTCACTGTTCGTCCCGCAAAACTACCATTCAAAGCACCACTAATCATGCACTTGTTACAAAAAATATGGTGTGCAACACGGGCCAAAATTGGCGCTTTCAGCCCTTGTTGCACAATATACTATTTCTCCCGACTTCGCTAAAATAACCCCATTTCGGGTCCGCAATGCGGGCGGGAAATCGCTCATTTGTTACGAATGACGTACGCATGCGCAGTCCGCTTTCATTACATCCCGAGGGAGGTAATCATCGTACTGCGCATGCGTGTCATCATTTGTTAAAAATGACCTTATTCTCCGTCCTTGTTGCACACACGAAATGTGGTTATTTTTTAGCGCAATCGGGAGAAAAGTATAGTACGTTACATGGGAGGGGTGCGACTTTTCACCTCGTGTGAATTTCTTTCACTCTCGGTGAAAAGTTGCACTTCCCTCCCTTGTAACGTAATGTACTATTAAATACACGATTTAAATACTGAATGATTTTTCACTCATTAGTTATTTTCGCTTGAAATAATGTATGGTTTTTCATTTATTATCTTCTCAGGTATAAGTAATGAGTGGTTTTCCACTCACAATTTAGTTTGATTTTAGATAATGATTTTTGTGCACTCATCATTCATTTTAAGATTAAATGATGACTGGAAAACCACTCATTATTTATTTCGAGTTTAAATAACGAGTGGTTTTCCCGAACAACAAAATCGCTATTAATAATTAATTATTAAGTAATTATAAATAAATATTATTGATTATTATTAAATATTATTAACGATTGTTAATAAATTTTTAATTATTCATAGCGTTATTACGCGTTCTGGGGTCACCCACTCGTTATTTAAACTCGAAATAAATAATGAGTGGTTTTCCACTCAGCATTTAAACTTGAAATGAATGATGAGTAGATAAAGAATCATTATTTAAACCAAAATCAATTGTGAGTAAAAAACCACTCATAATTCATTTCGACTTTGAATGATGAGTGGAAATCCATTGATTATTTTCCTTGGAAACGAGAATGAGTGAAAATACATTCATTATTTAAACTTGAAATAAATTAGGAGTGGAAAACCACTCATTACATATATCTGAAAAGATAATGAATGAAAAACCACTTATGATTTGGACTCGGAAAAATAATGAGTGGGAAACCACTCATAATTTTAAGCGAAAATGAGTAATGAGTGGAAAAACATTTTTTTTTTCTTTAAATACATTTTGCCCATCCCTGCCGTGCAGTCACGCCGTGCGTTCAAAAGCTTTCGGTACGGCACGGCGTGCCGTTACCGTGCCGTCACCGCGTGCCGTCACCGTGACGGCACGTCGTACATGGCGTACTGCACGCAAAAAAAAGATTAGTTGCCTTAACTAAGAAATGAGTTGACACAACCAATCGATTATTCTCTTTCCCTTACAACTCAAATGGTAATACCAACGATTCGAATGGTAATACTGACGATTCGAATGGTAATACCGACGATTCGAATGGTAGTCGAAACTATTCAAGTAGTAGTCCCAACGATTGGATTAGTTAACCTAACTAATCTCGCGAGAACTAATCGTGAATAGTTGAGGTTACTATTCTATATGGTTGAGGCAACTAATTTTTTAGACATTGTGTACAGCAAATCAAAAACTTAGTTGCCACAACCAAACATTTCTTTCCGTGTGTCACGGTGACGCTGATGCGCCGTCATTTGTATCGTGCATCGGTGTTTCGCATAATGTCGCTAGTTGGCAAATGACTAAGGCGTTTCCCGCCAGCGATTTGCAGCCAAAGTGTTTATAAAACTGCGAAGATATTTCGGATTCATCTGAAGGTGATGCTCCTTGGTATTAATTACTGTATTCCTTTGATGAAAAGAGACACTGGCAGTCTGTCTTTTTTCAAAGAATTAATAAAACTATAACGGTATGTCATGCCTTCACCGTGCCGTCACAGTGCCATCATATGCGGGCGTACATGATGGCACGGTGACGACAGGGTGACGGCATGGCGCCGACATGCCCAAAAGAAAAGTACGTTTATCTATCTCGGTAACGTATTTTCGGAATTACAAAATAAAATGTCATTATTATCGTAGAGTTAAGAATAAAATTGTATAATTTGTTGGCCCTGTCTACATGGAATAAATTCTAGAAAATTAAACCCACACAATATTTTATTCAAATTCTTTTGCACTTTCCCAGTTAAAAAAATCACTATATTCAGTATTGCTATGAATAAATTTCTATGACGGTTCTCGATCTGATATGGTCGTACAGTCCTAATGGAAGCGTAAATTAACACTTCGACGCATGTAGCTCGTAGGATATGGACTATGAAAAATTATATAGTAGCATACGGGCGTTATCGCGATGTTTTCTCATTTACTTTACGACAGAACAGTAGAAGCAGTGCATAGGTATCTCTCTGGGGAGTACGAACGATGGTTGTTTTTTTTATTCGCTGTTTCGAATCTGCAGTACAGCGTACGTATATCAGGTGAATAATTGCACGTTCATCAGGATCCATAAAAGTCTTATCTCTCGGGCGTTGGGCGTTTGCGCCGTGCAGGGCCGGTCAGAGTAACACCTAATAAAATAACAATTGGCCATAAAATAGAAATATTTAACGACGGGTACAGATACCGACACATCTAATCTTTCGTATATGCTAATATTTTTCATGTGTGCTACGAATATTTCGATAATTTCGCACGTTTTTCTATAGAAGCCAAGAACCCTTTGATTACCGTCCCTTTAAGGTAGTATCGTCGATACAGTCAAGTCAATCGATTCAGGGGCGGTTTAACGTCTAGGCCGACTAGGCCCAGGCCTAGGGTGCCGCAGTCTGGGGGGCGCAAGCGACTGAACTTTTTTAAATAAAAATTTTTTCAGCTAATGAGTTTTCTTTTTTTTTACTTATACCCTGTAGAGTATTATTACATTATATTTTTAATATTGGTAAATGTGTTACTGTTTATGATGACGACAGTCACTCAGCTGTAGACTTACCTGCAAATCGCATGCAATTATAGTTATAAACGTAAGTAATTATTGATGCGAATTAAAAAATTACAAAATATCCCGATCCGTTGGTACCGTCGACGCAGTAGCGTGTACGCGGGCGGCCGGTAAAGTGCAGTAAGGTGAATAATCCGAGTAGAAATTCAGCTACGGGGAATATCAGGCCCTAGCGTGGCAGCCGGATTTAAATGTAAGGCCCCTGCCTGGCAACTTTATACGGGCCTTGCAGGAAAGTAACGCAGCGCATGATCAGGGCCAGATTAAGTTTTCCAGATAAGGGCCGGATAGAGGCTGCCCTACTAAGCCCCTACTTATAAAAACGGCAATTAAATTACAAAATAATTACCTGCGCTCATCGAATTCGATTTATTTTTCACTTTCTATTGGATATTCGAGCTTATTTAGTTTTCAGTACATATTAATTGTTGAAAAAAACACATGTAAATTTATTTGCCGTTGGTGGGAATCGAACCTTGATCCTCTGGGTGACAGTTCTGCGCCTTAGCCCACTCGGCCATTGACATCTTAGAAAGTTTATCTATTTATTGTCTATTTGAAGTATACTTAAAATGAAAACACGTCAAGACTGTACATCCATTTATTGTGACTACGACCGAAATATTCAAAATTCAAACATGATGGGGCGGTCACCCATCCAGGTACTGGCGTTTGACGGTCAGTACCTGACCAGTACCAGATTTCAAAGTAATTCTAGCGGTACAGTCCCGTAAAACGTACTTCTCGATTGGATAAAGATGTGAAAAAATTCAGCACATGCAAGGTGCTGAAAAGATTGATTTTGCATAACAATAATTTTTTAATGTTTTTAACGAATGCCGTATCTAGCCCTTACACGTACCTAATAATGTAAATTTACGGCATATTAAAAAATAACTATGCCATACGAAGACCATATGCGGACCAGGGAAAGTAAAGGTAAATTGGACAAAATCTTGGTCTAAATGCCACAGAAAGACCTTATGCGAAACGGATAAGGTCAATGAATGGCATATCTGTATGAGGTTACCGTATGTAGAGCCTGACATAGGCCTGATCCGGTGGAAAGACGGCATTTTTACGGTAGAATGCCATATCTCGGCCTTATATGGACCTGAGCAGGTGAATTTACGGCGGCCCCAAATAAAATTACCGTACCTAAAACTGATCTTGACCTCGTGTGACATCAGGCATGCCTGATGAAATTTCTACTCGGGAATAGTTTTGAGTTTACTAGCCCATACGCGCGCTTTCCCATTTGATGTAATATTATTTGATTACATTTTTTGCAACTGAACATTTTCCTCTAAAACGAATTATTATTGTTTTAGACAATGTCTTATAATATAAAACTCTTAATTTTTTCTCGTATCTCCAGAATATCATTTGTTCATCCTGTGGCCGAAACCTGCAAATGTTAACATTATCAGTCAGTCTTTGTACGAGAATTTTTTAGTTTTTATATATCACAGTTTTTCTGTGATAAATACGTCACATTACACGGGTTGCTGAGTGTGTAATTTCGTTTTAAAAGTTTTTTTTCGGTCCAATTTCCACAATTTTTCAGATATCAAGCTGAAATTTGGTACACAAGTAGAGTATTATCATACAAGGTTTCAGGTTGAATTCAGCGTTAATTTTTTGAAAATATATGCTCACCCTCTAATTTTCTCTATCGTAGCACGCATTTTTCGCAATTATTTTGTACTCTAAAACTATCATAATACAATAATGCACTGTTGCAGTGATATCCAGAATTTCTACACTCATGTAATACAAAAAATGTAAATGAAAATTTAAAAATTCCGTCGCCAAGTCTACATATTTTTTTATCTCATCGACGATTTACGAGAAATTGTTTTTCAAAATAGAGAACAGTGATACAAAATAGAGAAAAATGGATCATCCTAATATTGATTCCTCATTATTTTTTAATATTTTCAAAGCTTTCGCTATGAGGAACCCAAAATCGACGAACTTCCTAATAGGAATAGTAAAATTAATAAGAAGTGAAAAATTTTGAGGAGACAATGCACAAGATTCCACTTTGCAACGTTTTTGTGTTTATTTTGATTACTGCTTCCGCATCCGCAGTCTGCCCTAGACAGAAAATCTTCGTCTGAGCAGTTGCAATTTCGTTATAAAAAAAGCAAAAAGCAAAGTTAAGCAACTTTGCGAATGCTGGTTAAATCGCTTAAAACTTGGATCTGTCGGTGCCACGCGATCTATAAAATCGAAGGCCTCTTTGTAAATCCTCTCGGACTCTTTTTTTAAGAGGCGCCAGAGCGGCATCGAGCCTTTTATATTCCTGCCCGGCGCGATCACATCTATGCAAGATCACATCAATCGCAAGATCACATCAAAATCTTGCGATTCGATCGTTGTAGTCGCGAATTTATGCTTTGGCGCATCAAGTTCAAAGTTCATTTGTGCATTCGTTGTTACAAACTTGTAGCTATCGGCAATCGCCACGTTTTATTATTACTCACAAAACACAACATTATTTTGAAAGTTCCCGAGAACTGTAAAAATAATTAAGAAAAATAATATAAAACCGACGACAACTTTTATCGAAAATGCGAGATATTTTACCTACTAATTTTTTGAAGAGGGATATGAGTTTATAAGTACGAATACACTTCGCACATACTGTAAAAAATCCTTTAAACATTTATTATTATTAAAATGTTTTATAATTTTTAAAATTGTTGTAAAAACGAAAAAAAAAAATCGTTGCATTAAGCTTTTTTATGGAACGAAGGGGGCTTGGATCTCCGGGCCTACGACTCTTGCACCGTTAAACCGCCCCTGAATCGAGTGTGAAAAGTTGAAAAAGGATTTGAACTCTTGTATAAGAGAGACTGATTTTAATTAGGGGCTGTTGTTTAATTACAAATTTTTATGTAGAAAAAATATATATCAATAAATTTATAAAATAATAATTTAGTCTGCGATAATAAATCTACAGCCATATTTTCACGTAGTCTTTTATAAGGAAAATTTTTTATTTTATATCGATCTTATCGAAGTGATAGGTCGTTTTGTTTTTTTGATTAATACTTTATGAATTCGCTGGGAAACATTTATGATGATATTCATCGTTTTCAAATTGTAACTATTTGGTTATGAGAATTGTAACACAAGCTATGATAGTAACTAAACGTTTCTGCCTGATCAGAAATAAATTACTCATCAAAATCGAAATAAAATGACAAATTGACAAAAAAAACTGGGTGAAGAATATGCCTGTGAATTTAATGGCGCAGACGAGTTATTATTTTATAAAACCATTCTTTTACATTTCTTCTATATTATTAGCAGCTTCTTAAACTAGATGCATCTTAATTTAACATCAGCTTCTTCTTTAAAACAGTTTAAATCGTTATTCCTAATCTTAGCACTCGGTTGACTTGACGGTACCGGCAGACGGTACCGACCTTAAGTCGGTAATTCTTGTGTATATTTTCAACGAGCCGAAGAGAATCGACGCAGGGATATATTCTCTTATCAGGAATATAACTGGATGAAGATAAGCCGGTTAAGTGGAAGCTTTCATCGCGCTCCCCGTACAGCCCCATGAAAATTCAATGAACCGGCGTGAACAGTGTCGAGCATAACTCGCACGAATGCACTGAATATAATATATCTTCGGCACGTGAGTGCGGCTGTGTGTGGGGCAAACCGATCCCACAGAGGGATCTTTATAAAAGCCGTGGAAAAGCGTTGTAACAATGTCGTAATAACTTGCCATGGTGTGCAACTCGAATGCGACTAGAGACTATGCTGTACGGCATAATGGTCCATCGGCTCCATTACGCGCTCATAAACCGCAATGCTGGGATGAGCCTCCTCGTTGCACCCATTCCTGCCCTCTTTTTACGACGAATGAGCGATTATAGGACCTGCGTTTGCTGCTATATGGCGCAGCTCGCCACCGCGATGCTGCTGCTGTTCGCGTGCCTTTCCCCGCGGGGACTTTTTACTGCATGCCCTCGTACAGTAACGCTCTACATGTATACAATACTGTGCATCCATCCTCCGGGCACGCGGATGAGAACAGCAAGTGCGCATCTCTTCATACTCGAGCTCTTCTCTATTCCCGTTGCCATTCCAAGTGCTTCTCGCATGTGCGGCCATATTTGGCGATCGGTTAAGCGTTTTATGATGAGATTCAATTTATCGTTTCTGTAGCTCTCGGTTGATGAAAAAGTGTTCCGTTTCTTGTGAACTCAGGTGCTTAGAGTTTCCTCGGCGAAACAAGAATCGTAGTCTATGATTTTCAACTTTCTTGCATGTTAAATCACCATATTCAGAGGAAAGTATGTATGCATAAAGTGCATAAAATATATCTATGAAGAATCTTTGGATACCAAAGAAACATATTGGATATCTACAAGGTTCTGCAAGTATTGATAATGATCAATGTCATTTTTTAATATTTCAATAGTGTTCTATAAAAAATGGCTACATGAAAATTCGTTATACTTGGCAAGAAACTTTGTGGGTCAAACTAAACGTATGGCATTAAATTGGTGAAATAATAATTCAGTACATTTTATAATAATTTTGATAAATACTAATAACTTCATGAGCAGAATGCAAAACTTTTACAAAAAAAACTATATATGTCGTGGGAACGAAACATCCAAGAACAAAGAATTCATATTTTAGCTCCTTAACACGCACTGGTCATATATGTTCCCATACCTAGTTATTAGTAACATAATTTCCAAGTAGAAGGTAGAAAGCTGTCCGCTTGCAGAAAATGTATTTTATGTGACAAAAAAACTGTTCTGCACAAAAGTTATCAAAAAGCAACTAGGAGTCTACCTCTTAATTCTAGGCCACACGGGAAATCCTATTTCTAAACATATTTTTTCATTAACTAAGATTATTGTGAGATAAATGTGTTAGTACCTGGCCACACTTCACATATAAGAAATATATATGTATATACATGTATAACCTAACTCTGCCGGTCCAGCTGCTGGTTTCTGGTTGGTTATGAGGACGTTTACCTTAACGACTAATTACGGTCTGTAGGATATAGCAATGCATATGATTACACTTTGTTTTGTGAGTACAGGCAAACGATGAGAAGTCAACCAGCAGTTTCATATTCGACAACTTTTTTTTTAGGTTAAGTACTATATTGGTACACGTGTGATAATTACGTGAACGAGAGTTAACCTACCTATTGTAATGATTGAAACTAGCCGGTCACCAAGATAAGTAATAATAACTTCTTCTTCTTCTTCTTCTTCTTTGTAACAATGTGACGGTGTGTGATGAGGTCTAAATAATAATAACACTGATGGCGGCTTCGAGAATTCTTCTTTTTTTTCTTCTTTTTCTATGTTCTGGGCAGCTCTGGTTAGAGAAATTCTACGTTCTTTGCTCTGGTTGTTCAAGAATTCATGCCGACACATGGGGTAACAAAGTGAACGACAGCGCCCTCTTCTCTTTCCTTTTATGACTTTGTCCAGGTTCCCATAAAACGTGAGCGCCCTCTTTTTTCAATTACTAAAAGGCCGCTTCCAAATGATGTATCGAGTGAAGTTGGCAACTTAGGCATTCAATTATTTCACAATAAGTATTTCGCGTTCGCTGGCATGTTAATTAGCCGTTTACGTGTAGTAACTTCGCATCGTTTACCACGTCCAGATTCTCCACCGCTGTCGGGAGGTACAAACGTTATCGTAACATGAACTAAGACTTTAAAACAAAAGACTTTTTAGCGGCATAACTGAACTATCAGAGCCGCCATGGTGGAAAGTTTTTCGTTCGATAAGAAAATGGCCAACTTTGGTTATGACACTTGCCACCCTAATGTGTACGACGGCGTCATGTTCTGGAATATTTCTTTATATTATTTTCACTTGGCTTTTCTTGTTATTGAACAAGATATTTGCATCTTTACAACTTATTACTACTGCGTGTTCTTTCAGGTTAGTTCCCTTTATCTAACTAACGAATTTAGACTCTGCGCGTCCGCTAGGTGTTTCTAGAGCGGCCATAACAGGCTGAAGTTGGCTCTGCGACAGCCATAGCCGACCGTTCAGGAAGCTTATAAATTAGTATTTCGATATATTTCGATTTTTTATGTACCATGATTTTGATTTGACGGTGATCACGCGCACTGTCGCGCGCGTCCAGGGTCTGTTGGTGCTGCAGCGCTCTGATGACCGAGCGCTCTAATCCGTATGTCGTGTGACCTCGAAAGCCGCTTCAACTTGGTCCTGTCAGCCTTAACTTTACCGACCAATCACAGCCTGACTCAAACCGACAACAATAGTTTCCAGTTATCGATATATAGTGTGACAACTTACCTTTTTGAGGAAGGTCTAGGGTTAATAATAAATATTGAGCTTAGGCAAAATCTGTGCAGTCCTTCCATTTTCTCAAAAAATGTATTTCTTTTTTTTCTAAATCACACATGTTATCTTATACCAGCAGTGTAGTACTGATAGCATGTTTACGAAAAACTAATAATCAAAGTAACTAATCACAAAACAATGCTTTTTGAGGAAGTCAAAAATAATAAAGGTGTATTTTCCTATAAACAGAACTGGTTGGACTCAATAGACTGTGATAGACAGAACAGAGCGGAAGCAATGACCAACTGTAATTTTGAGGAAGCAAAAGATCGACCCGATAAGGAGTTTCGATCAAGGAAATTTCGGAAAGGAGCAAAATATCGAAATCGACGATAATTTTTTTTGCCTTTAATAATTTTGATTCTTGCAACGTCTCACTGCAAAGTTCCTATGAATTGTAACGCTATTCATGCATGCTTGAAAGATTAAAAAAAAAAAAAACAAATATAAAGCAATCATTGCGCATCGTAAAATCAATGATTGAAGGATAAATTCTTCGTCGTTGCGATCATTAACAAACACACTTATTTACGAAAAAAATTCAAACAACTAACTAACTAAGAAATCAAAATTGCGATGCGGGAGAGTTCGAACTTTTGTTCCGACGTTTGTACTTGTATTCCGGGTTTGTACCGGCGAGCCTCGTGATTCGGTGACCGTGTGTGATTCTCGAAGCCAGCGAGACAATCCAGCGTTCGGGAAGGTCAATCGAAAAAAACAAAAATAAAAATAAATGTCTAAAGAATTTTAGAGAAAGGAAATCGGTCTCCGACGAGTATCGACATCAATTTTGTTCGAATTAATTGATATGTCTTCGAATCTTCGTTGAAGCATATATAAAGGTACGTCTTGTCTCTCCATGTCCATTTCTGTGTCAAAATTCGGCAAAGCTTGATCTATCGTATTTTCTTTTTCTTCGTCAAGCACACGTAAGGTAGTCCTTTCAATACAATCGCACAGAATTTCGGACACTTCTCCATGGGATAAAAATCTGAAAAAAAATCAGGCATATGGAAGGTGCTAACAAGATTGATGAACAAAAAAAAATTATTCAACAGATCACTCGACTGTCTATAACTTTTTCTTCAATTGAAAATAATTTGCTATATTTTCTGTTTACGTATGAATCCTTCTTCAGAATTTTCCCTAGTCATTCAAAATTGTGTTTTTTTTTTTAATAAAATGAACGGTCGAAAACGGATCTTTAAATAATTAAACAAAAATCTGAAAAAATATATACGAATTCAAAACAATTGATGTAGTACTTGCGGTATAGTCCAACCAAGCGTGAGATTCAAAGAGAATTCCAAATATTTGTCAATGGCATAAATATCTGAAAAATAACAAACATTCAAAAGGTACTGAAAAGGTTGATTTTGCATAATAGTAATATCAAATTATTAATAACAAATTAATTTTTCAATAAATCCAACCTAATCAACCAACCAACCTAACTTTATTTTCAAATGAGAATAATTAATTTGTTAATTTTTCTGAACACGTATGCATTTTTTCCGATATTTTAAAAATTTAAATAAATGTGTGGTTCGTCACAAATTTTAAGTAGATTCGCACTTAGAGCTCAGACTTGGAAAAAAACGCAATTTCAAAAGAATTCGGAATTTACAAAACATATAATGAAATATATCGACTGTCAAAAATTTTTGTTTGAAAATTAATATACAGTATATAAAGCTCGGATGCATATACCGTTATATTAATTTTCAGATCCATTCGTCATCGAAGAATTCTTATACTATTCTTAAATTTACTATAAAATTATATTAATATGGAATTCATATACCCGTTTCGTAAATCTCATATCGTTTGGTATATTAAATTCACCTGCATTTTTAACAGTGTAAAACATTTGTTTTTGAAAATTAATATACCGTATATAAAGCTCGAATGCATATACCGTATATTACTTTTCAGATGCATTCGTCATTGACAAATACAAGATTTGTATTTTAAAATGAAGATTACAATTCTCACGTACTGTAATTTTCAAATACTTGTATCGGAGAATTCTCATACTATTGTAAAAATGTACAATAAAATTTCATTAATATGGAATTCATACACCCGTTTCGTAAATCTCATATCATTTTGTATATTAAATTCTCTTGCATTTTTAACAGTGTACGTATTCAGAAATATTAATAAATTATTTTCCTCTCATAGACAAGTTAGGTTGCCAGGTGATTTGTCAAACTTTTGTTTTCAGCAATTTGTTCGACATTTGTGGTATTATTATGTAAAATCAATATTTTTATTACCTTCCATATGCGGGATTTTTTCAGATTTTTTCACATCGAGAAGTGTTTAAAATTCTCTTTGAGCCTCCCGATTGGCCGTTCTGTACTTCTAGTACTATACCTTAACAAATTATTTTACGTATTAAGAAAAATTAAAAAATATTATATTGATGCTCTGTGAAAAAAAAAAAATCCGTTGCAACGTATCGTTCAACTGTCGCGGTCTCCATGAATGGAGACCGCGACAGATGGATAGAGACAGAGGTGCGCGTGTACGTACGATTGATCACGGATGATAACCTTGTCGCGCGATTTTTAACGTGAGTCGATCGTCACGACAACGAAACTTGCGATCTGTCAAACAGTTGATGACAGAGCCGACGAAAGATAGAAACCGCGCGCACGATCCTCGGCACATCGTTCGGCGTCATCGAGAACCAATCACAGCACGAATAAACCGGCCACAATTAAATCTCGCACCTTCGATATTAAAACGCAAAAGTCGATATATACCGTCAGTGGCTCAGTAACTGTCCAATTAAGCCCCGAACTCTCGGAGAATAATTATAAAAAATTGGATTTACAGAAAATGTAGAATTGGATTGAACCAATATTTATTTCAACTATCCAACTATTATATACAATTTTTATTAATACTGACAAACAAATGTGTTAATTAATATTTAATTCGAAGGAGAGAAAAAAAATGACGTAGTTACTGTCTACAAAAAAATCGTTTGTTGCAGTAACTAACCACTGGGTATAGTAGGGGCATTCCATACCGATTCGACCTGGGTCGGACTGGACCAACTCCAAAAAGTACTGGAAAATTTTTTTAGATTTTTTTTTTCTTTTACGATTTTTTAAAGGTAACATATCGTTAGCCCAAATTTAAAAATCTGAAAAAATTCTCAAAAATTCTGCATGAAATAACAAATTTTTTTAGCCTAAAGCCAAAGTGGGCCGGGTTAGAATAGAAGCCGGGTTCTGCTTCTATTTTTTTTCTATAAAAAACTATTAAAAAATTTAGAAACGAAAGTGGAAAAGTTATCAAATTTTTCTAAACTGCGAGTTGCACAAAATTATGAAAAAAAAAACATTCCTCGTGGAGTACAGGGTTGAGCCAGATAACAAAATTAGATTTGTTGTGCGGTAGAATCTAATTTGATTTTATTGTTTGTTCATCTCAGCTGCACTCGGTGATCTTGAATTTTTTTGTATTCGAAGGTGCGATCGCTTTTTAAATTATCACCATTGACATCTGATATTATCAATGGAATCCTTTGATTAGCGCGGCTTGTCAATTTTGAGTCAGGAGTATTTTTTTTTTTTTTTTTTTTTTTTTTGTTTCCATGGTATGGCTTCAATCGCCTTTTACCGCCCTTCCCACCCTTACTCCTATCACTCCCTACCCGCACTTCACTAAACTAACCTAACTTTCCAATGCGTCCGCAGCCGACTTTAGCTACACTGTACCGCATTTGCCATGGGCACGGGGAAACTGCGGAAAACCCGTACCGGTACAGACGGCCGTATATTCTTCTGATTTCCCGGTGTATTCACGAAAGTGACTTACTTAAGTTTAAACACCGAGATCTCAGAAAAACTGACCTCCCGCTCACTGATTGATGTGCCAGCCGGTACATGGCTAAACGGTCACCCATCCAAGTTATGACCGCAAACAATGCTGCTTAACTCGGGGGACCGCCAGAGCCGCACACCGACCGCACAACCACCAGTGTCGGCCTGATTCATGAGTATTTTTTTGGAAATAGAAAAAACTATTCGATAAGAATGTTATATAATTCTAGAAATTGCTGTATTACAAATAATAAAAAAACATGAAAATTGAAATTTTCACAGCACTTCCTCTTTTTTTCCCATAAACATTCTTCCGCAAGAAATTATATCGTTATTATTTGGCTTCCTCAGAGAGAAACTCTGCTTCGCGATTCCGGCCTGATTTAACAGTGAACATATTTTCTATGAACCGCATTTTTTTTTTACAAAAAGAAAGCACTTGCAGAAGAAAACAATATTTTAGAAAAATTTAATAACTTTTCCTCTTTCGTTTCTAAATTTTTTAATAGTTTTTTATAGAAAAAAATAGAAGCAAAACCCGGCCCACTTTGGCTTTAGGCTCAAAAATTTTGTTATTTCATGTGGAATTTTTGAGAATTTTTTCAGATTTTTAAATTTGGGCTAACGATATGTTACCTTTAAAAAATCGTTAAAAAATAAATAAATGAAAAAAGATCTGAAAAAATTTGCCAGTACTTTTTGGAATTGGTCCAATCATATCAAAAATGTTCGACCAAATCCGAGAGGTCGAGGGTCTGACCCAGGTCGAATCGGTATGGAATGCCCCAGTAGTTTCTGTCCAGGCAGAATTTCATATGGAAGAGTAGGCTCATAATGACTTCGACAGTACAAGATTTTTAAAAAGTAGTATTTTTATGTTTCTTAGTACATTTTTACATTATTTTCAATCAAAATAGTATTTATATTTCATCTTCTTCACGTAGTACGCATGTAGGGCCTCTCGTTTTAACCTCAAGTGTTAGATGTCCTGTTTTTTTAACAGCAACGTGGCTTTTGGAATGTTGTGATCTTTGCTAGCTCGACAATACGATTTTCCAGCTCTCATTTCTGCCACTGCCTGACGTAATGTCTCCGTTTTGTATCGTGTTTGTGATTGTTTTTTTATTTTACCCCTGCAATAAAATATATGTATATAATAGCAGGAAATCAATTTCTTACCACTTATCAACAATTCACATGTATCAATATTTTTTTTATCGTTTGTTAATGAAATAAAAAAAATGATGAGAAAACAGTGAGGTTTTCGCTCATTTACAAGTGACCCAGTTACTTGTCCATCATATTTTTGAATGAAATATATTATTTCACTGTATAATTGTTTTTTTACTCAAATTACTAATTATTATCAATAAGTACGAACAGCTTTTTCATCAATTTGATACTTTCATCGTGGAAAGATCTGGCCATGAAGTTTCTTCGCACACTTACGACCGGCTTCTGTTTTTCTCGTGAAATGTCAGAAAACACCATCTGTTACTTTTAATCAATTAATTTAAAATATTTTTAACGGTCTCCCGGGGATTATTTTTTTTGCAAAATAAACTCGATTACATTATCTTTCTATGAAATAAAATCTCTTTATGGTAGAAATGAACATCTCCTAAGAATTTATAAAAATGCGTGAAAATGGACAGTAACTGGGTCCTGTACAGTTACTGGGCCACTAACGGTATCGCCACCAACTTTTTAAGAGAGGAAGGATAAAATTGATATTGCAAGTCTGATAGCCACGTCTGGTTTGCTAAATCTCTATTAATCGTCCACACACAACCAGCTAACACCAGTCGGTGAAATATCGCCATAACTGGAAAGCCGGAAAGCATCGATAATCTCTTGAGTATTTAGTCAAACAATTAAGGTGTAAACGTTTTGCAAGAGAGGGCAAAGAGAGTGGGACAATCCGTAGAAAAGAGCAAGAGAGGTTATGGTCGTAAACAACACGGGCAAAGTAGCGGAACCTCCGCGTGAGCGGAGAGCAGCCCCGCAAGAGTCGGGCCGGCCCTGGCGCGGTTCCGCCCGTCAATTGTTACCAATTGTTACCAATCAGAGTAATACGTGTCATTACACCTTAGGTGGGTTGCAGCAGGCGGCAATGCACCGGGCGCCTCGCTCTTGCTCCCCGTATACGCGCGTACACAGTTGATATATATACCGACAAGCATAAGACGCGAGCGTTCGTTTCCACTCTTGATTATAGCTGAGTGAGCGCCTCGCTCATGTTAATTTCCACCGTTAAATGTTGCTATTTGTCGAGCTCGTGAGCTCGTCGTCGTCAAACGATGTATGTATATATGTCCATGTTATAAGATTACAGGTGCATTTTCAGTGCATTCGAACCGTTCAATTCCCTATAATAACTGTTTGTCGCGAAACTGTATAGAGACTTACAAGTAAATGGCTCTCCTGTGGATCCTTTGTAAAATGACTCTTTTCAACAAGTGCCCGCGATACACAGCTCACAAATATCTATTACCTACCTATCTCAACCCGACCATCCTTGAACCATCGCTCTTTAGATTATTACCGCGTGAAACATGTATATTAAGCAGTCAGGAGCTCATCACTTTCACAAATTCGTATATTACTATATGTATTACGAGATAAGCGTTTCTACGTTTGAAATTACAGTCGTACGCGACGGCGTGTGCCCAACCGATATTTTTCAGGGTCGCTTATTTGTTATTGCTGTACAATCATCGTTCTCGGGTCTAACTGATGCTGTGCTCGTGCTGCTCTCGCTGACATATGTATTATACTGTATATTGCAACGCCCAACGTAGCCAACTATGTGATTTCCAGGGACGATGATTTAATTCGATAAAACGCAAAGTATTATGGTTTTTACAAAAAATTATGGTGGGCATACGTGTATCAGCTGCATTATATATTTTCGTGTTTTTGTACAGCTTGGATAGAGGAGACCGGGGCTACTCGGGTCAGGAGTAAAGTGGGTTAAGTCCGTTTAACCTTCCGTAGTCACATTGAGTAGAATCGGCCGGTCGATTTTTCCAGCGAAAGTGTCCTTTATGCTTATTGACCGGTTTATAACTTTCTTTTAACATGTCATTTGATTTCTTCTACATAGACTTTCCCTACGTAATCTAGAATGTTCAAAGCATATTCCCTAATTATTTAAATCCATATCGGATGGATAATTTTGTCACGACCATTTTCTTAAACTGACTAGGTAGAATCGACCCAAGTGACTGCCGTGAAATTTTCCAGTAGTGTGACTACGAGAGGTTAAAAATCGGTACTTGCATAAGGTTTCTTAGATACTGATAATGTACAGCTTTTACTAAAGTTTTGACCATGTGTAAGAAAAATTTGAAGAACAAAACAAAGAACAAAACCCGATTTTTGCAATGGAAAATAAAATGTCCTGATCGTAATACAAGACTTCTCAGTCACTATTAAGCGTATGTAGTTCAAATTTTTCCATTCCATGACTGAATTATTTGCCTACAATTAGAGATAAGTTTACACTCATTTGCTTAATTAGGTTCAGAAGAATTCTGTATGCTATTGACTACTAGAGTATGGAATAAGTGGGTTCACTGTGGATTTGGTGCGATTTGAATAAAACAGTATTTAATAGTAAGAACCAGATTAAAAACTTTATTTTGCAACGCGATAATTGCACGTCCGGTAAAATCACATTCTGGGTTTGCGACGATATTTACTGTAAAGCACATTAAAAAGCGGATTAGTTTTTTAATCGTTTATAATTTTTTGCTTTATAGTAAATACTAATGTATAGATTCTTAAGTTCTATAAAAAGACTTGATTAGTCAAGTTTTATTCCTAAGATCCGAATCGCATTTTCATGGCACGTATTTTTATGCATTTCTTTATTGACTCATCTTACTCCGTAGTTGACCTAATTTGGTGGCGGTAGTAGTTTCAGTGGTTTTCTCCATATTTTACCCAAAAAACGGCCGCTAAATAACCTGTCTTTAGATGCAATAAGAAAACCATCGAAAACGCCAAATGACCAACTAACAATAAATTCGATGATCACTTAGCGTTTCTCCAAGAAAATACCCGACCGGCAATAATTTCGATGTTAATTTTCTCGGTTATTTGCCGTTTTTCAGTGGTTGTTTTTTTTCCTTGCATTTAACGACCATTCAACTTGTCAGTCATTCGGTTGGTCATCGAGTCTGTTAGGAATGTTACCACCTTCTAAATGACTGTTTATTCTGAAACATGCTCATTGAATCAGTATTTTTTAAATTCAGATTACCCAGCTAATGAACCCTGCAAGAAAGCAGCTTTACCATTAACCCGATCAATGCAGCCAACAATAAAAAAAAATTGAACGCTAAAATTGACCCGACTAGCCCCGGTCTCCCCTACCGAAGGCCGATATATCTCACGATTCACGTGTTTTTCTCGAGGAGAGCCGCATGCTCCGGAGTGCCCGAAGGTGGAGAGAGGGTAGAGAGGTATATCCGGTCGCGGCACATTTTTCTGGTATTCAAATTTTTATGCCAGGACTGTAAGCAGCAACGTTGGGGCTTGCCGCGGTCGCTCCTGCCCAATTACGTTTCTCTGCGGACGTTCGAGCGGCCACTCGCTGCTGCCGCCGCTGCAGCCTCGTTGCGATTAGCATACACGCTCCACGCTAGTAGTATAAGAGCTGTTGCAAAAGAGACCGGTAACGGCGTTGCGAGTTGCCTCGGAAGACGGCGAAAAACCTGAAAGTCGAGCGTCGGGACTCCCCTCGTATACGTCTTTCTCTTGTATATATATGTATATATATGTACATCTTCCTTCCTCTCCTCTCCTACGTATAATAGTGACAAGCTCTCTCTCTCGAAGATATATATACGTGTTCTGCTGACCACCGCAGCTCGTACGTGCTGCTGGTCAAGCCAAGCCGCAGCCAGTCCAAGAAGAAAACCAATGCGTTCGTGCATCGCGTGGCTGAACGCGAACCAACCGGTGGCCACGCCTCCTTAGACAGCCGCCAGCCAACAATTAAGATTTGATCGGCAAAAATGGTCGAGGCAAAATGGCGCTGGGGCCACTGAATGCGTAATACGTCGACGAAGGCGAAAAGGAACCGCCGACGATGTGTGCATATAATGAGAACGATTGTTGCCTTCAACTTTCCGGTTTTGCGCCATCCTTTAAGAATTATAGCTTTTTGAGCGTTCATTTCTCATACCTTACGACAGAATGGAAACCATTTTTTTTTCAATGATAAGATTTAAAAAAAAAATCAGTGATGTTGGGTTTATGATTGGGAACAAGAGTTTGTTGAAGTATCAGTGCTTAGTCTAGAGTGTAAAAAGTTGAAGTTGGTGAGTTTAGTTCTCGACGAAATTTATCGGTTCGACGCCTGAAATGCAGGCAACACTCCTTGCACCGCGGTTGGTTTATACCGGTGGCCAGGAGTTGCCTCTCACGTCAGGCGAACCGCACTTGTGTCACGATTTACCTGAAAGAATAATGGCAAATCATACGGCATAGTTGTTAGACTGTGAGTCGTTTGGAAGAGAAGCGAGGGCCAAATATGAGGGTTTGTCGGTACGTGTATATTGCAGAGGTACATAGGCGACTGAGCGCAGGTGTATAAATCACTTTTATCACGCGATTTTCGCGGTTTCCGTGCTCTCCGTGCACCGGTTACGGAATCGACATGGAGGTTCGTGCTTATTTCAGGCAAAGAGACCGCCATTTCTTAGTGGATGAGGATTCCAAGCTATCTAGTCAGGATTACTTTCTATTTTTGTTTTCTTTTCTTTTTTCTCTTTCTCCTTTTCTGCTATACTCGCAGATGGAAAGGTTTATTCCTCGCGTTAGTTTTACTGTGTGATTTGCGATAGGCGTACTAAAGCCTAAAGGAGATATTCAACTGAATCTCTCGGGCGTGAAACTTGGAAGAGCCGATTTCTTAAGGTCAGCTAGAAAAAATAATTTTCAATTGGTTGCATTTTTTTTCTTAGTCGACTGATAAATTAAAATGAAATATATCCTTTAAGTAATGGAGCAAAGGATTATTCTGTCGACATGAAACCCAATTAGATCAACCGGTTTATTTGTAAATCAGTTTTAGGTTTATTTAACTTGCGCACGATCTTGAATAAATTGTTCAGACAATTGCTCTTGGTAATGTTTTATTTTTTGCGCAGCAATATTCTACAAAAGTTAAGTGGAGAGATTTTAAAAATAGTTAAATCTTAGAGAGTTACATATCTCCAAATGTTAACATTATTTTGACATTTTGTAAATCGGTTAATAGTGCATAATAAAGCTGCGAAGAATATATGATATCATATATGTCTATCTCATGAGCAGTTTATCCTGCATCATGCCCGTACCTGAAAAAGCGTGAATCTGGTTTACAAAGTAACCGGCTACCTCAACTGGCTTTCATATTGATAGAACCTTTCTTCGCTTCAGTGTTCAAAGGATAGATTTAATAGAAATTTATTAATCCACTGGGGAAACTGGTGATACTGGAGATACTGCCAAATGAAAATAATTGAAAATATATCAATATTATTTATATGTAAGTCGCCAGCCATTTTTTATTTTATAAAATAAAAATTGCAAGACTGTTCAGTAGAGTTTACAATAAATTTAACACATAAAAATAGAATGGTACCATACAGCGTTACATTAATGAAATAAGTAGAGAATCATCAAAAAGTAATTGCAATTCATGTAACGAAAATATTAATTTTGTTAGTTCGTTATTTTCAATTTTTTTAAACGCTTAATTGCCGACATACAATTTTGCCGCATTAGGGGAATAGTTATTTTCTTAAACATACAAAAATATTACTGCAATAAAAAACGGAAACAAATTTGTAATCAGTAAATTACAAATATAAATCACTTTTATCACACGATTTTCGCGGTTTTCGTGCTCTAGGGTTCGTGCACCGATTACGGAATCGACATGAAGGTTCGTGGCTTATTTCAGACAAAGAGACCTCCACTTGCTAGTGGACGAGGATTCCGGGCTATCTAGTCAGGGTTACTTCCTTTTATTTCGTTTTCTCTTTCTCCTTTTCTGTTATACTGGCAGAAGGGTTTATTCCTCGCGTTGGTTTTACTCCGTGATTTGCGATAGGCGTGCAAAGCCGAAAGGAGATATCTAGGGGCGTCACTGCCTCTCTAGCGCGCGAAACTTAACGGCCGAACCAGCCAAATTAAAATTGCAAGAGCGTTTGCTAGAGTTCACGATATCGGCACGGCGAGCTGCGAGACTCTAATCATAGTACCAAGAAACTTACGTATATGCTTGGTTACATATATATATATTGCTACGTATAGTTGTATACCGCAAGACGAACGAGCGAGTACAAGAGGAACGATAGAAAGAGTTGGTGCTACCACGTTACTCCTTACCAGGGTCTTTCATTATCCCTAATGGCCCCCTAATCACGACCCTACAACCGATACCGCACCCATGCACTCCGGCATTGGTTTTCACTTTTTTTTCTTTCTTTTCGCAATCTATCTTTAACTGGAATTGTGAAATCTTGTGAAAAATTGTAAGGGTAATACAGCAATGAATCTTGCAGCAGTAGTGCAATCGTCTGTTGAAGCATTCTTACTTTGTTCTCCACTTAACAGGCGTTTTCTATACTTGTCCTGTTCCTTATTACACTATATAGTCTCTTTGACATATTACAATCGCATTCTAAACCCTTACGTATATTGATTTCTGTAAATGGTTATAATTTATTTTCTCGCTCGTTATATATAACTACTTCACGTACAGTAATTTTCATGTACGGTCGCTTACTTATAATTTTCTTATGCAACTTCTTAATATTAGATTCAAACTCAAATTTTTGCTGCTTTCACATACAATAAATTTTATATATGATAGACATACCGTATAAAATCATCCTTAATCACTTCTCAAATATAATGTCTTAAGTGAATAAGAGAAATACGTTTTCATAAATCATTTTTTCATGAATTGTTTATTAAGTAATGAGTTTCATAATACCCATTTGTTTATTTTCAGGGTCAGTCAGAATGTAGCGGTGAATCTCAAAGACACTCATTCAGTACCTACTCTATTATATGAGTAACATAATTTTTACCTCGTCAAATTGAAATCACATTTACGATTGCCCGATTCAACTAAGCAATTTCTACTCCACGAACATAACGAAGCTCTAGCATCTTCCCCACATATCCATGAATGCATTCTACTTTGCAAGCGTCGATACGGAATAGCTTCAACAGCAGCGTCAGCGACGTAATATAGTGAAGCCCTCTTTAGCATACCAGGAGGGCCAACCGTTAAAGCCGATCGTTAAATTTATGGGGAGAGCGTGAGATGCTGTGCCAGGCTTGGCAATTATAGTATGCTCTGTGAAACACCGTGATCTTCGCAACGCGAAGAAAACAACGTCTATTGCGTTGCCATTCTGTTGATGCTAGAAGATCATCTCTTAGCTTCGCGTGGAACTCCGTAGCTCACGATTGACCATGAGATGCGAAGGGATTTGATGCAAGAATCGTGGAAAATCTATTATCCTTTGGGGATCGCCGCAGCAACTGTAGTCGATATTATACAGATAATAACTCGAACTATGAAAAATTCTTCTTGGATGAAGAAAATCGATCTACCAGGAATTGGGAAGCATAAAAAATACAAATGGGCGATATAACGAATATTCTGACGCCTTAAGAAAAACCGGTCGTTATTCGATCGTTAACGAAAAATTCTTATAATTGTCTGAAACAAGTTTCTAAACACATAACAAGAGACGTCCATTGATGCAAACCATTCATTGTTGTTAACACGAGAAAAACAGGCTAGATGGAATAACCAAGTTACTGGTTAAATATGTGACAAATGATTAATTAGTTTGATCAACTAATATATTGGGTACGTCTACCAAATTCATGGTTGGTATAACCAATTAATTGACTGGGACATATTTAACCAATAATTTGGTGATCCCAATTACCCTGTTTTTTCCGTGGATGGAACGACTGGTTTTCAAGCGACAACGGTGGATGAGCAGTTGGTGTGCGGCACCAGTGATCACCGAAGTTAAGCAGCTTTGTTCGCGGGCAGTACTTGGATGGGTGACTGCTTAACCGCGCGCTGGTTGGCGCATCGACCGTTGAGTGGGAATGGCTTGTTCCCCTGAGACTTTGGTGTTTCTGTATTTTACTCAAGTGAAAAATTCTGGAGAATTAGTAGAATATGGCTGCCTGTATCGATACCACAGTTTTTGGGTAGGGGTTTTCCGCAGTTTTTCCCTGCTCTCGGTGAATGCGATGCAATGGTAGTAAGTCGGCTGCGGACGCAAGCCGGGGTTAGAGTAGGTTAGTGAAGTGCGGGTAGGAAAGTGTTAGTGAAGGAAAACAGCTAGTGGGGAGCAAGGTAAAAATCGTCACCGGTGTACCTTGAAGTTAGAATTAACTAAATTTAAAAAAAATGACTAAGTTTTCATTTCTAGAGAATTCTGCGTCATGATACAATAGCATATGCATTGTTTTTTGCCCTTGCCGGTTTTTGCGACATTATAGTCACAATATTTGTTGTATTAACTGCGTCGTTTGTTTTGTTGGTATTGGTCAGTCAACAACGATGTTTTATCGTTGTCGATTATACATGGAAAGAAATAATTCGTCCAATAGGCTCCAAGCGACAAAATTTATTAGAATAATAAACTACTTGGTTACAGAAACAAACTGTACGTTAGTTGGGACGTTAAACCAGTTGGTTGGAACATCAAATTAATTGGTTGGCAACTAACGAATTGAGTGTCGTAACTAACTAGTTTGTCGGACCAACCAAAATAGGTAACCAAAGTAGGGCACATAAGTTAAAATCACCGTACAGTTCTAAATAACTGTTACATTCATGCAACAATGGACCGCCGTAAACGAACCACCGGGCGATAGTACGTGTACCATATCAAAACCACCGCAAGTCTCGAAAAAAATATAAATTAAGGGACCTTGCCTTTTGGGTGTATCGATTTGACTTCCGCTAGACAGATGTTTACATTTTGATATCCCAAACAAAGTCTAATCCATTTCACCGTGATCTATCATTCTATTACTGACAAATGCGGAACGTCTTTTCGTGCAACTAATCCAGTGACGTCAGTTCTCTCCTTCTATACTGATAATAACTTGAACCATGAAAAATTCTTCTCGGATGAAGAAAAACGTTCTACCAGGAATTGGGAAGCATCAATAACGCAAGTGGATGATATATAGCGAACGTTCAGAGCGTCTTACGAATTAGCGATTTTACCGAGAAATTCAGTACACGTAGACCGACGATATCCAAGGACCCTCCAGGCTAATAATTGATCGGGCAATTTCAAGACTATGAAAATGCACTGGAGGCATTGCTGCATCTTATACCGTCAAGACACAGAGAGAGAGAGAGAGAGAATACGAAAAGCATCGAAAGCGAAAAGAGCGGGAAACGCACAGCGGCTGCACGACAAGCAAAGGAAGAAGAGAAGAGAAAAGAAGCCGCGCGCGCCTCACGAGCACTTATCATTAGCCGCATCTTCTCCGCCACCAGCCGCGACCAGCGAGCAGTAATATTGCGGGAAAGAGAGGAATAAAGAGAGAAAGATAGCCGTTCGTTGGCCAGGGTAATTGTTTCCTCCGGTTTATAGTTTTATTCCGCGTCCTCTCTCGGCTGCCGCTACTGCCGACGTTGCTGCGCGATGATATCTCTCCTCAACTGGTTTTATATTCCTCCCGGCTGCCAGACCATCATGGCGGCTGAGAGCATCGCGTCTTTTGTCTTTCTTTAATTCCTATAAGTGGAAGGAATCTTCGAAAGTGGCCATTTTGTCGCGACTAATCGTGCGGAATCTACCGCTGACATCTTGGCCTATTTTCTATGCGATTTCTAGCGTTACGCCCCAAAAAAGGGGATGGAAGCCATGGAGGGTTGAATTAGTAGCGTCTAGCCGCACATCCCGCACTGCCCATAGCACGATATATGGAAATATTGGTGGTAATAATAGCCCGGTGGTCTTGCTCTCTTTCGTGGCAACTGGGACGAGGAGGTCGCGACGAGACGCAAAGTATTTTCGTGGAAACCCCCTCGACTCCTCTTCTCATCTCTCTTTATTTCTCTTCTTGTACTCATGTTTCTTCTCTCTTCCTCGGGCATCTTTTTCCCTTGAAAATTAAGAGTTCCGCAGCTCGTGGTGCCGTGGACGAGAGAGCCTATCGTTTAAGCCGGATCTCCATGCGAGATTGCTGGCCCCCGAGGGTGGTGATTCCTTCGAAGGCGGATCTCGTACTCTCTTCCAGTATACTCCGGGCCCCACCATTACACTCCTTCCTCTTTTTCTTCCAGCTTGGTGGATTTTGCTTCGCAGCTCGTAATACACTCAACATCAGTTGAACGTATGTGACTGTCTATGTGTACTCCATTTTGCGCAACGTTTAATAAGTTGGCTGATAATTACATAAAAAGGTCATTTTAAGCTTCGAATTGGACAAAACAACATGGAGAGAAAAGAATGGGAATCATCCCTCGATTCGCATAGTATTCGATGCTCTCCTGAAGTTCTCATGCGCGCAGTCTGCACTGCACCGAGAAAAGTGTATAGTACCCATTCCCAGATTCGTATAGTAATCGGGATGCAAAGTGGAAAAATGGCATTTTTTTCCAGACACATACAAAGATTTACTAGGCGTCGCCCGCTGTACTATTTACGTTGCTGTAAAATTCTATACAACGCATCTCATACTTCTCTATATTTTGCGCCCACATATGTTCGAAATAATCTTCATACGCATACAGGTTAAAGCAATTCACGTTATGAAAAATAACGGAAAATCTATTGACAGCCTGCAAAATGTCTGTAGTTTAGTACGACATGAGATTAACGAAAGATATACAGCTCCCGTATAGCGTCGATCGTTCAACGTTTGCCGTCATAACCTCAAAGTTGCCCGAAAATGTCCAGACGTTTGGCGAGCGCCCCTCTACATGCATCGCGTTTCTATTCACGGTATAAGTAAAACTTTCCAAATTGCCAAGATTGATCCCATTTACTATGTTGTCTGGGTTTTTATACCAAACTATTTTAGATGTCTTAACTATATTTTTCTCTCGGTGTGAGAAAAAAAATAGTTCTAGAAACCAATAAATGAGTTCCGACAATCACACGAAGGAATTGATATACTCGTTGGTTATAGGAACCGGTGGTTGATTGTAGGAACTCACTGGTTGGTTGCGCCACCTAAAGGCTGTTGGTAAAAATAGCACTGCGATTGGTTACAGGAGCCAACTCGTTGGGCTTACGTAGGTACTATTTTTCATAAGCAATCGCAAATACATCAGTTCACATTTTCGAGTTAGTTGCTGCAACTAATTTGCGGTACAGTATATGCTGGAGACGGTGCTCTCAACTACTTATTTTTTTCTGTGTGGCATTTATTCATAGATGTTGTGAATTCTTCCCCAAAGTTTAAGCTCGATACACCCAGAAAAATTTATGGTCAATTCGACTATACGCATATTTCCCCGAGAGGACAGTAATGTTTTTATGGTTTCTGTAACAATAAATAACGTAACCAGCAACTAAATTATGGTACGAGTCAGTTTTCTCAGTGTAGACTATACAAACTGGATGTTACTTCAAAAGTTAGGACGATTTCCATCTTTTTCTCTCCGTGTATCAGTTGGTACCAAACCGTAGAGAAATCCCTGACAAGCTCTACCGATCTAACCGATCTTCTAACTGAGTCTCGCTAAGTTTTGCTTTTACCTTTATGAACCTTTCAACCGAAATTTTTAAAACGTAATTTTTACTGGTAAATTGACCGATTTCAATCGATTATTTAAAAGTAATTTTTACTGATGCATTAATCGACTTTAAGTGATTTTTTATTATTAATTTTGTGTGATGATTTCGACTGATCTAAAATTCGGTGTACCTCGAGTCACGCTATGCAAAGATTCGCATTTTTTCTTTAAAGAGAACCTATCAAGTTTTTAGTCCACAAGTCTTAAGGTAAACGGCCCTGTTTCTGACGCTTGCCCGGTTCCTGACGCGCTACTTCAGGATAGGCGGCTTCCCCCACCATTCCAGAAACAGGTAAATGGTGGCGTCACAAACTGCGACACTCGTTAGCATAGATGTAAAATAACCGTCATTTTTTACTTCCGTCAGTGACGCGTCATTATGACCGTCACGTGACGTCATGTGACGTCATTTCAATTTTGTCGATTTTTCTAAGTAAAAATGTCCGTCATGTTCATTTACGTCATTTTTATTCACGTCATGTCACATAACCGTAATTTTCATTCACATAATGTGACATGACCACACGGAAAAAAACGATTAGTTGCCATAACCAAGAAATGAGTTGACACAACCAATCGATTATTCTATTTCCCTAGCAACTCAAATGGTAATACCAACGATTCGAATGGTAATCCCAACTATTCGAGTGGTAGTCCCAACGATTGGATTAGTTAACCTAACTAATCCAATCGAGAACTAATCGTGAATAGTTGAGGTTATTATTCGATATGGTTGAGGCAACTAATTTTTTAGACATTGTGTACAGCAAATCGAAAACGTAGTTGCCACAACCAAACTTTTTTTTCCGTGCAACATGACGTGCATCTATATAGATGTAAAATGACGGACATGATATTTTTTGTCATTTTTTGCATCACGATGTGTTGATGCGCACCTTATTTTTCGGATCTTGGTAATTATTGTCATGTTCGTCATTTCAACACTCGTCATGTGACGGTTCTGTGACAGTCATATGATTGTCACGTGACGGTCACATTTCGGCTTTACATCACTGCTCGTTAGGTCCTCGTTTACCCTATGATTTTACATAAGGAGACTTTTTTTCTTTCCGTGTAGTTAGCATAGCGCCAACTACTCGGTCGGTTGATGAAACTATAACCTCGTTGGTAGAGTATCGATAGTAACAATGACCAGCTGAGATCATAACCTCAGCTCACCGGTTGGTTGGCGTAACGAATCATTTGGATTGGATAGCAGCCGTGATAGTTGCATCAACCAAGTTGTTGGTTATACGTACTATTTTATGCTACCAATCGAAAAAAGTTGAGACTACGATTCCGATTTAGTTTCAGTACCTAACACGCGGCACAGCATATGCTGGAATTGGTAGCCAGAATTACTTTTTTCTTGCCGTGTATTTTCCCCATTACCGATTATCCGCATTATTTGATCTATTATCAATTTTGTTACAAATTCATGTGGAATGTTTCTCGTCTGTAATTTATACATTTCATTAGTAATATGGTTGATGTTCTAAAAACCAGTCGTCAAATTATACATACAACTTATTTTCCGGTGAAAATCTAGAAACGATCCATCACAAGAAAATCGAGGATCATAGAAAGCCTGGAAGAAAGTATAAGAACATAAAGGGCGCGTGCGCTTGCATTGCCGTTCTTCTTTTTGTCGTAGCTGCATCCGCAAGAACCGATCAACCCTTGTCATCTGCGCGAGCTGACCCTGAAGGGTGTGTCGGGGGCGTGGGCAGGGGTGCCGATGCATATACTATACGCACCACTCTGTTGCAGCTCATCTACACGCGTCGTTCGTCGTGTACAAAATCTACGCCCTTATGACATCAGAAGGGCACGTGGGTGCACGCGTGTTCAAAATACAAGCACACTTGTTCAGCACGATTTTGGACGTTCTTACAATCACACGCACACACACGTTTAAATGGGATCACGAGCTTTTGCCCCATGCGCAAAAGAAAAAAGAAGGGACCGGAAGTTGGCGGCTCGCGCGCGTTTGAAAAGAAATTGGAGCTCACCTAGCGCGCGCTCGCTCATCGCCTCTTCCTGTGTCACTTGAGACTTTTTTTTCGGATATAAAGTAGGATTCTAGGGTCTTTAGGGTGGGCGACTATGATTTTGACTGCAAATGTTGAAAAGCGTACGTGGTTATTTACGCATCGACATGTTGATAAATTTAACACATAAAAATACGTCTTGAGTAGAAATTTGGGGTGTTGCATCAGGCGTGAATCTGGCGCTGCTAAGGCCCTATCAGGGCACGATCAGGGCCTTATTTGTGCCTGATCTCAAGCTGTTAATTGTCACTTGCGATGGTACCACATTGCTTAATTAAAAATGAAGTAAGGCGAAAATCATGAAAGTACAAAAGCAATTCATATTGCACAAAAAGACAACAATGAAATAAACTAATTTTCATTAATTTTATAAGTTATTCTTCATTTTATGTGACTCATAATTTCTAACGTGCATTTTTTTATTTACATTAAAAGAATAGCTATTTTGAAGAAAGGAAAAAAAATTACAAAAACATCAGAATAAATTGATAATTAGTACATTCTGATTAGGATTGCATCCTATACTTTTATTTTATTTTAAAAAACTCATTCACAAGTAGAAATATGAAAAATTGTTTGTTCTTAAAGCCGTTTTCTATTATCTTAATTCATAACAGTGTCCAACATTTACGAAAATTTAGTTTTTGTAACGTGAAAGAGACTTAGATCTCAAGAGATTAATTGTAAGATTTTATTCGTAACACGCTGGACTAAATTAGGTCTGTCTTTCAGAACGAATTTAGTCTGGTACTTTTTGTCGGAACATTAAGGATATTCTGAAATTTTCGTAACTTTCACATAATAGAATGGACCGAAAAATTTTTAGTAATTGACAAATCATAATAAGCAAAAGAATTTATCTCGGATCGATTTTTGAGATGTAAAAGAAGGAGAGGTAGTAGCTATGGCGATTTACGAGCTCGATGAAGATCTCGAATTCACCGCCCTGGCACCTACGCTTCATACTCGTAGTTATTTTTAACGAGCATTTCAGTTCCCCGCAAGCATCTCGAGAGCGAGAAAAAGTACGAGCGATGATTCCGTACACCGAAACGGGCGTAATGGCAGCTCGCACCAGAACAAATTCTAACGACCACGCCAAGAGCGGTAATGACTACAATCAACGCTCTGCCGATACACTACAATGCCATATCTCGTGATCGGCAACGAGAAAATTGGGCGCCTCCGTGTGTTATTTCGCTTGTTTCTTTTGTACGCGTCCCTCTCTCTAGTGTCGAAAACACGTGCCGCGAAACTCGGGATTCGTCAGACTCGTGTGTTACAAACAAACGCGAGTCGACAGATGCTTCTGGCCGATGTTGCGGGAGACAGGCGATCGAGAGGTATGTAATCTAATAATACCAGAAATTCGTTCGTGAATCGCGAATCAACTCTGCAATTCCGGAATCATCCACAAATCCTGAGAATTAAATTCTAATCTTCATGATGTGGTAGTATTTTAACTTTCTTTATTTTCAGCTTCACTCTTGTTGGTATTGCATAACAAAGAAGTCTTCGAATCAAAGTTTGGCTGTTAGAATCTTTAGTGCACGTGTTCAAAATCACCGAGAGGTCATTTTGTCTATCTCTTTTTCCCTTTCTTCTTCTAAAAATTTGGTGGCAATCAGGTATGTTCATGTGCCTTTGTTCTATTCGTGCCGTGGTTGGCCGTGACCAGACACAGGAACCAAAGCTAAATACGCATGAAAAAAGGCGCTTGGTTAAATGTACGCCAGCCAATTAATTGGTTAGACCAAACAAGCTATTGGTTAGACCCACCAAGTTATTGGTTAGCACAATCACTTTATTGGTTACCATAACCAAGTCATTGGGTTGCCACAACCCAATTTAGTGTAATACAACTAAATTCATTGTAATACAACCAAGTTCTGGTAAAGCAACTAAGTTCATTGTAATGCAACCATGTTCTGGTAATACAACTAAGTTCAATAATACAATGAACTTCATTGTAATATAGCCAAGCCTATAGTTAAATTCTAATCTTCAAGATGTACTTGTATTTCAACTTTCTTTTTATTTCAGCTCCATACTTGTTGGTATTGCATAACAAACAAGTCTTTGAATCAATGTCTGATCGTCGTCGTCTTCTGGGCACGTGTTCGAGATCACCTAGAGGTCGTTTTGTCCATCTTACTGCGATATGAATCCGTGCCAGATGAGCGGACCAAGCTGAATAATTGGGCGTAAGGCAACGCTCGTTTCCTGTCTATAGGTAGCACTCTATACAGACATTCGGGAGTCCGGGCGCGGTCTTCTCTTTTCGTGTCCCATCCACGCCCATCATTGCCCTGGAAGAACCCTGTAAACCTTCGCTCTCCTTACAATAATATTGTATCGCTTCCTGTTCCATTCCAGAAGACGAGACTAACTGGCCTCTGTTACCCGGTGGCACAAAAAAGACGCGAGAAAATTTCTGACAATGTGATGTGCACCAGAAAAGGCGTAGTATGGTTTAATATAAGAACGATCGATGAACAGCCACCGAAGGAGAAAGGTTACAAAAGATACGATGAGTTCTGTGAAGATCGAACGAATGACCAGGCGTTCCATGGAAATTTTCTTGTATTCTACGCAACGTCGTATAAGAATATAACTCTCGAAAAGTTTGTGTGAAATTTGCCGACTTGTAAAGATTATTCATGTAATTATTGCGATAAATCTCTTCTTTGGTAGCAGGCATCTTTTCGTACTTTGAAATGGATCTTATTTTTTTATCAGAAACCGCAATTTCTTTGATCTTAATCGTTTTCTTAAATTGTCAGGTGGACATTAGGAGTAAAAATATTATTATTAATATAGTTAATATTCAGTAGCATCAATCAAATTGCAGAACAGACAATACATAACCGTGCCAACAAGTAGCGGAAGCTGCCAGTCTTTGTCGACTTGGTGTAGAATTGATGCTGAACTCTTTTCCATCTTTGGAGCCTCCAAGTAAACACGAGAATATAAATATGAGAATGGTAGTGCAGGCCATCCTTCAATATCTTAAAGGAAAAAAAATTGAGGTGGATTTTCGCATCGGAAGCTGAATCTGTAAATTCTGAAATCAGAATTGACCAAGTGATTGTTTCTAATTCCAGTAAAAATGTTTAAAACGTGTGTTAATGTGGAGGAATATACAACTTACAAAAGATTGTGAAGTGCAAAAATCGATATCTTAAAAAAATAAATGTTCGTTTGAATTTTCCGATCGGAAGTCAGATCTGTGAATTCTGTAATCAGAATCAACCAAAAGTGACTTTTTTTTAAATCATCGATCTTCTTTAAGAATATCATTTCGTAATATCTTTTCTTCCTGGTCTTCTTATCAGCCCAATCGGAACCATCTTGCTCTGCCCATAGAATAACGGATTCGAATCTCGTATCGCGAGTTCGCTTTTCGTGTTTCTCGTTTGTTTTGTTGTTTTTTTTTCCACACAGTACACAAGATTACTATAACGCAGTGCACGAGACCAAAGTCTTCAGCAGCGGCAACGAGGACTGCCGTAAATCACGGAGAAAACGTAAACGGAGCCGCGCGATAATATTTTCTTAACACCTCGTCAAGGGGCTGGCCGATGGGAGCCCCCGACGGCCCGAAGTATCGCCCGCCAGTAAATCTACCACGAGCGAGCGAGCACCTCTGCAATTTCTACTCGTCGTAACATTCGCGCCCGTGATCCCGAGTGCCTTTCCGAGTTCAGCTCGACTCAACGCCGCTATGGAATATATATCTCCAGTTCTCCCAGCAACTTGTGCACACTCAACGTCGATAGATAACAAAAATGAGAAGGCTCTCGAACGTCGTTTTAAACGTGTTTTAAGGACTCTCGAGAACTTCAGAATGAAGATAATACCTTTTGGCTTGTATGCCAAGCTCTCATAACTTTTGTTCCCGCTTTTTTCTTCTCCACTCGAAAGACAGAGGTCTAATGATCGACGTGTAGGTTGAGCTTGGCTTTAGGGAGATTTAGGGATGAAAAGGAAATAAAAGAAACTCCGTATGGCAAATCAAAAGAAGTGATACACAGGAAACTATTCAACCATTGTCCATACTCGAGACTCCGACGGCAGTTAATTAAATTGTACTTCGAAAAGTGTAGTAGAGACGTCACTTCATATCCTTTGTGGACCATTGCTTGGATCAACACTTCAGGTTTTCTTTTTCCCTTTTCAAAGCGGGGAGATCTAAAGATGACCTGAAGGATCTTATAATTCTTTTTCTTTTTGTTTAGGAGATGTTTCAACGTGCTGAGTTCACGAACGAATGATACAGGAGATCATCGGGTCGTGGATACTGTTCGGATACCGTCCAATGCGTAGCAAGCGATAAGGCTAGATGCCGTGGGCTACGATGTTTGCAACTTGATGTACTTTAAGTCATCCTTCGAGAACCATTGCATGAATCAACACTTCAGGGTTTAAAAAAAATTGACCTAAACGATCTTATCAATTTTGTTTTCTTTGTTTTAGGAGGTGGTACAACATACTAAGTTTACAAACTATTGATGCAATAGATCATCGAATCATGGATGCTGTTCGGTTGCTGCGAGCTAGGATATTTGCACCTTGATGTACCTCACATCATCTATCGAGGACTATTGCTTGGATCAACACTTCAGGGTTTCTTTTTCTTTTTTCAAATCGGAGAATTCTTAAGATGACCTGACCCATGTCATCATTTTATTTTTCTTTTTTTTAGGAGATGTTCCAACGTGCTGAGTTCACGAGCGAGTGATGTAGGAGATCGTTGGATCTTTTGCAACTCGATGAACCTCACGTCATGCTCTCGAGGTCTATTGCTTAGATCAAAACTTCAAGGTTTCTTTTTTTTTAAAGCGGAGAGTTCTAAAGATGACCTGAATGATCTTATCATTTTTGTTTCCCTTTTTAAGAGATGGTGTAACTTGCTGAGTTTACAAGCAAGTGATGTAGGAGATCATCGGATCGTGGATGCTGTTCGGACAACGTCCAAAGCGTAGCAAGCGATAACGCTAGATGCTGCGGGCTGGGATGTTTGCAGCTCGATGTAGCTGGTAATAAGGGGCTTTGAGCTCGCGGGCTTCGTCCATCTCGCTTGTTCTTCACTCCCGGTATCCACAGGAGGCGACGACGTTTGCCCTCGCCTGCCGCGAGGACATTAACGAGCGAGGGAGCAGCGAATTCCCGTTTAATAATTTCTCTCGCAGACGCGGAAGACAACTCGTTTAAGATCAGAAACTGCAATGCGGAGTATATGGAAGGTACCCATAGTAGAGCAAACTGATCGCTAGGATGACCTCGGGATGTATGATTACAAATTGTTCGGACAGCAATAATGTGCGAAGCTACTGAATTCCAAGCTTTTATGGAAAACCACTCAGGAATCGTTGAAGGAAACATTGAATTTAACATAATAAGGGTTTGTGGAATCATTTCGAAATACCGATCAAATTTTTAGAGTGTTCAAATGTGAAAATAAATGATGGTTGATTTTTTGATTATTTGTTTGATAATTGATTTTGGTAGTTATCTACCATTCAGCGCTGGCAGTCTTGACAATTCCGCGGGAATTACGTCAATGAAGAGTTTTTTTTTATAAAACACGTTCTCAAACAATATGATTTCCTCATCAATCTGCTACGTGTGTATACTTAACTCGAAGACTCTCGTTCCAAAGGGCGCCGGAAAATTCGTTCCCTGCCATTAAAATGATAGATGATACCGACCGGGGTCGTCTCATTTAAGATTTTCGAAACGCTCTATGCCACGCTATGTTTGTGCGTAACGATTTTGTGTACCTTTCCCGCCCGCCGACAGTCATCAGCATTACCACGGTGAGATTTCTCTAATTTTCAGAGGTACACATTTTCGAATAGCCTTGTAGTCCTTGTGTACAGAAAATTGTTCGGATCTTGTGGAATAATCAGTGAAATGTGAGTCAAGAAGGGGTTTCATTCAGACTTTGATTCAGTGTAAGACTGAATACTATATATATCTTGTAAAGGTACTCAAACGAGGACGACAGTAGGTCCCGAAGCTTCTTTGGACCCAGCGGACCTTCTCGGCGAAGAGAATCGTGTAATGAGTTGGAACAGACCTGGCGCCGGTGGCTTCGTCACGGTCTTATTTAGTCGAAGACTCCTTTTACATTTTTTTTAAATCTTCGCTTCGGTCAAGTCTCTCACCGACGAATATATGTACAGTAAGTAATAACTGACTTTTTGATGCAGAAAGGATCTAGATAAATTCATACAACAAAACTAGAGAATGATCGCTAAATAAAAACTGGTGCAAAGTAGAAACTAGCACATTGCTTTATTATTATTAAAAATATTTAAAAAATCTATGTTTCTGAGGAACTTGTTGATCAATTTTTGCTTCCTCATTGACGAAGATTTCTGAAATCTGAAAAATAATTCTATAGCTTCAGAATCCCATTGTTAGACCGGGATTAACTTAATACCAACTATAATTGTAACTTCATTTATATAGAAATATTTACATCGAAATCGTCAATTTTATACGATATATGGTGTTTATGACGCTTCATAAATACCATGAAAAGAAATGTATCTCATAAAGCTTAAATGGCTTTGTCGATTCTATTAGAACTTGCCCCAATATTCAGGTAGTATCTGCACTACTCTCTCGCAAAAATTTAGTTCAATACACTGAACTTCCACTGAATTTAGTTGAATACTCTTTTCGAGTTATAAGGGATGAATTAAAGGAGACAATTTAAAAATAAAAAGACACAAGTGCGCACCAAGTTTCAGCATGATAGTTCTACCCGTTCTTTAGTTATAAGATATTTATTAATTCTACATCTATGGCATATACATACATACACATACACACACACATTTTTTCTAGATAATCCATATGGAAATAAAAATATATGCAAAATATGTGCGTAATCATTCTTTTGTTATCCCTGAATTATAATAAAATTCATTCAAAGCACCAGTTTTTGAATTAACTAAGATCTTGAATTCAACTATTTTATCACAATATTCACCCTACGATGAAATTGAGTATCCTCGTATACTATTCTGAGGAATAATAAATGAGTTATTGTTTTTGTAGCGTTCATTATTATACGCGAGACTCCGAGTCACTTACGTATGATAACTCTCATGTGAACTTTCGAGTCTATTGCTCTATTATTTCGAAATCAATCCTGATAAAATCGAAATATTGTGTAATCGAAAAGTAGTGTGTTCAAAGCACGTGAACGCTGCTATTAAATTCACTTACGTATGAGCATAGACGCTCCATGCGAAGACGCCAGTCCTCTCACGTGAACTTTCGAGTCAATTGTTTACTTATCTCGGAATTTACCCGTATAAAAACCCTATCATTGCCCTTTTCGCCGAATTCATTGAGATTTTCTCATGATATTCATTCACTCATTCATTTAGCGATTCATTCTTCATCATCATCGCCTTGTTGCTTAAACGGATATCTGAGGTTTATTCCCCCATACAAGTAGATCTCCTTTCTGGTCCAGTACACGATACTCTCCCGTCAATTCATGAGATTCTCCTAAATACCTGAAATTTCGTTTATTAGCACTCTGTGAGACCGCTGTCTCACTCATTTTTCCTTCTCAATAAACCCTAAATAATATCTCAATTTGTTTCAATATAGAATTTTTTGGCGCCATATATTTAACATATATGCTACGTATACATTTCTTTGTCTGGGAACTGTTCCCGACGTTTTAGACAATTTTAAGTATGCTGATATGAATACCTTGAAATTTTTTTTTTTTATGACAGCGACTTTTTTTCCTGGAAGAAGCAAAACGAGCAATTATTACTTCGTGTGTCGAAGGGCGTAAAAGGATTATCAGAGGGTCATCCCAGGACGGATATAGACGCGTAAGTGGAATTGCTACACCGATTTTCCGTCATGTACCACACTCTCGTTATATTATTGGATTATAATGCCCAGTTCGAGTCTCACTCTCGGTTGTTGACTCTCTTCGATCTCTATAGACATTTTTCGTCTCTCTTTTCTCGCCGGACCAGCTCCCTCGAGACGAGGGTCTGACTGCTGCCGCTTCTTTCATTGTCGGCCTTCTGTATATCTTTCTCTAGCTCTTTCTTTTTCTCGTGTCCGTCGCACCGATAAAGGATAGCATTAGTAATGGGTTTTAATTACTTCATAATGAGGAGGTGATTTGGCTCTGACCTCACGGTCCGGCGCCAATATTAGAAGCACTTGTCTCTATCGCCTTTTTATTCATAGAGGAAAAAAATAATTAATAATATAACTGGTGGTTCATGTGATGAGCTTTATTGTACCTATGATAGAATTCTGTCAATAGAGTTTTCTAACGACTCTAATAGGTTCCAGACCTTGACATTTCATCGATCACAGTGATTTCAACCTTTCTGAAAAAAGTACACTTGTTTCTCAATAATAACTACATGCTATTGAAGCTAAATAAGATGTCTTCTTTTCAGAAAAAAATAGTTTAATTATTTATAAACGGTGCTGAAAATAAGGAACTGAAATAAATGATTTTTTTATTCGTAAAAAAAAGTCTATCTTGTGCATAGGTTTGATCGTAGTTACAAAAGACGTTTGCTCGCAAAAAAAGAAAAGGAAAATCAAATTGGAAATTGAGAAAAGACCTGATTCTAAATAATTCTCTTATCTCTTAGCACAAATAACAATAAGGGGTTCTTCTAATTGGCATTGAGAAAAAATCCTTCGTGGAAAATGTATAAATTATCCGGATATCCAACTTTTGACATTGATATTTGTAGTTATCAGTGTTGTGAATCCTCATTACTTAAAGAAATAAAACAAAACAGTGCCGCTCGTTTTGTTGTTATAATTCCGTAATAATAATCTGCAGCGTTTGTTAAATGATGTATAAACTTTTGAATAGTAGAAAAAAATGTCATTTTTAATCAAATATATTGAAAGAAATTGTGAAAGAAAATGGCGCAGGTTTTTCGAAAAGGTTACTATGAAATTATATTGTAAATGGATATTCTTTGCAGTTTTAAAAAAGTTTACATATCATTTTATAATCGCTGCATATTATTATTTCGAAAATATAAACATGAATCCAATTGTACCTTAAATTTGATTGACATAAAGAATTAGGAATTTACAATGGTGTTGGTTACATATTTTAGCACCAATGTTTCAGGAAGTCGTTTATCGCAGTCACATCCTTATAAGCTCAACTGTGAAAGATTGAATCGCCTGCAAGAAAATTAGTAGGAGGATTTTGGTATGGCCAAACTGACACAAATGGCAATAGGTGACACACGTTTTTCAATGCCCGATTAAGAATCAGGAGCAATTCATTTTACTGGCTGTGGGCCTTGCTGGTAGAAGAAGATCTCTCTTATAGATCGGTTTATCGTCGTCGTCGGGTCCCGCAGAGAAATTGAGGAGAACGAGCCCTCGATGTCGGCCAGAGTCCTCGTGAAAAAGAAAGAGAGCGAGAGAAAGAAAGAAAAGAGGGATGAGACGAAAGAGTGACTAATGTGTCTGTGGCTACCTGAACAAGCGCGCGGCGCGGTCGAGCTTCAAAGGATTCGTTGGCGCCGCCACCCTCACCCACCTCGCCACCTTTTCTCCATCTTTCCCTGTGAACCGGGCCGCACGATGTTAACATTCACTGCAACACCGAACCCGAGAAAATAGTACCTATATTATAAGATCTGAGTTCTAGCGCCGTCGACTCATGTTCGTTTCGTTCGGTCAGGTGTACAGACCAACCGTAAAAATCTACGATAAGAAAACGCTAATTGACTCGTATCTTCTGATTCCTATCAAACTCGGTCCATTTTCTTGCTACAAATTTTATACAAGGCGTAACAAATCTTCAGATACAATCTTGGCTCCAGCTTGAAATATTGAGATGTGGTGTGTGCCAGACAATGGCCATAATTTTCGGATTTTTTCAAGAAAAAAATGTATTACAAATAGCTAGCAAAAATGCCAAAAAAATCTTTTGCTTACATAATGACTATATACGCCATTTGTTAGTCTAGGAAAAATATTAAACAGATAAAAAAAAATTGCTATGCTCACCGCGTGCTTGAACATCAGTACATAGTTTGAATCCTGTTGAATCCGACAAGAACTAATATTTGAAAGAAATGAAAATGTGCGACGTGGATTTTTTCTTTATTTCTATTTTATTTTTGCTCGTTAGTCAAAAAATAGAAAACCTCTAGTAAACCTATTCTTTTTATGGACAGATTATAAGATGAAAGCTCCTTCAATTTGTTCAATCATATGTTCAAGCCAACCTTTAAAATCTACGATATGCATACATTAATTGATTCGTACGTTCTGATTCCTATGAAACTCAGTTCATTTTTTTGCTATAAATTTTGTACAAGGCCTAACGAATCTTCAGATAAAATCATGGATCCAGTACAAAAACTCGAGATATTATGTGTCAGAAAATGCTCACAATTTTCTCATTATCACAGTGCAGAAAAGAGTAATGTAAGCAACGTTAATTGACTCGTATCTTCTGATTCCTATCAAACTCGGTCCATTTTCTTGCAACAAATTTTATACAAGGCGTAACGAATTTTCAGATAAAATCTCGGTTCCAGCATTCACGCTGAAATCGAGGTATCGTGTGTCAGAATATGCTCACAATTTTCTCAATTTCACAGTGCAGACAAGAGTACAAAAAATCATGGAAGCGCACATCCCAGGTCCTGGTTACATTCGTTTATGTCCTATAACCCGATCAATTTCGCGTTATTGTGCGCGAACTCTCGTGTCGAGGCTGTACAAAACGTGTATACCTTTGTGCTAAGATACAATAACTTTATATCTGTATATACGTGTCTTCACCGCGATAAATCCAGTCAGCAAATTGAATGCAAATTGCAAATAAATTACAAGCCTATGGAGCCCCGCAGCAGAGTTTCGCTCACAGCTCACGGGTGCATGCAACTTCAATGCGAAAAGGGCTCGTGTTTCTGTCTTTATCGTTCTTGGTTCTCTCCATTTCAACATATACATACTTATACATACTTGGAGAACATACACACGTATATCTGCAGTATATCAGCTCATAGAACACTGACTCTTCTCCTGTTCCCTTCTCTATCATATTCTAGTGTAATACATGTATACATACCGCACTAGAATTCTACTCGACGTTGCTCCCTCTGCTATTTCATCTTTTGCCTCGTTCTCGCGTATCAATCAGCTAATTGCGCTTCAAGCCCACAATTACATCATTATTTAATTCATTGCTGAGCCGAGTCGGGCAATTGCTTGACGCTGAAAATTGTGTGTTATATTCTACACACACACACAAAAATACACACAAGCTGAGCTCAAGACATACACTCTACGTGTATTATAGCTAACGAGTTTGCGGTAGAGCGAGAGAGAGACGCACGATTAAAGTACAGTACATGGCTTTGCTCGAATGTACGTATGAACGGTTCGCGGTGGTTTTCCCGACCGCGTGCGAACTAATTACCCGAGCGGCCGCCCGCGCAATACCACGAGCGACTCGTTACTTTGTTGTGTGCATCGTGCTCGTGACGCTCTTTGGCACACACGCGTGTGTAAAGCCGCATAGTTCGTTCGTTCGTTCTGTGAAATGAGAGTAACGGCCTAGAGTAACGAGAGATCTTTTGCTGGGTCTCAAACACTGGTGTCTGACAATGAGTCTCTCGTCGACGACACATTTTCCTCTTCCTGCAGCAATGAACATGTTATACAGGTATCTAGGCTGACACTATAATTTTGCGAAAATTACTCCCCACGTCGTTTTCCACTGCATACTTCGGATAATGATAATATATATGTCGATGATTATCGGAAACCGGAATTAGTTGACATTTTTTTAGTTTAACAGTTAAAGAAATGTGTGCCAATATTTGTAGGGATGATAATGGATTACAGAAAAATAATTTTTCGAATTTGTTAGCTGTTCGAATCTTTTTCTCTTTTTGTGAAAGAGTGTGTTCTATCTTTATTTACAAGACACAAAGCAAAAAGGTTCAAATGATTTTGACACAAATCCACATCCAGACACATATTGAATTAAAAATGTCAAAATTATTTTGACATTTTGTAAATCAATTAATAACTTTGCTACAAGTGCCTTTGAAACAAATCCCTTTTCTTAACGGGTGCAGAATGATGCTGCGAAGAAAATGGGCCATCATAGAGAGCAATACTATGAGCTGCTTATTGCAAATCATCCGACGAGTTGGAACAGTTGGAATCTGGTTTATAAAGGATTCGGACCTAACAGGTAGTGATGTCCTCAAGAAAAACGAGGCGCGGCGAGGGCTATGATATCAATGAATTTCATCTTGAACAAATGAGATCCATTTCAATCTCGACATGCGTGAATGCAATCGCGAGAGTCAATATGTTCATTTGACATTGTTTTATCGTGATGAGATCTCGGTTTCACGATAATTTTTGACAGTTTGACACGAGATCAATCCAGGAATAACAAGATCCGATACGATGGACAGGAATAACGACGAAAAGACCGACGATCAGGAGCCACCTCAAAAGCGAACGCAGCCGTGTTCAGGCAGTTCGTGTATTTTAACTTTGTACAAAGCCGGCGTTGATTTTATTGACAGACTCAGCTTATGCAAGTAATTGTGAACGTGTATAATTTATAATTTGAAAAAAAAATTGTCGAAACTGCCGACATATCTTATTTAAGAAAAAAGTTGTTCGGTATGATAATGTCGATATATAGAAAATGTTTTGTGGTGATATTTGACAGAAGTTTGGAAAGAAATCATTTTGATGAAGCACTGTATTAGCAAAGTAAAAAGTATTAAAAATTGATTCTCAAAATTGCCTACAGAATCCACGTGTTGAAATTGGCTCGAGTTCGAATGTGTTGGTGATGAACCTAATTAAGGGATCACGACTCGTTAGTGACGAATTTAATTAAGGGATCAATTTAATTAAGATACACAGTATACATTTTCAAAAAATCGATTTTTTTAAATTGAATTGTTTAATGAAGACTTCTGTACATTCATGTACATTCTTTCTCGAGACGAAGCAAGGCGATATTAACAAATGACGAGCACAATATATACGATTCGAGAAAGTATCTTGACTGAGTTCTGTCAAACGAGAAAGCGAGAATTTGAACCTCGCGCGGCATCACTACTAACAGGCTTTCATGTTGACAAAAAAATTCTTGCCTTCAGTCCTTAAGGAATAGACTTTGATTTAATTTAATTGACATTTTTTCGTTGACTGGGGGAAAAAAAGACAGCTAATTAAAAATCTTTTATTTTATTAGCTAACTCGATACCTTAAAGGAATGTCTGCATAGTTGAGTATACTGTATATTTTTCGCCTTGTGTACTAAACTAATGTCAATTTACTACGACTTTGTATACGATCATATTTATTCGACTCTAAAGTCAGTTTGTGGCTTGAGAGTCGACCTTCGATGCAGTTATTCTCTCTGTACATCAGAGTGTACGAGCGTCTATATAGAGTACACCCGAAGCAAACGTTCATTGCTGTATTATTACCACTGTAAAATTACATGCGTTATACCATATAACTGCCTATTACATGGCCCGGAATACGCGACTGCGTTTGAAATTTCCCCTATCAATCATTCTTCGACTTTGTGGAAAGTCTACATTGTCAAACGATATTGTGCGCTGGTGTTGCTTGCATGATGCGTCACCGTCTTTGTCATGAAACAATGATTAAGTGAACAATGTTGTGTTCTGAAAGTATCGGCACGACATCGAGTCAACATGAAGGGTTGTTGTAGGTACATACATGATATTCCTTGCCGAATCAATTGCATGTTTCGCATCGGATATTCCTAATTTCAAATGCCACTTTTTTCGACCAAATATGAAGTTACGAAAAAACATTTTCCCATAATTTTCATTGCTTACTTTTTTTGATTACCTAAGATACATAAAAAATCATTTGAATAATGTACGCTTCGAAAAAAATACAAATTCTGTGTTGCGCGAAGTAGTAGGTTAAAATAATTCATATTGTCATATATATAAAAAAGCAACATTTTTTTAAATTACTTAAGAAATATTTTTATTTTTGTGTAGTATTTTATCATACATGAGGACAAACTGGTATACTCTAAATGATATTGCAGTTATTTCCAGTCACATGCATTATCACTGATTATAGTTTTTCATGAAATTCTCTGAATACACATTTTAGTTGTAAATACTGACGTATATAAATTTCCGCCATTTGGAAAATAACGGATAGTTCCTGAGGACTCTTAAGCCCCTCATTTCATTCCCATTAGCGCTGATGCGTCGGCACAGAACCTAATACAGCAGTCGTGGAGTGACTATGCGAGCTTCTTCTCGCTGTGATTCTTGATCGTGAAATCCAACCACGTAGAGCGAATAAGTGAGGATCGTCGGATCGTAGTATAGGAGAGACCGGGGCGAGTTGAGTTATCGCCAAGTTGAGTTAAATCGATGTTGTTAAACCCTATTACTTAAAGAAATAAGAGTAGAAGTTCTGCTCCTTTTGTTGTTATAATTTCGTAATAACAACTTGCAGCGATTATCAAATGATGTGTAAACTTTTGAACAATTGCAAAACAAACTCATTTTCAAAAAAATATTGAGCGAAGTTGTGAACATATGGAGCAGTACGGTCCTCCATTACTTTTACAGTGCATTAACAATATTTGCCCATTAAAAAAATTACTATGAAATTTTATTGTGAATGGATATTTTTTAAAAGTTATTTACAACTTTACATATCATTTTATAATCGATGCATTTTATTATTTCAAAAATATAAACATGAAGTCAATTATACTATCAAATTTGGTGATAACGGAATGGGAGATTTATAACTCTGGGTTGAAAGAAACCAATGGACAGTCGAATCGAGTTTTCTTTCATTAACAACAAATATTATTTCGCTGAAACAACGAAATGTTTCTTTCACAATCCGCAAAAGCACATTCGGTAGGTCTAACCAATTTCCCTTTTCTCAATGTGTCCTGAATTGCGTCCATTAAATCAAGGCTTAAAAAATCCAGATTCACTAGTTAATGAGCCACGCAAAGAAATAGCTTCACCTTAAGCCACTTTATGTGATTTATACAGGTAAGTATTAGAAAAAAGGATGCAAAGTACAGCCTTGCATATTGCTTTCTCACTATTTCTTGCTTTTTACAAAACTATCTCTGTAAGGAAGTATGTTAATAGATTTCGGCTTTCTCATAGATGAAGCCTTGTAAAAAGCAAGAAATAGTGAGAAGCAATATGCAAGGTTCTACTGTGCATCCTTGTTGTACACAAATTCCGAAACTTAAATTTTCCGAAATTTTAGTCGTCAAAAGATAATAAAGAAAAATTCAGAATCCTATGAAAACGAAAGCCATCTACCGATTTTCACTAAATGGTGTATCTAACATCACTGTTGATTATTTCGCTTTTATCAAAATTTGGAGTACACTGTTTCGAATTTTACGAAAGTCTATACAATATAGTAATTTTCCAGAAAAAAAAAATTCCATAAAAACCCAATTTTTTTATACAATTTTTCAAAAATTGCAACCATCAAAGACGTGCTACTTTTCCACTTGTTTACTAAATTTCAACTCGATAGCTAGAACCATTCTTGAGTTATCGGCGATTGAATTTTCGAAGTTGTATACATACACACATACATACGGACATTTTTTCTAGACTACTTTTCTGAAAGTGTGGATAATTCTCAAGTGTCCTGACATGAATACCTCGAATAATATTTTGTTCATGAAAACGAAGCTTCCATGAGCAAGCTAAAATATAAAAAAAACAAAAGTTAAAATTGACCAGATTAGCCCCGGTCTCCCCAAGAGCAAAGGTCCTGCAGCGACGAGGACGAATCAGGCAGTTTATATAGCTGACGGCGCACACAGATTCGTTGTGACGCAGCAAACGTGGTATGGGTTTTCTGTCCCTCTCTTTCTCTCTCTGTCTCTCGAATATCTCAGGATTTTATGTCCCTCGTAAAGAGGGCTTCCGCCCTTAGGTATGGGGGAGGATAGTGAGTCGCAGAGCACTATACACAAGCGCGACCCTTCTCTATATCCTCTCTCGGCTGCCACCTCTAACTATAAAAGGCGAGTGATTCGCGCGCCGGACTAATGAGCCGTGTGTGTTTATGCGTTCTGAAATCGGCTACCGGTCCTTTTGTGTTACGCGCGTCGTTCTGACGCTCTCGTCCTTTATCCTCGCGCTCAGGACACGTACGACTCAAAACCTTAATTAAAATTTATTATAAGAGCCCGAAAATAAAATGAATGAAATATGAAATAGAATAAAAATATAACGTTTAACGTCATTCCGATGTTTTTTTTGCAAATCTTTTGACCTCCCAGAAGTTCATAAATAATTCCTGAGCAGTAAACATTCATATTAATGTCGGATAAATACCGTACAGAGATAATGCACATTTTTTGGGCAGAAATTTCAAGCGATCGTAATTAGTAACGAATAATAAAAAATTAGTTATAATAATAAGTTGATAATAATCAATAGATATTACATTGTAGCCTGGAGTATTAATGTTATGTTAATTTGTCTAGTTGCTTCAAGCTCCAACAATTATAATGAATTTAAATAAATAATATTATAATAATTCTCATAAATAATTAGAAGTTTAAAGCAAATTCGTACAATATATGAGTGATTCTTTAAAACATTATAACTTCAGAGTACGGTAGTGTATTCTGGGAACGCTTAATTTCTTTCAGATTTGTAAAAACTTTTTTTTAAATTTAGAATTATGCGAAACTTGAAATTCTTATTAACTTGCGATTTTGAGAAAAAGTGCTCTTTACAAGGAAAAAAAAAATTTCTACGTAAAAATGTCTCAGGTTTTCAAAAAACGTAGTGTCAAATAATTGGATTTTAGCAAGTTACGTCGACATTTTTACGGCGACTATGGTTATTTTCATAGTGGGATCTCCTTGGGCATCATCATAGTAAAGCGAAAGATATATTTTTTTACTATTGAAACTAATCGAAGAGTGAATCCAAGGATGTCGTAGCCTTCAAATACTATTCGACGTAAAAATGTTCAACAAAACTAATAAGTTATTTTTTAATTTTTCATTCATGAGAACATAAAAAAGAACAGTTCTTAATTAAGTTTTATTTCTTTTTTGAGATTGTCGAAATTATTTAATTTCAAGGAATTAAATTCCTTGAAACTACGTTTTATGAAAACCTGAGACATTTTTACGTAGAAAAATATTTTTTCTTGATATTTTTCTTTAAATGAAAACAAAAGAAAATATGCTTTAAAAATTTGAAAAAAAGTACCAATTCCAGAATACTATTCACCTAGAAAAAAGTTTTCATTGATTCCAAAGAAACGGGTGGATTGAATTTTTTTTATTGACTTTAAGGAAACGTTGCATTGATTCAAAGAAACAGTTTCCTTGACGGCATGCGATCGGCAAATGGCTAGCGCGATTCCGTCAGTCGTGTTGAGTCATTAGTCGCGAAAAGTCGACAAAAATGGATGGGCAGCTATCGGTATTTATCGAAATAAATTATTTCTATAAACTTTTTGCATCTAGTACGGCGTGGACAAACTTTTTTTTTTAAAGCAAGCTCTGCCGTGCTTTCATTCCTTTAGCGACATGTAATTTTATAGATTACATTTTTCTTTTAGTGTCTCCAAAATGATTTCCTTGAAATCAATGAAAAATGTTTCCTTGTTTCAAGGAAAATTTTCATTAATTCAATTTCACTACATTTCATTGTATTTTTTATCATTCAAAGAAAATATAATATTAGCTTAAGTATATTATTTCATTGATTTCAAAGAATTGTTCTTTTTTTTATTTCCAATAGGTTGGAATTTTTATTAAATTCCTTTGAGTCAAGAAAACTTTTTCTCCCGGTGTACACTGCCATATCCTGGAGTTACATTCCAATCAGAAGCAACAAGGTCCACCAATGTGTCGATTTTTGAAAGTATCACCCATAATATATCTTTTTTAAATACATAAAATAGTAAAAGATCTTTTCTCTCGAATCCGACCGGCAAGTCGGCACGATTCACAACGGTACGTCGACCCATTTACTCTCGTCACACAGTGAGCACATTAACCCGTGCACCACCCATCGACGCCCTGGACCTCCTAAGGGTCGTCCAGGGGCGGTTGTTCGGATACCCTCGCGGTACGCCTTTGCGCGTGCTGCTGTTGCTGTTGCGTTCACTCGTTCTTCTCAAGAGTCGGGCAACACCCTGCGGGGCGAGAGCCGGTAGCACACACGCGTTATCCACTCAAAGAAGATTGTGCCCTGTGTGTTCTTCACGTGCGCGCTCCTTTACTCCAGGATGATCGTGCGAGCATGTTGTGCAGGACCGGAATTATCTCGACGGGGTCGTCGTGGGCGTGACACACATACACTCTTTGCCACGTTAAAGAATAAAAGGAGTCGAAGGCAAGCACCACAGTTTTGCCTTCGTCTCGCTCTTGCCAATTGGGCGACGATAAAAGTATAGTATGCGCCTGAAATGAAAGAACTAAATAGTGTAGGGTTATACAAAGGTACTTCGCAGTTGAAGTACAGAGCGAGAAACGTATGCCCACGGCCAATTTGCTATTTGTTCGACTAACGAAGCTTCGTTGGATACGTCAAGAGCTCGACTTCGTTAACTATAGGCGTTTCCAACTGTGTACTGTGTTACAGTGAAATGTTGGTTCGAATGTGTACCAAACATGTAACGAGATTTGGCCGAGTTTGCAATCTCCGAATATCCTTGAAGTACTCCAAATGCATGACATCATTTTAGAGGGTATAAACAATATTGTGAAGACTTTTGAACTAGGGATTACTAAGAGAAAAGTTCTAAGAAGTAACAAACGTAATTTAGTTTGAGCCAACTACATCAAGTTGGCTCAATGAAATTTGAAACCAATGAAACTTAGAGTCTATATAGACTCTAAGAAACATTGATATTTATAAGGACACAAAATGTTGAAACTTTCGTCAAAATCCGAATTGAAATGAAGATGTGATGAATATGCCACTTTTGAAGTTTTATACAAGCGTCTAAAAACCTCATCACACTATGTAGAATCTAATTGGAGATCCAAACATCAAAATTTCAGTCCACGATTTTATCCGTTCACTCCGGAGGTTCTGCGGAAGATCATGATTCTCGACTCACTCCGCGGAACTATCACATTCCATGTGGGAATCTCAAACGGGGTCTGTGTTGGTGCAGTATTGTTGCCAAGATGCCGCTACTAGATGCCATTTCTGTCTTAATGCTGGGACAAGTCAGGGCAGTATGACCCCAGTACTCTGCCATATGTTAGGCTGATACTGACGATGTTAGCTTGCTGGAAATAAGTAAAGCTTCGGCCTATTCTATACCCAGTACTTCGACGAATCAGCTGGAAGTGAGACTGACACAGGCAAAGTTAGCTCGTCGACAATAAAACAAGCTTCGGCCTAGTCTGCGGCTAGTACTCGGACGACTCTCACTTTAGTACTGTTTATTTTATCTTGAAAATAGTGGCTGTCTGAATTGGTGTATAATAAGTACTGAGACAGTACTGATCGACCTTAATTAACGCTTGGCAGCCGAGTCCGTTTTAGTGCTGGACCGTGTTGGTAACTCTGACTATAAACCAGAATTCTACATTTTAACTCGGGAACGTAAAAAGATGGCACAGTCAATGGTCGGTCTGATTGAAAAATGATCAGAACAATTACAATTTGATATCTACAGCCCATTCCTATATAAACTGATGTGTTGATATTGCTCCATCAACCATAATCGCCATTTCTACCATCGAGTAGAAAACAAGCTTTCCGACTAAACCATATGTGGCTTAGTCGGGTATCAAATCTGCCATATTTACTTTAGAGGACTCAATCTAATCTCATATTATTTTAATAGAACATGAGAATGTTACCCGAGTTAACATTTAAACCCTTCCAACACCCTTCATTGAATTAAAATGGGTAAAATAAGCCACTTTTGGAGGTTTATACAAGGGTCTAAGAACCTCATCTCACTCTGTCCAACCTAATTGGAGGTCCAAAAATAAGAATTTCAGTCTATAGTAGACTTTGTTTACTCCATTCGGGTAATATGTGCCATTTTCTGAGGTTATGACGAGTGTCAAAGAAATGGAGGAACCATCGTTTACCCCGCGGGACTGCTACATTTAGGTTTTGAAGAGGGTCTAATTTTTCAACTCCGGTACACACTCACCGAAGGATTTGAGTTGCTAAATTAATAGATAATGTTCTGGCAAATAAAGTTTATAAGCAATACGGACGTCGATTGACTTAGCTAAAGAATGTTCGTTGCATACGGAGCCGAAATGAGACAACCGACTTAGCCGAACAGTCATAAAACCTTATGCGAAACTCTTTCCGAAATATTAGTGTACTTATGGTGGAGCACATTTAACCCGTGCTTCCGCGAATAATCGTAAAACGATGTAAAATTGCATATACATAAGCTTAGCGCCGTGTGTTCCTCCAAGCGGAAGGATCGCGCAGAGACTCTGACTAAGCAGCCCAAACTTACTGAGGACCTGTTACGAATTTAATAACACATTAGGTCGCGCCTAATGAGTTGAACAAACAGTATATGAGGGTTCAACGGTTCTCCGTCTGCTCGGCTACAACACACAACTTGCATCTAAGACTCTTTTTGGGGTCCGAAGCAGTTGAGAGAGAAGGTCCGGCGGGCAGGACAAAGGAAAAATTTTCCTTCGCAGATCTCCGGAGAGAAGACAGAGAGAGAGAGAAAAGGAATAAAAGGACTCCACCTACCGCCCCAATATTACGACCATTTTTTCCCTTTTGTCGGCAAAAGAAATTTTAACACCGAGCGCACCGTGTTGCAGGTTCGGATACTGGGCGACCCTGTATACTTTTGACTACGCTGTTAGTTTCTCGAATCTGTGCCTATGCGCGATAAGTATCTCGCTATTGTGCATCTTAGATCTTTTCCAATGCTTTTGGTTGAAGAAAATCATCACGTATTGCAAGGATTACCGTCCAATTAGGAAGTCGCGATGACGTTTGGAAAATCGGATTTGCCAGATGTTGAGAAACACAATTAGTTAGACGAACTGATGAGGACTCGTTGATTTAGTCGATAGTAAAATTGGTTAGCGTATTTCTTCCTTTTGGGATAATTAGGATAACATAGTGTGGAAATAGCGACATATTTGCAAATTCTGCATTCTTTGATCCAGCGGTCGATCGTAAGAAAGGTTAGCGCAATTATTTCATTTAGGATAATTAGGATGATACATGATGAAAAAGGCAACATATTTGATAAATAAAGTGTCATCAGAATATAAATACCCAATTTGACAGGTAATAAATACCCAATTTGACGCGCGCCCTTTGGTACAATAAGTTAAAGGATCTGTTAAGGTCCAACTGGTCGATTTATTAGTCGATGGTAAAATTGGATAATTAGAATAACACAGAGTGAAAATAGAATCGAATTCATCAAATTACCCTGGTAAAAATAAATTATAGAGACTGATACACACTGTTAAAAATGCAAGAGAATTTAATATACAAAATGATATGAGATTTTCGAAACGGGTATATGAATTTCATATTAATATACTTTTATAGTAAATTTAAGAATAGTATAAGAATTCCCTGATACTGGTATTCGAAAATTACTAAAAATTAGTATTTGTCAATGACGAATGCATCTGAAAATTAATATAATGGTATATCCATCCGAGCTTTATATACTGTATATAAATTTTCAAATAAATTTTGTTTACTGTGCAGATCGATGGAATTTGAATGAGTTTTTATCGTTATCATCTCTATATATTCGGACTCTGATCAATTTATACAAATCGAATCATTATTATTAGTTTCCTATAGTTTTCGTTTTCTATGGGTTAAATACAGTAGATACGTTATCGGTATGTATGGTGCACCAATAGGTTTATAATATTTTACATTGAATTTACGTTTCGACACTTGTACATTTTTATTTATTTGTAGTGTATCGTGTTATATCGTAAATATATGATTCAACACTAATCGTTCGCAATCAAAAAGGCATCAAGAGAGTGATTCTGTAATTTTCTATCGTCTCACAATTATAGGAAGTTTATCGGAATAAATCGTATGTATTTACACTGAAAGAATTATCATAATCTATCATAAAATCCTGATACAAATGAAACAGATTTTTATCTTTTATACAATAATTTCATCTTGATTCATTTCACAGCTATACGAAGTCTATCATAATAAATCTGTTGTTAACAAATAAATTTGTGGATGAAACTTTTTTTAAAATGAAAAATATGATACTATTAATATTACTTCTACGGTCGCATATTTTTATTATTAAATGTAATACAAAAATTATATTATTTATAATAATATTATATAATATGGAAAAAACATATAGGATTTCGATCGTAAATTTATGTATACTTCGTAAATTCGCGAACCAAAGGCGGTATTTGGAACTACAGGATCTTTAAAAATCGTTTTCTATAATTTATTTTTACCTATTTTAGTTATTAGTTATGTAGTTTACCTATTTTTTTAAAAACACGTTTCTAATCAATGTACGACCATAAACCTAATTTTCTTTTATCCCTTGAAAACCATTGAAAAAAAAAGCTAAACTTATTTTTATACCAAGTGTCGTATGTGACATAACCTTTAAGCATTTTTCTGGCAGACACCTACTTTGCTTATTGTCGATGACTAGGCCATCCACCTTATACAGCTCGAACGATCGTATATCAAGCCTCTGAAGGACGACGAACATTTAATTGCGCCGTTCTCGTTAGGGACGTCGGTCCCGAGACTCGACTCGTGCCTCCGACTCGCATGAGGTGTTAATTTAACGCTGACTCGTGCGCAGTCCGACGTGGTACTAAATCTCCAGATTTTCTCGAAGCCTTACAAGACACACGCACATGACAGCGAAGTAACATAAGTTTGAGACCGCAGATACAAGCAGACGCCCCGTGCCACAGATGTTCGATGTATTGTCCTAATACTTGCGCCAACGTTCTGCCGTCTGATCCTTCTACTCCTTCTCGCCTCTTTCGCTGCTTTCTGTTGGTTCGACCAAACAAATCGACGTCATCTGCTTCTTTCGATGTGAGACGCGGAATGCATAGCTCCTGCTGTTTCAACCCGAGTCATGCAGATGCGACGGTGCGTCGATGGTTTCCTCGAAAAAAGGGTCCGGAGTTTCTTCGTTTTCTACGCGGCAAGAAAGACTTCCGCTCAATTAGCCAAGCCGTTCGATCATCCTCCTCCTCTTTCTCTTCCTCTTCGTTTCATCAATCACCGGCATAAATTTTGGGCTCGTTATCCAAGGATATTAACTCGAACCCAATTATCGGGAAATTTGACGCGTTTTTAGACTAACTTGAAACAAAATATGCAATACACTTTAAATTCTTCATTTCCAAGCGTCCCGGAAAAGTTACTGATGCAGATCTGATTAATCTTGGAATGGGGACATAACGATCCACATTTTTCGTAGACATTTCACAAATTGGGCGACATCAATAATGTAAGCTATAATGGTTTGATGAAACTGTCACAATCAAGTCCTGAAATTTGCAAAACGGTTTATACCAATTTAAAGGAGAAATTAGTATAACTTAAGGTGGATCCGGTTTAAAAAGTTTCTACTTTATGTAATCCAAAATGTGTAACAATGAATATATAAGATAATAACTCCGTTTGCGCCAATAAATCGATAAACATATTTTTATGAGGAAATAGCAGCATTTTTTATGAGGAAATTTCGTTATTTTACTTCGATTTTGCCAAGTGTTATCCCATTCTGTTTCTCGATAGATATTCTACGACTTCACCAGAAAACATTTATATTAATATTTATTGTTTGCGAATGACAGCTATTTGTTTATGAAAAACGTAACACAGCTATGAAATGAATCAAACATTTCTTCCCAATCAAAAGTAAAACGACGTAAATTACTCGGTAAATTCGTCAACAATCTTTCAAAAAACAAGGCAAGCTATCACCCGCCCAAAATCGAATAAAATTATCAATTGATCTCATAAAGAAACTGCATAATAAATATCTGTGGCTATATTGGTGCAAGCCAAGTTATTATTTCCTAAAATGATGATTACACATTTTTTCTATGTTAAATGGAAGCTTTTTAGCCCATATCCACCTTAATTTACAACAGTTTCCCATTCACAACACTTCAAACCGTTTTTCGAATTTTAATACTCGGTTAGTACTACTTCAAAACAAAGAAGAACCTCTCAAATCCTTTCCTCCTTGTTTTCCATTTTTTACAAATCGTTTCGACTGGTGTAAATATCACTCTAAATTCATCAGGGTTATATGACTCAAGAATTTTTTAGTTACATTTTTCCGTTGACATCTTCGGCATGCAACTACTTTGTCTGCAGTTCGACTGTTGAACGAGCGTCGAAGGGTTCTTCTTGAATGCCTCCCGGTAAAACGGTCACCCATAGCAAAGCTGTATAGTATAACGTTCAATTCTTTCATATCGTCGGTAATCGGATCCTCGCACTCTCTGGTATCTCGCCGGTAAAAACACCGCCTTCTGACCATTCATACCTCCGGACCCAGCTGTTTCCGGTGGGCGTAAACGGGGAAACGGGTTCGCGATTCTTTCTTTCTTTCTTGTTGAGGCGCGAGCGAACTGCTCGCGTTCACTGCGCGGCAATCCGACGCGTAGAGACCCTGAAAGAACAAATAACGATGCAAAGGGCTCGCGCAACCATCACGAATGAAGGAGAAAGAGGGAGATAGAGAGATAGAGATAGAGAACAAATAAATAAATAAAAAAGGACGAAGAGAAAGGAACGCTGAAAGTTGTTGGTCGCGCGACGAAGCAAAGGGTGCCGCGCGTGTATCTCGGAGGCGTAACCCCCGTTGCCCCCCCGCAAAGGGGAACCACTGGGGGTTCCACGTCGGACCTTTGGGTGCCCCTCCATCGAATTATCGTCGCGGGAGGTATTATACTACAGTGTATATATATATATGGTATATACACTTTGAGCACCCCGAACTCACTGAAAGTACCAGAAGACGAGGACAGAGAGGAAAAAAAGCACCAAACGAGTGATTGCAGTGCTCGGGTTTCCAGGCTAGCACGTGCGCTGGGTGGGACCCCATTAAAGGATTTGCAAACTATTATTTAGTTGTTTGCGAGAGAATTCAATCTCGCGCACTAGCGATGTACCGGTCGAAACTACAACAGACTGTGCGTCAAGTTCTACTGACAAGCATCGCACATATAACGTTTATACTCGTGACGGTTTATTACGTAGCAAATGCGAACACTCACTAAGCTGAGACATAAAAATATCACTTTGTGAAGAACCATTGGTTTTTGTATATGGGTGATCTTTTTTCAGTTTATAACGCCATTTACGTATAAATATTCACTTTGAAATCTTGAAATTTATACAATGCAGGATTTTTACGAAGGTTTTCATTTTTAAGAGTAAAACAAAATTTGAATTTCATAAAACTTTGGGTGGTTCTGCCAATTTTAATTAAAGTTATGACAATTGTTAGGTAGTATTTATTCCACTACCAGGCAAAGTTTTAGTTAAATACGTCGTGTCGTTCTCGAGTTATAAGAATTAAATCAAAGAATAAGATTTTGAAAACAAAAATTCATTAGTTTTGAGCCGCCTTGTCGATTCTGCCCAAATATAAATCAAACTTGGCCGCAAGTTCAAGGGAAGAGAAATTTTTAGATGGTTGTTTTTCAATTTAAAAAAAAAATATTGAACTGTGATAAAATATTAAGGACACAACGTATTTCAATTAAAATTACAACAGTGAAAGAATTAGAACTGCTTCCTTTTCACGTCTTGGTTCAACCTGAAAGTCTTACCGGTTCTTTATTCATTCGAAATTCGTTCATTATTTTGGACCACTTTTTTTGCAGTTCCAGACAATTTTAATTATACTCTCATGAATATCTCTAAAAGCATAATGTAAGCAAACAAACACTGTTAAGACTATTTGCGAATTTACCTCACTAAAAATTTAGTTCATCAGCGGATATATTAAATTTGATACACGTGAGTTGAAAAATTAAAAATATTCATATTAAATTTCCAAATTTTCGTAGGATTTAGTAAAAAGTATTATAATTTTACATCTTACAATGTAAAAGAGCTTACTTTACCTGTCATGGAATTTTTCATTAAATATTTTTAACAGTGAAGTTTTCTCTATGAAGCATAAAAGAAAGTATTAAAAAAAGTCTTTAACTGCACATATTTCTGGCGCAAAGTTTGATGGAATGGCCTAATTCTGCCAAATCATCGATAGTCCTTTTCAAGGATTCACTGTAAAAAAATACATTATTAAAATGAATATACTTTTGTCCAAAATTTGTATGCATAAACTCGTCAAATAAATTGAGTTTCCAATTGTGATATGAAACTAATATAAAATTAAAGCAGATTATTAAAATGAAAGTACGTTTACAGTAAAATTAAAGTAAATCATTGAAATTATTATACCATACATTCATTTGACATCACACTCGTATATCAAAATTATTATACCAGCTTATGCATAAAATTCCAGTTCTTGTACATTTCATTTCTAGTAGATTTTTTTTTACAGTGTATATTAATTTTCTGGACATTTTTGACAGCGCTGAGAGATTCGCGATTAATTCTGACAAATTAAAGGGCCAAGGATAAGTTGATCCCGTAATTGATACCGACGTGCGAGCATCAAGTGAGTCGAAAGTAAACGCGAAAGTTAGAGAGGCACGAGTATAAAGAAGAATGATAATTATTGTAATCTTGAAATCCCCAATGGGAGGACAGCTGCTCGAGCTACTGGTCCTTCGCGTTTCCTATAGCCTCGCAACCGTATCTAATGCTTCTCGCCTCGACGAATCTACCGCTACCTCAGTATTTTCATTTCAGGAGGTCCATTTCTTTAATTTGTATTATTATTGACTGTACGCTCAAGAGGCGAGGGAATTGCGTCAGATTGAATCGAGGGAATCCAGCGAATCTCGAAGCATCGGTCTTCTCAACAAACGAATTTACATTTTTTTGATTCTTCTTTACAAGGTAATAGGTAGGTAAAAAAAAGACAGAAGTGATTCGGAATAAGAGCCTGTAGAATTTCTTCGAACCTGCGGGCTTTGGTCGAGCAATAGCGTTCGCGGGTTTGGTTCCGCCTCTACGATGTTATTGGCCGAGAAGTCGTCGACGCCCATTCACCTGCGCCACCAGGTATATACTACCTGGTGCCGCGATACCAGTGGGAAGGCCTTGCCTGGCCCGCAGCATGAATGACGTCATTGAAGTCACGCCACGCTTTTCGCAGGTGAAACAATTTGCAATTTGTATATGACTACCTAGTATCTGTGTATGTCTGTGACACATTGCACAACGACAGTTTCGCATACCTTGCTTTTTTAGTTAATTTCATTCTTTCCTGCAAGGGAATTAATTCCTTCGCGTGATGAGAAACACAACCTACTTGAATGAGTTATGGATAACGTTGTTAGTGCTGCATAAGAAAAAAAAGTACTAGCATGATATCAATGATGGGGTTGATTTCCTTGAACTGCTTCAATTATAAATAAAACATTGGCTTTTCCAATTTATGAGGTTCGTATGTCTATGACACATTTCACAACGACAGTTTCGCATACCTTGCTTTTTTAGTTAACTTCATTCTTTGCTGCAAGGGAATTAATTCCTTGGCGTGATGAGAAAGATAAGCTACTTGAATGCATTATAGATAAAGTTGTAAGTGCTTCATAAGAAAAAAAATGTACTAGCATGATACCAATAATTAGTTTGGTTCCTTGAACTCCTTCAATTATAAATTAGATGAATTTTTATTTTGGTTCAATATAAATATGAAATCCTTCAGTTGCCTATGAATTTAACGTCATAAAATAAAACATTGTTTTTCTCAATTTATGAGGATTGTACGTCTAGACACATTTCACAACGACAGTTTCGCATATCTTGTTTTTTTAGTCAATTTCATTCTTTGCTGCAAGGGAATTAATTCCTTCGCGTGATGAGAAACACAAGCTACTTGAATGAGTTATGGATAAAGTTGTTAGTGCTGCATAAGAAAAAAAAGTACTAGCATGATATCAATGATGGGTTTGATTTCCTTGAACTGCTTCAATTATAAATAAAACATTGGCTTTCCTAATTTATGAGGATCGTATGTCTATGACACATTTCACAACGACAGTTTCGCATACCTTGCTTTTTTAGTTAATTTCATTCTATGCTACAAGGGAATTAATTCCTTGGCGTGATGAGAAACACGAGCTACTTGAATGAGTTATGGATAAAGTTGTTAGTGCTTCATAAGAAAAAAAAATGTACTAGCATGATACCAATGATTAGTTTGGTTCCTTGAACTGCTTCAATTATAAATTAGATGAATTTCTATTTTGGTTCAATATAAATATTAAATCCTTCAGTTGCCTATGAATTCAACGTCATAAAATAAAACATTGTTTTTCTCAATTTATGAGGATTCTACGTCTATGACACATTTCACAACGACAGTTTCGCATATCTTGCTTTTTTAGTCAATTTCATTCGTTGCTGCAAGGGAATTAATTCCTTGGCGTGATGAGAAAGATAAGCTACTTGAATGCATTATAGATAAAGTTGTAAGTGCTTCATAAGAAAAAAAATGTACTAGCATGATACCAATGATTAGTTTGGTTCCTTGAACTGCTTCAATTATAAATTAGATGAATTTTTATTTTGGTTCAATATAAATATTAAATCCTTCAGTTGCCTATGAATTCAACGTCATAAAATTAAACATTGTTTTTCTCAATTTATGAGGATTGTACGTCTAGACATATTTCACAACGACAGTTTCGCATATCTTGCTTTTTTAGTCAATTTCATTCTTTGCTGCAAAGGAATTAATTCCTTCGCGTGATGAGAAACACAAGCTACTTGAATGAGTTATGGATAAAGTTGTTAGTGCTGCATAAGAAAAAAAAATACTAGCATGATATCAATGATGGGGTTGATTTCCTTGAACTGCTTCAATTATAAATAAAACATTGGCTTTCCTAATTTATGAGGATCGTATGTCTATGACACATTTCACAACGACAGTTTCGCATACCTTACTTTTTTAGTTAATTTCATTCTTTGCTGCAAGGAAATTAATTTCTTGGCGTGATGAGAAACATAAGCTACTTGAACGCATTATAGATAAAGTTGTTAGTGCTTCATAAGAAAAAAAATGTACTAGCATGATACCAATGATTAGTTTGGTTCCTTGAACTGCTTCAATTGTAAATTAGATGAATTTCTATTTTGGTTCAATATAAATATTAAATCCTTCAGTTGCCTATGAATTCAACGTCATCAAATAAAACACTGTTTTTCTCAATTTATGACGATTGTACGTCTAGACACATTTCACAACGCCAGTTTCGCATATCTTGCTTTTTTAGTCAATTTCATTGTTTGCTACAAGGGAACTAATTCCTTCGCGTGATGAGAAACACAAGCTACTTGAATGAGTTATGGATAAAGTTGATAGTGCTGCATAAGAAAAAAAAGTACTAGCATGATATCAATGATGGGGTTGATTTCCTTGAACTGCTTCAATTATAAATAAAACATTGGCTTTTCCAATTTATGAGGATCGTATGCCTATGACACATTTCACAACGACAGTTTCGCATACCTTGCTTTTTTAGTTAATTTCATTCTTTGCTGCAAGGGAATTAATTCCTTGGCGTGATGAGAAACATAAGCTACTTGAATGCATTATAGATAAAGTTGTTAGTGCTTCATAAGAAAAAAAATGTACTAGCATGAAACCAATGATTAGTTTGGTTCCTTGAACTGCTTCAATTATAAATTAGACGAATTTCTATTTTAGTTTAATATAAATATTAAATCCTTCAGTTGCCTATGAATTCAACGTCATAAAATAAAACATTGTTTTTCTTAATTTATGAGAATTGTACATCTATGATACATTTCACGACGACAGTTTTGCATATCTTGCTTTTTTAGTCAATTTCATTCTTTGCTGCAAGGGAATTAAATCCTTTGCGTGATGAGAAACACAAGCTATTTGAATGAGTTATGGATAAAGTTGTTAGTGCTGCATAAGAAAAACAATGAACTAGCATGATACAAATGATTGGTTTGGTTTCCTTGAAATGCTTCAATTGTAAATAATATGAATTTCCATTTTGGTTTGATGTAAATATTAAATCCTTAATTTGCTTATGAATTCAACGTCATAAAATAAAACATCGTTTTTCCAATTTATGAGGATTGTATGTATGTGACACATTTCAGAACGTCAGTTTCGCATATCTTGTTTTTAAAAGTAATTTCATTCTTTGCTGCAAGAGAATTAATTCCTTCGCGTGATCAGAAATATAAGCTATTTGAATGATTTATGTGTAATGTCGTTAGTGCTGCATAAGGAAAAAACCCCATTAGTATGATACCAATGATTGCTTTAGTTTCCTTGAAATGCTTGAATTAAAAATTAATTTAATTTCTATTTTTGTACTCTACTTAATTTGAGGCAAGTTTATAGAATGATAATCGTAGACAGGTTTCGTTGATTTTCATTGATCTACATAAATATTAAATTCTTTATTTGTCTATGGATTGAATTTCGGAAAAGAAAATATTTCTTTTATCAATTAGAGAAGAAAATCGGACCATTATAGTTTCATTAAATTAATTTAATATATTTTTAATTTATCAAAATGTGATCGAATACATCCAATTTCTACTCTTATTAAAATTGTGCAAATTAATTTGTTATTGTTGTAGATTATTTTTCTACCAAAAAATAAAAAGTGCAGACAACGAGAGCAGTATAGTTAATTTAACAGAAAAATGTTGGTTATTGTTTAGCTTCCAATTTCTACTTTTACACATTACTTGTATACATTTTTGGCAAAACTATCCATTGATCGAGATTCTTCTCTAAAAATAATAGAATGTTTCTGTAGGCGTTAAGTGGCATAAACTTTATACCAGAAGTTCAATAATTTGTATAACAAATATAAGATGAAGTAAAGGAAATTACGATTAAAATAGAAGTAACCGAATCGCAAAAATAGTTGTCCTATAATATTTGTAAGTACCATCACGATTTCCTTTCGTGCAGAAGTTTATTCGTGACATGCCACGGTGAATGGTGCGAAAGAAAAACCCTTCTTTAATGGCAACTACATAAATGCATTATGACGAAAACGTGGGGTAATTTTAAATTGCTTTTCAGCGACAGGCAGACCGAGGGGTAAGAAGGGTAAAAAGAGAGCGAGAGAGAGAGAAAAGAAAAGTGCAAAACTCGCATACTCAACTATGAAAATTCATGAGTCCCTGAACTTAAAGGCCGTTGATATCCATATTCAGAAAATGGCGTCGTTAACATTAAGCGACGTCCATTATGCGGTTCGAGTAGTTGGACATTGGGTATGTATGGTACGTGTGTACTCGAGTACTCCAGAGTCAGCGAACGCAGAGGTGAACCAGCGAATACACGTTATATATAGCATATACATACATATGCTATAATAATATCTATATACATATATGTATATATAAAGGTAAAAAGCGTTGCACACGCGTGCACAGCATAACTTGGGTTGCTCCCGGGGTTCTCTTTCAGCGACATTGCGGTTTGGCATGCGAGTGAGCGTGGCTATCGTACAACCGCTATCATTTCGAGTCGTTTCATTCGACGGGTGTGACCGTGCTGCGGTAATTTGAAAGGTCCGATTAATCAAAGATTGCCGGTGAGCGATACGACGCCATCGTCTTTTGACTTAACTCTCTCTTTTTTCCTCTCGTTGATACAAGGCTAATGCCGTTGCTTCTTGTACTTAGTTTTCATCGCACAACTCGCTATTAGTTTCTCTTTTTCTGTCTCGTGATACAAAGCTGCTGTTGCATCTTGGAAGATAAATGTCCCAATGGTTGGACATGTCCCATTCATCGGACGCACCGTGTGTGCAAGAGCGAAGGAAATACGATTTTCGTTGAATCATCGATGATTGGTACACTGAGAGAAATTGTGGAAGTCCTGGCAACTTACAAAGTGACAGCTATTTAGTTTTAATCCAGGCAATTTTTTTTGGCACCTACGGTAACTAAAAAAATGTTGTAATTATATTTTTATAGTCGCGCCGACTATTTTATAGTTGTCGAAACTATGCAAAAATAGTTACATAGTCTTAAAATTAAATGCTGTCACTTTATAGTTGCAGACGACAGAATTTACCCGCGTAAAAATTATGATTCCAGGATGGAGTCTGGATTCTACCGGATAGAGAATGGAATTTGATCCCATGTCATTGTCCATCTTGGATTTCATCCTGCACTGTCCAGACTACATCATGGGTTGACCAGGATCCATCCTGGACGGCACAGAATGGATACTACGTGGGTACCTAACCGTAATGGGTACCTACTTCTACACTCATAAAAATGCTTGGTCAGAACTACTAAAAACTTGGTTAAAAATGTTACCAAGAAAACTTGGTAGACACAACCAAGTTGTCGGTCAACATAATCAAAGATTTTGTAAGACAACCAAGTATTTAGTACGCCTAGTCAATAACTTGGTAGCGCCTATCAAATTTTTCTTGGTCAAGTTTTAACCGAGACAGTAAGCCCAACCAATCCTTCTTTTCAGTGTACGTAAGTACCTAACCGTAATCTGCCCGAGTATTGGCACTTTTACTATAAACTGTTGAAAATATTTAGTGTAATTTTCCATTACGAATAAAGGAAACTCTATTACAGAAACTGGTATATTAAATTTGATATGCAAGTGAAATATAAAATCGCGGTACTTTCTACTAAATATTTCCATAAAAATTAGGAAATGTAATGTACAAATGTATAATTTTACTACACTCGTGTATTAAGTTTAATATATCAGCTGTTGAATAAAATTTCCGGAAACGTAATTTTGCAAACATTTTTAGCAGTGTAGTTTCCATTGCACAACTCTCGATTACGACTGTATACATATTTGCCGCTTGTGAGGAGATATTGTATGCACGTAAATTTACTACTCGAGCCGCACCTTGGAGAAAACGAGTCCACAAGCAGTTACATACAATGAGTGAGAGCCACCGTTACACTAAGTGCAGCAGTTTGGTTGAATATGTGTATATACATATGTATATGCAGACGGAGCTGAGAGGGTTGAGCGCGCCAATATACTTAGACGCCGGCGGCAACCCCTTAATGCCTCCGAGGCGCGATATAACGATCGGCATTCTTCCTGGAAATAATCGTGTCCCCGAAGTCCTCAATGCACTACCTGTATATTAATAATTGATACTCTTCAAGCTGCGCATCATCGGGAAGCCAATGAGCTTGCGTATCGCTGTGTTTATTAAATATTTATAAAGAAGAATGAGAGGGGATTATATGGTAAGCGAGAAATTGGTATTATGATCGAAACACGATGAAGATTGTGATACCAAGTCATTTTCAAGAAAATCGGGGATTTTCAAAAATATTGCTACATTTTATTACAATCATAAATATTATTTGATTCATGTAAGTATTAGTGTTAGTAATTGTGCTCAGAGGAAATTTAAAAATAAGATCTTTGCCTTTGATATAAATATTCAGATTTCTTGCACATCTAACAACGAATATTTTATTTGTATTATTCGTTTAATCATGCGCGAAATTATGGCATCATGACCGCAACATGATGAAGATGGTGATGCTAAATTTTAATGCTCAAGAGAAATTGAGGTTTTCCATTATGTAATTAATGATGGTAATTTTCGTCAGGGCAAGTTGAAAGATAAAATCTTTGCTTTTGAGTCAAATATTCAGACCTCTTGCAAATCAACGGATATTTTATTGACATTACTTGTTAGTAAAATTCAGCGATTTTCATTTATTCAAGTTGCCTCTAAGTTTTTTATTTGTACGCTGTTTCCTACAGATAATAAATAGAAATCGCTGAAAATTGCTTTTGTTGGCTCTCATAGTTTAAGACCAAAATAATTCATATCCTGTTTGATTTAATGAAATAAACTTGAATTGTCATTAATAATAATCTCTTCTAGTAACGACGAACTACATAGTTCGTAAAGTCGTAACCAAAAAAATCATTTTTCCATTTCATAATATGAAAATGATGTAAGAGTTTCGAATAATGCTATTGAATCAGCTTTTTAGGCAGGAATGGGCATTCAATGAAAATGTACCGTAAATACTTTTTGTATCAAATAACTATGGTTAATCCTTGCGCTGAACTTAAAATTCTCACATTTCTGTAATAATTATAAGTAACTTAGATGGATTATTCTTTTTCAATAAATTCTAATATTCAATAGGATTAATAATCCTTACACCGAGAGAAAAAGTTTTCTCGATTCAAGGACATTTTATTAAAATCCCAACCTATGAAACATTTCTTTGAAATCAATTAAATAATATACTTAAGCTAATATTTTTTTTTAATGATCAGAACTTCAATGATATGTAGTGGCATTGAAATAATGAAAATTTTCCTTGATCCAAGGAACCGATTTTCATTGATTTCAAAGAAATCGTCCTCAAAATACTAAAAGAAAAACGTAATCTATAAAATGACATGGCGCTAAAGGAATGAAGATGCTAAAGGTTGAACAAATAATTTATTTTAATAAACACCAAAACCTGCCTATCCATTTTTGTCAACATTTCGCTTCTAATTTCTCTGAATCAATGTAATCCTTTCTTCGAAATTCAGATGCACCATTTCATTGAAAGCAAATTAACATTTCTTTAAAGTCAATGAAAAGAATTTAATCCATCCACTTCGTTGGCATCAATGAAACCTTTTTTTTCTGGGGTTAATCATTTAGCCATGGAAGTATTTGAAATATATATTCATTGAACAAATTCCCATTCCTAATTGTTGAGAATTTCAATTTAAAGCTGAGACTTCGCTGACTGTTCAATGCTCAACGAAAATGTTTAACATACGCGCAAATTTCACCGAGTCAATATTGACGCGAAGGGTGCGATCGAAAGAGATAACGGCGATATTGGATGTCGTCGTCGTCGTCGTCGTCGTAGTAGTCATCGTCTCCCATGGATAGTTGCAACGTGTGCTTCAACGAGCTTCAATCGTCGCAGGGGCTTCCGCGTCCCTTCACCGACACGACGTCTGCCTGCCCTGTCGCTTCGCTCCATATAGTCAGTTCTCCATTGTGGCATGTTCGTTGGAGCAAATGCACATCGTCTCGCTGTTCCGTCTCACTCTGTCGTATCTGCACACGCGCCTTCGTATATCTGCACTATTCGCGCACATATATGTATGTATGTGAACATAGAGGGCATCACATACCCCAGAGCATGTTATACGTGGCAGCAAAGCTTCTGGATACATACATATAACGTTCTGGTTCCCTGCAGTGCGTGTATTTACATATCAAAGTGACGAGATCCTGTGGCACCAGCTCACCGAGAATCCAACGAGCTCGATCGACATAATGCGCCATAGCTATCTCATTCGGAGCTTTTGGGCCGAATGAGATTTTCACAGCGCCTCCACTTTGTGCACTACTAATCCCTTGAATTCTCCGTTTTCAGATTTAAGACTATTTGCGAGCAGTTAATGGAGCGTTAATGGAACATCAGCGGCGGTGTTTATGTTATAGAAGAAAGCTGGGAAAACCAAAAACCGGGCTAGCACTTATATTTCTATACCGGAAAGTGTTTGCTCAGATTGTAACATTGCAGTGTTCCGAATTTGAGGCCTATATTCTTAAATGCACGGTAAAAAATGGTTGGAAACTTCATATACTGTATAGTAATTTAATATATTGTATTTTTACTGAACCCTTGGAGGAAATTCAATTTAATATACGGAAGGCAATGAAAATTCAATGTACGTGTGGAAAATCGAATTTAACTTATCTTAAAACGACAACTTTTGTAACAAATGTAGCAGAAATATACATGAATTTTACATTGTACTCGTATAGTAAATTTATATACCTGTTTCTATAAAAGCGCTACCTGCATATATGTAGTAATTTTACCTTAAATATTTTTAATAGTGTGTCATTTTTATTCATCCAGCAAGATGTATTATTGAAATTAGCGTAACGGATCAGCCAGTCAGAAAACCCGTTTCAAAATGTAAAAAAACCCCTATGGAATTAAAGAATAGTATATTATAATACAAGTACGGAATAACTTTTTCTGACGAATGTGGGTTTGCAGCACGAGCCAAAGGCGAGTATTGCTATCACGCGAGTTAAGAAATAGTTTATCCAGTGAGTATTGTACAAAATTTGACTTCACAGGGTGTGAAAATGGGGGATATGCGCATGCGAGGAGTGCGTAATTTGCCCATTATCGCATCGAGTGAAATAAAATATGATTTCAAACCTGCCTGCGACAAAAAATGGGATTTTGATTTTGTCTTATGTTTTTTTAGAGTTTCATTGGTAAATGAATGGAAAATGCGTAGTACTAAAAAAATACTGAAGTGCAAATGTGAAGAAATTAAGGTATTTATGAAGTGTTTGTGTCGAAACCAGAATTTGAATATTTAATTTTGTAAAAACTCGAAAAAAGCAAACAATTGATCAAATAACTACCGATTGTCATTGTAAGATCATGAGAGGGAATAAAACATAAAAAATTGGCATACATGTACCATCATATTGAATCATACGAACGAAACTTAAAACATAGCGTAGCCTTCGTTATGTCGTAGATGTTATTGCTCAAATAAAATACATTCACACGGAAAGAAAAGCTTGGCTGAAACAATCAAGTGCTATGGTTATATATGCGCCAGACAATTAATTGGTTAGACCGACCAATTTCTTGGTTAGGCTACCAATTTCTTGGTTAGACTAACCAAGTGACTTGGTAAGCTAACCAAGTGACTTGGTTAGACCAACCAAGAAATTGGTCACCTAACAAATTATTTGGTTGGTCTAACCAATTAATTGTCTGGCGCATATATAACCATAGCACTTGGTAGTTCCAACCAAGCCTTTTTTTCCGTGCATAAAAAGCTCATTTCACCTTTCATCAAACCAACCTTTAAACGCATTATTATTCTTTGTTTGCACTGTTCTTGTTACTATTATTGAAATCAATTGTATCAGATAAATGGATTAACAATCATAAAATTTGATATTTTTAGATCTACTTTGAAGTAAATGCCATTCTATGTTCATTAAGGGTAGGAATAAGTATCTTGATCTGAATCATCATTGAGAATGTTCGTCAGATGTTGAAATTCAATAAAAACTTCGACACGCGTCAGTCGATAAATTCCCGTCGCAAGCGATTTAAGTCTCAAGTGTTTGTTTATCGTTGCGAAAGTGCGATATCGACAAAATCTAAAGTGTCAAACGGGTAGAGAAGGCTAATTGAAGACTCCTCCCGGTTCAATGAGCGGCTATCAGCGCTCGATCTTCGTTCGGCAGCCTTGCCTTGCCATAGTCAATGGCATATCTGTCATCGGGGCTCACGAGATCGACTGATTAGCCATGGGCCCCGTGGCGGTATATGTTAGGGTAGGGTTCTCGTTGCCGTCATCGACGCTCCCCCAGCAGGAGATTCCCACGTCACGGGACACAGCATCACAATACGACGAACAATGCCGCCCTAACTTGACGTATAAACTCGCACGCTCTGGTCACAGTCGAGGACTACTTATATGCGTAATATAACGTAATATACGAGTTATCCTCTCATCTGCTTTGTCGTTTTAGAGCCTATTTATATTAGCCTCAATCCGATGTTAGGAATAGCAAATAATGAACGTGATCAAAATAGTGGCTCCATGATAAAACTGTTACAAACAGAGAATTAAAAAAAATTGGAAACTTCTAATAATTTTTAGTAGTCCGGGCAATTATGAAATAAGGACTATTCATTTTTTTATTGTTGTCATAGCAATCTTTGATTAGTCGCTGTAAACAAGACGGCATGAATTGGAAAAAGTTAATGTGAGAATATAAACTAAAATTGGAATGAAGGAAGACAAAGAATAAAGTAAAGTTTTATTGTGGAATAACATTTGTTAAGAAGTATAACATTTATTAAATGTTATTACTTAACAGTTACCAGGAAATCCATTATTTCTTTGACTGCTGGAAAAAGAAATCTTAAAAAAATCAGAAATGAAATCGACATGAAGAAAAATAAAGAATAAAGGAAACCATCAATGGAATCGACATCAGGAAAAACCTATTGAAAGCAGAACTGAAAATTAGGAATTTAACACGAAACCTTCAAAGCATTGCTCAAATGGTCTCGAATTACATCGAGCTAATTCGGTGAAACTTCCGGATAGAATAGAACCCCCCTAAACGATTTCCTGGATGGCTGTACATTTTTTCTGTAATTCTTTGGGTCCGTGCCGATATTAGCAGGATATCTTGCGCATCAACGCTTGCCCTCAATAACGCAAAAAAAAATTGACAGCTCAAAAGCCTCGCCAGGCATCAGATGACGAATGCCGCCGAGGTCTTTTGACTTTGCATCCCTCTAAGCGGAAAAAAATCATCTGCTGATGTAGTGCCACCAAATGTGATTTGGTGGGTTAACATAAGATTTTTTAACCTAGACATTTTTCTTGTAAAGTTAACAAAAGAATTTTAACCTTGCAAAAAGATTTTTCCCCTAGAACCTTTTTTTGTTGAATTAATAGAAGAATTTTTTAACCTAGGATAACGATTTTGCATCTGGAAAATCTAACGAAAGATTTTTTAACCTATCAATGAAACTTTGCACCTAGAAGATTATATTGCTGGCTTAACAAATATTTTTATTAGCCCCTATATTAGCAACTAATTTGCTGGTCCAGCATAAGTTTTCTCTCCGTGTATATTTCTCCTATGTGCTGCATACGACAAAATGCTGTTGACTGCATTCCAAACAACAGCTACGTATATGTAGTACAAACCGCACTTTGACTAAAGTAACAGTCGTCATTAACCGTAGTTAAGATTTCACTAGAGTCGTATAGTTACCGTTTCACGTGTGGTCGAACGAATGAAGAAAACGAGGATGAAATGGTTTGCCGTTGTAGTCGACTCCTTCCGAGTCTGTTCACTTACGTTTCTCGTGCGGGTTTCATTTCGAACGTGCAAATGGTAATTTGCGGCTGGAGCAGGTGCCGAGTCCTCGCTAACTTAGCAAAACGATGTCCGTTTCTGCCAGCTTCTTATTCTACTTTGGCGTTGCTACACGTATAACCTTTCGTCTTGATGTTCGTTCGTTTTTCGCTTAGTCGTTGCTATGAATGCTTGGGAATACTGAAGAAACTTCAGGTAGTAACGGCGGTACAGTCAAGTCAATCGAGTGCTAAAATATGAAAAACGTTTTGAACCGTTTTAAAGCGGAAACTGGAATAAATTAAGGCAGATCTGGTTTAAACCGCTTCTGTTTAATATAGAAAAAAGTGTAATATTGAATTTTGAAAATACTAACTTAATTCACTTCAATAAATACACAAGTATATTTTTACGCAGTTTTTTATGAGGTACATTTGTCATTTTATTTCGATCTTGCAAAGTGATAGCTCATTCTGTTTCTCGATTGATAATCCACAAATTTAACAGAAATCGTTTATGATGATATTTATCGTCTGCAAATTGCAGCTATTTGCTTATGATACGTAACAAAGCTATAACATTAACGTTTTCTTTCCGATTAGAAGCAAAACGAAATAAATTACTCGGTGAATTCGTGAAGCATCTTTCAAAAAACGATATGAGTTATCACTCGTCAAGATTGAAATAACATTACAAATTACTCATATAAAAGACGACGTAAAAAATATGCATGTGAATTTATCAGCCTAACCTGATTTATAATTTTCTAAAATCATTGTTAAATACGTTTTATCTATGTTAAATCGAACGTTTTTAAACCAGACCCACCTTAATTTACACCATTTTTTGTCTTCAGAACCATTCGGAGCCTTTTTATAAATCTTATCACTCGCCTGATTTGACTGTTCAGGCCGCTTTGTAAATCTTATCACTTGTTTGGGTTGATGGTTCAGACGGTTTAAAACGTTTGATCATTCGACGGATTCGACGGTGCAAATCATTTTTTCAATCTTATCACTTGATTGATTTGGTAGATCAGCCCATTTTTTAAATCTTGTCACTCGATGGATTTGATAATTCAGACCATTTTTTTAATCTTATCACTCGATTGATTTGATAGTTCCGACCATCTTTTTAATCTTATCACTCGATTGCTTTGACTGTACCGACAGTATTACCTTAACGCATACGCAGGTATTTCTGCTGTCGATATGGCGGTTAACGAGCTTTTTAATTCACTCGAAGCTTTCTTTCCGCAAAACAACCATCATGACTCATCTTACGAACGATCGCAGAGACTCACAACAACTTGAATACGGGAGGTCAAGGTGATCGTATTCACCAGCCAACGTATAACGCCGTCTTGGAACATTGTGCACAAAAGGATTCTCTCCGGAGATCCACACTGAGTGAAGCACTGCAAAATAGCAGAACGACTTAATAAGTCACGATTGCGAGACGATTGCTTCACTCGTCCGGCACATTGCGGCCGCGAAGCGTGTGACGATTTGCATACACGATTACAGGTTGCGTGTGGTGAGGGCAAGAAAAAAAGATGAAAAAATGCACTTGAGTAAATGGGGGATTCAGCGGGCTGAGAAGATGCTGCTGGTTGGCAGGTTGCAGGGTGCAATGCCAAAAGTTCTTGTTACATCGAGCACATTTCTTGCCACCCAGAAGATGCGTGATGTTGGAGGCTTTATGTGACTTCTGCATAGAATGATGTAATTATGCTCTCAATGGCGTTGAAAATATGTATGGTAATAAGACTGCAGAAATAATTGTTAAGCCATTTGCAATTTCAGGTTTTGAAAACACGTATGACTAAAATAACAAATAAAAAGTGGTATTGTGCAATTTACTTGTAACTTCTGGGTAAGAATTTAGATAGTGGATGTCTTATACATCGACGAAATAAAGTCCAACTACGAAGAGAGGAAGACTTTTCAATATAATATTGGTCCATTGGTGTAATCCGAATTCTATAATGAATTAAAACAAGATAAAAATGGAGGCATTTCAAAAACAGATCTGAGAAGGTACTGCTGGTTGGCAGATTGCAGGATGCAATGCTGAAAGTTCTTGTTACGTCAAGCATATTTCTTGCCCCACAGAAAATGCGTAATATTGGAGGCTTTATTTGACTTCTGCATAGAATGATATAATTATTCTCTCAACGGAGATGCAGCGGTGACAGTTGAAAAAAATATATGGTAATGAGACTGTAGAAATAACTATTAAGGCGTTTGCAACTTCAGGTTTCGAAAACAGGTATGAATAAAATAACAAATGAAAAGTGCTATTGCTCGATTTCCTTATGGGTAAGACTTTCAATAGTGAAATTTCTATACCTGAACTAAATAACGTCCAACTATGAAGAGAAGAAAACTTTGCAATGCAATTTTGGCCCATTGGCGCAACCTGAGAAAAATTAAAAGAAACCTAACCACAAAGAAACCTAAAGAAAAAAATTGAATAACTTAAAAAAAGAAAAACAATGTACCTATGAAAAAGGTAAAAAATACGTTTATAAAAATTTTACATATTTATTTTGCCCAGAAGTTCAGATGCCCCATAACACAACTTTCTAAAGCAAATGTAGTTAAAGAATTACTGTTTTCTGAAAAATTATGGATCTTTCCTAAATATATCTAGAGAAATGATATTTTGACTGCAAGTACTTAACTACTTTGACAGCAAACAAATTGACGATCACATCGTTAGGAGAGAAAAGAGGACGAAAATGTTCTCTTTTTTCGTAAACCCTCATTCTTTTTTAAATATTTGATTATGTTTGAGAGTATTCGTATGATGTATATAAAAATCTTGTTTCTAAAAGAAAAAAAAAGAAAATCTTTATATTCCAAGCTTTGTTTCCATGACAAAATGCAGGCGAGCTATGGGAGCAATGGCAGGGGGATAAAGTACAGCTAAGTTATGGCAGCATCGCGTGTGTCGTCCAACAGCAGCAATAGAACCCAGCGCGCATCAACCAACCAATCGTGTGGCCCGGGCTCGTTCTTACTCGCATGCAATGAACGATTCAGCGAGTCCTCGGATAGGCAAACGCTGCTGGTACGTACAGAGTATAGTGCATATCGTTCTATACCTCCGTAATATGCGCTATGCGTTCTCTTGCAAAATTATAAGCTCCGGGAGTAGCGGATCTAATAAAAGGCCGCCTGTCGTATTTGGAATACATGTAATGTAGCCACGTATCCGGCGGAACGACGTCGCGCACACCGTGAGCGGAGGCCCAGCAAATGCTTGACATTTTCACCAATTTCCGACAATAACTCACGGCGCGCTTTTATTATCCCGACGTACCACAGAAGCCCGCGTGATTTTCATACGACGGATGTGGTGAATCTGCGACAAAAGTATTCATTACGATATGCGAAGAGTCGAGACAGCATGGGTTTTAGCTCGTGATGCTGCATCCGCTTCAATTATAATTCTCAGGAAACCAGCAGGTGTACATAAAAACCATCGATGTATCAATTAAATGCAACTTGGATTTGAAAGCATTTTATAGCTAACTGTTAAAAAAACGAGCTGATAAAATCTTTAAGATAAAATTATTTATTTGAACAAAATACACTGTAAAAATGTTCATTATGAAAATTAATATATTATTCATACAAGTATGATGTAAGATTAATACACGGTTTATTAAACACATTTGAAGAGTCATATTCATATTTAAAAATTGTAATATTACTATGTAATTGTACATTAAATTTAATATGCCGATTTATGCAGACAAATTTCCGATAAATGTATACTGATTTCCTGAACAGTTTTTACAGTGTGGTAATTGGTCATCCGTTTCACCATCAAGTAGAGATGGTTTTTCATCTTGTTCCTACAAGATTTTTTTCTGTATTGTTGACTGTAAAGTAAATGATGTTCTCTCCATTTAAACTGTATTGGGTTCAGTACACGAATTCCTTTCAAACCAACATCTTCAGAAGAAAAATAGTATAAAAAAATAACATCGCGTGCAAAAACCGTCTTTTTACATCTTGGAGATTTTTTATTGTGTTTCATTGGTGCCCGAATAGCCCGCGTGATTTTCTCTTGACTCTTCGCATTACCATATGCGAAGAGTCAAGAGAGCACTGGTTTTAGCTGATGATGCTGCTTTCGCTTCAATTATAATTCTCAGGAAACCAGCAGGTGTAAAGAAAAACCATTGATATATCAATTAAACGCAACTTGGATTAAAAAGCATTTTATAGCTAACTATTTTAAAAAAACGTGCTAATAAAATCCTGTTATTATTGTTGAATATCAATGTGATAGTTGGTTGAATATTTTTGGAAAGTTATTTTTAGGTGGTAATTAAAAATAGTATATTTCGATACAATATTCGTGTATCGAACCATGTTTTTCTTTACGAATGCAATGCAAAATCCGAGTTTGTCCGACGTTTACAGACATGCAAAATGAGCTGCAACTTCAAGCAGTGAGTAAAATCCAGGGAACAGTGTGGAAAATGAGGGAGCCAATGCGTAAAATGTTTTGCGCACTAGTGCGTCAATCGGCCATTCTGCATGTCTGTGAACGGTGGGCAAACGAGGATTTTGCATGCACGAGTAAAGAAAAAGTTAATTTCTGGCTTGCAGTCTAATAAAAAAATTACCATTGTTTGAAATAGCCAGTTGACAATAAGTGATTCAGTACAGCGGAGCCTATTTCACCTTATTTAGTCAGTTAAAATATATTTAAAACATCATCAGTTATACAAAATGTAGATAGAAGTATGGATGATTAAAAAAATTTTAAAGCGATTTCAATACCATTTATGTAAAAAATCAAACTCAAATAGATCTCGTTTTGCCATAAATTGCCCATAGAGCAGTATCTTCGTTCGCTAACGAGAGGGCATAGAGCACGAGTACCAATCGTCGCGCACGCAACCCAGAATATAGTTTTCCCTCGTTAAATGATAATGGCTATAGCAATGCCCATAGGCATCGGATATATAGGATTCATGCCAAGAAGCTTCGATCCACGCAGATCTCTATGCTAGTCAAGAGAAAAGGCATTCTAAAGGAAACCACTGATTTGTCGAAGCTAGAGGGCAAAGAGGCTAAAAAGTGAAAGAAGAAGATGCAGCGCAGGTAAAGCGAGCGAATGCGCTCGTGCGGGGAATAAGTTCAGCAGCAGCAGAAGCAGCAATAGCATCACGAGACTGTCCGATGAAGAAAACAGTTAAAGTCGAATGCACTGAGAGCACGCGATGATGGTTACTTCTGGTTTTTTATCAGACGTACCTCAATCCTACGATCCCTATGCGGTGCATACTTACTACCATGTATCGGTTATTATTCGCTTCCAAAGTTCGTTGTAAATAATGATACCAAGACAATAGAATAACGAATGAAGAGAAACAAACATCATTTCTACCTACATGCGACTTCGGAATACACAGCTCGTAACTATCACGTTCACCAGGCTCGACGAACAGGAGAGGCCGGGGCTAATCGGCGCAGAGGCAATTTATGAATTAAGCCCCTTTAAAAATCTTATTATATATTTGTAGATGAATATTAGGTGTTTTTTCTACGGCAATGTTCGGTCAAAGTTTGGCCTCCAATATCTCCCTATTTTATAAAAAGATTTCGACGCCGACGCCGTCGACGTGTCAAGAATCGAGGTACAGAATAATCCGGGCTAGGAGCGGTCACTCATCCAAGTACTGATCCTAGGGCTCAGGATAGAGGAGGCTTCCCGAGGGATAGAGAAATGGTTCCCGTGGGATAGACACGGATTCCCAAGGGATAGAGGGTGATTCTTGACGGATAGAGGATGATTTCCGACTGTTAGAGAGGTTTCCCGAGGGATAGGGGAGGAGGAGGATCCTAACTGGTATCAAGTTGACCATAGAATTTCAAGCGAGTGGTATTAAGTTGGCCATGGAATTTTGGGCGCGTGATTTCAAGTTGGCCATGAAATTTCAAGCGAGTGGTATCAAGTTGGCCAGGGAATTTTGAGCGAGTGGTATCAAATTGGCCATGGAATTTTGAGCGAGTGGTTTCAAGTTGGCCATGGAATTTCAGGCGCGTGGTATCAAGATGGCGATGGAATTGTAAAAAATACCGAGGTCTTGTGAGCGCGCGAGCCACAATAACCCCTAGTACATGTATATTGGTAATATATAGTTTTTACTAAAGTCTCGAACATGATCGACAAAAACTCAAAGACTTACACTACAAAAACCTATTCTTGCAATTAAATAAAAATATTTAATGTAAAAACTATTTTAAAAATCTAAGTTATTATTTTGTAAAGTCATTATTACCCAAAAAAACCCTCACTATTATTAGATATTATTGGATATTAGTGGTATCTAATATTCCCTGAAAACATAACGAGATCGATGTGTACAATGTAAATTATGAAGAGTTCAACACTGAAGGCACTGAAAACTATGGAGAGATCGACTGCAACATAGAAAACTATGACGAGATTGATCTAAACACCAAATACTATGGAGAGGTCGACCTGGACATCGGAAACCATGGAGAGATCGACCTGGACATCTGAAATCATGGAGAGATCAATCTGGATACCGAAACCATGGAGAGATCAACCTGGATACCGAAAATTATGGAGAGTTCGACCTGGACACCTAAAACTATGGAGAGATCGACCTGGACAATGAAAACTACGGCGTTGTCGACCTGGACCTCTACAACTATGAGGAGATCGGCCTGGATACTTGAATCTACGAAGTAGACAACCTCGACACCTAAAACTATGGACAGATTGACCTGGAGAACAAAGCTGTGGAGCAATCGTTTATTAACAATGTATATACTATTGCTTCGACGTGTATCATAAACTAGCTCATCACTGGATGACGTTACGATTTTCTTATAGTGATTGGTAGGTTGCGAAATATAGTGGTTGGCAGGTTGCGATCGGTGAAAGATCGGTGTGGGATATCAGAGTCGATTACTAAAAAAGTGTAAAATTTCAGAGGAGTTTTGAAATACAAGTGACCATATCACCTAAACGACTGAAGGTACAACTCTCGTTTTGGTCTTAAACGAATTATTTTGACCTGTAGTATCTAATTATATCTGAAAAAGACTTCAAAACACTATAATTTTATCAATATAACATATTAACTTAAAAAAAATAGTGGCTAAAACAAGTTGGCTCAAGTAAATGATCTACGGCAGTGTAGATGTACTTGTCTCGAGAAGCTGCCGCGTCTCTTGATACATTTTTCCTATGTTAAATAGAAACATTTTAAACCAGATTCACATTAAATTACACCAATTTCCTCCATATTGAAATGAAAAGTTAAATCTTTCGAAATAATTGAAACAGAAAATCTTAGTTCTAAAAATAAGTATTTAACAGTATCTTATTGAGAACTTTACGACAACTTTATTTGCAACAATTTTTAGCGTAAAACAATAAAAGTGAATAAATTTTCTTATAATTTTTCGCAATATAATAATTAATGCTCTGTAGATTGTTTCCCAAAATTCGTATCATATTTTTTTGGATATCTTTATTGACATATTCTATCTCGTAGCTGACCCTACAAATTTCACCGGTCATGTTAGCTTACCTTCTTATCCCGAATCGCCCTCATTGAACCAGGGCTCAACAAATTCACATCATCTTGCTGCAGATCCACGCAATAAAACAGCTGAACCCGATCTATGCATCCAAGCAAAAAATTGACCCGTCTAGCCCCGGTCTCCCCTGCACAGTTCGTAACGATGAAGTCTGCCAGGCTCGACGAATATGCACAACGCGTTATCCTGATGCTCCTGCTCTGGTGGATCTTACTGACGATCAATCATGTAGAACGGTTGGGATGCCCGTAGCAATTACAGCCGCTGATTGCCAGTGAGCGAATTTCAATTACCCATCCGCTGTACGCAAGCTTACCAGTGTGTCTGTGTTGTGTGTGCGCTCTGCGAGTATCGAGGAAGCTCAACGCGGATTGTAGGGACTACTAGCAACTCAACCCCTTCCCTCCCCAACCCCTCTATATCAATTCCGAGTCTATCGTGCATTACAGGACGTAGATGCATCGCTCGATGCATTCGATGTATGTATTGCAGAGTCTAGTGCAGTAGCATTGGTACATGTGAATCCTCATTCTCGTGCTCGATCGCTTTCCCTGTAGCGCATAGGCATTGACACTGCTCATTGGGTTCAGCTCTACCACTATAAGCGATCGCGTTACCGGCGAACGAGGAAACGCGATTCCTGGCTCTCTCTATCTTTCTCTTTCTCTCTCTCTCTCTCTCTATCATTCTTCATCGTCTGTTTACAAGCTACCTTTCTACCTGTACTATATTAGCGAGTGATCGACCACCCGATTATTTGGATCCCCGAAGCAATCATCTCTTCGTGTTTGTTCACTGCTTCCATGTAGGTCTTATTAACTGTCTTTCGATAAACGACAAGGTTGTAAGATTGTGCTTTCAGTCAGTGTGGAGGAGGAAAATTGAATTTTCAATTCATTCAGAAGTTGAAGAATAAATTTTCGACCAATGGCTACTCGGTGGTTCATTTAACATAAGAATTGAGGGCCAATAGTTTTACTAAAATCGTTTACGTTCACATATGGTCATATATAATTTTTACACATACTTCACAATGAAAAAAAAATCTCTCGTGGTAATAATTATTTCAGCTATCAGAATTTGCTTTGCACGTCTGATTAAAAATATTTTATGAAATTTATATAATACAGAAAAAAATAAATTGATATTTTTGCACTTTTCATAGAAAGTTTTTGTCTCCAAATGTCCATAATAAGTTTTTTTTTAATTTTGCAAATTAAAAAAATGTCAATTTATTGTACAAAAAAATCTGTCGAAAATTTTGGATTTTCATTTTAGTAAATATTTAATGTAATGAAAAAAAGACAAATTAATTAAAAAAATGTTCGTTGTAAATTCGACTATTTCGCAATATGTTTTCTATTAATTCTATTATTAAACAAAAAATAAATAAGTTCTTAAAATTTACAAGTCTTTAAAATTCAACAAAAAATCCAAAGAGATAAAAAGATTCACGCGATTTAACGAAACATGTTTTGTATTTACGCAAACTATCGGATTGCTAAATTCGATATTAAAAAATTATTTTTTCTCGTGTAGATTTAATTTATAAACAAATAGTTTAGCTTTGATTTCGTCCATAGTTCGATATTTCGGCATGGAGTAAGAGAAACGAAAAAGATGATATGATGGCAGAGACTGTTGAAAGTCTGAATTGTCAACGCAGAGGAGGATCGCATTTGGACTCCCTTCAGCTTCTTAGTGACCAGCCGAAGGCGGCGAAGATCAAAGTAAATCGAGAGTGAGCTCGCTGTTCGTGCGGGTCCATCATAAGCTTTCATGAGCGTTCGGTCTTGACCATTCGCTCACTTGCTCTCTTGCTTCTCGCGGATCGAGACGTGACGCGGGCGAAGCGATTTATTTGCCATTGCCGCTCCTCATTTCATCGGGACGTGATGCGCCTCCATATCCCCAGACTCCGCGGTCACCGAGAACATCGGCAATACCTTTTTTACGTCGGTATCGGTGCGGAAACATAACTCGAACGTGTATCTCTATTTCTTCCGCGATCTCTGGTTTCGGTCACTCAAAGATTTGGACGTAATGATTTATTGAAATTTGTATGGCACATAAAGTCATCATTGCAAATCAGCAAATTCACAAATTAGATTAAAACCTCATATCTTCGATTAAATTTGAACATAAAGTCATCATTGCACTATTCGATTAAATTTGACGTACACATTTTTGAGTCCCAACAACTAAGCATCAGCTGAAATCAAAAGTCGAATTTAAAATAAAATAACCCTTTAACATTCAAATTCCTGTAACGTTGAAAAAAAATAAAGTCTTGCCAGTTAGATACTTCTAAATAAAAAAAGTAGAATAACAGCGAAAAATTGCAGTTTATTCATTGTGTGTGTTTTTATGCGTTTTTTCGTTCATACATTAAAAATGTAGGACGCATTGCTAATGGTATTCTCATGCTTGTCAATTTCTTCAGAATATTTGAGTTAATACTAATAAAGATAATTTGATAAATAATTATTTTCTAACATAAACTGAAAGAAAAGATTATTTGCCATAACTAAAAAATTATTTGACACAACCAATCGATTATTCTATTTCCCTTATAACTCAAATGGTAGTGTCAACGATTCGGATGGTAGTCCCAACGATTGGAGTGGTTAACCTCACTAATCTCGCGAAAACTAAACGTGAATAGTTGAGGTTACTATTCGATATGCTTGAGGTAACTAATTTTTGAGACGTTGTGTACAGCAAATTGGAAACGTAGTCGTCACAACTAAACATTTATTTCCGTGTAGTAAATCCAACCGATGTGGTGGTCCAGTGGTCAGTGTAGTGACCATCTGAAATACTGAAAAAATAAAAAAACACACGTAAAAAAGCAGTGAAAAGGTTACCGTAAATAAAAATTAGGCACAATGAAGCTCGAGATGAATAAATAAGGTACACACATGTACCTGTATCTGTGGGGGTCACATGTATACAGATGTAGTCCGTCTTTACGTTCTTGACGAAACGTAACGTAGCTCCGGACGGTGAGACGCACTCGACACTAGCTATATCAGCATAGGTTTTCCGCAGTTTTCCTATGCCCATGGCAGAAATACGATAGCAAATGCGATATGCGGAATGCATCCAGACAGGGGGAAGTGCAACATAAAAATAAAAAAATAAAATAAAAAAACAGTAAATATGCTACGCTAGCAATTGTAGGATTATCATGTAAACCATATAAGAACCATGAAAAAACAATACGTTTTTCTATGTTTATCGTCAAAACTGCAAACATGAATTTAATAAAGTGACTTTCCAGTTGTAGTTACCCGAGTATAAATTTATAGCGTTACATGAGGCACAAATCAGGCCCTGACTAGGCTCTGACATAACACGATTATGGCCTTAGCAACGTCAGATTTGTGCTTGATGTAACGCTATAAATTTCTACTCGGGTAACGGTCGCTTCTTTTTATTATTGATTTTGTAATCAATAGAGCCACGCGTTTTGTTTCGGAAAAAATGATAAATATTTATTTTCCCTGAACAATTGAGCGCTACATTCCATGTTCCTTTCGCCGTGGTCGCGCGACTGGTATCTTATAAACGCAGTTTTAAAAAGAAAAAAAAAACAGACGTCATCGCCGTCTTGGTCGTCACGTTGATCCATCTCGTCCTGTTCCGTTCTCCGCCTATCCACGCGACTCTTCGGCACCGCGAACCGACTACGAGGCCTGTAATTCACGTGATGAGGCCGCTTGCGCTCTCGCGCGACACTCCAAAGACAAATGCTGTCTTTCCTCTTGCTGCCGTTGCTCTTCGAATCAAGAATGAGAAGATTCAACCTCGACGTTGACTCCCTCGTCTTGCGGGGCCATCGCGGTACGTACTGTAACGTTGATAGACTTTCTTTTCTCGTTCACGCCACCTAAAGCTTTATCAAATCTTAGTCGGAGATTTTATGCCTGAAGATTTGTGTTGAAAATGTCAGCATTGTCTGCGCTATATGCCAGCAGAACATCCTTCCGTTTTAACAATTTTGCTACACTATTTTGTATTTTTCGATAATCATAAAGTGAGGTTTTATAGAAGATGAAACTTGACTTAAAAGATAAAAAAGAGTATGTAGCTGTTTTACGAAAAGAGCTTGCTCGAAATAACCAAGGAATTGGTAAAAAAATACCCCAAAATAATCCAGTCATCCTGGAAATCCTTGAAATGTCTTGGGATTCTCGTCGTTCTTAAAAAGTCCAAGAATGCCTTTGAATTTTTTCTTCGGCCGATGAATTTTTCAATTCTTAAAGTTCGCTATTAAAAAATAGTTTATATCAAACTATACCCGCAAAATAAAAACCAACAAAAGTATGATACATTCGAGTAAATTATATTTATTGTATTTCTGTTTTTAACGACAAATCTATATTATTAATTCATACGTTTGTTTATTTTTTATAATCCCAAATCATCTTGAATAATCCGGAAGTATTATCAAGGAAAGGACTTACAATTAGTTACGAACTTTTTGCTGGACGCTATGTTGACTCTTTTCTTGTCGTACTGTAAACGAAAAACAAATGCGAACAATCGTATTGGGTAAAAAAGAGAGCCGACAAAGTTCAAGCCTGAGCCCTTAGTCCCTGCAGATGGACAGTGCTGCCATCCATCGGAACGGCAAAAATCCTCTTTAACCGATGCGACCTACACTCTCAAGACCCAAGGACTCTCAACTCGCGGCCGTTCCAGAAAAGAAATTACCTTCGAGACTCTCACTGGCGCTTGTTCCTCTTGTTCTTTCCCTTTCGGATGTGGGTGCAATTGCTTTCGGAATGTTAATCGTCGTCGGGACGACCCACCCGGTGGTCCGCGCGAAGCCCAAATTATGTTTTCGGTCTTCATCCAGCGTCGAGCATATTCTTCTCCTCTCTGTGTGTAAAACTCTCGCGCATAAAGATTGTCTACAGCTTTTACTGCACGATTTGGCCAGCATCTCCAAGAATGAGCCGCTACCTGGCGCATTATTTCCGTCTTTTACAATTTCATTCATGGTGATATTCACAAAACAATAGTGTTAGGAAAATGTACCAAGAATTCCCCAAAAATATGAGTGGTAACAAATCGATTTTGTATTACACTTTCGCGCCTTCCCGATTCGTTAAAAAGATATCGAGTGAGAGTGCAAGTTCGCGACGAAAGACTTTGCACAACATGCTGACTCTGAAGATCGCTTTCGGCGCGTTAACGAGGATCGTTTTAACGTCGATTAACCCTCCAACCTGGCTGACCCCGTGGCCCGGTGTTTGCGAGGTGCTCTCTCTTTCTCTTTCACTCATTCTTTCTCTCCTTCCCAACGCTCCGTAGGAAATTGGTTCGTTGCTCTTGCCAATTTCCGCAGATTGCCCGTTTTTTGAGCGAATAAAGGTCTCGAAGTAGGGAGCTCCGGGACTGTTTCTCACTGCAAGGGCCTCTCGTCGCATTTACCTCAAAATTGTGTAAATTTCTGAGCGGGCTAACTATTTATCTTTATGGGCCGTCGGTCGCGAACGACGCGAGCGCACGGGAGTACGCAACACCATCAGCGCGCGCTCGTCCTTTTCCTACCGCCTTTATCTCGAATGAAGGGACTCTCGAAAGACGTTAAGAACTTCCACGAATTACGTTTGCGAGGAAGTAAAACACGGCTCGAATTCTCGACTTCTCACTTGGTCAAATAATGCGAGGCACCCGAATTTGCAATGTGAGCTGAGGAACTGGAATCTTTCGATGAATTTTAGACCGCAGAAATTCGACCATAACGTCTGTTGCGCCAATTTGTCTTTACCTGACTTGAACTTTGACCAAAATCCAGGGTGCACTTTGCACAAAGCCACATCACACGAGACTTGCGGTGGGAAAATCGTAACTTTGAAAATTTCCAACTCAGGTCCATGTAGAGACTTCGGTCGTCGTGTTCGTCGATTAAATATATGAAGACAAGCATTCCTAGGGTCTTCTTGACGCTTGTGGTTCTACAACTTTCCGACACGTGACGTTATATTTTTCTTAGTCATCTTCCACTTGGACGAATTACTTTTGAACGTACAACGACTCAGATTTTCGAGACCTCAATTGGTTGATGTTTTCGACCGGTCGAATAATGCGAGACGTTCCAATTAGCAATGAGAGCAAAGGAGCTGAAATCTGTGGATGGAGTTTAAACCGCAAAAATTTGACCGCAACGTCTTTCGAACCAATTTGTCTTTACCTGCTCTGAACTTTGACCAAAATCAAAGTTACACTTCATACAAAGCCGCGGCTTCCGAGCTCAGCTCTGGAGAAATTGCAACTTCGAAAATTTTCAACTTCGGTCAATGTAGCAATGTAACTTCCGGCGTCGTGTTTCTCGATGGATTACATGAAGACGGGCATTGTTGTCTTCGTGAGGCTTGTGGGTTTACGACTTTGCGGCACGTGACTAATTTGTCAGATTCTACTGTAACAGCTATAATGGAAGTGCTCGCAACCCTAGAAATGGATGAATCTACGTGGTATTTACGTACTTGACGTATACGACAAATTTCGCTTCCTGAAGAGTTTTGGTCAGAAAGCTGTGTAGCACCAGCATCATGACGACCCCTCGGTCATCCGCATCCCCTACGGATGTATTAGCTTTATGGTCAATCCACGTTTACTACACTAAAGCATATATACACTCTGCACTCTGGACTCTTGGAGAACCGGAAATAGGTTCGTGCTTTCGGGAGGGTTCGGAACACCAGTCCATTTTATCCCAGTCCCTTTTCTCTGGTGTGCTACGGGTGTCCCTATTGGTGAAAGCGAAAGCCCGTCGGATCAAATGTGTTTCTCCGGTTTCTACGTTCGCGCGCAAAAGTGACCACTTTGTCCCCTTTCCCTTCGTTCACGAATGAAGCAAGCCTGAAGAGCACGGTCGATAGGGTTCCAGCGTAATGGCTGCGAGCAAAATAAGGGTGCCTCCTTAAGAGGCGATGTATCGATAGCTACGAATGCATCACCAAAAAAAAAAAAACCTGACAAACCCGAAACACTTTTTGACACTGAATCGCTGATCGAAATTAGAATAGTTTTATTGCTATTGCGAAGTTTTTTATGTGAAATTTTTAGAATTTTTTTACCAAACCTAGGAGACATGGTTTGTTTTTATTAAGTGTACCATGAAGAACGAGTTGCACCAGAAAAATACTAATGTAAGAGAAACATGCATGTCTTTAATTAACTTTCAAATGCAATTTAAAAATCTCATTTAAATACAGAAAAGAAATGATTCGAAGGAAAACATCTATTCCAATTAAGAGGCATACTTTCCCCCACTCCTTCCAAAATTTCAAAAGATGTTTTCTCCCGGACAGTAAGGCAGATAGGGTCTATATTTTGAGGCTATACGCAGAATTATCGTAGAATTGGACTAAGCTTCTGGCTCCTCAATCGATTCAGTCGTTTTTTTTTGTGAGAATTAAAAAACAAATAGTGCGAGAGAGACAGAGCTATGTCCGAGAGAGGCAGACCTATAGGCGTTTAACATTGGGCGAAGAAATTCCTGCCGGTGTATCACTGCCTCTGAAAATCACAGAAAAAAGATTTGAATAAGTGTTTTCTGTAGTGGAGTATACGACTTGAGGACGGCAATGAAAGGTAAAATCCGAAATCTCGAAAAGAAAAAAAAATGTTTTGCATTTTCCGACCGGAAGTCGGATCTGTGAATTCTGAACACAGAAACGACTAACTGTTTTTTCTCACCTCCGGGCCGAAAGCCCGGAGGTGAGAAAAAACCGGGAATTTCGTTCCGCTGCGCGGAACGAAGTTCCCGGTTTTCGGCTCCGTCGATGAGAAAAATCGTATACACTCCTCGGGCAGTAAATAAGAAAGCCTCAGATCATATGTTAGTCGACCTCGGCTTCGCCTCGGCCGACAATTACATGTGATCTGAGATATTTCTTACTTTACTGCCCTAGGTGTGTAATATACTATTTTGTAACACGTGCATGAACAGCGGTACTTTTCATGGCAGTTTTGCCGGCCGAAAGTGGCTAGTTTCATAGCAGTGTTGAAACGATAGGTTAGCGCATGCGCAGTTCGCGATTCCTTCACTTTCGACCCTGCTGTATCACTTTCGACCCTAGGGTGGAATGTTGATAACCTCACTTTTCACTGTTAGTCCCGCAAAACTACCATTCAAAGCACCACTATTTATGCACTTGGCGTTTGCGACCCAAAATTGGCGTCTGCGACTCGTGTGATTGCAGCTCTCGCTTCGCTCGGGCGGCAAACCTCGCATTCGTTGCAATCGCCAACTTTCGGCCCTTATTGCACAATATACTATTAAATCAACGAAAAAAACAATAGAGAAGGGTAAAATTTGATATCTTCGAATAAATTTCGCTCATTTACCAATTATTATTCATTTGTCCTTGCATCGTTCCGATCGAAGAAGAAAGTACGGTAACAAAAACGGTTTGTTTTATCAAAATATCATACGCCTATACATAAAAGTAATGGACTAATTTCTGAAAACAACCAGGAAGTCTAGTATCAATGAATAAAAAAGGAACACTCTTTGTAAAAAAAAAAGGACGGTGGTGTATAGGTTCATAGCATAGCCGAGTGGCGCGGCATTTGGTCAAAGGTCATATCTATATAGCAAGAAAGACAAACACATGGGTGGAGGATGGAGGCCACAGAACGCTAAGCAGCCCTTGAGTTTAGTTACAGCGAGGAGGATAGGACGGTGACTTCGGTTAGTGGGCATAAGCGTTTTGTGCGGCACATACGCGGCACACGGAAAATAAGGGTCCACGAAGGCCCTTCAGGCTCTCACTCCCGTTTACTCGAGTATCGGAACGAATGATATTTATCGAGCGAGCAAATCTGCAGTCCACTCAAATCCCTAGGGTGGTCCTTACGTCTCTAGCCGCCCTACGTTAGCATCGATAAATAATACCCACGGGTATGGTCATAAAGTGAAAATAGTACCAGTTAGCCGAGCTAGAAAGCAAGAAAAAAACGAGAGAAAAGCTGCGGGATACACTAGAGTTAGGATCGATATACCGAACAGCGAGTTCTTTTTCTGTTTCTCTTCCCCTCTTCTCCTCTTTCCATACTCCATTCCCTGCGTTTACACTGTTCGAGAACTATTTGCGGAAGACGACTGTATTCACTGTCCATCGTCTATAGAGGTACAACAAATTACGATGATTTTACTCTGCTATATACACGTAATCGCACAGTTTGTCGTGTATATCCACAGACACGTTAAATTGCCACGTCGATCAATTCACCACTTATGTATATTTCGAGAAAATGGACTGAACGAACCCCTTCGTATCTTTCAGACTGTAATATAATACGTTTCTCAATGTGAATCCTGTCGCTCAAACCATAGAACGAGGAATACACGTGTGCTAACATGTCACAATGTATTACTGCAGATCGCTGTTTTTTTCTGTCTTCGTATCTCTTCAACATTGTTTCTTTAATTTCGGATTACTTAATATTTGTATTGCACAAAATATAATTATTCCACGGCGTTCTGAAATAACTAATATTAATGAAATATTGGATATGACAGAAATATGTATTTTATTAATTCGTCAAAAATATTTTTTGACAAACTACCTATTATATTTTTGTAGGTACCATTTTCAGTTTTCTTCCCTCGCAATATCATTTAAAACATGGCGTAGTTTGTTATTTTATATCTCCGAAACTATGTCGATAAATGTGTTTCAACAAATCTTTAAAAAATCAGCTTCCTTTCCTCTGAAATATAAAAATAATTCTTAATACTATAATATTTGTATTATAAAACTTTTTTAATACGTAATATGAGTAGATGTTGTGAAACTGGTATTATAACATTTATTTAATACTTAATATTTTTTAATTCATCTTAATACTTTTTAAATATATAATACTAAAAAATATTATGAATTTTGTAACACTTTTTTAAATACTTTACACTCGAATCAGAGTATCAACGAAGGACCCGACGATCCAATACGACATACTTCAGTTGTTTCGAATTTTTATATTAGATTCACTTATTTATTTTTTTAAACTTTTTTGTACTCCCTTATTTACGCAGGCCACCATTTTTAAAATATCTTCCATGACTTCCAGAAAAAAGGTTTGGTTGTTCCAACCAAGCCGTTATTTCCATATAAAACCCTTAATTCTAGCGTGGCTGAATTTACGTGTGCCCACATGTCATGTCTTATTAGATCGTCTCATTTTTCTTTCTCCTGGCTTCATTCGGAGAATTCAATTCAACTTAGACCCAATATAGCTAATACCAATTATTTAAAAAAAACCGCTTACCACGAGGTACGTTTTTATTTCCGCAGTGGAGATAGACAGGTACACATCGCCCTGCCCGCTGCAGTCTTTCCCATGAATCAAGAACCCTAAGGGTTATATGGCATATACACCCGAGTGAATGAAACGGCGACGAAAAAGAAGAAGAAGAAGAAGAAGCACAACCATGAGCCATTAGTGTCCTGAACTCACAGCACAGATGAATGAATGCTGGTCCTTTTTCGGTGCTCACCAGGCGAGCGAGATCTTGGCAGGGTCTTACAGCAGGTTGCACCCTGCTGTGAGTTGAGCTAGCGAGCAAATGCGAGCCTCGGGCTACTATACACAGGTTGCTACACACGGCAAAGGCCCTGTACTCCGATCTATCGACATCTGATACTAATTGCCCTGCTTTGCCCTCTCAGGTGTCCTTTATTGCTTGTCCTCTGGCCTGCGCTGCACCTACAAACCTTTTGCCGGCACTATATACAGTCCGAACCCTGGATGAATTTTTTTTTATCAGCTTGCAACGCACCCTATGCAGCTATTTTCTGCTGCATCCAGCCAACAGCCAATTAGCAGCAGCGGACGTGTTGTCGCGGCTACCGGATCTCGCTATACATGGGTTACGTGACACCACTTATTCCCCTTTCACTGATGATGGTGCAACCGATAGGTTTCCCTCGTTGTCTCCTTTTACGCATCTTTCTGCAGCCTTTCACGTAATTTCGTAGTTTTCTGATTGTCCGCAGTTTTGTATTGTTGGGAGATATTATCAAAAGAGAGATTATAGATGAGGGAGGGTAAAAGTGGTGAATTACTGAAATACTATGGAAGGGTGTAAAATCTTATAGGCTCGAGGCGATCAAGTTCCTTTTTTAAGGCGGGTGATGCATAGGCAAAAAAAAGGTTTATACGTTTTTAGAATAATAAAGTGGTTTCAGCAAACAATTTTCATATTTAATAGAATTGTTGTATAAAATTACGTATATTTAAAAATGAAGTGGAGACAATTGGGCATGACGGATCAATTAATGCATGTATAATATAAAGCATGTCAATGTGCCGCACGTCAAACTATACCAGAAAAAACGACTCTTGAAAAAATATATTTTTTTATTTTCATATTGTTCAATTTCTTTTATGTTGCATCGAAATATATAATGTATTCTAATGTATAAATATATAATTTTTATTCATACACAAAGAGAAGGATCTGATACATTTTACCATATTTTTAGTAAAAATTATCGTAAACTCCTGGTACAAGGTCACATGATGCCACTTATCAAGAAGTACGAGAACTACGAGAATTTTAACCACGAAATATGGTAGAAAATTCTATGTATATGGTAAAAATTCTCATAGTTCTTGTACTTTTCGTCAGGTGGCGGCTTCTCAATACTAGGCGCGTTTGATAATTTTTACCATAGAGTCTGGTAAATTTTATAAGATCCTTCTCTCCATGTATATAAGTTTCTACACCGATTCGTTTAAAAATGTCAAACAAATAAATCTTTATTTTTTCTTAATTCTTCACATATTATTTACAATAGTTTTAATTAATGTTCACATATTGTAGTCGAGATATTGATTCGCAAAGGGTGTGAAGATCCCCCGACTATAATATGATTATATATTACCGTTTTCTGTTTACCCAATTTGTTTATTAATTATACACTTTTTTCCAGTCGGGAGATTTTTTAGTTTTGTTTGTGCAATCGTAAAAAATTACTTAATGTGTGCTACGTCATGGCTCGACGCCATACATAAATATTATATTATAACACGTATATTATCTCCGTAAATTAACAATACCTAAAAACAGAATTTATACGGAAAATTAAAAAATGTATTTCGTTTTATTAAGATCATTTTTAGAGCAACGATCTGTTATTTTAATGTAATTTTCCGAGCATATTACTCATGAATATATCAACATGCACAATTTTATTTTATACATTCTGGTCGAAAAGGAATAATTACGACTCCGTTCTCGTTGTGCCGCGCGGTAAACTTTTCCTGCGGCCCACGAGGAGAACAGCGAAGAGACAAGTGCGCACAAAGTACGGGCCTTTATGCTCATTTTAACATTTTTTTATCTTTGCTTCTTTTATGAAGAGCATAGTGTCTTATAGTAGTGTAATCGACGAAGAAGGAGAAGAACCAAGAGCGTTTGGTGCACGACCTTTCATTCGAAAGCAAGGACAGCGACGAGGGGTCGTCAACGGAAATCGAAAGCCAAATTTGGGAAGAGACAGCAGATCGTGACATACAATGTCCTCCACCAACAATAAAAGGGAAACTGTACAAAAAAAATTTCTTAAAATTTAACATTTATATTGAATTTTCATATCAACAGTACACTGTAAAAAAAAATTATTTGAAAATTAATATACAGTATATAAAGCTCGGATGCATATACCGTTATATTAATTTTCAGATGCATTCGTCATTGACAAATATTAATTTTTAGTAATTTTCAAATACCAGTATCGGAGAATTCTTATACTATTCTTAAATTTACTATAAAAGTATATTAATATGGAATTCATATACCCCTTTCGTAAATCTCATATCGTTTGGTATATTAAATTCACCTGCATTTTTAACAATGTATAACATTTGTTTTTGACAATTGATATAGCGTATATAAAGCTCGAATGCATATACCGTATATTAATTTTTAGATGCATTTGTCATTGACAAATACAATATTTGTATATTAAAATGAAGATTACAATACTCACGTACTGTCATTTTCAAATACTTCCCGAGTAGAAATTCTGATACTGGCGCAACAAGGTCGTCATCAGGTAGGCCGCATTTCCTTACCAGGCAGTGTCGAGGCAACCGGACCGGGCCCGCTGCCAAAATGTAACGTTGTGGTTGATACGGCCATGATCAGGGAGACTGTTAAGGCCATGATCGGGGAACTGTTCAGGCCATAATCGGGGAAATTGCCCAGACCGTAATCAGGATACCTAGTTCGAGCCGTGATCAGGCTCGAGTAAGGATCCTACCTGGAACTTTCCAGACGGAGAATTCATAAATGAATTAAAATTCGTGTTATATTTTTGTTATCTTTATTACTTTAAGCTTTTCAACTCAAATAAACTGTCATAAAACATTTAATGTTAAACAAACATATATTCTTTTTGTACCTTTGGAAACATGGAAACTGTAGGTACTTATCTTATTTTGCGAGAAACATAGAAAGCTGAGTTAAAGCGTGTCAAATTTGCTCCGACTTCTCGATTGTAATGTTACCTTAAAAAAACTCGCGGAATGAATAATAAAGAATCGGAACATACATCTAGTAAGGGCCGCGTACGGTTTTCTGATCAAAATTGGTGCACAAGATGGCGCTGGGGTTAATACGGAATGATAATGTATATCTAATCAGGACCACGTACGGTTTCCTGCCCAAAGTATGCACACCAGATGGCGCTTGGGTATTATAAGACACCTCTCTCTGCACCAAATCAGGTCCCTGTAAGGCATTCCACAGAAAGGCAAGCCTTAAAATTTCCCGATCGCGGCCTGACTAGTCCTCAGGCACCCGTGATAGAATTTCTACTCGGGTTGTATCGAAGAATTCTCATACTTTTGTACAAATGAACAATAAAAGTATATTAATATGGAACTCATATACCCGTTTCGTAAATCTCATATCGTTTTATATATTAAATTCTCTTGCATTTTTAACAGTGTATTGGAAAAAATGTAACGTTCGGTAATATTACGGCAAAAAACCCAGACAACATAGTAAATGGAATCAATCTTGGAAGTTTGGAAATGTTTACTTATACCGTGAATAGAAACGCGATGCACGCGGACGGGCGCTCGCAAAACGTCTGGGCATTTTCGGGTAACTTTGAGGTTATGACGGCAAACGTTGAACGATCGACGCTATACGGGAGCTGTATATCTTTCGTAAATCTCATGTCCTACTAAACTATAGACACTTTACAGGCTGTCAATAGATTTTACGTTATTTTCCGTAACGTGAATTGCTTTAACCTGTATGCGTATGAAGATTATTCCGAACATTTGCGGGCGCAAAATATAGAGAAGTATGAGATGCTTTGTATAGCGTTGTACAGCAGTGTAAATAGTACAGCGAGCGACGCCTAGTAAATCTTTGTATGTGTCTGGAAAAAATTGCCATTTTTCCACTTTGGATCCCGATTACTATACGAATCTGGGAGTGAGTACTATATATTTCTCTCGGTGTATCGAAAGTCATAGGCGTTAGTCTTGATATTTAATTACCTTGTATATTGAATTTCATAAACGCATATATTGAATTTTCATATGAACAGAATTGAAAAAAAAATGTAGTGATCAATAATACCACGGCACAATGGTCTGTCAACAAAATTTTTTTGTCAATAAAATTTTTCTCCTGTTGCTACAAAAACAATCTGATTTCAACGTATAGAGTTATTAATCAAACTTGTGTTGCCAATCGATATGAATGTAAGTAATGATTGATTTGGTAACCATGTGTTGTAATTTTCAATCACCAAATTGATAAAATCCATTGACGTATATTAAATTTGCTATGCAACTCTATTAATGTTTATTTCCTATAGCGAGTTTTGTGTATTTCTTACACTTTTGTATCGGAAAAATGCAAACATTTTCCAACAAGTAATACCTACACCCATCCCGTGTGGGCAAAATTGCAAGTACTTCGCTGGTTATTTTTCAATATTAGTAGCTGAAATTTCGGTAACTTTGATCTTACATTTAATGCGACAATGCATATTAAATTTCTAATTGGGCACGAAAATTTCGAAATTGCGTGTTGATTTTCATGTGCATTAATTTGTATTAAATTTACTATGCAAACATATTAATTACGATTTCCTATCCGAGTTTTACAAAATTCATACACTGTTGTATCGGAAAAACGCAAACATTTTTTATAGTGTAAGTGCGACGGTCGTTTGGGCCCGGATGCATCCATTTACGCATTCGTATTATTTTTACATAAGATTACCATTAGCTTTTCTTCAAAATAAAAATAAAGACTCGCAAGAAAAATCTAATTCCGCAACGACTTTGGTCTCCGGTCCCTGAGGCCGCGCATTCCGCCCTAAAACGGAGAAATGAAATAAATTTTCTTCTGATGCGGATAATTAATTTGGTAGATACCGAAATTTTAATGCACTTGAAGTTTGGTAACTTCTACTAAAAAGACCATGACGTAACAATGTTAAAATTAATATAATATCTAAAAGCTTATGATGGAAATAAAAATCCGTAATAGCTAAAGAGTCTGTATCATATGTGAGATGCAAGGTACCCTGACAACGAGAGGGACGACTCGGAGACTCTCTCGTTTCGTTCGTCTCTATAAATATCCGAATAACGAGGCGTGAACAGTAGTCGGAACATCCTCTGGAACACGGTCATGGTACGTGTGTAGGTACTAGACGCGTGTATGCATACAAGAGCCCGTTTCCTATAGCCCACGTAGGTAATATACCACGCGCTGCTTCGGGAGGGCAAGAAACACTTGCGGGCTCGCGAGTTTACACACGGGGGTTGTACCAGAAGGTCTATTAAGTATGCACACGGTAATGAATGTGTCACCTTCCGTCATGGTGTGGGTGTATGCGATATAACAGAGTGTTCCCTGCACTTACGAACGATAACTATGTTTCTGTGTGCACCGGGACCATTACAACCATGGAAAATGGGTGGATATACAGAAATCCATTCTGACTACTAGTGAGAAAAATATTCGAACCGCAATGGCTGCCTGTGAAATAAAAAAGAAAAATATATATCTCGAGTTATTAAGAGAGCAATTCACACTTCCAGAAACAATTATTCGGAGATGTCGCGGCTGTTGAATTCCGCGTGCGTCGAGCAGAAGTGAGAGAAGCGGAGAAGTGCGGATATGCCGTAAATACTCGGACGAGGCAGTATATCTCTTTCGCGTTCGTTACCGCCCAGAGCACATGCTGCCTACTCGGCAAGAGTTACTCACTCCCTTCGTTGACTTCTTCTTCTTCTTCTTCTTCTTCTTCTTCTTCTTCTACTTCTTCTTCTTCTACTTCTTCTTCACCGTCGTTGTCGTCTTCGTGTAAGTCTTAGCATGCACGTCTTCTTCGGCATCTCTTCGAGGCGAGACGAACATGAGTATAGCTACGTAGTCGCGTGCTTCCGACAACTACGCGCGCTGTAAATGTCTCAGGATCGCACTGAAATTCCTCGTTTATCTGAGGAATAGTTGCGCCATGGGGTTTGACACTTGACCCCGAGCGCAGTGTTTCTACTCCGCGCAAAGACGCCTCTACACTCGCCTGACGTGGTCTAAATTGATATTACACGCCGCGACGCTCGCGTCAGATTTTTTTTGCAATTCTTTTCGGAGGCTCATTGCAATTTAGAATTTGCCATGGGTTTGTTTTCTTGAAAGACAATTCATTATGTGGCATCCTAAATTGTGTGCATTTAATTCGTTCGGGAATAAATATGTGTAGAAAAAATATTTTTGTACTTATTATTTTATGATAATAACTTTTGGTACTCATGAAAAGATGTTGGAATTTTTAATAGCTACAATGAACATTTAGGTCCGAGTAAATTTGAGAAAAAAAATTGAGAAGAGATAATGGGGTATGGAGGTGAATTTCTAATAAAAAAAAATGTCAAACCTTAACATTTTTGGACAATTGGATATCGATTCTCCAATAGAAATGTAATAACACGTTTAGCCAGTTGTCTTATTTACAATTTAACAAATTTGACTACAATTACTTCCCAAAATTAAGTAAATTTCGGAAACTTGGTATAGAAATAAGTAACAGTATTTTTTACCTATAGATGGCTCTGCGAGCGCTGAGCACCCAATGTTATGATTTTCAGCATGGAATATATGTATGTAAATTGTTTTTTAACCGTTTTATGACGACAATTAACTCCATAGGGTGGTGAAATGCAGATGAACCTCAACAATATGTAGCCCATATTCCTTATTCATAGTTTTTTCCATTTTTGTTGCTCCAAATTTTCTGAACAACTCATCATGTAGCGTCAATAATCGCTACATTTGCTTTGTAAATGTCTCTACAAATGGCACTATAAAAGGAAATATTCTAAGACGTCTAACTAAGTATTTTATTTATTAGCCGAATTTTGGAAAATTAAATAAAAATTGATCGAATTTCCGAAAATGAATAAAAAAATTAACGTATTTCGGAAAGTTAAATGAAAATGAAACGAATTTGGAAACAGCATAGGAATAATTTGAATGCTATTTTTTACTTATAGATATTTGAGTGTCGGACAGTCAACGTTACGATTTTCAGTATGCAATATACCCCATATGCAAATGATTTTTTAAGCGTTTTACGACAACAATTAACATCGCAGTTACTTAGCTCCACAGGATGATGAAATGCAGATGAACCTGAACAATATGTAGCCCATATCCCTTATTCATAGTGTTCTCCATTCTTGTAGCTCCTCATTTTCCGAACAATCCATCGGGTAGCGTCAATAATCGCTACATCTGCTCTATTATAGATGACCCCAAAGATGGCTTTATAAATGGAAATGTACTAAGAAATTTGGCTAACTATTTTAATTATTAAATGAATTTCCGCAACTTAAATAAAAATTAAACAAATTTCGGAAACTTAGTATAGAAATAAGTTTAACATTATTTTTTACCTAGAGATAGCTCTTTGAGTGCTGAACAGCCAATGTTACGATTTTCAGTATGCAATATACCATATGCAAATTATTTTTTAACCGTTTTACGACGACAATTAACATCGCAGTTACTTAGCTCCGCAGGATGGTGAAATGCAGATGAACCTGAACAATATGTAGCCCATATTCCTTATTCATAGTGTTCTCCATTCTTATTGCTTCTCACTTTCCGAACAACTCATCGGGTAGCGTCAGTAATCGCTACCTCTGCTCTATAAATGGCCGGGCACCTCCTTCCTCGGCTTCACCGCGTCTGACAGGACTTGCCAGGACATCTATCAATTATGCTTCAAGCTAAATTCTTTAAAGGGCCATAAAGTGCAGATAGACCAGAAAAAGGAACAGGGCAGGGGCAGCTTCCTCCAGCTCCTTTCCCGACGCTTATTCCTTGTCCTCGTTCTTGGGGGGCTTCTTCGCCATAAAACAAACTAACCCGCCGACAGAAATCTCAACGCGCTCGCGCTACGCTGTCGTCCCGTGTACCCGGGGCGTGTTACGAGCTGGGCCTTTCTCGCTCCGCGTTTCACAGACTTTATCGCTCCGCGTGAACTCGTAATTCTCTTTCGGTTTTGAGCATCTCCCTCTCGCACACTTCAATCTTTTCTAAAAACTCGTACACGAATTTTCGCCGAAGCGTCACTCTAAAAAATATTTTCTACTCCGAGACGCTATTATACAATTAACGAGCAATACCAAAAAATAACGGACCCTGTTAAAAAATCCGGTGTTAAAAATTAACCCTTCACGGAAAGAAATATTTGGTTGTGGCAACTAGGTTTTCGATTCGCTGTCCACGATGTCTAAAAAATTAATTGCCTCAACCATATCGAATAGTAACCTCAACTATTCACGATTAGTTTTTGCGAGATTAGTTAGGTTAACTAATCCAATCGTTGGGACTACCACTCGAATAATTGGGGCTACCATTCGAATCGTCGGTATTATTATTCGAATCGTCGGTATTACCATTCGAATCATTGGTATTACCATTTGAGTTGTAAGATAAATAGAATAATCGATTGGTTGTGTCAGCTCATTTCTTGGTTATGGCAACTAATCTTTTTTTTCCGTGTTAAAGCCGTTCGGAAATGTCCATTTTTTTTATGAGCATTAAAATAACTACTATATAGATTGATTTCTTTGTTTTCATATAAGAAAGAAAGCCAAAGTCTTGAATGCAAATGAAAATTGAGAAATGGAAAAAACATTTTTTTTACATTAAAACGGTGACATTAAAAAAAATTTGAAACCCGGTTAATTACGAAGAAAACAAACATAAACCGGAGTCGTTACTGCATTATGTTCAATAGTTCTGATCATTTTAGTGACATTATGCATTTTTGGGTTATGCAAAAATGTTGAGCTACCGCAACTTTAAAAAATCTGTACGAAATTAAAAACTGAACGAAATCTGATACTCATCCCGAATCATAAATATCTTGAAACATTTCAGATTATAACCCAATAATATTCCCATAATCGCACAAGCTAAAAGTTCACACAAATTGTATTTAATACTGTGGATTTTTAACAGTATAAAAAGCAGTCTCTATGGTGTCAAACAAGCATATCCCTCATTCGAGTTTTCACGGCCTATGAACAAGAATTTCTCGCCCTCTCAGGACCCCATACACAAATAAATCAGTGGGAGGGGGAGTCGATACAAAAAAAAAAGATCTCGTTCGAATTCTCAGGGTTCAGATCGTAAATTTTCACAGCTTTTACAGCGAATAGCCCCGACATACCTTCACCGTATGGCGATATACTCGAGCGACTCTTTGACCCTGCAAAGAAAGATTTCTTGGCTTTTCTTCTGTGTTAGATCAAACCGAGCCCAGCATCTCGGTTACGGCACGTGAAGTATCGAACCTCGACAGGGATATGAAGTTCAAACATGTAGACATGAAGAAGTCAAGGGATAGAAGAAAAAAAAGAGAGGACAGCAAAAAAAAAAGATAGGGCGAGCAGAGCAGAGGATCCGAGAGGAGTCACCGAGTCATTTGTCATCGTGCCGCATTGTGGTCGCGCCTCTCTTCTTCTGTGTCCTGCGAAATACCGACGACCGAGCAGGACAAAAATTTCTCTTTCTCACTCAATTTCCGTCTCCTTCTCTCTTCAGAGTATTTGGGTCGTGTCGCATTATTATAGAAAACGGGATCCCTGTGCACCAAATCATTGTTGCCGCACGCTTGTGTTACAAGACTATATTCGCTCGTCGTCGTCGTCGTCGTTCTCGGTGATTTATGCATTTCTTTTCTCACCCTGCACACGATATTGTTAACCGAGAGTTCTAGCTCCCCGCAACGATGAAACCACTAAAATGCTCTGTGCGCTTTGGGGTCCTCGCCGCAGCTCTTACTGCGTTTGTGTGTGTGTGTGTGTGTGTTGGTTCTATGTGCTCCATCGTACGAGGGTGATACGTCAAATGGGAACGATTTTTGGCTGAGCTATATAACTGTGCCACTGTGGGGATGGAGGGACCATATAGTGTACCACTGTATAGTCGAGCATCTGCCAATATTTGTCATCCATTATCGGCTTTGGCCTCGTAAACAGGTCTTCATATAGATGCTGATCGCTCTCTGGTCATACTACTGAAGAGGAGAATGTGGTGTGAAATACTGATCTAAATCCACGCAACAGGCGGATAAAGTGCGGAACCTCCCGCCTACTGAAAACGAATAGATAGTTTGATCCTAATTATGATTTTATAGAAGTTTGATCAGAGTTTATTTCTATTCAAGAGTTTTCTGGGTATGAGTATCCAGATTTTTTGGTTATTTCTGAACAAAATTGTATTCAGAAGGAGAAAAATAATTTTTATTTTTAAAGATTTATAAATATGAATGAATGGAAAGATATGGAGATATCCAAAGGATTTATAATCATGCTTTAGACATCTATGATTTTTTTAAATCACATTTATCTGCGTCGTTACACTCTTACAAGTGATTGGAAAATGAATACTGTATTGGAAGTTTTACACAGCTGAAAATAAATTAAAGTTTTTTTTTTAAGTCTGCAGCAAGCCTTTGTTAGTTCTACATTTGAAGTATGATAATTATTCGTTCAACTAGAAACGTAAAACTATAAATTAACGAAAAAGAAAAATTCTGCAAAATTAAAAGTAAATTACAAAGTAAAACTTTTTGTTAAAAGTAAAAAGAAGCACAATTTAGTTCTTACAGTGTATGCAGTATATTAATTTTTATTTAACAAATGTTCACCGGTGGGGATGAACATTTATATTTTTATACGAAGAATTTTCTCCAGTAAACACCAACAAGTACAAAAGGAAAAAATACGATTATTGAATGGCAGAAAAAAGAATTTATAGCAGCAGTTCAAACAATATTATTTACCCTACATCTGGTTCAGTGAATTGCGGTTTATCAATGTAACACGGAAACCGGCATTTGAAGTGAAAAGTTGTTGTGCGTGTGCGCGAAAAAAATGAATTCCAAAAGGATAGAAGAAAGACGAACGAGGGAGAAAGAAGAAACGGTTGCACAGAGGCAACATCATCCTTCCCTTGCCTTGTTATTATCCCTTCAGGCATATGTGGGCCAACGCATTCAGAAAAACACTTTCGAAGGTATTGACGTCGAGCGATGCCGCAGGCGCGTTTCTCCATCTGTTGGCCGATGCAAGGAGGTTATGTCCCTTCCGCAATTGGAGTGAGATAGTCATATAAGAAAACGGAGAGGGAAACAAGAGATTGTGTCCGGACAGAAAATACAGTTACTCTCATTGTTCGATCGGATGCGCCCTCGTCTCGATGAACAAAACACTTTGCGTGTGCAGAAGATGCAAAACGAGAGAAGAAAGTGGACATGCATGCGAATCCCGTATACTTCACGTGCAAACGTCTTTGAAAGTCATCAATCGACATTGGCAGCACGCAACGCCCATAATAAAGTTACACAACATATGAGATATTCGTTGTGCTCCATTTTTTTATTGCTTTCAAAACTCACACCTGCATGAGATGCGGTTCGTTTTGTACTACGTAGAAACGGAATTTAAAAAAATCAAAATACGATATAGTTCTGTACATTTTTCTGTAAAGTAAAAAACTAAAAAAAAATAAACCGTGAGTCTGCAATTGACCCCTTACGTATCACTTATTTGTACTGACAACTAAAAGCCTTGACTTTTTATGATGATAATAATAATGCGGTCAGAATGGAGTAATTTCTCTTTTCACTATCAAAGTACTAATATTTTAAGGCTATTCTAAATTTTTTACTTTTCTATTATTATTAATATTATTATTTATATTATTTTCTACACGGAGAGAAGGATCTGATACTTTTTACCATATTTCTAGTAAAAAGTATCGTAAATTCCTGGTACAAGGAGCCATGACGCCAACTATCAAGAAGTACGAGAACTACGAGAATTTTTACCACAAAATATAGTCAAAAATTCTATGTATACGATAGAAATTCTCGTAGTTCTCTTAATTTTCGTCAGGTGGCTGCTATGGCTTCCCAATACCAGGCGCGTTTGATCATTTTGCTTCCTCATGGAGGAAGCTTTGTTTTCATGAAATTTTTTTTTTTCGAGATTTTCATGTCAGTATGCTTAGAATCACCTAAAACGTCGAGAAAAGTGGTTTAGAAAAAATGTCCGTATGTATGTATGTATGTATGTGTGTGTGTGTGTGTGTGTGTGTGTGTGTGTGTGTGTGTGTGTGTGTGTGCGTGTGTGTGCGTGCGTGCGTGCGTGCGTGCGTGCGTGCGTGCGTGCGTGCGTGCGTGCGTGCGTGCGTGCGTGCGTGCGTGCGTGCGTGCGTGCGTGCGTGCGTGCGTGCGTGCGTGCGTGCGTGCGTGCGTGCGTGCGTGCGTGCGTGCGTGCGTGCGTGCGTGCGTGCGTGCGTGCGTGCGTGCGTGCGTGCGTGCGTGCGTGCGTGCGTGCGTGCGTGCGTGCGTGCGTGCGTGCGTGCGTGCGTGCGTGCGTGCGTGCGTGCGTGCGTGCGTGCGTGCGTGCGTGCGTGCGTGCGTGCGTGCGTGCGTGCGTGCGTGCGTGCGTGCGTGCGTGCGTGCGTGTGTGTGTGTGTGTGTGTGTGTGTGTGTGTGTGTGTGTGTGTGTGTGTGTGTGCTGGGCTTCGAAAATTCAATCTCCTCTCACTCGGTAACCGTTCGAGCGATCCGGCTCAAATTTGGCACGCAAGTAGAGTAGCTGCCCCTCTTTGAATGTTGTGGTTTTTGCCAAAATATGTGAAGTCATTAAGATTTTATGTTGATATTAATTTGTTGAAAAAAGGGCGTGGTCGCTCTAACTTTCGTAAAAGTTCGCCGATTTGGCTAAATAGTTCTTCATAACTGAAGATACGTTCAATGTTGTATGGTATTGAATTTCGACGAAATCGGTAAAGCGGTTCGGATTTTATAGAATTTTGAATTTTTCGAAAAAAATAGATTTTGATCTAAATTACGTCGAATTTCAACAAATGAACAGAAATTTTGTACAGACGAAAAATAACATTCAGAAATGCCATGTACAAAATTTGGTGATGATCGGTAAAGTCGTTCGGATTTTACACCATTTTTCATTTAAAAAAAAATGTAGATTTTCGCTATAACTTCCGGAAAAGTTGAGAAAGTACGACAAAAATTTGTATCTAATCAAAATTAGATGTAACGGTGTTTGCAGAGGTGATTTATAGCTGTATAAAACACCTCTGCAAAAGAGACACAAGGTATAAAAAACAAGCCTGCAAAGTCGAACCTTGCAAATTGCTTCCTCAGTATTTTACACTTTTAGCAAAGCTTCCTCTATGAGGAAGCCAAAATTGATCAACATTCTTCCTCATAGAGGTAGCTTTGCTAAAAGTGTAAAATACTGAGGAAGCAATTTGCAAGGTTCGACTTTGCAGGCTTTTTACCATAGTGTCTGGTAAATTTTATCAGAACCGTCTCGCCGTGTACACAATCTTAAAAAAATGCAATTGTAGTTCATTATAAGAATGACAGCTTTATATAAATTGCGAACTAATTATCTAAAAACATAATCAATGCTGGTGTCCGATGGGTATAATTGACATTCTTAGTAGAAACTAGTACATGGTCAATTATTGGGACACTCGAATTCAAAACTCACTACGTAGAGATGCAATTTTTTAAATCTAAAAGTGATTCAGTTATTGACATTTTTGTGTAAAATGAAAATAAGAAATTGAATTTATGTATGCACAATTAACCCCTTAAGTATTGGTTATTTGTACTGGTAACTAACAGCTTTAACTTTTAATTGTGATAATAACAACGCGATCAGGATTGAGCAATTTCTCTTTTCAGTATCAAATTAATAATACCTTAAGGCTATGATTTCCACTATTTTTTTACTGTTGAAATATTATTGTTTTTTTAAATCATTACTTTCGACAGCTACGCTTTAAGGGGTCTTTCCAGTGTGACGGCCCGAAAAATAGCCTATTTCCACGATTTTTTTTCGGACGGGTACTATAGGCCGATCAATCTGAAATTTTTGACATATGAAGGTAATCATGAATTACAGAAAATGATTTTTTATAAGGCGATTTTTATTGTTTAAATATCTTTTTTAATTGTTGAAAATAATGTTGATAAAAATTTGATCTGAAAAAAAACCTAAAGGATTATTAATTAGTATGCGATTGGCTATCGCGGCGGATATGGAGGCTTTTTTTAAAATCAAAATTAACAAAATGGCGGCGTTTTGAACAAAAAGTACCGAATTTAGCCGTTTTTTTCGACAGTTTTTTTTTTTTTTAAATGGGAAGATTTAAAAAAAAAAGCTTCCATACCACGATAGAGAGTAGTGTGAGGAATGTTCTCCTAATATTTGAAAACGATCGCTTGAAAACTGTTCCCTGGAGAATGTTCACCGTTTTGAAAAATGTCGTTTCGAGAAAAACGCGTTTAAAGTTTCGAGTGTAGAAATTTCATATACCTAAATTGTGTACTTACGACTAATCGGCGATGCCAGGTCCATAAAGTATGCCGGCGAAGTATTTCGAATTTCGCTTCAAAAACTTGAGAGGATGTTTTTGACCGTTTATACTAATGGATGAGACAAAAAAAATTTCGATTTTTTTTTCACACTGGAAAGATCCGTTAAAAAATCGAACCGCAGTCCATTATAAGTATGACAGTATTATTAAAATCTCTGACTCTTTATTTAAAAATAAAATCTATAACTGGCATTCTTAATACAAACTAGTAAATGGCCAATAATTGGGACAGTTGAATTCAAAACTCAGACCTGCATGCAATGAAGTTCGGCTTGAACTACGTAAAAGATGATTTTTAAAAATCAAAAACCAATTCAGTTATTGAAATTTTTGTGTAAAGTGAAAAAATTAAAAATAATTTAACCGTGAGTCCAAAATTAACCCCTTAAGCCTTGATTACTTTGTACTTTAACCAACCGGCATCCTTGATTTTCTATAGTAATAATAACAACGCGGTTTGAATTGAGTGATTTTCTTTTCACTATTAAAGTAATAATACCTTAACGCCATTCCACTATATTATTTTACTTTGTGGGCCCGCGTATAGCTTTAACTAAAAGTTGATATATTTATTTTATATCTTCCTTGACAAGCTGTGTCACTGAAGTATTAAACAAAAATAACTGAAATCAACTGAAGTCAAACAAATCGCCTTTTTAACCGAGAAAAGATGTCTCGATTAGCCCCCTGTGTCACCTTCTTTAACCCACATTTTAACCGATTAAAAACCTTTTGTTCGATTAAACTGTCAGTTAAAATCGGTTGAATTCACCAAACAAAATTGATTTTTTTAAAATTCGGTTGGAATGTCGGTTATAATTTGATTAATCCATCAGTAAAAATCGCTTAAAATCAACACAAATTCGGTTAAAAGGTTAGTTAAACTAGGTGAAACAGGGACTAATGGACACCGGTTAAAAAATCGGCGACATAACTTGACAAGGTTCACCATAGTAAAGAAAAAAATTCATTACTTTCGACAGACACGCCTATAAAAAAAATCGTAACATAGTCCATTATAAAAATGACTGGCTCATTATTTAAAAACATAATCAATGGCAGGCGGCCTTAACATAAAATGAACAAACAACAACTTCTGCCAGATGTCTATAATTGACATTCTTAATAGAAACTGGGGAATGGTCAATAATTGGGACACACGAATTGCTAGTTAGACTAAAGTTAGTTGGGCCGAGGTCACGCTGCAGTATTTATGCACGCTGTCGGGGTTGTAGAATGAAGAATGTGCCGGTACCACCCCGACCCACCTGGGGGCGGAATCGCGTACGCCCTAGCCGCCCCCGGGCGTATGGGGGCTGCACGCGTCGAGTGCACCATCGTCGAACGCACGACGTACAATACGAGTCGGTTACGCGAGCGTTCGACTCGCACCACGGAGCGAAAGAGTTAAAGTATATATCTATACATATACATATACATAACGATATTATCCAGAGAACGTATCTAAGAATTCCGAGCAGGGAGTGTCGTGAAATGCGACTCGGGACCATTTATAGACGTTCCATAGATCCGACTGCAGATAACCAGTGAATGCAACGAGTAGAATAAGGAGAAAATGGAGATAGCGATGCATAGAAGAATGAAGAAGAAGGCGAGGAACTGTGCGTTAAATTCCCGCGCACGCATGTATGTTGGATAGATATGAACGTACATAATATGTGTAGCTGAATCTATGGTGCAACGAAGGAGAAAAGACGAGGATGAAGAAGACGAAGAAGAGGGAGCGAAAGAACTCAACTCTTCGCAACCGGTTCGGGGCGCCATTACTTTTCCTCGGTCTTGCTTCTTGCATCCGGCGTGTCCCCTGAACAATGCGTACCTATAGATACGTAATGACCGCGGCTTGCATTCTCTCCCTTTTTATCTCTCTCTCTCTTTCTTATGGTGTGCATACGTCGTTGCGACTGGTTTTCGCAGTCGGAAGTATCGTACCACGTCATATATTTCTGCCACATTACGTCATATATTCATCATGGAGCTGAGAAATAATATCTGATTTTGCTTTATATTTTATTAAGTAATTCGGTGTCCAAAATATATTTTGTATATTATCTTTTTTACTTTGAAAAAAATGTGTAGGGTAAATGCACCGTTTTTGCTCACCTTGTTCAGTTTTGACCAACAAGTTCGAAAGGACCATATTATAAATATTGTTGAATCTAAAATAAATCGAATGGATAATCTTGTTAATTTGTATGAATACTATTGAGCTATTAACATATTAATAAATATTTAGAATAACTTATTGAAAAAATGGCCACAACGGCGCATCAACCGTAGATACTTTTCTGTATGGAAATCGTAGAACAGAGTTGTAAATCCCCATTAATTCATGAGATATAGTTTACAGTACAATTTAGTTTGTAATTATGATTTCATAATAATAATATGTACTGATTATAAAATAGAGTGTAAACATTTGAATAGCTGAAAAAATACTAATTTTCGCTTTAATATTGCAAGAAATAGTGAAAAAAATGGAAGAAATAAGTAATGCATTACTTTCTTAATGCATTACTTATTTTTTTCATTTTTTCAAAAGGATTACCGTGAATTTTTATTGTAAAATAATAATTTTTGTAGTCATTCCAAAGTTTAATCATCGTATTACAATCGCTACATGTTATTATTATACAATCATAATTATAGAGCTGATCGTATCATCATCATTATTTCTATAAGTATTAGGCATTTACAACTCTGTCGTAGAAAATATGCTGTTTGTATTTTTATATGTAGATGCATTTTTCATTCATTAATTTCGGATGTAGAAAGTATTTCTAGTTGGATGTAGCTATTTGTAAAAATTTTATAGAATTATTAGATTAAACATTAAAAGATTAAAATTTTGAAAAATGGCTGTTCCTTCAATGTATGAAATATTCAATACGTAGAACGTAAATCAAAGTCTATTGCAGATTGAGTCTGTGCTTTTTATTGAAGTCATGAATACAATGCGCACTTTTTACACATTTTAAGTGTCTTATTTCTACGTGCTGTTTTTACGTAAAAGTAACACAGTTAAACCGTTTTAAAAGTCACTACAATGGAAAAGACAAATAGTTATGCTCTCTCGTAAAACACATTGATTTACAGTGTACTATACTGTCATAATATATTACCTATAGAATTTACATTAAATTAATTATATATTTTTAATGACCGTAAAGTTTCTTGATTCGTTACATCGTAGAGTATGCGATACATGAGAAGCTTTCATTTACTTTCAATTTACTACATTTTCAATAGTAGAATCATAAAAATTTATCGTACATCAATCTCATTTTTAATGCGCGCTGTAAAAATAAATAGCCGCAGCAACAAAGTTAATAATTATTTGCTATCAACAGTTAAATTTCCGGATTCATTTCCGGTCTTACATTTTGCGATGTATGTAGAAGTCTCTACATTTTTAAAACATGTTTTCAATCTTAGGATCACCTAGAATTGAAGTATTCTTTACATTCATTGTGACCAAATAATCGAAACAAGGAAGTAAATAATTTTTGGTTAATGCAACTTGAATACCCAAGAAATTCGTTAGGCCACAAATTTGTCAATGCACATATACGTATCACTGTCATCATAACTAACGAAGTTTCGTACAACCCTTCCCTGTGATGTTCGATCCCCTAGTTGTTTGTTGAAATTTCTGTGTCATGACAACAAAAATCGTTTTGTTAGGCTAACAAAAAAAATTGGTCAGCCCAGCAAAAAGATTTGTCAGCCGAACAAAAGATTTATCAGCATATCAAAACTGATTTGTCTGCCTAACGTAACGATTTTTGTTGTCACCGTTTTATGTTGTCATGACACATAAATTTCTCTCCGTGTACATAGGGCCCCAACAGAGTTGCTGGTATATTTATCTCAACAACATGTCTTTAAATATCTAACATGCTTAAAAAACTTGATAAAAAACGATTCAAACCAATATAGAATACGAACCAAAACCAGGATCCAACGAATCCTTTACAAAACATCTTTTTTAATTTTGATAAAAAAATTCTTGAAAAATTTGACAAACTGCGGAATACTAAGAACCTAAAGAACTAATATTACATTTTTATTTTATGAAAGGCACTTTGACGAAAGTTAAATAGTAATGAACTTTTCTACTGTTTTGATTCAGAAAAGTGTCGAAAATTCATTTTAAAAACATGTTTTCAACCTTAGGTTCATCCAGAATTGAGGTATTCTTTATATTCACTGTGACTAAATAATTGTAGCAAGGAAGTAAATAATTTTTTGTTAATGCAACTTGAATACCCAAAAATTCGTTAGGCCACAAATTTGTCAATGCACATATACGTATCACTGTCATCATAACTAGCGAAGTTTCGTACGGCCCTTCTCTGTGATGTTCGGTCCCCTAGTTGTTATTGTACGCAATAAAAGCGTACGTAGGGTCCCAGCAGAGTCGCTGGTACATCTATCTCGCGACGCAAGGGGCCTTACATGGCCCACGGTGGGTCGGGGCGTGGTACGTTCACTCCCAGGTGCGTCTCGGTCCCCAGGACAATGGATTCGTGCAGGAACGACACTGTCCGACACGCCCAGATCTTTGCAAGCCAGCGTGCCCTAATATTCACTCTATGCACGCATGCAGCGTGCACTCGTGTCGCGCCCCGTGCCTGTACGTCGATCGAACTGCGGATCGTAGCTGTCGAGTCTCTCTCTTCCCCTTTTTTTCCTCTCCTTGTCGCTCTCTTCCCTTTTTTCTCGACTTGTCTCTCTCCTCCCTGTTTTTCTTTCCTTGTCTCTCGCGTTCTCTCGTTCAACCTGAACAGATGCACATCGACGTGTGTACCCGATATACTTTAAATAACGTCACGCGTAACGCCCTCTCCTCCACCCTATGTTGCCTGGGCGACGAGTACAACACATATGATGATGACGAGAAAACTAGCGAATCCCCCAACGATGTGAAGGTTCACGATGTTTGGTCTCGCGTTCGTTATTGTCGTGGAATCATCTCTGGCCCCGTGGTTACAAATCGGATTTCAGGAAATATATGTATACAATAATCTTTATGGTCTTTGGATTCCCTTTAGATCTCGCTCACGCCATATTCTCGTGTCTATAATACTCATATATGATCGTGTATTGTGTACAATGCTACTATGGTTGCCCTAGCAATCATCATAACTTTAATTTTTCCTAAAAACAACTGTCGACGTGACCATAAAAATAACGTTCGATTGGAGTTGTTTTTTGCCCAGAAAAAACTTTTGAAAATGGTCGAAATAACTTTCGAATAACCAAACCAAAAAATCTAATAGTTACTTTTTCGTCACTGGAATCAACAATTTACCGTCACAACGACAGTTTGGAGGTAAGGTTGTTTTGACAGTAAGTTATTGGTTCCAGCGACGAAAAAATAACTATCAGATTCTTTTGGTTTGGTTATTTCGAGGGTCGTTTTGACCATTTCCGAAAGTTTCTGTCACGTTGACAGTTTCTGTGATTGCTAGGGTGACGAATGCGATGATTCGCGTTAATTTTATGGTTTTTATTTCCGTACCACACGGAGAGAAATAATTGGTTGCCACAATCATTGGCATGGCTAAATACGCTCCCAGCGACAAAGTTGGCTAGTTTAACTTATTTTTTAATTTTTTCTTGGCTATGACTCACAATTTGTTAGTTGCCAACCAATTAATTTGCTGGCCCATCCAACTGTTTTTTCGCCTCAATTAACTGTTTTGTTTCTATAACCAATGAGTTTATTATCCTAACTAATTTTATCGCTTGGAGTCTATTCGACCGATTATTTTTTTCCATGTAGTACATACAACGCTATTATATTCCTGCGTAGACCTTGCGTTGCATCACCAAAATGTAGCCGATATGAAATATGGTAAATATGTTTAAAATATTTAGTATAAAATTCCATTACAATTGCAGTACTTTCAGTATTAATATTCCAAGACCTTCAAAATTATCGGAATATTTCCCGATTGTTTCGTTGTTGAGCAAGGAGAGGACGAAGTTACGCATAGTAAAATTTTTGTGCGAAACTTATCCCGATCGTTGCTAAGCAGGGAAACTAGAGGGAAATATTACGATTAATTTTGAAGGTCGAGGGGTATTTGTCGGATTATTTTTCCCATCGGAATTTCAGCCAATAGAAACGACGCATTTGGCATCATGTGGGGGAACCTAGTCGATTTTATTTCGGATATTTTTTGGGTATTTCCTAACAAGTTGCTAAGCAATAAAAACAGTTTCTGAACAACTTTTAACCTGAGAATTCTTTTCATCTGTCAAATTTCTAACGAGAACTAGAACGTGATCTGAAGAATGAGCCGAAATTCCGATGGAAAAAATAATCCGACAAATACCCCTCGAGCTTCAAAATTAATCGTGTATTTCCCTCAAACTTCCCTGCATACAAACAATCGTGTCAAGTTTTGCAGAAAATTCCCTTGCGCAAGCGCTCGGGATTTTTTAACCTGCAAAACTTGATACTCTTGTTTGTATGCAACGAAGTTATGGGAAATACCCGATAATTTTGAAGCTCGAGAGGTATTACTACTGATTATTTTTCGGATTTGGATTTCGGCTAATCACAGAGCAGTATTCGAGGAAACATTAACCCAATTTTTGACAGACAAAAATGTCAATACAAATGTTACATTGGTTGAAAACAAGTGAAGAGCTACTGTGGAATATCCGGGTGAAATTTCCGATGAAATTTTTAACAAATGAACTCGATTACCGAGAATATCGCTCTGTGATTGGGCGAAATCCAGGCCCGAAAAATAATCTACTAAAACTTATGAAAATTAGGAAAATTAACATCAGAATTTGTAATTTTTCAAAACTTGCGTCTTAAATGTAATATATACGTGGACGAATAACATTTTTGGTAATGTAAATTCTCAAATATTTTGAACAGTCGACGTACAACAATATCTGAGCAGCAGTCAAATTTGATATATTTCGATAATTTTAGTTTAGACATTACTTTTATCTTCATTTTGTCTTTTATAATTCTATCATTAAATAACATATTCTGAATTTTGAAGAATACTATTTTATTCGGTTAATTGAATTAAATAAATGTTATTAACATTTTTTTTAACATTAAAAAAACGCAATTTTCCAACATGACCCAAAATTCTGAAAAGATTTATACGTATGCAAAAAAATATACATAATACAAAAATCATTTTCATAACACAAAAAAATTAGGTTGCCTGGTATTATGTTGAATAATAATTTATTTCAGTAATTTTTTAATAACAGTTTTAGATTATTCTTGTGCCAAAGTAATCTCTGTAGCACCTACCACATACTTGATTTTTTTCAGATTTTTATCTCATCGAAAACTTACGATGAGATAAATGATTTCTTTAGCACTTTCCATATGCTTGATTTTTTTTAAGATTTTTATCTCATCGACAACCGTTCGTAATTCTCATTCAATCTCCCTCGAACTTATGCGACGTCAGACAAGATGCTCATACTACCTTAAGTCTCATTATAAATCCATACAGCATATAAATCCAGCATATAAATACATATAAATCCAAACTTATTATTTAGTACAAACTTATTTGCTGTATACCACTGAATATTAATTTAAAAAACGATTGTTTAGTTGTTAAGCGTGAATAAAAGGCTTAGAAAAAATATACAAAATGATCTTGATATTGATACATATATTGATTAATTTTATTATATTATGCGACATTTTTCAAAAAAAAAATTTGCATAATCGCTAAATTTACATAATTTTTTCTTACTCTTCAAGTTTTACAACAAAAAAATGCGTATAGCCCAAAAAAAGTGATATTACGAAACAGGTTATTTCCCAAAACTATTACCTCCATTTTATAAAATTATCGTTCACCTTCTATTGCGTCCCTTACTTCTATGCTTAATGAGCCGGGGCAGCTCGAAAAAAATGATTTTATATTCATATTTATTTAGTAAAAATTTATATGATTTAGGCCGTTTGATATTAATTAAAAAAATGATTGCTTACTTATTAAGCGTGAGCGAAAGTCTTAGAAAAAATAAAATACAAAATCATCTCGATATTGATACACATATTGATTAATTTTAGCATACTATGCCACATTTTCCTCTTTTATCCTCTACTATACTTATTACGTGTCTGAAGCTGATCCATCCAACCAACATCGATGTCTGCACTGCACAAGGTGTACCTGAGGGACTTACGTATACTATATAGTAGATTGTACTACAGTACAGGTATAGATCGACCGAAGCGAGAAATGCGAATGCAAATGCGTGATGCATGCGCGCACCAAAGGTGCAATTTAGCGCGGGGGAAGAAGGAAAGGTGAGCCACGGCGCCACGTACCAGGAGATACGAGAACAATGAGATCGTAATACGAACGGTTCGAGGTCCAGAGATTAACGAGACTCTGAGCGCGTCCCATGCACGCCCTGCGTACTATTCATTTTATTTGATTTTTTTCATAAATAAAATAAAATATCACACGTGGAGAAAAAGATGGGAAGGATCGTCGACAGTATTGCTATGACTTCGAGCAATGCAAAGTAGAGCGAACCCCGTAAATTTTGTCCAACGTTCATCGAACAGCATATTTTTTGTGAGCAGATGTCGTGTTGAGACTCGCGAAAGCGCGCATTATGCGGTCGCGGAAGCAGATGACTCGCAGACTGCTTGACGAAAGAAAAAAGTCTGCAGTGTGTGGCATATTACACGATGCTGCTGCTGCTGCTGTTGCTGCGGCGGCTTTATGGACAATCAATAAAAATGGATAAAGAAATAACGAAGAAAGAGGACAGTATGGAGGCCGCGTGACATGTGCTGACGCACTGTCGATGTACGTTGATGCATGCATTTACTGCGCATGCATGCAAGTGTCTGACCGCAAGCATCACCGATCCCCCTTGTTGTCTCGTGAAACTGACCCCGTTCGTACACACATATACTCTTTCATAGGTATTTGGTATTCCGTAAGAAAAAATTAATTTAATTTTTTCTGCACATCCTTTTTTCAGAAACTCTTGATTATTTGTACAAGAAACATCGTTGATTAATTTGAGATAATTGGAATCCAAACAAAACGATTTCTCGATTATATAAAAACAACATGATATTCGAATATCATAAATTGTGAACGAAGTAATATTTTTTTGATATTATTTCTTTAGAAAATTGGATTGTTTTGAAAACTGTGAAAAAAGATGCACTTTTGAAAAATTCATTTTTATAACTTGGACGTATAAATGCGATTTTTTAGATTTTTCTATTACAAATAAAAATTTGTAACTAATTTGTAACTAACTATAGAAAATTTTATTAAAAGATATCGAACATCAGTAAAGGAAAATAAATTTTCTCAATGGTTAAAGGATTTGGCAGTTACAGGGTTAATACACATGAACAAGATGACTTAAAATATCTAACCTGCTTAAAAAACTTGATAAAAATCGATTCAAAACTTTATAGAATATGAACCAAAAACAGGATGCAATAAATCATTTACAAAATATCTTTTACCAATTTTGATCCAAGATTCTTGAAAAATTTGACAGCCTGAGAAATAGTATCAGGAATATTAAATTTTATTTTTATGAAAGGCATTTTCTCGGATGTTAAATAATAATGAATTTTTCTCCTATTTCGATTCCGAAAAGTGTCGAACTTAAGGGGAGGGAGTCAGGTAAAAAAAATTGATTTTGGAAATTCAATATCATCCAAATCCTATTGCATATAAAAATGCCCAACGGACTATATCGTTGGTACTTGATTAAAGAATTTTGTACTGTCGTCTGACTTGCATGTGCTTTTAAATATTATCTTAAGCAAAGATCTTAGGTTTTCCATTCTGCGCATGATTCAGATCAAACTACTAGGCAGATTGGAATGGTTGACGTCTCATTTTCTTCTTCACGAACAGATACACCTGCTAAATGGAACAAATGTTAATAAAATGTAATATTTTTTAAGTAACATAATTATTAATAAATAAATTTTATGCTACTTACTAAATCAGTGATTAACTTTGCTTTCAGAATGAAAAAAAAATAGTTTTCTCCAGTTAGCCGGTGTATCTTTTCATGAAGAAGACAATGAGATATCAATGATTCCAATCTGCCTAGTAGTTTGATCTGAATCATGCGCAGAATGGAAAACCTAAGAACTTTGCTTAAGATAATATTGAAAAGCATATGCAAGTCAGACGACGGTAAAAAATTCTTCCATCGAGCACCAACAATATAGTGCATTGGGCATTTTTATATGCAATAGGATTTGGATGATATTGAATTTACAAAATCAATTTTTTTTACCTGACTCCCTCCCCTTAAAAAGATTATAATTTTTCTCAATGTTTAAAGGGTTTGGCCGTTAAAGGGTTAACACGGTAAAACTTCCAACAAACACATAGGTAAATTCGAAAGAAAATATGATGGGCGTGTTTCCTGAGAGTGGCTGAGAAAAGCCTCTGGTTTATAGATATGTATTATGAATTGAGCGTGGAAAACAACTCCCGTGGGTTTCGCAAATGCGGAGAAGTCCGCGTGTACACCAAGTTTATAACGCCAGGCGAAAAGTATATGCAGGGGCTATTATAATGCCCAAAGGCGGTTAGTACCAAGCTTTTGCGTTCCATTTGCCTTCTACCGCGAAAATCGTTGAATTTATTATTACAGAAGACAATTCGTACAATAGAATAGCGTCGGGCTCGACAAAACTAGGGGAAACTTTCACCCCTTTCGTTCCTTTCATTCGTTTCTTCCCCAATGTAGGAATTTCTTTATGGGAACCTTTGGTTGTAGATGTTTAGACCGTTCATATCGCAAGACAAACGATTTTTTTCAGTTATCTTATTTGCTCGCATTTCGAGAAAAGAAATATGTAAAATAAACCATTTTTTTCTTTTGTAAATGCGGCTAATTTACAATCTTGTTCTTAACTTCTAATTAACAATTCCTACATGTAACAATTTTTTCTTTGTGCTTTCCAATGATACAAAAAAATTGTTCAATTTCCAAGATTTTTGTTTTCTTTTCAGGTTTAAAAAAAAATTCATATCTTATTACCCCAGAAAAGTCACATTAACAAAACAGGTTAATTGTAAAAAATTTACCGCTGTTCTACAAAATTATTGTTCATCTTCTTCCGTGTCTTTTGACGTCTATAATTAAGGGAACCGACTCAGCGAGAAAAATATTATTTAAAAATCATTGTTTTTCTTAGTCTTCTGACAAATAAAAATTAAAAGTATCCTTTGCTCAACTTTCACTCGTTTCCTTGTCGACATTTATAGACGGTATCTCTATGCTAAGTATTATAATATTGTAGTCCTCTTGTTCACGATTTATGTACACGGTAAGAAAATACCGGAAGTTTTCATGCATAAACGCGCCAATAAAATTTAATGCACAATTCTAATATAAAATTAAAATAAATTATTGAAATTATTGTATCATACACTAATTTTAGATCGAACGTTTATGCTAAATTCTGTATACAATTTTAGACATAAAATATTTCAGCGCATGTACATTAAATTTCAATTATTTACAGTGTAATTAAAAGAACTCTAGTTATCCATATGACGTTGCAAGTCTTTCCATATAGTGGAATAGCGCTAGGCTCGACAAAAATAAGGAAAACTTTCACCCCTTTCGTTAATTTCATTCGTTTCTTCCTCAATACAGGAATTCCGTCATGAGAACCTTTGCTTGTGGATATTTCGGACGTTGATATCACACGACAAACGGTTTTCTTTTATTGTTGTCTTAATTTCTCGCATCTCGCGCCATTTGCACCGCTGAAAGAAATCAGTAAATTAAACATTTGTTTTCTTTTGTAAATGCGGCTAATTTGCAATCTCGTTCTTAACTTCTAATTTAATAATTTATAAATGTAACAAATTTCTCCTGTTCCTTCCAATGAGGCAAACAAAAGTGTAATTTCGCAAAATTAGCAACACTTGGGTTTACTGTTTAAAATTAACAAACAAATCTGGATAACCAGAAAACAGTTAGATTATGTAGAACAACTTCCAGTACATATACGCATAAATTTCAACCAAATTTTTTTACGTTTTAATTAAAAGAACTCAAATTATCCATATAACGTTGCACGTCTTTTCGTGCAATAGAATAGCGCCAGGCTCGACAAAAATATGGAAAACTTTCACCCCTTTCGTGAATTTCATTCGTTTCTTCCTCAAAATAGGAATTCCTTTATGAGAACTTTTGCTTGTGGATATTTGGGACGTTGATATCGCAGGACAAACGGTTTTCTTTTATTGTTGTCTTAATTTCTCGCGTCTCGCGCCATTTGCACCGCCGAAAGAAATCAGTACACTGAACAATTGTTTTCTTTTGTAAATGCGGCTAATTTACAATCTCGTTCTTAACTTCAAATTTAACAATTCATAAATGTAACAAATTTTTCATGTCCCTTCCAAGGATGCAAACAAAAGTGTAACTTCGAAAAATTAACAAAACTTGGGTTTACTGTTGAAATTTAACAAACAAATCTGGATAACCAGAAAATAGTTAGATTATGTATAAAATCTTCCAGTACATGTACGCTTAAATTTCAACCAGATTTTTTTACATTGTAATTAAAAGAACTCAAGTTAGTCATATGACGTTGCACGTCCTTTCGTGCAATGGAATAGCGCCAGGCTCGACAAAGCTAAGGGAAACTTTCACCCCTTTCATTAATTTTATTCGTTTCTCCCTCAATACAGGAATTCCTTCATGAGAACTTATGCTTGTGGATGTTTGGTACGTTGATATCGCACGACAAACGGTTATTTTTGTTGTTGTCTTAATTTCTCACGTCTCGCGCCATTTGCACCGCTGAAAGAAATCAGTAAATTGAACAATTGTTTTCTTTTGTAAATGCAGCTAATTTGCAATCTCGTTCTTAACTTTTAATTTAACAATTCATAAATGTAACAAATTTCTCCTGTTCCTTCTAATGAGGCAAACAAAAGTGTAACTTCGCAAAATTAGCAAAACTTGGGTTTACTGTTGAAATTTAACAAACGAATCTGGTTAACCAGAAAATAGTTAGATTATGTATAAAATCTTCCAGTACATGTACGCTTAAATTTCAATCAAATTTTTTTACATTGTAATTAAAAAACTCAAGTTATCCATATGACGTTGCACGTCCTTTAGTGCAATGGAATAGTGCCAGGCTCGACAAAGCTAAGGGAAACTTTCACCCCTTTCATTAATTTTATTCGTTTCTTCCTCAATACAGGAATTCCTTCATGAGAACCTTTGCTTGTGGATGTTTGGTACGTTGATATCACACGACAAACGGTTTTCTTTTGTTGTTGTCTTAATTTCTCACGTCTCGCGCCATTTGCACCGCTGAAAGAAATCTGTAAATTGAACAATTGTTTTCTTTTGTAAATGCGGCTAATTTGCAATCTCGTTCTTATCTTCTAATTTAACAATTCATAAATGTAACAAATTTCTCCTGTCCCTTCCAACGATGCAAACAAAAGTGTAACTTCACAAAATTAGCCAAACTTGGGTTACTGTTGAAAATTAACAAACAAATCTGGATAACCAGAAAACAGTTAGATTATGTAGAACATCTTCCAGTACATGTACGTTTAAATTTCAAACGAATTTTTTTACATTGTAATTAAAGGAACTCAAGTTATCCATATAACGTTGCACGTCCTTTCGTGCAATAGAATAGCGCCGGGCTCGACAAAACTAAGGGAAACTTTCACCCCTTTCGTTAATTTCATTCGTTTCTTCTTCAATACAGGAATTCCTTCATGAGAACCTTTGCTTGTGGATATTTGGGACGTTGATATCGCACGGCAAACGATTTTTTTTGTTGTCGTCTGAATTTCTCACGTCCCGCGCCATTTGCACCGCTGAAAGAAATCAGTAAATTGAACAATTGTTTTCTTTTGTAAATGCGGCTAATTTACAATCTCATTCTTAACTTCTAATTTAACAATTCATAAATGTAACAAATTTTTCATGTCCCTTCCAACGATGCAAACAAAAGTGTAACTTCGCAAAATTAGCAAAATTTGGGTTTACTGTTGAAATTTAACAAACAAATCTGGGTAACCAGAAAATAGTACGCTTAAATTTCAACCAGATTTTTTACATTGTAATTAAAAGAACTCAAGTTATCCATATGACGTTGCACGTTCTTTCGTGCAATGGAATAGCGCCAGGCTCGACAAAGCTAAGGGAAACTTTCACCCCTTTCATTAATTTTATTCGTTTCTTCCTCAATACAGGAATTCCTTCATGAGAACCTTTGCTTGTGGATGTTTGGTACGTTGATATCACACGACAAACGGTTTTTTTTTGTTGCTGTCTTATTTTCCCGCGACTTGCGGCATGTGCGTCGCGGAACCGCCGACCGAATCGACGGTCTGACGGCTCACATCGGGTTCCCTTGTGACGTACAGTATGTATACGTTCGCTCGGTCGCGAGCAAGAGCCCGAGTCCAACAACATCCGAAGGCATTGTAGCGCAACGTGTCATTTCTAGTAATGTAACGTAAGTACGCACGTAACAATAAGCCCCGTGGTATAGACGTTTAATTATCATAGAGTAATGTCTAATGACATATATTAGAGGCGGCCTGGGTCACCATATGGAGAACCTTTTGTCCCTCGTAATAACAGTCGCGCACGGAAAGAGTTGTGCACGCGTATGCGTGGCGAGCAATACGTTCTCCTTCTCCAACCTCCTCCTCTTCTTCCTCCTTCGCTTCCCTCAAAGCTCAGAACCGCAGTGCGATACAGTGCAATGCGACGAATAGAAAACAGCATGTGATAGTCCTCATAAATTATTTTCTAATTCCTCATCAAGCACGTTTAATGTTTAATGATAAATTACGTTCAGGTGTAATTTCACTTTTTTAAACAGTAGGTTTCTCATGATCTAATCATAATTGCTTAAATCAAGTTAACAATAAAAAATAAATAAATACAAACGTTTCCACTCGAAATTTTCACTATGTACAATTTGGGTAGGAAGCGTTTGATTACAATTTTCAACGTAATGAACTTTTTTTTTCTTTCTTGATGCTTCACATCGAGATGCTGCAAATCCGAAGTGAAGTGTTGCTGTGTTTTTGATATTTATCGACAAATATCCACAGTGAAACTTTTTGTTAATTGGACAATAAAAAAAAATTATAGCTTTGTAAAAAATATCTAACCTCTATATTTATACCTATAGTGTTTTCGTTATAAACGCGATATATACTGAGAAATAAAAATCTATCTGTAACGACGATATTTGCGTTTGCTTACGTTTGCCAAAATTGTCAGTCGTTACAACAACAAAAAATCGTTTTTTTCGACAATTAGTCACGTCGGTTCATCAAAATATATTTGAGGCAACCAACATTTTTTAGTATACTAACTAAACATGTTGTCGAATATCCTGAAACGCTAATTTAGTCCACCAAACTATTTCCTTTTTTTCTCAGCAGTGTAATATTGTAACCCTCTTGTTCACGGTCTCCACGCATTTCCCGCCACTCGTGCTCACTCTCTGCGTCTTCCAACTTACGTATCTTTTTTTTTATTCACTCCCCTCAAGTGAATCATAGCGGGCCTGCGCGGCTGCGTGTTACTGATTACCGTTATTCACTCGTTCCTGTTCCGGTATCGGTTGCTAATTATAATCATCGATAGCTATACACCACTTCCTTCTTGGGTATACCCTCTCGTATATATATGTACATTAGAGAACTGCTGCGGTTGTCTCGATGGGCCTCTGCTCGGACTAACCGACAAGCACCACCCGCGCCCACTCCTCCCATATCATCCGCGAAGAACGCCCGTTATCGTTACGCAAAACGAGCTCTTTCAGGCGCAGATCCTCGACACGTTCTCGGCCGACATTCGGCTCGAATGTTTGCGTGCTGTGCATGAGCCGCTGTGACCATCTTTACGTTCCCACTATAGTTTTGCTGCTCAATCATTGTGAAATACCTATGATTTAGCGAAATACTGTCTTATTTTTTTGTTCATCAACTTAACTCGTGTCCTCTGTGGATTGCGTCCATAAATCCGAGTTTTTTTTTCGCCGGCATATGGTCCAAATTATAGTCGTTTTTATTGTCCAAAATATGAAGCATTCTCTGTCAATTCGGCCACTTTTTTTTCGACCCTCTCCGATTTGCCCTGTAATTGGTTATATGAATATACCACAAAAAGACACCCTATGTGAATTTTTTCAGATTTTTAAAAATAATTTTTTAGAAAATGGCTTTTTTTATTCAAGTGCAAATATCTCAGAATTTTGAAATTACTGAAAAAAAAAGTCAGCACATAAAAGTTGTCGTTTATTGTTAGCTTTCGAGCGGAATATTCCAAATAATTGTCACGTTCCTGTGAGTATGATTTTTTTCCGAAAAATGGAGGAATTATTGTGTAATTAAAAAAAGGATATTTTTTTTTTACTGAAAAAAGTACAGAGTATTGCTACATGACTGTTGATATCACAAAAAAATCGCCAGAGTGGCACCGATCGATCTTCTGGTATTAAAAAATGCATTTGTGTGAAAGTTCCGAAAAACGGGGGCATTATTATTTTTTTGATAAAAAAAAGGTTACTTTTTTTGGCTAATAAAATTACAGAGTATTTTTGCATGACTGTAGATATTGCAAAAAAATCATCAGAGTGGTACGGATCGAGCTTACGGTATTAAAAAAAATTATTCGTGTGGAAGTTTCGAGAAACGGGGGAATTTTTTTTTTTTATACCGGAAGCTCGATCCATACCGCTCTGACGATTTTTTTGCAATATCTACAGTCATGCAAGAATACTCTGTAATTTTGTTAGCCAAAAAAAAGTAACCTTTTTTTTATCAAAAAAATAATAATGCCCCCGTTTTTCGGAACTTTCACATAAATGTATTTTTTAATACCAGAAGATCGATTGGTGCCACTCTGGCGATTTTTTTTGTGATATCAACAGTCATGTAGCAATACTCTGTAATTTTTACAGTAAAAAAAAATATCCTTTTTTAATTAAACAATAATTCCTCCATTTTTTGGAAAAAAATCATACTCATATTTGGAATATTCCGCTCAAAAGCTAACAATAAACGACAACTTTTATGTGCAGACATTTTTTTCAGTAACTTAAAAATTCTGAGATATTGGCACTTGAATAAAAAAGCCATTTTCTGAAAAATTATGTTTAAAAATCTGAAAAAATTCACATAGAGTGTCTCTTAGTGGTACATTCAGATAATTAATTACAGGGCAAATCGGAGAGGGTCGAAAAAAAGTAGCTGAATTGACAGAGAATGCTTCATATTTGAAATCTACGAAAGACTCGAATTATATAACGTAGCACTAATAACGTATTAACGCAGTCGATTACTTTTTGTAAAAAATATTTTTCTAATAATAAGTTAGATATGTTAACTACACTGTTAAAAATCTGGTGTTAAAAATGATATCAAGTCGATGGCTATGTGAGCAATTCCTCATGGAACTTGAAAAAGCATGTCCCTCTGCCTTGAACGGTACATCAACGATAAATTTTTACACGTTGTTGGTGCTAACATTTAGATGTTGATCTCTTGGAATAGAGGCACCTAGTTGGTACAGCCAAAATTTCGAGAATATACGAGTTATTTTGGTAAAATTGACTGAAATGTCCTTACCGTCCGTGTCCCTGACACAGATATTTATTGTTTAATGATAAAATAAACGTTTGTGGCGTTCCTTTACTATTTTGAAAAAAAATTATTATTGTTTTCGTCACGGTCGTTGTGGAACATACGCGATCGAAAATTAAGCGTGTTTGACTCTGTATAGTCATAGGAATTGATAAGTGTGTGTCCCGCGGTTTTGGTGTCCTTACCGTCCGCATTTTTCAGGGCGATCGCATTGCCAGACATAGGAAAATAAATAACTTTCTCGGTCGCTCCTAATCTGAACGGAATTAGACATTACGAAATTCACTCGCTTCCCATGTACGAATTCTGGTATACTGCCAGAGTTGCCAATACGGTCCAGTACTAAAACGGAATTGGCCGCCAAGTGTCGTTGGACAGTGTTGTCACAGTACTGATTAACAATTGGCACCATGCTGCGTCAGTACTTGTGGCCAGTACGTCCATGATAACATGGACGGCACTCAGCCGGGGTTCGTCCAAGTACTGGGCGTGGGCTTGAACGAAATTCGTCTTAACGTCGGCAAGCAAACTTTGCCAATACTAGCCTGGCATTCGACAGAGTACTGGGGTAATGCTATCCCAACAATTGTGCGTTGTACTGGCTGAAAATATTGCCGGAACACCGCCGAGAGCCGTCCGAGTGCTGGACCCGGACTAGGCCGACACTCATCTTATTGTCGTCGAGCAAACTTTGCCAGTACCACCCTGACATACGACTGAGTACTGGAATAATACTGTTTCGACAGTTGTCCTTCGTACCGGCTGAATATATTTCCAGACCGCCGGCGAAAGTCGTCCAAGTACTGGGAGCGGACTTCGCCGAAACTTATTTTTTTGTCGGCAAGCAAACTTTGCCAATACTAGCCTGGCATTCGACGGAGTACTGGGGTAATACTGTCCCAACAGTTGTGCGTTGTACTGGCTGAATATATTGCCGGAACACCGCCGAGAGCCGTCCGAGTGCTGGACCCGGACTAGGCCGAAACTCATCTTATTGTCGTCGAGTAAACTTCGCCAGTACCACCCTGACATGCGACTGAGTACTGGAATAATACTGTTCCGACAGTTGTCCTTCGTACTGGCTGAATATGTTTCCAGACCGCCGGCGAAAGTCGTCCAAGTACTGGGAGCGGACTTCGCCGAAACTTGTTTTTTTGTCGGCAAGCAAACTTTGCCAATACTAGCCTGGCATTCGACGGAGTACTGGGGTAATACTGTCCCAACAGTTGTGCGTTGTACTGGCTGAATATATTGCCGGAACACCGCCGAGAGCCGTCCGAGTGCTGGACCCGGACTAGGCCGAAACTTATCTTAATGTCGGCGAGCAAACTTCATCAGTATCAGCCCGATATGCGGCTGAGTACAGGCGTCATATTTTTCCGACACTTGCGTTTCGTACTGCCTGAACAACGGAACCAACGCACGCCTGACAGTTGTCTAAGTATCGACCGTGTCTTAGATGAGACTCCTCATATCGTAACTATACATCCATTAAATTTGTCAGTTCTTGTATTTATGTATGGCTCTTTGATTGAAAAAAATTGTATTCATATTCGTATAAAGTAACATCGAAATCCTTTACGTATCCAGTCTCTGATTGAAATTTAGTTACGGTTTACATTTTGGTCTGCCATTTTGAAATTCTGCATTTCGATACGCCATCTTGGACCCGTGACTTAATTCGTGAATTACGTATTCAGATTCGTTATCAGGGACTGCGAAAACCTATGGGTGTTGAGTTTCATCTAAATCGAAACGGTTTTTAATATCTGGTCCGCCATATTGGATTCGCCATTTCGAATTTCCTAATGTGCAGTTAAGGTTCGTAGTCAACGACATAAATAGCTTTCGGGTACGGAGTCTTATTCACACCACGTTACTTTTAGCATTTTCGGTCCGCCATATTCGCTCCGCCATTTTGAATCTCTCAATTTTGAGATCAGATTCGTAATCAGCGACCTCGAAAATACCGGGTGGCATATTTTTACTCAAATCCGTCTATATTTCTGTGATTGTTATACTCGAAGCAACCTTTATGAAAGTCTAGTAGCAGAAATCCATATAGTCGGTTTGGTCTAGTGGTTAGCGTGTACGTTCTTAGGTAGATAGGTAGTTAGGTAGGTCGATAGGTCTTAGGTTCAAATCCCCACACATCACTTCTCAGGGAGCATCACGGAAAAATTGTAATTGTAAAGGAATCACTTTTTTTCTTTTTTTAATATTACTAAAATAATATTACCAATATAATTAATATCATAACATATTTTTATTATGTAATATATAAATTTAATAATAATATGAATATTAATATTCGGTTCTGGTTCGGTACTGGCTCGCTTCTGAAACTGGACCTCGGCTCCGTCTAATCAATGAACTCTGGCCCAAGCCTAGTTAAAAGCACTACACCAGTACTGTCAGTTAGTATTATGCCAATATTAGAAAACAAACTCTGGACCGGTATGATCATCCCAACGTTGCGCCAGCGTTGAGTCTGTAATGTTACAATACCTCCTCAGTATTACTCGCCAGTACCGTCAACGTTGGCAACGGTACTGCGCCAAGACCCAGCCGGTTTGAGATTCGTACATGGGTTGTTAATTTTTATACCTCAAGGGCGATGGTCCGTTAACAAAGTCCGTCCAAATTTGGGTAAGATTTAATATTATGTCCTTACCATCCAACGCAAAACTATTCCGTGGAGCCTATATTTCTGATAGTCTCGATGCCCAGTAGATCCTATAAAATGAGATTCTTGTGTGAGCAAACTTGCAGTGTGGTGCTAGCATTTTAACCCCTTTTTTCACGTAAAAACCAATTTAATTACCGCAATTCCGTGTCATTACCGTGCACTAATCCGTTTCGACTTTGGAAAACTACTTTAAAGGCTTAAATAATATTGTGTGAATATGAAGAAGCATTAAAAAAAATGCCTTCTTCAATATCGACGTATATCAGATGGTCTGATCAATAAAATATTAGTAATTTCGCTATTATACACATGCATGATGAAAATATTCTCGATATGGATCTCCCTCTAAAAATTATATTTTTAATGTAATATAATTTAGCATATTATATTACACATAGTGTAATAGTATAATAAACGTAACAATTCTACGGTAAATAAAAGCGGTCTATTTGAAAAATAGTTGATTTTATTAGTCATTTTTAATTCAATCTTTGTTATTTATTTTTTTCATGCTGAGCTCACGTTTTTTCACGATGATCGAGCACACATTTGATGGAGTAGGTATGATACCCTGGGATTAGCAAAAAAAATCCCTTGGATGTGCCTCGAACTTTTTTCTAAATATTAACCTGTAGTGTTAACAAGCGATGTAAATCGAATGGTGTTAAATAATCATGACACTAATTTAACATCACTAGCAATCGTATCATTAGCACCACCTTAGTATTAATTCTGTAATACCAGCGCGGTGTTAATGTTTTTACACTGTACAGGTATTATAATCTGAAAATATTGTTTCAAAAACTCGTTTAAATTAATTGCGATAAACAAATTTTATAGTAATCTCTTTTATTTCAAATATAGCATATTTTGGAATCATATACATGTCAGCACTATCATATGGTTGATTAACAACATATGCACACTTGTCCTTCAATGTTGGTAATTCAACAACTAAACTAAAACATTCTTTGCTTTGTGCTACACTAAATGCTTGACACTCGTCGGTAAAATCTACAAATCTTCGTAGCCGGTCCGTTGGTATCATTTTGATCCAGTGAACTTCGCCTTAAAATTTAACTTTTTTGATCGTTACATCCAAAACGACATAATAATACTTGTCACTTAATTTGCATTTACATTCTCCAACTCTCGCACAAAGAATACTGATCGTCAAGAACAATACAAGCAAACCGCGATCTTCTAGATTCCTCGATACATTGGCAGCGGCCATTGATCACGGTTAGTTGGCCCCCCACCATGTGCACATGATTGACACCGAACAGTGCTAAATTAACACCAGCGGGTTTTACGGATACACTGCTATTCGTAGAACTAAGAAAAATCCTAACATAGGTGTTGATAAATGAAAGTGGCACGGGATTAAATTTAACGAAACCGCTCGTGTTAATTTTACACCGCAGAAAGTGTTAAAGTTAACACTATAATGGGTAACACCAACAAAAAGTCCACACCAGCGTCATTTTACACAGCAGAATTTTTAACAGTGTACAGTAACACGTTAAGTATACTTAATTTTTCTCGTCGTTTATAATAGAAATAATGATTTTTTAATATAAAATATTGTTGCCTTAAGTGGAATGCCAAAATGGCAATTACATTAAGGAAATTTTTAACAGATGAAAAATAATAAAAAAAAAATGTTCTTATTAATTTTTCCAAGAGTTACAACCAATTACATACTTTGCAAGTTGCAGCGAGAGAAAATCTTTCTGAAATAAATAAAGTCCAAATTCAATCCGTCGAATGAAGTGGATATTATTCGAAAGAAATATTAGTTGAACAAAGATTCTTCTATTTAATTCACTTAATATTTAGGTAGCGATTTGCAACCGCTAATGTAGTGGATTTGAATAATTTGTTTACCTGTGTATTTATATATTTTTTTAATATGTCAAAGTTTTATAATGTATTTTCAATAAGAAAAATATACAGCAACTTTGCTAAAATCTGCGTGTCTGATTCATTGCCAGCAACATTTAACTTCCTTCTAAATAATCTCAGGGTTTAATTTTTGTGTAACGAAAATACCGCACAGTGAGATGCATCATTTGTCAAAGCAGACCAATACTTGAGCTGCTCTTCTTCTTTCTGGATAAATATAATAATATACCTACTTCACCCCATGTTTCTTACAATACCTTTGAAAATGCTCTCTGTGTGGCGGACCTCGGATGCGGCTGCACGTAGCGTTCAACAAAGTCAACTTGGAGGGTCAGGCACGTACGAAATAAAAGAGTATGCCGGACGTTGGCAAAACAGATCCATTGAGTCGACTCAAGGAGGCTGAACAAGGAGGCACATTTCGTGGTCATCGAATGTCGTAGCCACAATTGTAGTAGTAAATATATGTAACAAATGCTTTGTGGTAGCACTCTTAAGCGGAGCATCAAAAAATTGACTTTGCGACACGAAAATACAGCTATAGAATACAAAATACCATCGATTTAACGGATTTTGAGGAGACGATGTCCTCGAAGTCACCGCAACACTATTATTTTGTAGCAAAGGTAGCAAAACGAAATTTATAGCCCCGAAAGAATTCTTCACATTTTCTACAGCGCGTGTCCATATCCGAAACGCAGGACAATTCATAGGCTTGTCTATATTTTGTCAGCTCCAGTTGTTGCAAATGCTTTGTAGTAACCCTCTTAAGAGCGTCAAAAAATCAAGTGGCAGAAAAATACAGCCATACAATACAAAATAGCATCGATTTAACGGATTTTGAGGAGACAATGATCCTCGAAGTCACTGCAATACTATTATTTTGTTGCAAAGGTAACAAAATATGTAACGAAATTTATGGTCAGATTTCTTCATGTTTTCTATAGCGCGTGGTAAGATGCAAAATGAAAAGGACAGTTCATAGGCTTGTCTGTATATCTTCAGCTCCAGTTGTTGCAAAACATCCGGAAAATGTTTGCCCAGCAGGTATTCATCTTTGCTCCTGAAAACGGCACTAGTCAAGGACCAGCCGAGAGTCAGTCAATATTTGGAAAGTATCCAATGCTACGACAACACTTATAGGCAACATATACTATCCTTCGGATGATTCTCAAGTTCTGGTCAAATATTTGATCGACGTGTCGAGTCCTTGACGAATGTTTGCGTTGGATCCCATTTTCGTGTACCTATCATCTTAAAATTTGTTTATCTGTTTGCATGCCATGAATAACTGATGCAGTATATTTTACGTGTACTTAGGACATATTCACAATAGGATTATTGGCAGAAAGGAAATAGGAAAAGCGAAAAGTACAATATCACCTCAAAAATGCCTTTATTGTGGGTAAACAGATAGTTTTCATAAAATTCGTGAGTCGGAAGCTAATGGAGCACGTTTAGAAGTATGTTCCCGAGGATTACGCGAACGAAAATAACCAAAATCCATGAAAGGGCTTATAACATATAGAAATATAATATATTAAACATCACATAATATAAAATATTTCAATAAAATCGATTTTTCTATGCATTATTACCAAATTTAAAAAAAAAATTGTGACCAAATAGTTTCGATAAAATTAGCGAGTCAGAGGCCAATGGAGCACGTGTAAAAGCGTGAACCCAATACAGAAACGAAAATAACAAAATCCCACGAGAGGACTTATGACATATCAAAATAAAAATGGCTATATAATAAAAATATAATATAACATAAAATGGAAACACAAATATTGACTCTTTTTTCATGTACCGACGCTGAGAAAAAAGCTTGGTTGGGCTTAAGATTTTGGTTAAATTTTCGTCACAAAAAATTGGGTTAGTGCAACCAAGTTATTGGTTAGCCGTATTAAATACTTGGTTACCTTGCCAAATCCTTGATTATGTTAACCAATAACTGCGCCTATCAAGTTTTAGGTAGTTCTAACCAAACCTTTTTCCGAGTGCATGATCTTAACATTTGTTTATCTGTTTGCATACCATTAATAACTGTTGCAGTTTATTTTAAATGTACTTAGGACAACGTCACAATAATAGCAGTTTGGGGATGGGAAAGGAGAAAAGCAGAGTATCACCGCAAAAATGCGTTTATTGTGAGTAAACAGATAGTTTTCATAAAATGCGTGAGTCGGAAGCTAACGGAACACGGATAAAAGCATGTCCCTGAGGATTACGGGAACGAAAATCACGGGATCCCACGAGAGGGCTTATGGTATATAAAAATGTATATACTACATTCAAAGTGTAGCGGTACTATGGGGGTGCGTGTATGTCTGATGAATAAACGTGTCGCCGTGAGAGTCTGCGTCATGAAAAACGCCCAGGTTCCCTCTACAGAACTCTGCAATTTGCTTCGGTGCGACTCTTCGTGTATGGGGACACACGCGCGTCCGCGTTTGCTGGGAAAACCAGACTCTTCTATCTCGAGCTTTCGAGGACGTGGAGACGACACACGCGGTAGCCCGAGTAGTTACCAATACACTCGCAGATGTGGGTGTCCCTGCAGTCATCGGGGACCTATTCGACTTTATTTAATGGCAAAAGTGGGCGTGCGCGTGACCTCGTAGGATACCCGCGAGAATTATATTCAACGTTCACCCCCCAGTTGCACCCTTAAGTATAGCGAAAAGTAAATCGTACTCGTTTATATGTATACACAGTAGCACGCGTATTACACGCTATTTTGGAAACTCTGACAAAGCATTCAGCCACAAGGTTTATTTTTTTGAGTTTCAAAGGCTGTAAGTTGAAACCGACAAAAGGAGTGTTTTTTTGTGGTTGGATAGGTTTTATACAAATCTAATTCATCCAAAGGGATAATAAGTCCAAAGGTCATTCGTCAATTTTTTAAAAACTAGTAAAACTACAAAATGACGGAGTTTCTTGTATGGTTAACGAAACGTTTCGGTGGAGAACACTTTATTTTGACAATAAAAGGAATTAATTTAGTTTAGCTGAATTGGATTAATTATAAAAATACTATTTTCAAAAGCTGTCGAACAAACTTTCTCGAGGATATTGGATCAATTATTCAAAATTAATCTGTATCAATTTTTCAAAGGCTATTGGGCCAATTATTCAAAAACTGGTGGATCAATTGTCGTGGAATGAGTTGTGTTTGGACAATACGCCTATTACACGCTATTTTGGAAACTCCAACAAAACATTCAGCCTCTCGGTTTATTTGTTTGAGCTTGGTAGGCATCATGTTAAAATGGAAAGAAAAATTGTGTGTGCTTTTTCATGTTTCCGAGTCTATAATTTCCCACGAGTCAATAATAAGTTCGAAACGTGCATGGAGAGGATTCAGAGGCCCGTGCGCAGTATTCTGGGGTTGCAACCCCCGGACAAGCCTAGTATAGATACGTAATCACGAGGTTGTACATCCCCCGGTATTACCAACGATATAGTGCACTGAAGGAAAGGTACAAAGGAGCGGCAAATTGAAACCTTTTTTTTTCCATGAACGCACGTTGAGTGAAAGAGTGGGTTTGTATATATACCGAGGACGAAGGCACAGAGTTCGAATAACTGACATTAGGGAGCCACCGTAAGTGCACCACATTCAATTTGCTGATTTCCTTCCGAACGCGAATACGCAAACGGTTTACTCGGAAACTCGGTATATTCGGTTTATACTTCAGAAAGAGAGAAGTTCGTGTATGTACTTTTTCGTGCGCCCCCGGTTATATTACCTCTATGTGGCAGGGCAACTGTGCGGTGTACGCCAACAACTCACTTTTCACGTATGTACGACGGAGTCATCAGTGAATTCGTGCCTGAAACACTTTGCTATATCCTATTCACAGTAGCAATACAACGACTGTTTCTTTATCTGCCTTTCTCGTTTCCCATTCCCATTCGTCCTCCGCTGGTTCGCCAGGATTGGCTTTCGCGAGAACGCGAACACACTCGGTTATTTACATATTTACATGTTACAAGGCCATTTCGTTGTTTTTACGAGCGTTTTCGCAAAGCCGGAAAAAGTCGATTCACATAATTCGTGGTTGTGATCTATTTAAGGGGATACGAGAAACAGTCGAAATACTAAAAAGTATATTCAACTCGAAAACGGTTTTGAAATTTTAAGCATTGAAATACGAGATTCAACATATATAATTGAAAATTATATACCATCAATTTTTTCCACCTAAGTGAAAATCTTTTCATCGAATAAGTTTCATATTGGAAGTACTGTTTAACAAAGATGCATAGAAAAACAAGGTTGAAATTTCAAATAATTATTTTCGTTGTAGCTCGAAGCAATAATAAATTATTTTACAAGTAACAATTCGATCAATAATTTAACCCGTTTTTATGTCTAAATTGAGATAGGAAAATCTGGACAAAAAAAGTTAATCTCAAGAGCTCATAAAATGCACTCAATCTAATGTCAAAATAACTCTAATAATTCTGTGATATATAGAACTCAATCGATTTCGCAAATATACGGGAATCAAATCATCATCACCACAATTTCTAGAAATTAAAAATTAATTCAAAAATAAATTTTGTCCAAGTTGGGTGGAAGCACTGTTTGTGGCCATCTTAGTACCGTATGTGGCCATCAACTTGATCCATTTGTGGCCATACCTATTGCATGTAAATGACGATGATGGCCACAAACGGTGCAAACGGTTTTGAACATAATTTATTGAACAATTGGGTATTCTAAGCCTATTGGGTATTCATTTCCAAAGTGGAAGTTGCTTTGATTCATGTAGAATAATCTTATTTAGTAATCTGAATAGATTGAAGTAACGATGAATTAATATACACATTTTTTGTTTGGCCACTAATAGTGCAGTGGCCACAAATGGTATGTCTATCCTATATTTAATTGTAGATTTAGTAGTTGTGCCAATGTTTTGATTTATTCGGTATTTGAAATTGCATCCTAGATTTTAGGCTGACCCTCTTCAATACACAAATATATACAGATTTACCGTTGTACAAAGTACGATTAATTATACACCAGCTATAACTATATGCAGTTGCTGGGAATGCTTGCTACTGACCTTCGAGGGAAATCCAGGAGGTCGTGAACTCCGTGGGACCACCTGCAAACCGAGGGATAAGGTACCTCATGTTCCTTGACCCAACGACACTGTATACCGTGCGCAGTAGGTCTACTTAGGCCAATGACGGTGATTCGATTACCAGGAGCTTGGATTATTGCTACTCATCAACTTGGCGAGATAGAGAGGAACGGTAGGAAGAGATCATCGTGCACCATGTAATACACTGTGTGCCCAGGAGGAGGTTGCATATTCCATCATCTCGTTCCTTCCTCTATCTCCATTTCGTCGACTCTTGGTGGATTCTACGGTTCTTCAATCAGACGTACCTCGTTTGGTCCAGGCTGCAATATTGCAATGCGTCTCTGGCTCGTACTGCGTATGGACCAAAGCAAGAAAAGGATTATCAAGATCCTGGTATGCATATGTATGCTCATGATGTAAAGCTACCTGATTGTGGGACTCTACATACCCGAACACACTTTCAGAAGGCATATTAATCTTAAAGTGCTTTCCGAATTGTCAAATTGTATTCATTTATGAACTCTCAGGGTACTATATCGTTTTCGAAAGACACATCATGATAACTTGGAGTGTTGTTGGAAGCGGATATGAAAAAACAATGCCCAAGCGTGAAGAAACTACGTAGGATTCCGAGAATCAAAATTTTTTAAAATTTGATGACTATAGGTTTTCATATTTTTCTGCGTTTTCGAAACTCAACAATGTATTCAGCCTCCATGTTTACTTATTTGAGCTTCATAGGCATCAAACTGAAGTGATAAAACTGTTTCTTTTTCAGGCTAGAAAACGACTTAGTTGGAAGAACCAAGAATATGGATGAAGAACCAGCCAGACTAAAACTGTTTCACTTATAAAGCACGATGTTTTTTGGTGCGTATGGATGAAAGCAGGAAAAGGGTTATGAAGGTCCTGGTATGCATGTGCATGTATGCTTATGGTGTAATGTTAGCTGACTTGGACTCTACATACCCGAACACCTAAAGGGCTAAACATCTTACTGATCCTAAAATTCTTTCCGCACTTCCCCTGTCAAATTCACAAGACAAGATATTCTGCTCCAATATTTATGTGGGTGAGCTTCGGAGATATCATATTAAAATAAAAAAGGCATTCATCGTAGAAAATGATTTAGTCGAAAGAACCAAGAACTCGGTGAAAATGCTAGCAAGAAAAACTCTTTAGGTCTATGTTATGATAAAAAATAACTATTAAGTAATTCAATTTATTTTTTTTTGGCTTTTTTGGCAGTTCCTACGCCAGGAATGTTCAAATTACATTTTCAGAATGTAGAATGTGTACATCGATTTTAAAGCATTCCTGAGATTCTGGCCGTCGAGGGGTTAATAAAATGTTACTGCAACTATATTTCCATCCCTTAATTTTTTGGATATATCGTTTAGTTCGTTTCATGCTCAAGCTAGTCAAGTGATTCTTCGTTACGAATAACAAATTAGTTACACTGTGATACGAGCCTAAGAAATTGCTCAAGCTTGCAAGGCCATCTGTTTGTTATGAATAGTTATTTAGAATTACGTGATATTAGTTATGTACATATAGATTTATCTTTTTTTATCTTTTTTGTATAATCTGGAATTTTCAAATTGTGTACTCTATGCTAAAAACTTATACACTGTGTAAAAGGAGAAATCTGTTAATAAATTAAATTAAATTAAAAATTATGCTATGCACGTATTATATGTATACCCCATTCCCCAACACCTAACCGTCGTTCTTCGCACTTACTCTGCCAACTTGGATTAATCCACGAGCTCTTAACGTACCATATCGTTTTTAATAGATACATCATGAGCACTTGATGTATTGAAGAAGACGGAGACGAGAAATTCACGCCTAAGGCATGAAGGAACTCCGCGGGATTCTCATATTCAATATCTTTTTTAATCAGCTATACTATAGGTTTTCACATTTTTCTGTATTTTGGAAACTCGGCAAGATATTCAGCCTCGGTATTCATTTGTTTGAGCTTTGAAGGCATCAAACATGGTAAGTCTAACCAATTTATATTGCAAAAAAAAGATCTAGTAAAAAAAACATTTTTTTCCCTGATTTCGGCAATTCCAGTATCAGAAATATTCATAGAATAACATTTGTAATTAATCAAATGTTATTGCAACTATATGCTATGGACGCATGCATATTATATAATGCTACCTCGCTGTGGGGCTACATACCCCAACACCTTCTTCCAATAACCTAACCGTCGTTCTTCGCACTTCCTCTGTCAACTTGGATTAATCCATGCGCTCTTAAGGTACCATATCGTTTTCAAAAGACACATCATGAGCACTTGAAGTATTGAAGAAGGCGGAGACGAGAAATTCACGCCTAAGGCGTGAAGGAACTCCGCGGGATTCTGATATTCAACACCCTTGCCAATAAGCTAACCGTGGGTTTTCACACTGCTCTGTCGTACTTGATTTCTTGAAGAACTTTTGATCCACGCGTGATACCTCTGCCACTCCCAAAAGTTCTTAGAATGATTTAAAAATAACAAGAAGTCGACGCGAGGCATTCGCACTATCCCTGACAGCAGCGGGTCACGTCACTCTCTCTTTGATGAAATCGTACTGACGTGTTCATCGTATCGAGAAACGCGCGTGCCCCACGCTCGAAAACAAAGCCGGCAGGTGGCGAATTACAATAGATCAAAATGCTTTTTAATTGCTCGACAATGGGCTGAGAACTCGCGCGCGTAATCTCGGCCACACCTTGCGGCTTCGTACCGTGTTGTACAAGCATTACTCACGCTTGATGAGCCGAATGAATGACTGAACAACATCGACGAAGACTGCGTACGCTACGTATACACAAAATGTTCTAATATACTCACTGTGTGTGCAAACATCCAATTATCGAATAAAATTATATTTGTTCTGGCGATTGAAATTGATAAAAAATCATTTTTGATGTAGAAATTTTATACTAATCATCAAAAAATTTTATTTGATGTGCTTTTTATATCTTCGTACATTTAGTTTTGTTATGGAGAAAAATTTGTATCCGTGGAAAAAAAAAATTGTTTTTATGTTATTATAATCAAATTGGTCTGAAACATCAAGAAAAGGGATTTAGAACGCATGGTCACGGGTGTGTGGTCACGGGTGTGTGGTTTATGTTGTTCATATTTTGTTCCTTTATTTATTAAAGAAACGTTAAACATGTAATTATAAAATAAATGTAAAAAAATAAAATAAAAACTGCAAATATTCGTTGGAAAATGTTAACTGTCGGTTATAAAATAAATGCTTCTGAAATAAAACTCTAAAGTTTTACAACTCTGATTAAATAAGATTTGGACTTTATTTTAGCATAAATCAGTTCAGGGCTGCAAGTCTTATAGAATTTTGTGAGTTTCTAAATGACACTCCGAAAATTTGTTGAGGATCTATCGAACTATTGAAATTAGTTAAGACTTTACTTTTCTTCGAATCTGATCAATAAATGTTGTTTCGTACTCATGAACTCTGTGAATATTAATTATAAAAAATCTAATAATTCAGGATTCTGTGAATGGATATTAATATTATTTTCTATAGCCGTTACGCAAAAAAAAATATATATATATTTTGGTGTATCAATGAAACTAATGACCTTGAATTGAATTTCATTGAATTATATGAAGATAAATCATCATTAATTCATCGACATAAAAGTTCATCTAAAAGTTAGTTCTTCCCATAAATCTCGGAGTCAGTAAGTGCGTCACCTAATTCAGGTAATGTTGCAGTTTCTGACACTGCATGTATAACCTATGACGAAGCGTAAGAAACTGAAATTAACATTAATGAACATAATTAAAACAAAAAATTTACTATTATTTTTTAATGATTTAACTTCGAAATCGGGTGAATCTCATTCAAAGGAATTTTTTTTAGTTTCAACGCGTCCGTAAATAATAAAAAACCGGGGCCGAGGTTCTAAAGATGTCAGAAACTGGGTCGTTTACCGTATTGGAACTGAAAAGAAAAAGATAAAAATCCATGGAAATGGGTCTTCATTTGTATTCCAGAACTCGTCGTACCAACACGCCTCACGGAGTGCCGCATTATGCTTTTACGACAAAGCGTCGAGGCACACAGAATACTTTTATTGTTGGTCCGATTCGCGCGCGAACCTTTACTTGCGGGTTCCGATTTTCTTCACGGTCGAGTGACCGCATTGATTCTTAATTAACGTCTAGATTGAGGAACAATCAGGATATAATTGCTTGTGTCCCGACAATGCTCGACAATAAATTCCCCGGGGTATGAAACCACCACCGTTGGGCAAAGCAAGCAAGAGAGTCCACGGAGCATCGCGACCCCAGAAACGTGACAGGGGGGCGTGTACCGTTGCAGAAATTCGTCTTTGGCTCTCTCGCTCTCTTTCACGTGAAATGCCAGATGTCTCGCATGTGGTCGACGTGCAATGTGCCGTTGTTGTTCGTGTCGCGTAAGGTTTTTCGTTTCGTCGTTTTTCGCTGCTGGCCGCACGACGACACCAGACTTTCTGACTTTCAGTCATTCATTCATTCATTCTTGCAAAATGAGTACACGAATTTTCAAATCACCGCGCAACTGCATCGCAGAGCGTTTACCCTCGTTATAAATGGCTCTGAAGGTAAGATAATGATCCCGGGGCTTTTTCGTGTATTATACGTATAATTTTGAATCGTTTCCTGCAGGTCTCAATTCTCTTCCGGTCTCCGAAAGATCCGCCAAGGACCTGGAGCATTGGCAGATTTTTCTGGCATTTCCAGAAACTCGTGAGATTGTGCATTAAATAAATTGAACATTTATGTTTTGTTAAAAAAATGGATGGCTATTTTTTTCTATTTTAGTTTATGGAACATATCGAGCGTGTCGAATATTTCTTAGTTCAATTTTTTAAGAATCTTTTTATGTTATAGGGTAAAATAAATTGGTAGCCGCATGAACCATGTCAATTAAAAAAAAAATAATCGCCCCGGTTGAAATTTGAATTTAAAAAACCGGTTGAGCCGATATATTACATCACTTCAACAGCTGGACATTTTTTGTTCTTATGCCAGAGCAAACATGATTTCTATTTTAGTAAATCCAATTATTATAATGTCTGTAAATGCAGACTCTCCGACTTTTATTAATTCATTCACCCATTGTTGCAAGACGAGTACGCACATTTTCGAATCAACGCGAAACTGCAGCACAGAGAAATTGCCTTCGTTATAAGTGGATCTTTATGTAATCCCTATATCCCAAGATGTCTTTTTAAAAATGATGTTGAATCATTTCTTACACGCCTCATTACTCTTCCGGTATATAACGCACTGTCGGATTTGTCTAACGTTTCAGGAAAGTCGGGAGATTGTTTTATATATTCAACATGTGATGAAATTAATTGAACAGTTTTATTTCGTTAAAAAAATAGAAGGTTATTTTTCTCAATTTTAGTTGATTTTTTTGCACTCTCATCACATACGTAAGTCTCTCTTACATAGTTTATATGTAAGAGAGAACTCTTACATACTTTGTATGTAAGAGTTACATACTTACATACTTTGTATGTAAGAGAGAAAGTATTGGAATCCAAAAAAAAATCGACTCTTAGATTTTGATGGAAATACATGTTTTGAGTGTCCTAGATTCCAAAAAACACATTCAGTAATTTCTGTCTGTCTGTCTGTTAGACTGGCGTCTGTATGTCCGAAAACAGAATAACTTTAGTAAAAAGCTGTGGACCGCAGTGACATATGGTGTGTGTCATCTACATTTAAAATGCAGTTTTGGTATTGAAATCCAATCCAAAATCTTCACTGCTTCTGATACTTTACCTAAAATACGGTAAACGGCCCGGTTTGTGACGATCTGCCCATGTAAAACCATAGGGTAAACGAGGACCTAACGAGTGTCGCGGTTTGTGACGCCATCATTTACGAATTACTATTGGCTGTTCCTGGAATGGTGGGGGAAGCCGCCTATGCTAAAGTAGTGCGTCAGGAACCGGACCAGTGTCAGAAACAGGGCCGTTTACCTTATTGAAAAAAATAAATAACATTTTTTATTTATTTTTGGACTGCAAGCTAATATAAAAGTTATTATGCTTTGGTATGATACATACAGATAGAATTACCAGCAAATGAGCAGTGAACAACGAGAGATTTAGTACAGAGAAGATTTTGTGGTCTTTTCAATCACTCACATAAGATTTCTGGAACCGTATATTGTGAAAAATTTATATTTCCTGAAATATGGAATGTGTTACACATTCACTAAAAAAAAAGAACTACTATGATCCATGATCTTGAGCAGTTTTCAATGAGAAATATACTATGAATATTCACGCCATATGTTAGATTAAAAAGAAAGTAAAAATTGCAAGACAAAACAGATTTGAGGTTATTCACAGTCATGATGTCAGACTATAAACACTCATACACTCATACTACTTATCATACTTTTTATCACTCGCATAGTATTTTATACGAATTCCAAATCCTGTGGAGGCCTCATACACATCATAAGATTCGAAACTTTTGGAATATGAATAACTGAAATGTAAATTTAACTTGTCAAACTATCGCAGTATCGACAATAACAGCACCAAAACGAAAGAGAGATGTGAAGTGAAGGCGCGAACATTGCACGCGCGTCCTCGCGAGTGCGGCTCGTAGGTTGAACTCGAATTTTAAAACTCGTTGTTGACAAATTATAGCGAGAAATGTAGATTACAATTAATGTGCGAAATTAAAAAATTTCTATTCGTGTAGTTAGTCACTATACCCCAATAAATTTGAGATAAAAAATTCACATCAGTAACAAATGTGATGAGAAAGTCGCATGTTGTGAATACGACAGTAGTAACTTTTTTTATAGAAGCTTTGCATATAAACAAATTGGTAGCTACATGACATATGTCATTAAAAAAAGTGGCTGGACCGATACTCACCTCAATGACCAGCTATTTTTTTTTGTCGGGGCACATATGATATCCATACTTTTAAATAGAACTTTTATAATTTTCGTAAATGAAATTTAAAAAAACTAGAAACAAATAGAATAGTTTTCATCAAAAAGCGTTTGACTGTCATGACTAATTAAACCGCGTGTTTAATTCATAAAAAATATGAGTTCATTTTTATTGTATAAATGTTTCCATCTACAGAAATAAGTCTTTTCTTAGCCGAAGGTAAAATACGCAGTAATACGAAGGATACCAGACAGCCTGTATTACGCAGAAAATAATTAGTGGGGTGCAGTCATCGATTTGCATCTAACATTAAACTCTATACAGTTAGACAGCAATTACCTCTTTAGAGGTCGATGATGAGTCTTCGGTTATTAAGTCCTTCTTTTCTGTTCCCCTCTTTTTATTCCGTTCACGGATCAAGAACCAGCGAGGCATAAGCTGTTTCATTTATAGTGCGCGATATAAAGATTCCGCAATGCTTGATAAGACCTTGATACTTAGTAAATTTTTAAAACCCACACTAAGTCCCCGCCCGATAGACCCTCTTGCGTATACTACTATATCGAGGGAAGTAATGAGACAGCGGGGGTGGCGCGAGAACTGCAAGCTGGCGAGGCGAGAAAGAAAGCGAGGGTTAAAGTTCTGAGAACGGAACGTTTAATCACGACGGCAATTAGTATGATTCACGGCTGACGTCTCTATCCTCGGTTATTCTATATAGAAGTATATATGGCCAGTCAGAAGCGTTGGTCTAGAGCCCGAGAAAGTTGAACGGAAGAACGAGTTTCTTTATTCAATTCGACTCGCTTCTTTCTCGACGCTTTCGTATTATCCAACCACCATCGACGGGCAATTGTAATCGCACGCGAAATGCAGGTAACCCTTGTATATAGTATAGGACTTTCCAAATTGGAACATTGTGAGAAACTGAGAAAGTACTTATAAGTAACACAATTAAATAAGGGATGGTATTCAGAGTTGTAAATCCTTAATTCTTTTAGAAATAAAATTGATGGTAAAGTTGGGTTCGTGATTATGTTTTCATAATAATAACTTGCAGAAAATATAATATGATGTGTGAAGTTTTGAATAGAGAGAGAGAAAATATTCATTTCCCATTAAATTTCATGGTAATCTGTGTTTGTTTTTTCACCAACTTATTCCAACATTTAATTGAAAATGAAGTTTTTTTTACAGCTATTCAAAAGATCAAACATAATTTTATAATAGCTACAGATTTTTATTACGATTTCATAACTAGAAAACAAACTATACTGTAACCTTTATTTCTTGCAGCTGAAACAACGGAACTTACTCTGAGTCAAATATGATTTTCATTGGCTCTAAGAATCCAGAGTCGAATAAATATTATGGTAATTAAATGGTGCTGCAAGTGCGTATATGAAATCTTTTATCTTCACAACAAATATTACTGGCCAAGAAGTACGAAATATTTTTATATGTAGATTTTTTCCACTTAATATTTCCACTGAAATATTTGGAACGGAAGTTTTCTGTGGTAGAGTAAACGACTTGAAAACGATAGTTTCTTAAAGAGAAAAAAATTAGCTTGAATTTTTCCGATCAGAATTCTGGATCTATGAATTTCGAAATCAGAAGCGACGAAAAGTTACGATTTATTAAATCACAGTTAAAAAGTTTGAAACGGGTATTCTGCGGTGGAATAAACTACTTGAAAATCATAGAGAATGCCAAAATTCTGATATGACAGAAAAAAAATTATACGTTACATTTTCTCTTAATATGAATTTCCATTAATTCGCATATTCATGCCATTTCACTTCCAATGTCACTTACCATGAGGTCCAACAATTTAGCAGTTCGTCTTACAAAGTATCCCCAAAGAGTTACCAAGACTGAAATTGAATTTTATATATTTTTTTTAAATAAGCCTCATGGTGTTTACCTACCCATGCCTGAAGCCAGAACAGAACTGCACGCAATGTCACCTCCCATTTGGCACATCCGTTAACGGTTTTTGGTAGTACCCGGGCGCAGCCGGTGCTAGAGATAAAAATACAGGCAATGGGACTGGCATTCGCACTCTCGCAGGCCATAACGCAATGTTGAAAAACGACGTTCACGAGTTTGTTAACTAGAACTCGCCAGGAAGCACATACGTTAAATCACGCGTAGAGTGACTCTATATCTATATCGGTGGACTCCGACATAATAAGTGAGCCGTGAAAAGTGAAGCTGAAAGAAATGAGTCCGTCGCATAACGACATTCCACCAATTTATCCACTGTAGGTGGACAACATATTGATGATCACGACCGCAGTCGCAGACATGTCAATTAACTCGCACAGCCAACGAGCGATTAATTTCAACAAATTCTCATAAATTCCTCACATACGCAGGTCTTTATGTGGCGTGAAATTATTGGGCATTCGTCACGCGTTGTCCGGTAATTAATTCTTTTCCCTGGCAATTTTGCTTTTGCAACTTCACTTAAATTTCTACTAATTCGTAGTTCATTCGAGTGTGTCAAGGGACACCCTGTTTGGATATATTTCTCGGCTGGTTTCTGAAATACTGATATTACAAACTAATAGGAGTGGAGGTGATAATTTCCGTTTTTATGCGAAGCCATTAATCAGGAACCTCGTCCATGAAGAAGAGGAGGATGTCTATGTGGCTGGGGACTTTGGGTTGACGAAAACGATTTATAAAATGGGGAACGCGCGAGGAGATCCTCCAGAGCATACTCTTCGAATACGACCTACTCGTTATACCGGAAGTGGTGGGTTCTGCTCGTCTCACTTCTTTTTTTTTTGTTTGTTTTTCACTTTACTATCCTCCTTCCTTTTCTCCCTCGCACCACTCGATGAACTCTCTGCCTGGAGCTCATTTATCACATCAACATTCTCGAGGTTCGTGTCTTTTCAGCCACTCGTCGCGGCCTCCCAGATTATCGAATTAGATATACAACGAATTGAATTGATTTTTGCCAGTCATCGCGGCCTAGCTTGTCGACGATCGCGACTTGTTTCTTCATCTCTCTCTCTCCCTTTCTGTGTGGTGTTGTACCGGTGGTGGTAGCGGACAACTCTAGGCGAGAGGGAAAGAGCTCCGAGAGGTGAAGAAGGCGGTGAGACCTCGCAGCGCGGATGCATGACGGATGGCGTTCGCCTCGTGTTGTTAACGTCGCTTATTATTACTTGCTATATTTTTGTACTTCCTTTTATCATTTCGTTTAGATATTCATTTACAGCGGGAGTCACGTTTCATATACAAGATGATGAACTAAGCAATTTTTGTCGTCACGATTATGCGATGCTTTGATATTAAAAGTCTTGTACTGTATAAGCAGATGAATAATAATTAAGAAGTTATGTATTCCACACTTTTCTTTTTTCTCCGCGTAGATTCACTTTAATCTGATAAAATATAGACACAATCTGATAAGGAGGGATACGAAACCACGGCAATTTTATACCCTGACATAGTAGACTTTACACCCGATATCCATCCTTTTAAAGAGAAAAAAAATGCAAAGTAGAACTATGCATATTGCTTCCTCATTACTTTTCACTTTTTCCAAATCTTCCTCGATGAGGAAGCATATTCACCAATTTTGGCTTGCTCATAAAGGAAGCTTTGTAAAAAGCTAAAAATAATGAAGCAATATGCAAGCTTTTACTTTGCATTCCTGTTTTGAATAAATTTGAAAAAGTGGAGTATAACGAAATTGTACTTATCAAGAAATAATAATGACAAATTAAAATTCGTATATAATCCGAAATCTCTATCGATCACCACAAAATATGTATCTAGCATCACTGAATATTCTATTTACGTACAAAATTTGGTATATTTTTTCCCTTCCTTTTACCATTTCGTTTAGATATTTATTTACAGTGGGAGACACGTTTCATATACAAGATGATGAACTAAGCAATTTTTGACGTCACAATTATGCGATGCTTTGATCATAAAAGTCTTGTACTGTATAAACACATGAATAATAATTAAGAAGTTATGTATTCCACACTTTTCTTTTTTCTCCGCGTAGATTCACTTTAATTTGATAAAATATAGATACAATCCGATAAGGAGGGATACGAAACCACGGCAATTATATACCCTGACAGAGTAGAGTTTACACCAGATATCCATCCGTTGAAAGAGAAAAAAAATTGCAAAGTAGAACTATGCATATTGCTTCCTCATTACTTTTCACTTTTTCCAAATCTTCCTCGATGAGGAAGTATATTCACCAATTTTGGCTTGCTCATAAAGGAAGCTTTGTAAAAAGCTAAAAATAATGAAGAAGCAATATCCAAGTTTTTACTTTGCATTCCTGTTTTGAATAAAGTTGAAAAAGTGGAGTATAACGAAATTGTACTCGGCAAGAAATAATAATGACAAATTAAAATTCCTATATAATCCGAACTCTCTATCGATCGCCACTAAATATGTATCTAGCATCACTGAATATTATTCTGTTTACGTACAAAATTTGGTATATTTTTTTCCCTTCCTTTGACCATTTCGTTTAGATATTTATTTACAGCGGGAGTCACGTTTCAAATACAAGATGATGAACTAAGCAATTTTTGTCGTCACAATTATGCGATGGTTTGATATTAAAAGCCTCGTACTGTATAAACACATGAATAATAATTAAGAAGTTATGTATTCCACACTTTTCTTTTTTCTCTACGTAGATTTACTTCAATCTGATAAACACCATCTGATAAGGACGGATACGAAACCACGGCAATTGACTACGCTGCCGATAAGTATACCCTGACAAAGTAGACGTTACACCAGATATCCGTACTTTGAAAGAGAAAAAAATGCAAAGTAGAACCTTGCATATTGCTTCCTCATTATTTTTAAATTTTTCCAAATCTTTGTTGATGAGGAAATATGTTCGCCAATTTTGGCTTGCTCATAAAGGAAACTTTCTAAAAAGCTAAAAATAATGAGGAAGCAATATGCAAGGATTTACTTTGCATCCCTGTTTTAAATAAATTTGAAAATGGAGTACAGCGAAATTTTACTCGTCAATAAATAATAACGAAAAATTCAAATTCCTATATAAACCGAACCCTTCTATCGGACTCCACAAAATATGTATTACTAGCATCACTGAATATTTGTGTTTACGTACAAAATTTTGATTCGCTATCTTAGGTTTTGCACAAATTAATGCAATAACGTAAATTTTTCGAAAATTTCCGAACTCCATAAAATCCGAACGGCTTTTCCGATTTTGATCAAATTTAATACCAAACAACATTGAATGTACTTGCATATATGAAGAACTATTTAGCAGAATATCGTAAATATTACGAAAGGTAAAACATTAACACTATTTTTTTAAGAAGTTGAAGAAGCTATAAAATTGAAAGTTCTCTATACATTTTGTAAAAAAATCATAAAAATCCAAGACGAGCTGTAACATTAATTGTATGCCAAATTCCGGCTCAATCGGTTGAACGGATCACATTCGCCTCGTGTTGTTAACGACACTTATTATTAATTGCTATATTTTTTCCTTTCCTTTTACGGTTTCGTTAAGATATTTATTTACAGCAGACGTCACTTTTCATATATAAAATGATGAACTAAGCAATTCCTGTCTTCACGATTATGCAATGCCTTGGTATTAAAAGTCTTTCCTTTTTTTTCTCTACGTATATTCACTTTAATCTGATAAAATATAAACACAATCTGATAAGGAGGGATACGAAACCACGCCAATTGACTATGTCGCCGATGCGTATACCCCGACAGAGTAGACGTTACGGCAGATCTCCTTCTCTTCAAAAAAAAAAAAAAAAAAAAAAAAAAAAAAAAAAAAAAAAAAAAAAAAAAAAAACGGTACGTCACTCAATTTTCTTCGTACTTATATACGCTGCAAGTGTAATATACACGAGACGAAACGTTTGATGTTGTAGTCTTGAGAGTTTTGACGGGCGACGATAAATCGACGTTGGTTAAACGGGACTGGGACGAGCTGCAGGAATATGATGTAGCGACGTTAACACGTCGTACGATGGCCCACGTGTGTGCTCTCGACTGTGCGGCCCGTAGGCGAGAGTGTCAAAATGTTTCTAATATTAGTATGACACGAGGAGTATCAAGCCCGTCTTAATACTTACACAAAATTAAAAAAATCTTGCAGCAACCATTGTTACAAAAATTTGAAAAATGCTGCAAAGTATTGGACATTTTATTTAAAAAGTTTTTTCCCATAACCAGTACCGTAAAATAATGCTACGACAATCAAATTGATGAAGTAAAGATCAATTATTGTTATCTTTACTCATTATCAATAATTTTTTATTTCATAGATTTTCTTAAACCAAATTTATGTGAAATATTGTTAAACAAGAACTTCGCCTTATTTATAGAATAAAATACCATACACATTGAGTACAAATGGATTTAGTTAGAACTTTGTGGGCCATAACCGTCTTAGACTTTATTTTTATAATACAGTGATGATTTACAGTTTCAGCTTGCAATGAAGGGCATGTTTATACATAAATTTATACATTAATAATAAATAAGTATTACTCCTACTATTAATAAATAAACTATCCTATAAATGAGAATGCAATTTCGTATATGGTGTGAAATGAAAAATGTATGCTTAGCAATATTATCAGGTGGTACTGTTGAACACAATGACGAGATGTTTATTATTTAATTTGTCGTAAATGCCTAAAGCCTTATTATATCAGCGAGTAAAATGAGATTATTTTAACGAGATTAATCAAACGATGTTGCCTCATGTATCACGTAAAGGGGGACGATCTTGGCACAGCTTCGCAAAGGGGATGACGCGACCCTCCACCCGACCTCATGCCCTCCACATCACCTACGCTAACCAGATACTTTGATGACCTTTAACGATCATCAATTAACTCGAATTGGCTCGGTATAACGATATCGGACTTGCGTTACACGAAGTGGACATAATTTCCTTACCATCCGTCCGCAGTATACAGCAATGTACATAGACAATTCACGAGAATTGAACTGTAAGATACCACCGGTGTTGTTTGACCATTAGGCTCGTCCAATTTTCATATTGGCTGCATGACAATTTCAACGTCTACGATAGCTGAATTATTCATTGTGTCAAAGGTTAATGAGAATGCGGACCAATGTCCACGTTAGAAATTATACGACAGAACTATTATTATTTCAAAGGACGTATATTTATAAGCATTAAAAATAATTTGAATCATATACATTTCTTTTGCAAAATTTTGCGTTTTCGATACCGTATATTTATATAAAACTATAGGAATAAAATTGACTACGAAGGTAAATAATTTTTTTTTGTCTATTGGTTTTGTTAAAATTAAACGAAAATGTATGTTGATTATTCATTTGATCAAGTCCGTAATATGGTTAAGCGCGATAAGTATCTCTTACAAAAAAAGTTGCGTAATGTTTTATTGGGACAATTTATGAATCTTTTATCGATTTATATGTTTGCAATTAATACATAAATATCTTAAGCAGTAAAAGTAACCCACAAAACGTCGTTATAAAAGATATGCGCAATTTTAGTTACTGGCCAGAGAAGACACTAAAACTATCTGACCCATTCACTTTACTTTCGAAACCTAGAGAAAATGGCCGGTTCATCTATTAGAACTCTTAGGAGAAATAATCTTTCGTGTCTGCTAATCCCAGGCATCGCTTATGCGATTTCCCATTGACTTTTCTCAGTAGACACCGACAACAGAGATCCTGAAGACCTGAATTCATATATAGTGATATCAGTGCAGCGTAAACCTAATTTTTAAAAATCCGTGCATACATATATGGGCGTATCTCACAAACCTTCGACTTTCACGGCCTTAAAGAATAAAAATCTAGTTAAGGAGCACAGGATCACCAATTTTTTGTAGTCATCTTAAGACCTTTAGAAAGCAATATTCGTTCATGGACAAAGCATCATATACAGGGTGCTCGCATAAAAAATCATATTATCGTTTTAACTAAAAATCATTTATTTGGTGCTAATTCATTGTAGGAACTATGTGTTATTGTGTTTTACAAGCGTTTAAATTACTTTCAATTTAACTTTATTTAAATGACCAATTGGTCCAATTGGAAGGCATATTTTTATCCCTTCCAATAGATCATTTTTCTAATTCAATTTTACTCAATTCGTACGCAGAATATGAAAAGTATGACTGGTAATGACTCTACTAACTCAAAATATAATTTAGATAATTTAGGAACGATGATAGTTTTAATTTATTATGCGAATTTATAAACCTGACATTCTCGAACCTGACAATTGAATACATTTTGACCCAGAAAAAAATTGTTTCTCGTCGAGAGGTCGGACACATCTGCGCACATCTAATTCGTGATAAGAATAACGTACTCGGATGGAATTTAATTATCTTACTTGACTAGTTTGGCCTGATAACGATGTGAAAAACCTGACATTTATTCTCCACGCAGCAATATGAGTCCATGTCGCAGAACGTTGCGAGTAAAATAATTGACTCTCCGACATAAATTTCACTTCATTCAATCTGTGATGATCCTACCTTTATGTGCATCCAATTCATTTGGCTCAATTAGCTTGTGCTGATATTCCTGCACCATAGAACGGTGGATGTCAGCTTCACCATCGAAACCGAGTGACAGCTTTCACAGGATAACCGCTTAATTTTCTGACATGTTTGGCGATTACAATTAAGTACATTATGTTCATTGCACCTTACCAGAATTTCATGATTTTCTTCTTATTTTTCTGAAGGTGCATATCAATGCTACACCGATACAAAGTGACGCGAAAATCAGAGTTACAAGCGAAAACGTTGTTAATTTCCGCATTTGAACCAGGATAAAACAGTCTATTGGTGCATTATAAAATTAAATTATTTTTTTTTCAGATAGATTATGCTTCGTACATCTTAGTAAAAGTTTGATACCCGCGTAATTCATTCTGTGTAAATTACTATAGCATTCCGCAGTCGAGTTACACGAAAGTCAAAGTTTGTGAGATATGCCCATATAAAGAAATAAGAGTTGCAGCAGCCCTCAGTCAAGACAACATAGAGAGATGAGAAAAATCATCGTGCGGAGGCCACATTAATTTTCTTTCAATACCTGTCGTTGAGACGCTACACGGAAAGAAAAAAGTAGTTATAAAAACTGATTTATCGGTCACGACAAACAATCGAAATAGTTAGAATAGCGCCAACTACTCCATCGGTTAAAGAAACTATAACCTCGTTGGCAGAATATCGATAGTAACAATGACCAGCTGAGATCATAACCTCAACTCACCGGTTGGTTGGTGCAACGATTCATTTGGATTGGATAGCAGCCGTGACAGTTGCAGGAACCAAGTCGTTAGTCGTACGTACTATTTTTGCTACCAATCGAAAAAAGTTGAAACTATGATTCCGATTTATTTTCAGTGACTAACACGCGACACATCATATGCTGAAATAGGTCGCCAAAACAGCTTTTGTCTATCCGTGTACCACGTCTCTTGATAGCAGCAAAAGTAACAACAATAAAAAAATCGCTAAAAAAATCGCAATTTTAGTCACTAATCAGAAGACACCAACACTAACTGACCCGTTCATCTCACTTCTAAAACCCAGAGAAAATGGTCGGTTCAACTATTACAACTCTTAAGAGGGATAATCTTTCGTATCTGCTAATCTCAGGCATAGCTTACGCGATTTCGCATTGACTTTTCTCAGTAGACACCGACAACAGAGATCCTGAAGACCTGCTGCAAAAGCACTTGGACGAGGGTTCACTCTCGAGAGTGCAGTGCACTGCGTGCGCCTATAGTGAGATCAGTAGAGTCCTAATCTCTTGAAGAGGCCTCTCACTCTCTGCAGGGTCTCTGACGAAGCCGCCACTGGTATGCACCCATCCTTGTTGGTTTCTCGAGCTCTTGACGAGATGGAGGTCGGCGCGTTTGGTAAGGGGACGCGCGTGCCGTCTCGTCTTGTATGCGTAACGCGTGTCCGGATATATGAGAGACCGTTGCTGCTCTTTTGCCATACACATACTAGGCATCACATATATACTACATCATCCTAAGTAACCCTATGCAAATGCCTTCTTATTTGTGGGTGCTGCCAGCCATATGGCCACCGTCTTGTTAGTCACTTTTGTTGCGGCGGCGATCCTGGACTAACCAAAGAGAAGGATGAAGAGCTGTTGGCTGCTCTTCACTGCCACGCTCTGCATTGCTGTTAGATTAAGAAGATTCTCTCGTACAGTGCACACGAGGAGCTCTCATCAAGCCTCGACTTAGCTCACCTAATCTGTTAGCTCGTTATGACCTTCTCAGGGAACAAAGTTCCTGGAATTATCCTTTCTCCCTTAATTTTGATCGGAGCCTTTTTGCCTGACCACATGCACACCCCTACGAATTACCCACTCCTTTCACTTTTATTCCCACAGTAGTTTGAGTTTTTTTAAATTCATTATCTATAGACGGCACCCTTTTTTGTTTCCTCATAGAAGGAACTTGGTTGTCTTGAAAAAAAAATTTTTTTTTTGTGGATTCTCATCTCAGTATACTTAAAATTGTTTGAAACGTTAGGAAAAGTGGGAAACGCAACATGTGACTTTCTCATCCCGATTGTTACCTGCGCAACGTTAGTGTTGTGAAATTGATGATACGAAATGAGTGATGCAGAGTTGAAATAAAGAATTTTTTAAATTCAGTCAATCTTTTTTGTTTTTCCAATTTTTAAACGAAATTAATTATGTTATTTGTTGATTATTATTCGTTTAGTCAATTAGTTTTTTTTTAAATTGAATCGTTTTTCCTTTTATTCTGAATGACTTTTCTCGATGTTTCAGACAGTTTTTTTAAGCAGTTGGTGCGCAAGTCCGTGCGTGGCTAAGTGGTCACCCATCCAAGTTATGGCCGGAAGAAATGCTGCTTGACTTGAGGACCGCCGAAACCTCACATCGACCGCATGTCCACTGTTGTCGGTCCGGGTATATCATAAGAGTATATGCATGACATTTGCGTACTTATTAGAAATAGATAGAAAATTTTCATAACTGATTATTTTACAATTTTCATGTGAATGTTAGAAAAGGTAATCACAAACTTTTCGCTGTACTGAATCACATATTTCTGTTCAATGCTCCTTTGCTGGTAATCCTATCTGTATGTGTCAGGCCGAAACATAATAACTTTTAGAGAAAAATTAACAAAAAAATGCATTTTATTTTTTTTATATTTTAGGTAAAATATCAGAAGCAGTTAAGATTTTGGATTGGAGCTTTTTACTAATGTTATTGTGTTTGCGGACGATATGGACAGACTACCAGAGTAACCGCCAGACACACAGAAATGAGTCAATGCCATTTTTGGAATCTAGGACACTCAAAATATGTACATCCATAAAATCTGTCGAATTTTTTTTGGTTTGCAATACTTTCTCTCTTACATACTTTGTATGTGATGGGAAAGAAAAAATGTTCGGTGATGTGTGTACGTGTCATAGGTATAAACTTAATAAACCTCTCATAACTAGAGAATAGGTAGGGCTATCAGGATGAAGCGTGACAGGCAAATAGAACAGTTCTTACCATTTCACCGTAAATTTTATTGAAGTTCGCTGTGATCTTCCTATTTAATAACATTTTGATGTTTCTTTTTATTAAAAAATGACGTAAACACGATAATTTAAACAAATTTCAATCTAATGATCTAAACACTTATCCACACTTACATTGCGACTAAGGTTGATTGGTATAGCATTTAGGCAGAATCGATAAGACAGTTCAGAAATTATTACAATTTTTTTTTCAAACTGCTCCTTTGATTTAATCCTTATAACTTGAGATCGGCTGGACATATGTAACTGAAACTTTGCATAGCAATGAAGAGAATGTACTACTGGACTGTTGTCGTAAATTTAATTAGCATTGACAGAGCTATTCAAGTTTTATGAGTTTCAATTTTGAAGTGAATATTTATCAATAAAGTTACACTTAGTCCGCGACTAATAATAGGAGTCAAAAGCTATAGAATCATTTTCGACATTTCCCAAAAAAACATGGTTCCTCGAAGTTCGTAGATTTCTGAAATTTGAATAAAAAGATGAACTCGATGTATAAGGTTCTGCTTTGCACCATTTTTTAAATAGTTAATGTGTTTTTAACTTTTTATCAAGATTGGAATAAAGGTAGTTTTGAGTGCAGGCCGAAGATTACGGGCTAAGGCGGAGAATAAATATTCTGAAATAAAGACTAGAACGAAACAGATGGAACAAAAAAAATGTTGTAAGGAAAGAGCTTTTTTCGGCAGGACTTTGGTAAAACGAGAACGAGGTGTTTTCTGATGCGAGCCGAACGGAAAGAGAGATCATGTTGAGGTTTGCTTAAGGGTCGGAGTTTCCAAGTGTCTTCCGAACAAACCGAAAAAGCCGAGACTTTTCTTTCCTCGCTTGTTGTCGCGTTAGTCTCGATGTGAAGAGTGCTCCCGATGCTGTGCTGCTCTTCGAAGAGGGCCACCCACGTTCGTTCCTTATTTCCGAGTGCATTCAACGCTAACGGTGGTCTCTTCTCGCGTACTTAGTGCCGTCGTCACGGATCATCACGTTTTTACGTGTAGGAAAAAAAATTCTGTTGGATGAGTTAGGTATGGATATTCAAGGTTGACAGGAAAGATTCATTAGCATTGATCGTCAAGCACGCGCTAATTGAGAACAGATTTTCATTTGTCTAGGTGTAATTTGTTTATTTTAGTTCCAAGCACAGACAGAAAAACAAAGCAGGAATAAAATCAAACCCAAATTCCATAAAATGATATATTTATTGAACATATGAATCGATTATACACAATGCCTTATAATTATATACGGTATTAGGTAGCATTTCAACTCATAATTAATGCAGCACCAGCTTTGAGATTTTCCAAGTTATATTATCTAACCAATCATGCATTTGTCGATTCATTTCATAATTGTAAACAAATGTAAAAAAACTGGCTTTTTACGCTGTAATAAACAAATACACATCAGAATTAACATACCAATGTTGGACTTTGTTAGATTTTCTCCAACATTTATTAGATGTTACTACTTTTCTTTAGAAATAAAAGAATAACTTTTTCCGGGCTCTACCAGATCATCTTTTTTAGATGTTTTACCATGGAGAGCATCAATAGTATAAAACGGCCTATACCTAGCGCCTGATCTATGGAGGAATGAGAATCAGCAGGGGAACAACAGTGGCTGGTACCGCTGTGCGACTTGCATGCTTCTATTCACGTAGAGGGGGATGGGTTGCAAATTGAATAACAAACGTTCACCCTCCTCGGTTAAATCACCGAAAGGGCACCCCGCCTCGTTGGCTGCTCGACATTAACCGCACCCCCCGCGAATTGTTGTGGTGTACGAGAATCCCCTCCGCAGTACTAAAACCTCAGAACCCGCTGCTGCTGCTGCTGCTGCTTCTGCTTTTGGTAACGCTCGTTTACGTATTTGCATAACGATCTTATTTCGTAATCTTCTCCATATTGATCCGATTCGCAATGTCGTTTCCCTTAGGAACCGGTGGAATGCATAAAATATATTAACTTAGCTATAGTAAATAAATTTCGTTGGGATTAAATCACTAATGCGATAAATAGGTATGAAATTGATTTTATTAGATTCGGAAGTTTCGCAGATTATTGTCGTTGTGTTTGATTAAATCTCGAGGGTGAGCAAGCTCCTCTTCCGCTGCGTCCGATGAGAGTGAAAGAGAGAGGAAGAGAGATGGTCCGAGTCATCCCCGCTAATAATGCCAGAGAATGGGATAGAGCTCGATTATAGCGCGGTTACCCTACTCTCGGACCTCCTGATGTGGCCACGATGACGATGCGGTATCGAAGATCCAACTGTGTATTTGTCCGAGATCGGTTTGGGCAAATTAAACTAATCGATTCAGTAGAAAAGAAGCGGTCTCGTGCGGTGCAGTCAATAGACACTCAATCAGGGAACCCCTAGATCGTCACTGAAAATTTGTTCAATCACGAAAATACTAAACCTGAAATGTCTGTGAATATTAAAAGGTCAATGGTTAACTCTCAATTTATATTTACTTTAAGAATACATTAGTGTGCCTATTTAAAGTATATGTATTTATATAAATATATATGTATGTATATGTATATTTTTTGGTTGTATACTCAACGTAGGATATTGCAGCAGCTCTGTAGTACAAACCTTTCCCTTTTTTTTGCGTCATCATGAGAAGCTGTCTCGGAGCACGGACGTGCTTTAGGGTAATTTGCTTTGGGGTCGCGTTACTCGCGTCGCCTTCGTTCCCAAATCCAGTATGCAGCATCATCCCTCGAGCGTCACGTCGTTGATGGCAATGTGGTCTGGGGGAGATTTGGAGGACACGGGATAGAGCGAGACAGATAAAGCAAGTGAAAAGGGGGACGACGTGCATCGTGGAAAAGTGGAATGGGGACTGATGTTATGACTGAACATTTCATGGCTCGGAGAATCCGGGACCTAACGGCCCGTACGATATTATATACCGGTCGCAGAAAGCCCCCTGAGAGTTCTTCGTCTCGCGATCCCTCCATTTTATTTATTTTATTGCCTCGCGAATCTCTTGCGTACATATAAAACTCATCGTTTCACCGAGAGATTTTGCGAGAGAAAAACGGTCGAGCTACGATTTTTTAAACGTCTTAGTGAATTCCGTGAAATTGGGAATTTTTTTGAGGCAAATCTACAGACTTTTGTCGGTCAACTGCAAAACCGCACTCTGAGCTTTCTGAGAATTTTCGTGGGTATAGCGGTAAGTTCTCGAGGCGACGATAAAGCGAGCGCGCAACGGCGAAGGGTTCGAGCGAGCTAAGGTTTGGAATTCGACGCGAGACGAATCGGCGAAACTTTTGGCCGGAGAGAGAGAAAGAGAGAGAGAGAGAGAAAGAAAGTCCCGGAACAAAACGCGAGCGTGCTTCAAGATCGTCGTCTCGAGAGTGAGATAGAGTTCATCGGGGGGAAATGTGAAGGAGACAGTGAGTCTAAGTGAGATGAATTGAATTGAAGAGTAGTCACGTGTTTATACTCACAAAAGCATCGTTTATTTTTCTCTTTTTACTCTTTAAAATGAATTCTCATAATTTTTTATAATAATACTTTTTAATAATTATTTATTTAATTAATTAATAATAATAATAATTAATAGTAGGTAAGATTACTAACTTTAGACGGGTGGGCGTGATATGGAGCTCCATCCGAGTCCAAGTTCCACACGTCTTGCTCGCTCGATTGAATTTTTTTTTTTTTTTTTTGTCTTTTTCCTCTAATTTTCACCATAACTTATTTTTGTTTCCGAATGGACTCTTGCTCGAGGCTTGCTCGACGCATGCGCATCAAGCGTATTTTTTATTCTTTTTGACAAACGTGATGACGCGCTAGCTCGCTAATTCGAGTATCTTTTTTCGGATAGTGTCGTATATAATACTATATAAGATAAACTGACGTATGGAACCTGACCGAGAGTAGTGGTATACACATCCGGGCATAAAATTCGTGTACCGTATCTATCGAGGACGACGCGTCCGATTCATTTGTGTAGATGATTATGTGTGTATGTGTGTGTGTGTGTGTGTGTGCGTGTGTATGAATGTGAATGTATGTGTGTGTTAATTTTTTCGTCTTTTTCGATATTTCCGTGTATGTCACTTTATACAATATTATATCGCTCTAATATAATATCATCTCTCACGCACTATGTATAGTATTTACACGTTTAATAAATTGGGCGATAGAGTGTGCAGGGGGTACGGGGGTCGGGGCAAGGGGGTAGTCGGTGCTACTAGTACGCGCGATATGTCGCGCTGGTGGCGGTGGTGGACTGCGACTCGGGCTAGTCGTGATCGGTGCACGGGAAGTGCTCTGGTACAGCGGTAGAAGAAGCAGAAGAAGAAAAAGTGGAATTGGTGTAGGAGAAGGATTTAGGCTGAAGAAGCATCTAGAGGTTATGTACAGGTGCAGGGGAGGAGGGTGATGGTGTCTGTGGATTTCCGGGTGTTCCAGGATTCTGTGAATATGAATTGTTTTGTCGGGATTGTTGTTGTTGATGATGTTGGTGTTGTTGTTGTTGTTGTTGTTGTTGTTGTTGTTGTTGGTGATGGTGTTGTTGTTGTTGTTGTTGGTGTTGTTGTTGTTGTTGTTGATGATGATTGTGATGATGTGGATGGGATTGTTGTTGTTGTTGTTGATGATGTTGGTGATGGTGATGGGCATTCATAGAGTGATTCTGGTGCTGTTGCTGGATTAGGTTCAGGTTGAGGGGGTAGGATAGTGGGGAGCCCAGGGCCGTTGGGGCACCGTTATTGCAGCCACCGGCGGCTCCGGGCCCCACCGGGCTCAGTGCATGCTCATCCCCGCGTGGGGGTGGTGGGCCGCCACGGATGTTGCGTGATGATGAGGATGGTGCATTAGAGGCGGGAGATGCGGGTGGTGGGGATGGTGTGGGGTCAGAGGCGGTGGGGTCATCTGCATTGGGGTCATGGGGGTGGTCGGCTGGTGAGCGGTGACCTGGGAGTTGTTGCCGTCCTGCGGTACCACTCCCGGTACCCCCGCCAGGGCCTGCTGCTGCTGTTGAGCCTGCCCCGACGGTTGCACCGGTACCTGTCCCGGTACCACCGAGTTGCTGGAAGTGGGACTCTGCTGACTCCCGTTGTCCTCGCTGTCGGAGCAGGACTCGGCCGAGGAGCTCCCCGCTCCCCCCTTGCCCTTGCTGCCGCTGCTGCTGCTGCTGCTGCTGTGGGTCTTGACGTGCTTCGCGAGATGGTCGCTGCGCATGAACCGCTTGTTGCAGACCGGGCAGGCGAATCTCTTTTCGCCGGTGTGGGTTCGAAGGTGCCGCTGCAACTCATCCGAACGTGTGAACCGCTTGCCACAGAAAAGCCAGTTGCAAACAAACGGTCGCTCACCAGTGTGCCACCGTAAGTGGGCCTTCAGATGCGACGTCTTCCCGTAGACCTTGCCGCAGCCCGGTATGTGGCAGCTGTGGATGTTCTTCTTCCTTAGGTGGACACCGGCGGGTCCGAGTCTCTCGGCCTCTTGGCAATTCGGACAGTCGCAAGTCGCTCTGCCTGTGTATCGTCTCTGAGAGCGGGGTGAGGGTGCCTGGCTAACCCCCGCGCCTGTACCGCCCTGGGGACTCCCTGCGCCACCCCCTCCGCCTGAGGTTGCGGGGTGATGAGCATGCAGTCCAAAACTCGGGGGTCCACCGGGTAGCATTGATTTGTACGTGTCTTGTAGGAGATTGTGACCAGCGGTGGTTGCCGACGATAACAAGTGATTGCCAGCTAGGGCAAGGCTCGTTGAGTAGTCTGCCGAGTAGTTGGCCATTTGGGCATGAACGCCTACGCCAACAGTACCACTGACGTCCAACCAACCACCGGTAGCCGCGCCATGCACGTCCCACCAACCGTCACCAGCCTTGATACCACCGTGGGTAGCACCGGGCATCGTGTTGAAAGGCCACGACTCGTAGGGGTGTCTTCCGTATACCGATCCCAAGGTCGCACCTTCGACTTTGCCGAGCAGACTGCTCTGATGATGATGTGATTCGCCCGCAGGCTGGGCCGATGCCGTACCAGGAAAGTAAAGATCACTGCCGTATTGCGGTGCTGTCGAGGCACAAGACGTCACCGGAGCTCTCGCGTAACCGCCTGTACTACCGGCGCTACTAGTAGCTACTGGTCGTTGTGTCACACCCGTAGTCGTACATCCACCACCGCCACCACCACCTCCTCCTCCTCCGCCTCCGGTATGCTGTGGCGAACTGCCGCTGCTTTGTGGACTCTTTTTCCATGGATGAAAGCCTTTTCCAACCGCTGCATCCGCCAGGGGTGGTGGACTCTTGCTGCTCAATTTGTTGCATTGTGCCGCAAGCATCGCTAACGGTGTACCTCTCAGACCAGGGTGATCCTGTAACAAAAAACAATAAAAACACCGTTAGGTTCATTCGAATTCGTCACAAGAAGATGATTCTTCTTAGAAAACTACAGGATAGTTAATATTGGAATGGGGCTCAAAACAGGAGGTCGCCTGTATACATCTAGCTTATATTGTATAACTCGACCCTTCGGGTACCTATAATCACGTGTGGTCTAAATCGTTCTAAAAATAAGCCGACGCTTCCGCCGTTCCCCGTTGTCCGCATGCTGGCCCCGAAAACCCGAAACTTCTGGACATCTGTATGTATAGGTTAGACTCCCAAGAGTAGTAGGGTGCATAATGACACTAAATTGGCGCATATACAGTGTGTGCATGTGTGTGTGTGCCTCGTTCGACTCTCTCGCCTAGCTAGTCCAGAGGAGCGCTCAGATCACAAGATTGGCTACCCGAAGTAATGAGGCCCGAGGGCGTCGAGCACAGCACCGGCGAGCACCAGCGACCGTAGCCCGGGGTACATCCTCCTCTAGGTAGTTTTATGCAAATCATTCCGCCGAGAGAGCTCCGAACGAGGTCGACGAACAGAGGATACAACCAAGTTCCCGTCGTCGGAGTTAACGTCGTCGTACGTCTTGCAAACCATCGTCGCTACTGTTCCATACGAAATTTCGATAGAGTTCGGTAAAACGATCCTGCGCGATCGTCGCTCTTTCAGACGAACAGTAAACGGAACCGGCAGTTACTGACAAATTGCGACTCTAGCCCAGAGCCGTCAATCGAATTCATACAAGCCTTTGAGTGGAATGAAAATCGAGAGGGATGAATAATTTTGCCATACGCGAGAAAAACGGATGGCAGACGAGCGCCAGAACACAGGAGCTGCTTCTTTTGCTCTGATGTAGTGTACAGTGGACGCGAGGGACAGAGTTAAAAGGGGATGAGATGGAATAGTGGAAGCGGCGGGGCTCGCTCGTCGAGGTAATGAGGCCGGAGGCTGCAGAGGATCGGGCGGTCTCATCAAGGGCAGTTTCATGCAAATCATCTTGGTGTAGGGCGCCCCCATATATATATATATATATATATATATCTCCGTCCCTCCGTGGAAAGACGGATCGGGGTAGCTAGACTGTCAGCGGCTACCGTAAAGGGACGCCGGCGTTTTATCGCGTTGGGTTGAGGAACCACCGGATCCAGCAGCACATCCTGCGTCACAGTGATGCTGTTGCGTGGTTCTTTCGCTGCTGCTGCTGTTGCTGTTGGTAGCGCGGAGAAAGGCACCAAGATAGAGGACGAAGAGAGCAAAGCAGAATGAGAAGGGGAAACTGAAGAGTGTATTCGGACAGAAAGGTAAAGGCAAAGGGTCCGCGGAAGCAGCAGGAAATTAAAGTCTGGCGGCCCGCGGCCATTAGTAGCCGGCGCCATCGAGGCGACACGCCCCCACCGTGGTCCAACGTCCTTCTACACTATATGCTACGCGCTTTACCACCAGCAACACCAAGACGAAAGACACTGCGAGCTACTTTCACTCGTTCCTTCATTCTCACCCCGCGCGACCGTGGAGAACAATTGAATCATGATGGACACGTTCTTCATATCGTATAAGCTTAAAAGTGTGGTAATCTCAATCGAGAATAAGGACTACTGCATGAAAAGCTTTTTAGAATGTTTTACACAAAGAACGTTGAAAAATTCTTTTGAAAAAATGAATGCCCATGTAGTTAGGATTTCCTAAATATTTTTGATTCTGTTTTATTATTGTATTATTACTCGATTTTTGCTAGATATCTTTTTTTTAATTCAACATTCGGCAGATTAAACCAGAATCTCGTAATATATAAAACGCACTAGTGGTTGGAGTTTATGGATTTAATCGTAGATCCTATGAGCGAGACGACAAGACGAATGCGGCTTGTACGAGAAAGGTGGTGCTGTTAGTAATGGTCGTGAATTCGAGGTAGAATCGGCGTGTTCATCTATCTGACGAGTGGAGAGGGTCGCGGGTAAGAGAGTCCAAAGCTCCGATTCGGTGGCGCCTGCTCGTTGGGACGTAACTTTGCGCGTAACCCCGTACAACAACCGCCAGCCCGAAGGAAGGAAGGCGAAATTCAACCCCTGTGATATCCCCATCGAGCTCGGGGGTTGGGCTGGCAAGGAGTAAAGAGGACAAGGGAGAGACGCCGTTGCTCCTGAAAAAGAGTGAGAGGGATAGATGGAAGATAGTAGCTAAAGGGAGTAAGTGCGTCGTACGAGAATGAGGGTGCAAGGGAGAGAAAGCCCAAGAGCGAGAGGGTGATAGTGTACGAGGGGGATAGCAGCGTATCTCTGCCGGTGTACGAGAGCCACGCCCTCTCCAAGCTCGACGGTCGTAGGTTATAGGTGAAGAGTGAGAGGGTGAGTGGAGCGAGAGAGAGAGAGAGAGAGAGAAAGCACAGCACAGGGTTGGTATTGATCCAGTCGAACAATACGACGTGCCCTCCGGAGACAACGACATCTCTCAATTAGCCATCGAGGAACGCGCGAGGACAATCTCTCCCTGCAGCCGTAAACCTATTACCTCGAATTTTCATTTGCTCAACCTGGCCATGCTTTTGCGTATTCCTTCAGTAAGGTCGATAAAAATCATCTTTGTGAATAGACTCACAAATAATTTCTACTCGATTGGCTACGAAATGAATAATAAATCGGTTTGATAGGTTCAGTGATAATACACTTGTGAAAGCAAAGCGATCTTGTCTGATTCAAAGAATACCAAAGTGACTACGTTTTTTTTTTCCAACCTGTCGGAGCTACGTTTCTGCTATGATGAATACTCGGTAGGTCGATAATTACGACCGCAAGCGATTTGAAAGCCTTATGAACGAGTGTAAAACGAGGGAAGAAAAGAAACAGTGGAAGATTGTTGATGGGGGCGAGGGCAGAAATTGTAGACTGAACAAGTGGATAGGTGGCGTAGAATGCGAAAACGCTGACGGGGTCACGCGTTGAACCGACAGTGGCAGAACGGACTTTGGTATTACTAGGATTATCCGTAAATGGAACGTGTCGGGTGCGTTAATAGGGTTATTGATTAGTCGAATGCCAGAGGAGATAGAGCTGAGCTAGGGAGGCGAGTGACCGAGAGAGTTGGAGTGAGTCGGGCGCCCCGAGGCGACGTGCTCTGTAATTATTCCTCGCAGAACGAAAAGGAGTCGTTACTGCGGTAGCGCGCGAGCAGGCGCCTTAAAGTCGCCATCTCTACTACCCGGGGCTCCCTCCCGGTCATTCTCCTCCACCACCAACACTACCACCCTCTTCTAACCGTCAATTATCGTGGTACTTCGCGGGCTCGCGTACGCGCGTGCACTCGCCGCACGCAACGATATACCCTATATACCCTAACCTACACGTACCTCTATCACTTATACTACTGTTATAAGTGAATCGCTTGATGTATGCCTTTCCTTCTTTCCTCGTTAACGGAGATTTCTCATTGACACGCTGCGCTTCTCGCGCCTTAAACTCATTCCATATTCCAGAGATCGTAAAATTCTACCTAAGGAGCATGTGTCCAATGACTCCAATGAATAGATAACTTAAAGTCAAGAAAACGCGTGAGATTCTTAGTACTTCAACTTATCTACGAACAGACGGTTTTTTCTTTCCATATCTTGTAGCATTGATGGAAATGACATTATGATTAGTAATTAAAATATTTAGCAAATGACTATTAATTATAAAAACGTAATGTGTTTATATATGTGCATATGCAGTTGCCTGTGAAATTCAAATATTTATAACTCAAGAACGGCTTGAGTCATAGTGTTGAAATGTTGCAGCCAAGTTAAGCAGTATAGTTTTTTGTTTACGGTTATTTTGATCAATCTTCATATAGGGGTTCAAATTATATAGCGCTTTGGATTTTTCGCAAAAGGTCTGTGAACGATGAAGACTTGTCAAAATTTAAGATATTAATCTGAATATTTTATACCAACTAAACTAATGTTCGAGGATAATTCTTATTGAAATTGGACCAAATCTATTGAAAAGTTCAGATTTTATGAAATTTTGTGTTTTTGGAAAAACGTGCATTGAACAATGTTGAGTTTTAGTGTACTCTGAACTTGACTTGGGAAATTTTACCAATCTTTGGTTACAAGAGCTGTTCTTTTTAATGATAACGGAACTTTCTCACCTGCGATTAACAATATGCCCTGTAGGCTTCGCCTCTTCAATCATTCGCTCATCCAAAAACATATTGAAGAAACTCTCGATGCGATGATTGATGACGTGATAGTCTCGTTCTCACGGGCAAATGTGCTACAAGTGTAGCGTAGCCTAGGCGAATTTAGTTACATTCGTACTCGCGTGAGAGAAAGAAAGAGAAGAGCTGAGCCGAGCGGAGCGGAGCAGAGCAGAGAACCAACAACACTAAGTGTGTTTCTGGCGGCTTATTTAAAAGGGAGCCCCCGACGATATGGAGTTATGGGCGCGGTTTTGATCCTTTGTTTTAGCCGCGTGACGTCACGCCCCATCATAGTTTACCGAAGAGAGAGAAGTAAAGAGAGAGAAAACTACCAAGCAGTTCCAGCTAGGACTAATAACGCCTCCAGCAGTGATGCCGCACGCATAAATTAAAAACACTACACTAGACGGTGTAGACCGGCTAGTGAAGAAGTTGATCGTCTCGGACGACGTGCGGTCAGCACCTTCCGAGAACTCGTATTGCTCTGGGTTTCTCGCCATCGTTGTAGCTCTCTATCGTCGCTACGTTGTGTCGTGTGCAACAGCAAAACCCAGCCAACTTCGGCCATCTCTCATCGCAAAATGATTATGCCGAGCTCATATTATATTCGTAAGCGTGCGCAGTTATGAAACTTCGATGATTCTTAAAGATGCTCATTTCCTGCACGAAACGCTGTGGCAAAAATTTCGAGGCTGAATGTGAAAACGTTCGGACAATTTTGTCTAGCAATGATGGAAGCAATCAACGAATATTTAGCCCGTGAAGTTGCTCATTTCTTGCACGAAACATTGTGGTAAAAAGCTTAAGCTTGTATCGATAAACGTTTCGACAATTTGGTCTAGCAATAATAAGAACCAATCGTCGAATGTAGATTACAAATATGGTTTCCACGAAGCCATAGACCTCGACGAGGTGTTTCCAACGAGTAATGGGTGAGACCCTCCGAAAATTGGATTATTCATAAAGGGAAACGATCGAGCTGACGGGAAAGTGTTAGTTGACACGTGAAATAAAACACAACGAGCACCGACGACGACCACTGCGACGATGTTCGAGGTCATGGACACGTGACAGCTGCGACGAAGAGTTGTCTACGTGTGCGCGGACGTCTACATGCATTCACCGTTGAACCAGCCAGTAGCTCGTTCTCGTCCATGTCGTGGCGCGGCCATCAGGCAGGGGCGTAAGGCTTTCGTGACAGTCGACTGACAGACAGACCGACGTACTGCAGGACTAGCGAAGCGGAGGGTGCGAACGAGGTAAACGCGCGCGCCCCGCTGAAGGGTGCTACATGCCACACCATACACCGACGCTTTCACTACCGCAGCACCAACCCGGTAGCTGATGATGGCTGGTGGCCGGGGCTTGTGGCGAACCGCAGCTGACGTCTTTGTCGAGAGCAACTAAGTTCCCGATGGACTTTGGGGGGCGAACGACCACGGCAGTCAACACACAGCCCCGTCGTATTTCTGAATTCCACTAATGCGAGTCTCGCGAGACTCCCGAGATTAAACGACTGAAGCGTTACATTGCATCGGCGGGAACAAAAATTAAAAGAAACGTCGCAATATAGCATTGAAAAAGAGCTACTACTGAAGGAATTAACAACGAAGGTTTAGAAATTTCAGATACGATTCGGCGATCCCAAAATATAACTATTTGAGACACAAATTTAAAAAACAGATAAATAGCAAATTTTCCACTGAATATTCCAACTGTATTTTTTTCATGACACACCATGTATTGAAACTTCGACCACCACAGCACCAACGCGGTAGCTGATGATGGCTGGTGGCCGGGCTTGTGGCGAACCGCAGCTGACGTCTTTGTCGAGAGTAACTAAGTTCCCGATGGACTTTGGTGGGCAAACAACCACGACAGTCAACACACAGCCCCGTCGTATATCTGAATTCCACTAATACGAGTCTCGCGAGACTCTCGAGATTCAATGACTGAAGCATTACATTGTATCATCCGGAACAAGAATTAAAAGAAACGTCGCAATACAGGATTAAAAAAGAGCTACTTCATGTAATGGATCTCAGGAAGATGTTAACAACGAAGTTTTGCAAATAACAGATATGATGTACCATTCCCGATATCAAGAGTCGCGGTAGTGACTCGACGCCAAGTTAAAAAAGAAATTAATGTTGCCTTCACACGACGATTTGTCTGTCTGATCTTGACTGGATATGACTATTCCAAAAGCAATCTCAAGAAGATGTTAACAACGAAGTTTTGCAAATCATAGATACGATATGCCATTCCCGATATATGACTATTACAAAAGCAAAGAAAAAAATTAATAAAAAATACCATCAGAAAATGTTCCATTTCCATGACCAACGCCGTAGCTGATGATGGCTGACAGTCGGGCAATGTGGCGAATCGCGGTTGACGTCTTTGTCGAGAGTAACTAAGATCCCAATGGACTTTGGGGGCAAACGACCACGGCAGTCAACCAACCATGAGCAGTTAATACACAGCCCCTTCGTATTTCTGAATTCCGCTAATGCGAGTCTCGCGAGACTGGCTGAGATTGATCGTCTCAAGCACTACCGTGCATCGTCCAGAAGAAGAATTAAAAGAAACGTCGCAATATAGGATTGAAAAGAAACTACTCCACGTAATGGATCTCAAGAAGAAATTAACAACGAGGGTACAACAGCGCGAGAGTTACTTAGTTGCTAGCCACAAGAAGTCGTCAGTCTTTCCCTGTTTCATCATAAAAAGGGCTCGCGTTATACGTTATGCGATTTCTTGGAGAGCTTAGAGACAGAAACCCTTATTCCTCAGTATTTCTGCCCATCAGCAAAAGAGTCGTTAACCGAAGAATTTGCAGGAGAAATAACACCTGCTCTGTATGGTACACAATGCGGGACGGATTTCTGATTGGATTCAGCTACATCAAGAATTATTTGCATCGCAACTCGATTACACTTTTGAAATCAACTGAAAATTGGTACGAAATAGAAAAAGAATCGTTTTGTGGTTGATGCACTGCTGTTTCTCGATTTGCCTCCTTTGCACAGACTTTACAACAAAATGTTTCACTCACGAGAATCCGAAGTGACAGCAATGGTTCGATATGAGCCTGCAGCAATGCGGGCTTCACTTGTAACACTAATTATTAGTTTATCCTGCCCTGCATGAGGCCATACTAACGTAAATTTACAGATAAACTCGTTTCTGTCTTCACTAATGTTCTTCTTCGCTAATACGACATTTCGAACACGATAGTCCGATGCCTTCATCACACAATTACAAGTTACATATTTTAATTTGCCGGTATTCCTGGAATTCAATTAAGTATTAGGCAGATGGGATTAAGAACGTTATTCATGAGCTAATTATTAGTTAATCGCGCCCTGTATGAGGTCATATCATCACAAAGTTACAAATCAGCTAGTTTCCTTATTTTCTAATATTTTCCTCCATTAATATGACATTATAATTACAAGCTACATATTGCCCCGGTGAGTAAGTTATTCACATCAAAATCTTATTTGTTATCGACGACACATTGACGTCGTTGCGCAAGCTTTCGATAACGAACAAATTCGCGAATCTCAAATTTGCCTGTCCTCCTGGAATTGAGTTTAGTATTAGGTGGATGGGATTAATAACGTTATTCATGAGTGAGACCCCGGAGGCTCGGGGAAGCTGCATCAACACATCGTGCACTGGGCCAACAGCACGAGGAGCACATCCAAGCTGATACTGCCTGGTCAGTTCCCACCGTAGCTCGGCTACCTGTTACCCCACCTTTCTAAATTATGTTTTTTAATTAAATCCATCGTGAGAGATAGAGCGCGGCCAGCAGAGAGTTGTGCCGGGCCCGGGTCCACGTCCCTATCTTTCGGTGGTGGATGACGCCTTACCGGAGGCTCCAATGGAACAACCTAAGTATACTACTACCTCGGCAGGTTCGACCGCTTTGCCTGAGGCCAACAGGGAGCTGCAGAGATTTATTCGGCGTTCGCCGCCGCGTCGTCTTGGCTCATCATCCGAGGGCGCCGATTCCCTTTCCGCCCTTCTCCTTTCCCTCTCTCTCTCTCTCTCTCTCTGTCTCTTTCTTTCTTTGGCTTCAGGTCCCTTTTTCATCAGTGGATAGCCCTGCCGAAATGTTCTGACCGACAGACCTTAACGATTTCCGTGTAACGGGCTAAAAACCCTCTTCCCTAAAAACGACCTTGGGTCACGAAGACGCTGCTGGGAGCCCAGATCTATGAACCCTTTTTCTGAGTCCTTGAAATTCTATCGGACGAGGCTTTCCACGCTGCATTTCCTGGCTCATATCGCATCATGTAGAGGATCGGTAAGAAAATCCAGAACGAAATGTAGGTACTCTACTATAGCTGTCGAAAGGAGGATGCTTCGACCTGCCGTTTGGTGAACGGGAGCAGAAAAGCAGGAGCAGCGCGACAGAGATACCGCTGCGTGGTATCGCGCAGGAGAGACAAGGCTGCTAATTCATTAGCACTCGTAAATCTGTCGCGCTCCCGGCGTTGAATATTAAGCGGGCATTACCGAGAGCCCCGGCTATAACTCGTGGCCAGTTAACGCGGTTACACCCCTATCCTACCACCGTCCCGACCTTCTGTACACCGCACCACCCGAATAAAGAACGTCGTGTGTACAATTCCACTACTGCGTTATTTCCTTTTTTTCCCAATTAATATTCCTTTTATTTATTTTTTTTCGTTGAATCATGGCTGCACAGAAATTTACAATTAACGAGGTGAATTTAATTTGCTTCAATAAGTGACCCAGTGACAAAAATCATATGAGGCTTTGTCCTTATTATCACTATCGCTTCCTCGGGTGAAGAACAGTTTAGAAAAATTAAAGGTCTTCAGAGAATCGTGTTAGTCACATTCTACGTCGATTTGTACATCAGCTAACGATGAAGAGGTCATTCCTGCTTTGGGATAAGTTGGGTCTATAATGAAATATATAACAAAAAATCTTTAGAGCTTTAATTATAATTTTACGCAAAATTATAATTGATACAAAAAATGAATACCCATTTTATTGTGTCTTACGCGAAATATTGTTGCAAACACAGAATTTGATCGTACTTAATTTTCAATCATTGCGTTGAGACGTTAAGGTCTTGATATGGCTCTTACTATCATATATTTTGCACCCAATTTGAACCACCCGAATAAAAAACGTCGTTTGCACAATTCCACCAGTGCGTTATTTGGTTTTTCCAATTAATATTCGCTTTATTTTTTGCCTTGAATGGCAACACAGAAATGTATAATTAACGAGGTAAATTTTATTTACTTTAATAAGTGACCCAGTGACAAATATCGTATGAGGCTTTGTTCTTATTGCCACTTCCACTTCCTCGCGTGACGAACAGTGTAGAAAAATGAGAGGTCTTTAGAGAATCGTGTTAGATAGATTGCACGTTGATTTGCACGTCAGCCAACGATGAAGAGGTTGTTCCCGCTTCGGGGCCAATTGGGTCAGTAATGAAATGTATAAAAATCCGATGCGTATCTTAGGATTAAAACTTGATTCATTAATAGCTCAACAAAAGATCTGTAGAGCATTAATTATTATAATGCGCAAAATTATAATTGATAAAAAGAAGAAAACGTATTTTATTGTGTTTTACGCTAAAAATCTCTGCAAAAGGTTTTTGATACGGTTCTTACTATCATATATTTTTGACCCAACTTACATCACCCGAATAAAAATCTTCGTCTGTACAATTCTACAACGGCATTATTTTTTTTTCAATTAATATTTGCTTTACTTTCTTCGTTGGTCATGCATGAAAATTAACGGCACAAAAAATGAAAATAAATTAGGTGAATTATATTTGTTTTAATAAGCGACCCAGTGTGAAACATTATATGAAGCTTTTGTTCTTATCGTTACTTTCGATTCCTCGCGTGACAAACAATGTAGAAAAATGAGAAGTCTTCACAGAATCGTGTTAGTTAGCTTCGACGTTCATTTGCACGTCAGCCAATGATGGTACTACCGGTGAAGAGGTCGTTCCCGCACAAATCGCTTCGTCGAACGTCAAGGGCACTGGCAGCAGCGCCAGCAGAACCAGCGGTAGTCAGAGCATCGGGTAACGAGGCGTTTCCACCGAGCAATCGGTTATTAGCAAAAATGCAACTCTCGTTTTTCAAACGCGTTACGTCTTCATTAGTATAATGAGAGCGTTGTAAATCTTGGTGTGCCCGCTTGGCGTGGCGGACAAACGCGAGTGCTGGCGTTCTCGCTTCTAGAATAGCTCGTGAAGAGAGGCTCGAGGCTCGCACTGCAGCAGCAGCAGCAGGAGCAGCAGCATCAACAACATCAGCAGCAGTAGCAGCAGCAGCAGCACAAACCCGAGGGACGGAAGCGTCGCCCATTTGCATGAAGTAATTTAGTGGTACATAAAATTCTAAAGGGAATTAGCGAGGCCAGTGTTCGATCTATCGCCCGGCGTTGCCTTTATCATGTAAACTAGAAATCCATGTTTTCGAAAATAAAAATATCTTCACTTTTATCCTCGTGACGAACACAATTTTTATCATTTCATTTGGGAAAAAAAAATATTGTGTTTTTTTTTCCTCGACAATTGCTGCTGTCACGTTGTAACGATGATTGATATTTTATTACGCGATATACTTCACGCCCAAGGAAAGGGAAACGAGATTTAAAGAAAAAAGAAGAAGATAATAAACGAAGAGCAAAAAAAAACGAGAAGGACGCCCGCGCTCTCTGCTGACCGGGAGCCGAGGCGTAAAGAGAGCAACGGTAGCGGTGTACATTAGCATATAGAAGGAATCGGCCTCAGGCACTTCGTAATAAACGCCCTGTGCCCTATAGCTAACTCGGGGAGCTCTTATATTTATTAACGATGTACTTTTCGGCATACCCGTCACCATTCGTCAAGTATCGATATTGTCAGAAGTCTCAACGATGCCGTCAGTAGTACAACAAAAAAAAAAAACACGTAGCTCGAGTGTTATTGATCGACGAGGAATTTTTTTTCTTTTTCTTTTTACGCCGCTGGCGAGAATAAAAATTCTAACGATCTGGGCAATCGTATATATATATAAAGCCTCCGTTGAATTTTATATCGTCACACTGCTGCACCCTAATACAATAAATATAAAGAAGGAACTCGCTGGCATCTATACCGCCAAAAGACCTAGTGCATTCTCGTATATTTGACTGTTTATAGCGTAGCTTTCGACATCGAGGTGGTCCAATAGGCGGCGGCTTTCTTTCAATTATCACACTAACTTTCACGAAGTTCAATGTGAAAACACTGGGACACGACGAAGGACGTTCGTGCGCTGCAACTATTCATAAAAATGCCGAAGGCGATCGTTATGAAAAATAAAAAAGTACAACAAAAAAATGGGAAGGAAAAAACAAAGTGTTTGCCAAGAAATCATCTCCACGATGCGAATATTCGCGTTCCGCACGAACGCGAACGTCCGAGAGAGCTCGCGTTGGACTACACGGATGCAAGATCAAAGTGGATTTTGATCGACGGTCGCGCGCTCGCGCCCGCGATTCACACGCGATGCAGCTATTTTCCCGTTACGAGCGATTACCGGGAGGCGGACGACTACGCGTTTATCTGATCTGTCGTATATACAGCAGCTCGGGCATTGCAGACCATCGCGCGGAGCTTTCATGCAGTAGTTAGGTATTTAGTTCATATACTATATGAGGTATTCCATATCACTTCAGGCACTCGAAAAACAATTCAAAAAGCGTTCATATGATTTATAAAAAACAGTTTCCAAAATTCTAATTAATGCACCAAGAGTATAATTTTTTTTAAATGTTTCGAGCAGTCCTTCAATTTTCTAAATGTTTTTCATTCAAATAGGAATTTTTCAGGAATGGTCTATCGTATCTAAAATTTAAATTCAAAGAATAAATGCGGTGTTGTATGGCCTATAAGAAAAAAAAATTATTTTGAATTAATTAATCAATTCGGAATCGAAAAATTTCTAAATACACTGTAAAATAAATCAAGTTTTTACAAAACTTGTGCATTTGTTCAGATTATGATACATGTTTTTTTAATGTATTACTTCATAAAATCTTTTTTATTTTTAATTCTAATAAACTGATGGAATAAAATTTTGTTTAAATTACTTGATGAAATTTGAATACATTTTTCTTAGGCTACAAAAAACCGCGTTTTTTTGTGTTTGTCAATTTTAGATACAATATTCCCGAGATATGACCAAGAGTTACAATGTAAACAAAAATTAATCCAACGCTTCCAAATTAAATTTCATCCTTCTAGCCCATAAAAAAACCGCGTATAGTATTTGTGTTTGCAAATTTCAGATGCGATATTTCCGAGAAATGTCTAAGATTTACAAATTTTTTTAAATATTAATTTTTAAATACTCTCTGGAAAGTTTAATTTTTGCGTATTTGTTGTATACTTGTTTTTTTAATAAATTATTTGAATTTTTTTTTAGTGGCTGAACTGATATGGAATGCCTTCTATAGTGTAGAGGAGCCGCGTACTTCTACCGCCCTATCGGTCTTTACACTGAATCCTAGCGTGGCCTACTTGCGGGCGTCTCCGCGGGCGCACGAAAATAATTCATCAAGACATCGTAGCACAGCGAGTGCTACGATGCCACACCCCCTTTTAAATTAATAAACTTGTCGGTGGCCAGATTTCCACCCTCGTCATTGTGAAAAATTGGAAAATATACGCGCGGAGCAATATAGGTGCGGTAGAAACGCACCGATATATTCTATAATAAAGTCGCCTACGCGCGATCGCTCTTTTCAATCTTAGTTAATTAATACGCTATAACGAGCAGGCAAACCTCTGTATGTAGGTTGTTGACAGCTGTCACGCTCCCTGATGAATTAATAATCTTTCGAGTTACTTTGCCGAGCGCCCCATAGATCTATAGAGATAAGCCGGCGTTTTTATTTATTTTTTTCGTTGTATTTATGGCTCGTTTCTCAAATTTTTATGGGCGAGATTTTTAGGAAAATTTCTATAAATATTAGGCACATTATCATTATTAGGTTGTCGTGGCGGCGGCAACGAGGATCAAAGTGTTTGATATCGATGCTTTTTTTTGTCTACTATAATTGCCAATTTAACTAGGTATGGAATGGTGATACACGGAAGATTATTATTTACTTCTTGTCTTTGTGGAAGAGGCAACATCCTGTCGGCACGTATGTGTGTGTGGCATGTATAGCATATAAGCAGTGAGAGGGCTCCGTTAGAAGGACGCCGCGGGCATAATTTAGTCACGAGGAAAGTTTATGTGACGTAAAGGAGAGCCAGGTGACCTCAGCCAGCTAGGAACCAGTAGATTCTACCGAACCCAATATTCTTAAGTTTTCGACACTATTATAGAATCTACGATGAGGCACTAATATTTCAGAAAAATAATGAAAAAACGCTGAGAACAAAAATTCAATGATGTAGTTTGTCGAAATAGAATTGAACTTCTTTGATCCTTAAATGACATGCCGCAATATAGATTTTTCAAATGGGGATTGAGAACTCTATTTCGCTCAAAACACGCAGTCTGTATTTTTAATTATATCTGGAGAAATTGACTTTGCTTTAATTTATTATTTATTTTTATCTTGGATAACATACTAATTTGGAAAATTGCTCATCCAAATTCCTTTATTTATTCCACGAGTTACTTGACATTCACAACTTTTTTTAGAATATCGGCAAATGAATCAGTTTCATCGCAATAGAAAAAAATATCCTTTTTTCATAACTTCGCTTCAAAATGCCATAAACAAAAAAATAGTACGTAATGAGTAACGGAAAAATTAAGGATATTTGGGCCGAAACGCGTTTCTGTTCGGTCGCAATCTTAAAGATTTTTTGACTGTGCAATTTTTTTTAGTAATGCGAGCCTAAAGCTACGTAAGGTATTGTATTAAGCGTTCAAAAACTAGTCGAAAACAATTGAATATAACGATTCCCTCCGACAATTTCGGTTCGATCCGGAAAAATAAAACCCACCACTGTGTAGATCATACTTTAAGATCATAGTGTCCAAGTTGCAAGTGGATCTACTAGTTTAGTTTCTGAGATAAATTCAATAAACGAAAGACTCTATCCTTGTCTAGCTGCTCGCTTCGTCGCCATTTCTCACTAGCACACTAACTAATGCGTTCAGCTTGAGCCCCTCTCCCGTTCCTCTCCCACAATTTTTGCTCAAATATCCTTAAAGGCAATTACTTCCATTATTTTGATGGTCATGACATTTCTTAATAAATGTGAATGATAACCATTTTTTGATAGTAAAATATTTCTACCCTTTTGCATGTTATATTTGTGAAATAAATTTAAAAAATAGAGAAAATTCAAATGGTTTAAAATTCAAACAACTTTCGTACAATACGACATATTAGCCACATTCAGCTGTGAATCGATCAAGAATAATAATATAAAATAATGTAACGAAATAATTGTATTTTCAACAAATATTTTGTTAAGCTAAAACTGACAAAACACCATCTGTTGCAATAATAACCGTGTTTAATTCGTCATCATATTAAATTAGAAACAACTAATTCCTTACGTTTATTCATTATTCAGGCAGTAAAACACTGCTTGAAAAATATCACTTTACGAGTTAAATGTTAAGAGCGGAATGCTATGGTTCAACGGGGTTAACTCGTCCGAGTAATAGTGAAATCTCCATATTACGTGCTGTCGTAATAAACTCGTGAGAAGAGGAATAGGGTTGCCTCAATAGCAGTGTTACAAATAATACCGCGAGTACTCCAAGTACATAGAGAGAGAGAGTACGACTATAGTAGAGCATCGAAGTGGTAGCTGTGGAGCAGCAGCAGTAACAAACTGGCAGTAAATCACCCTCGTCGGTTCGCGGTCTCTCGTGTTCTCGCATCCCTGTACAAACAGGTGCACAAACAGGTACATAATACGTATACCAAGTGGACGGAACGAGAGAACGAGACTGCGTTGTGAAGTAGCTGTTGGTTCCACTCGGCAGCTTCACGTCGCAAAGTATTAGTACGTATAGCTCTTCATTCAGAAACGTTCAGGCTTCTCGGTCGATTGCTTTGTTTTTCACCAATTCCAGACTAATAGACTTCATTACAAAAATTCATTACTTGAGCTGAATAGCTGTAACTTATAGTTACTGACTACCCATTTGTTATGTGTGTAATAATGGAATCGAAAAATTACAATTGGTCAATGTCAAATGTACTTGTCAATAAAAGGGACAATACAAACTAATATGCTTCAAGTTTGGCCTCGCTATTTCGAGTTTTGAGATAGTCAATACAAATACGTACATTTTTCTATTTAACTATCTAGCATTTAGCATATTGAAATTTTACGGAAGCTGGAGTGGTCATGTCCTGTTTTTAAAAAAATATTAAAAAATACAAAAAATCTAAAGTTTTGTATGCATTTTATAAAAAAAAATTCTAAACCACTTTTCTCGACATTTAAAAATTATCTATCGATATTTAAAAAAACAGTAAAAATGTTTTATGTAACCAAAGCTTCCTTCACAGGGAAGCAAAAATAATAATGTACATACAAATCTTAATTAAAGAGCTTCAAAGTCTCTCGACATTTACCTCGAATTGTTTTGGCCTATAATTCGTCAATTTCACGCTAACCCTATTACAAAAATTCATATAGAAATCATGGGAGACATTTACCTGATGACACTGGCTGTGATTCATTTAAGAGCATCAAATTCTCTCGACAGTTATTGTCTCCACGGAAAAAACACGTTAGAGTTAGGATAAACAAGTTGGTTAAATATGTGCCAGTCGATTAATTGGTTATACCAACCATGAATTTGGTAGTCGTAACCAATACCTTGGTTGATCGAATTAATTAATCATCTGGCACATATTTAACCAGTAACTTGGTTATCCAAACTAACCTATTTTTTTTTTTGGTGTCGAATCGTTTTTGCGCGTCTTTTGCCCATTCTACGCTAACATACTTAATTACAAAAATTCATTAAAAAATGCGGCAAGACATATATGCCTGATAGCACTAGCAGTGATCCACAATAAGTTCATTCAAGAGCTTCAAAGTCTCTCGACGTTTGCCTCAAATCGTTTTTGCTCGTCTTTCGTCAATTCCACGCTAACATACTTGATTATAAAAATTCATTAAAAAATAATGCGAGACATATGTGCCTGATGGCACTGGCTGTGATTTGCAATAAGTTGGGAAAGAGAAAAAAAGATAAAAAGGCAAATAACCATCAGGCAGTAGCCATCAGGAGCGGCAGAGCTCATCGTCTCAGTGCGCGCATTGACTCGCGAGCTGCTGGCGAGCCTCCGGTTCCCCGAACAATCAAGAGTCCGCCAAACACGTAACGAGACGAAAAGTATATGCTTACCGCGACTATGAATTATACTCCTCGTGATTATAGGCATTACGTGCATGTAGCGCAGTAAACGGCTTTAGCGTCTGCTTGTAACCGGGTAGTTGTAGTCTCAGCTCTGACTGAGAGTTGCGGGCGTGCGCGAACGGGGAGCACACAGAGAGTACAAAGTATGTGGTGTACTTGGGTGTGCAAAATCGTAGACAGTGCACGTGTATCGTCTCAACGGGGCGTCTCGCTGTTGTTTCACTTTGTCTCATTCGTGAGAGAGCTGAGTAACATTAGTGACGATATATATACGACACAACGATAAATACAGCGGAAGAATATAGTGCATAGAGAATGGTTGGTAAAAATAATTCGGGCCTAATGATAGACCGTGGAAAAATAATTAACTGGCTCTTCGTGAGACGGAGACATAATACAGCAAGTAAAGCTGTAACAAAATGATTTTTTAAAGCTTTAATGTCGCAACTATTGCCCCGTGCTTTGGTTTTAATGCCATGTGAGCGTCGAATGGCCGATAATAATAATTGCCTGTCACATTCTAGTTGCCAATAATTCCACAAGTTCTGAGAGCACTTAATTCGACATCTTTTGACTAGCTCTCAGTGATTTTCTCTGGCAAAACGAGGTACTACTAGAAAATTTAAAAAAGATCATGTTCTTTAAATGAACAGCTGTCACTTTATTGTTGCCAAAAGAGTCTTTAAAAATAATCATCAACCAAAATTGAATTGCTGTCACTTTATTGTTGCCTAGAATAGTCTTTAAAAATAATCATCAACAAAAATTGAATTGCTGTCATTTTACCGTTGCCAAGAAAAGTCTTTACAAAAAGTCATCGACCAAAATTGAGTAGCTGTCATTTTATAGTTGACTAGAAAAGTCTATAAGAAATTCATTGACCAAAATCGATAGCTGTCATATTTGAAGTTGTCTAGAAAAGAGCATTGAACAAAATTATCGACCGAAATTAATATCGATAAAAATAATAGCTGTCACTTTATGGTTGCTAAGAAAGCTGACCAACATTAGGGACGATATATACACGGCACAGCGATAAATATACACGAGGAATATAGTGCACAGTGAATGGTTGGTAAAATCATTCGGTCCTAATGATACGCTATGCAGAAATAATTAACTGGCTCTTCGTGAGACGGGGACATAATACACCAGATAAAGCTCCAACGAAATGATTTTTTAAAGCTTTAATGTCGCAACTATTGCACCGTGCTTTGGTTTTATTACCATGTGAGCGTCATTTATACAGACACAGAAACGTCGAATGGCCAATAATAATGATTGCCTCGCGCGACTGGAATCATTTGCCAGTCGAACACAGAGTGTATGTACTGCAAACCATCGGCAGAAGCGAGTCTCTCTCTGTATCGCGGGATGTGTGAGTGCTGAGCGTTCGCTGCTTGGTTGCTCGACTCTGGAGCAAATTGGCTCGCGTGTCTTCGTCGAGTCCGCTGAATTTATAGCTTCATTGCACTCCGTGTGTTGCACATTCGTGCTTACGCATGCCGCGAAACTCGCTGTATACATACACACACATATATATGTACATATGTATATATATCCCATGAGTATGAGTGTGGAATGGCGCGACCCTCTCGCCACCACGTACGTCGCGCCGTATCGACGACTTGTGTACACGCGCGACGGTAACACGTACAGGACGCAGGATACGAGAGAAATAACGTCGACGTAGCTATCTGCGGTTCGTTTGCACATTTTCTGACGTTACGTAAATCTACGTATGTTGTGCTACCGCAGTTACATATCGCTCGATCTTATAATGCACATACCAATAGAATCTGGATTCCTGATAACGATATAAACGGACGGGCACGTGTGAGACCATTATTTTACTGCAGGTGCAGCCAGATTACAGATTTGTAAATAAAATACATGTTTTATTACTGGATATGTCGGACAGAAGACATCTCTGAGGTGTGGATAAGCGACGATGAGATTTGTTTACTTAGAGAAATCGACGAAGGCTTACTGATTTTAAAGCGACTGTTATTTATTTTTGGAACATAATTTTTTTAAGCTTTTTCTTGGCAAAATTATAGGGTAAATTATTTTTATCTTATTGGAAGGCAGAATTTACCAGAGGGAAATTTAATGGCGGTGTTAAAGTTGATAATGATACATTGACAAAAAGACTTGGCTAAGATTTAGGTATACTAAAAAAATGTGGTATCAATTGAATTGAAATTTTACATATTAAAATTATCAAACCATGAAAAAAAAATTATTTACAATTATTTCCTCGACTGAAATTTTCATTTAGACTCATGTAATTTTTTTAACCCTCCTACAATTGGACTTTCTTTTCTTCAGAACAGCATTACAATTGATACATTTTTTTAATCTTTTTTTTTAAATTAATTGACTGTGTTTTGATAGTTGAGCATGAAACCTCAGAAAAGTCCGATAGGTCGTGTGTATAAACTTGACTATACAGTGAAGAGCTGAACGTCGTGGGGTTCCAGTTTATCAGATCATCGCTATTGAATCACTCCATTAGGAGAACATATCACCGTATAAACCACCCTCCATCGTCCCCCATACCCGCTCGTCAATATATCGCACAACAGTTGGGTGAGCGAGTGAGAGAGAGAGTTATATCCGAACTGAGCTGAGAGTTGAAGACCCCCCACGCAGGATGCAGACGACGCTCGAGATCGCTGCAACAGACTGTGACATATTAGGCCACCCCAACGAGGACATCATCCCCGTATAAGAGCCCCATAAGAGGGTGACTCTGCAGTACTCCGCGTTCTCTCTGCTCACTCGTCGAGAATTTATTGTTTCGCGATTTAGTGGCCAACCGACCCGTGGGAGAGAAAAGCCGTTGCTCTTCGGGGTTGAGAAACGATCTTTGCAGCTTCTCTGCCTGTAGGGCAACTACCGTATAGTTATGGTGTATTTTATAGATATATATGTATAAATATATATCATGTTGTTGTGTTAGTGGTCAAAGAACGCACTAAATAAATTATTACTGCGCTGAAACATTCGACACAGATACTGTTCGTAAAAGTGACCCGCGCAAAAAGAAAAGTATTAAAACAGTATGAAAAGTATAATATCTCAAGTATGATCTATTGGACTGAATTAATACTAAAAAGTATTAGACCGTATTATTAGTTTTCAGGGTCCGGATTGATATGTCCATTGTTTTCAGTGTCCAGGTCGATATCTTCATAGTTCTCGGAGTCCAGGTCAATCGATTCATAATGTTTGTTGTAAAAATTATATCCGTTTACAGTTTTTGAGCTGTAGGTTAATCGCACCTCAATTTTCAGTATCCAGTCCGGTCTAGTTACTTAAAAAACAAGTGGGAGTATATCTAGACATCGAAAACTATGAAAAAATCGATCTGATCACTGAAAACTATGAAAAAAATGACCTGGACACCAAAAGCTATAGAGATGTCGACCTAGACATCAAAAACCATGGAGATGTCGACCTGGACACCGAGAACTATGAAGATATCAACCTGGACGCCAAAAACAATGGAGATATCGACCTGGACAGAAAAAACCATGGAAATATCGACCTGGACACCAAAAACCATGGAGATATCGACCTGGATACCGAAAATCGTGAACATATCGACCCGGACCCTTAAAACTAATAATACGGTCTAATACTTTTTAGTATTAATTCAGTCCAATAGATCATACTTGAGATATTATACTTTTCATACTTTTTTTAATACTGTTTTAATACTTTCCTTTTTGCGCGGGGATACACGGAAAGAATTATTTGGTTGTGGCAACTACGTTTTCGATTTTCTGTACACGATGTCTAAAAAATTAGTTACCTCAACCATATCGAATAGTAACCTCAACTATTCACGATTAGTTCTCGCAAGATTAGTTAGGTTAATTAATCGAATTGTTGGCACTACCACTCGAATAGTTGGGACTACAATTCGAATCGTCGGTATTATCATTCGAATCGTCGGTATTACCATTCGAATCGTTGGTATTACCATTTGAGTTGTAAGATAAATAGAATAATCGATTGGTTGTGTCAACTCATTTCTTGGTTATGGCAACTAATCTTTTTTTTCCGTGTAATACTGAGGAATTAATATACGTAGATGCGCTATAGCAAGTATAATAAATGACAGAAGGTGAAACAGACCTCCTAAAAAAATCTCACTTATTAAGCTTACGTAATTCAGAGAAAAATAAGTTGCGTAAATCAATTCGTGGTTCTGACAACTAAAACTTGAAGATCTGCTACTTCTCTATGTTTTTTTCCTTTCTTTTCTAGATTATTACCGATATTAAATATTATATGTATTTTGAATCTTGACATTTTTTTTCTGAGGTCAAAATCTTCCCACCGTTAAGGTCGCCATTTTAAACTACACTGAAAAAAAATGTCATTGATTCAATAAGTCCATCGTTTGCGGGCTGCCAAAAAGAAGTATTTTTAAATTAAACTAGTTCTTATTCGTTCAATCCCATTTATCATTGAAATAATAAAATATTATTTAGCTTATATTAGAGTTATTATTTCGATCTCGTATGGAATTGGAGGAATTAGAATTCAAATTAAGTTGATAATGCTTGTTTTTGGCAGCCCACAAAAAATGGATTTATTGAATCAATGACATTTTTTTTTTCAGTGTACATAAAATCAGGAGAGTTTTTTTCGTAAATAAAGTTTCAGCCGGAAACTACCTCCAAACCCGTTTTTTCGTTAAATTATTTAGTTTATTAAGACACTCATTATTTTTTTATGTAATTGTTGGCAGAATATAAAATATGGGATTAATTGAAAAGACGATAAGTTAGAAAAATTATTTTTTTATGCTTTCTCTTCTTTTCTCTACTTAAGGGCTCTTTTGTTTAACCCTCGAGGACCAGGGAAAATTTCAGTGAGGCATAAAAATTCATAGCCAGAGGGTGACAGGATATATCGAGGCTCTCAAGCCACCCACCATGATAAATGCCCTATGTTCTGCACGAACCGAGGTTAAGCTTTTGTAACACACGTGTAGGTATATAAATATGAAAAGCTGATATATACGATAGCGGTTACGTGTAACGGGACAAGCAAGCCTGGATATTACAGTCGCGCCCCGACAGTTTCACAACTCTGAACGTATGTGTAGGATACACACTGATTTCGTAATGATAATTGACGTGCCCGGGGCACGAGTCTGCTCGAGATAGTCGTGCCAATAAGGGCATCCGAAATGCAAATCGAGAGCAATCTCGCAAGGACACCAGGATTGAAACGGTTGCGAGGAAGCAGCAATGGCATTTATTGGCAACGCCATTTCTTTTACGATACAGGCACGATGTTAATATTCGAATGCCAAATGAAATTTTTTAAAAAGGCTTTTCATTTTTTTCAATATATTTAGCACTCGGGCGCTACGTATCTTTTACGCTTGAATTTACAGGTCCAATTTTGAACACGGTGGAAAATCTTTTGCTGACAGAGCGACAGCAATACTTATTGGTTGGTCTTTAAAATCTTTTTGCTGGACGAGCAAATTATTTTGCTGGTCTAGCAAATCTTTTTGCTGGTCACTTCTTTTTACTGGCCTTGCAAATCCTTTCCGTTAGGCTAGGAAATAGAGCTTGCTGTCACTATATTAGCAATTGATTTGCTGATGCAACAGAAATTTTCTTTCCGTGTATATGTCATTTAAAGCTAATGGATTTCGATTTAGATAAGCGTTCAATATTTAAGATTTTTTTTCGTACCGGAAAAGTATCATGAAATGGTGTTAACTATTCTATTTTTAACTAACTTATAAGTTAATAGTTAAAATCAAATTTTATAACATTTTAAATTTTCTATTAAAGTTTGAACTTCAGTTCAAATAAATTGAACTCTTGGCATAATGCGGTGAAGTTTTGAGGTTAGAAATACCTAACACATTTTGAGTTAAGTGACTATTAGTTTATTGGCTTGTACTTTAAAGATCAATGAATAATTATTTTGTACAGCAATTAACTATGAACGTTTTTACATTTCTTAAATCGTAATAAGTTACTATTAAGCGATATGACCTTTCCGGTAGGAAATTTTTTTTAAAATATTGAACGCTTATCTAAATCGAAATCCGTTATCGTTAAATGACATCTATTAAGCTGGTTAATTCATGCAACTATTTTTATTTACATTTCCTATTTTCTGCTATTACTGAAACAACCTTAACTGCCACTGATAAAAGTTAGTTACATTAATAAAGTAAAAAATAAATTTGAATAAAAAATAGTCGCATAGTGAAAGAATTTAATTGTCTTTTAAGGGGGCCGAGTAAAATAAAAAGAAAATAAGATAAGCTTGAAAAACTAGCCATTCCGAACACCTCTTACAGTTGTGACTTAATAGCATCTATGACTACCCCAATTTCTTTGGACGTACTAAATTTTTTTACGTCTCCAGATTTTTGAGTCAAATTCAACTGAAAATAAACAAATAAATATGAAGATATTGCACGTTTACAGTGAATTCAAGAAAGTAAACAGCTTTCACATTTCCCATGGATTTAAAAGTGCACAAAATTCTCGAAAGCCTTCTCTCTGATCAGTCATGAAATACTAGCAATTCCTAGCATCTCTCGCGGCCTTTTGCTCGAACGACCTGGAGGGAATGGAGCTCCTGGCTTTTTCACGATTTTTTCAATTCTTTTCCCGGTCGTTCCCGATCGCACCTTATAATAGCTCAGCAACGAGCGATGCACGCCGGTTCCTCGATCATTCCCTCGTTCTCTCGCCATGTATATATACGTATATATATATATGGGTGTTAATATTGGATAGATCTATGCACGCGGATACAGCAGCAACCGAGAGAACGGTAGATAATGATACTTTCCACAAGTTTCCACCGCGCGTCCGCTGGTTATCGTTCGTATATATATGTATAAGGTCGCGCAATTACCGCCAAACCGGTTTAAAGTCAAATGTACGTACGTGAGCGTCGCGGCGGTGTTGTCCGTCCGCGTATGTGGTATATACGAGACCGTGCTGCAACCAGCAACCCGTCCGTTCCTGCAACTCGCGCGCATACACGAATATACAATTCTATTCCAAGTAATCAAAATCACAAACTAGGGAAAGAGAGAGAAAGAGTATAGGTAAAAGACAGAGAGAAAGCCCGAAAGTGGGAGAGAGAGAGAGAGAGAGAGAGATAGCAAGCACATAACTCGGCAATGGCCAATTTCATAGAAATATATATTTCACACAGTATTAATCAAATAACGAATCACTATTTTGCAACATTGTAGAACTTAATGCGTTTATTCAATTTCTTATTGATTATCTCAAATTTGCTACCAACGACTGTAGAATTATTGCGAGAGAAAGCGCCGGAATGGCGCCGATTAAAAGCAACAGAGTTAACGATTTGTGGCGACGGGTTTTAGGGGACTGAGGCACCTAAAATCGATGAAAATTATGTTTTTGCATTTGGGTTATTCCATACCAAGTGGGCCACTCAAATTTAGCATGGTCGTACAAAGTGTTCATAATTTTTTCAAATGTCGTTCAGTGTGTGACGAACATTCATAAATTATTTCAGAACTTTGGCAAATATGGATTGCCCAAAATTTAATAACGATTTTTTTTATTTCTTTTTTTTTCACTTCGCTGAATATTCAAAATTACCGAACGTACAAAAAATTTGTTCCTGAATAAAATTGAAGTTTTTAAATGTACTTTGTAATTAAAAAATTTTCATAGCTGCTCGAATAAGATTTCCGCCATTTTTTGACAAAATAAAGTAGCCATATTTTTTTTGTTGAGACAGATCATACCGATTTTTCTCAAAATTTCACAGAATTTCCAATATCATGCTTGCAAACTATAGAAAAATTGGCGTGATGGCAAATGAATGGCCGACTTTGCATGGAATAATTCAATGATAAAAAATAATACTGATTGTGAGTGAACACAATAAGTGAATCATTTTGATACAGGGATTTTTTGCGTATACTGTCGCTATTGTTTTTTTTAATATTATACTTGTACGTTTAGGTTGCATCACTGGAACAGATTGAATTTTTTGCAAAAGACAAATTAACTTTTGCATAAAATTTTTCCTTACGTATTGACTTTTTTAACTTTCATTTTTACCAAAGTAAAAACGATTTCAAGTGTACAATTTCAGCACCATTTAATTTTCATAATTTTTAGATGACTCGTCTTAAATGAGTGTATCCGTACCCGAGTACACACTATACTTTACAACCGAATTAGCAACACCGTATCGAAATCGCAACGCCAACCCAGCTCCATCAATTTCTCGGACGAGCATCTCGAACCGGTGGCTTGATGCACAATGCACCAAATCGCTTCTCCTTGTCCATCATCAATGTATAAAACTGACACATTCGACACGCATGGTTCACGTGAGTGGAGCTCACGCACATATATATATATATAATATATACACATATTCTCACATGTGGTCACGTGTGTGTCCTCTCGCATTCACACATTTGCACCCTCCCCTTACAATATACAAAAACGCGTGTGTGCGAAAAGCACTTCTGGTCTCTTAGGGTTTCTCGAGTAAGGCTAACAACAGGCGCTTGAACGGATCGCGCGCGCGCGTAGGTCTCCCGTCACAGTCGATCGGACACATCATCGGCCCGATAAATCACACCAGATGCCCAGCACGAAAGCCGACTGCGAGGACAGCCAAGAGTGCGGGTATAACGGGGTGTTTGGTGTTTGGTGTTTTGCCTTGCGCCGCGGGGGCTTGGCACCCCCTGTCGAGACGACGCGTTCTTTGTTTCTTTCCTTCTCTATTATACTCGTCACTTCTCTTTTGCTCACTCATCTTAACTTCTTCCTCTTCACTTTTTGTCTTCATCTTCATCGTTTTCTTTTTTTTTTCGTTAGTTTTTTTTTCCTTAGAATTGTGACCATTCAGTCTTTATATTTGCACTTTCGGATAGTGCAAATTAAGATTAGATTAATGATTAGATATTAATTCTCTTTCTAAAAATGTTATATACGTTTTAGTAAGAAAATTTATAAAGGTTGTTCTAATACAAGAAAATTGTATTTTTTTTCAGATGGATTGATTAAAAGTTTGATGGAAAGGAAGAGTTAATTGTAAATTAATACTATATTACTTTGAATTTTGTGGATTCTCGAGATTAATTTTTATGGAAATACTTTTTTTTTTCATTCTTCAATAAAGTACTTATGAATTTTTCATTTCGTCAAAACTTATTGAACAATGGAGCTCAGTAGTTATTATTTAATAACTATATTGTGCAACTTTGATATAAAAATCTTAAAATCTTAAAATATCTTTTGATTCTAAAAATCTTAAGATTTTGATATGGTTGCTAAAAAATTGTTGTTCAAAACAATTCTATGTAATTTTTTTTCAAAATAAGGTTGTATTTTTTCTCACAATTTTTCGTTAAATTGTATGACAAGTCAATTTTCTTTGCAGTAATTATAAAATATTAATTAAATCGATAATATTACTACAAATTTTGATTTCAAAAAGTAATAGGAGTTCATAAATTTCCTGACTTGCGTACATACTCAACGTAAGTTTCCCAAATATTTAGTACAAGTTTTCATTACACACGCGTAAGGGAGTTCTTTTACATAAACTGTTATATTAAATACGATACACAAGAGACATATAAAATATAAAAGCATTTCCCAAAAAAAAAAAAATATATATATATATATACATTTAATTTGAATATAAAATTCAATGTAATTTAATATGAAATGTAATATAAAAATTTGTCAATTTTACTACGTGTATTAAGTTTAATATATCAGCTGATAAATAAAATATCCGGTAATCTAAACCCGCAAACATTTTTAACAGTGGATCTCTAGTGGCTCGTGACGAGCGCGCGTGAGGGACGTGCCCGAGCTCGGGCGCAATCCGATAAAGTCGCAGGAGGCTGGCGAACGCAACGGAGAAAAGGGAATCAGAGTTTGAAGAGCCGCAGGGCTTTTGTTCGACGGTCCAGCACTCGCGCGTCCATCCGGCAACTTCCAACCCGTACATAGAGTGTATAATACTGTATACGTTATGGTATTGTGGTATATGCATTTATAATAAAAGGCACCGAGGGAGAAAAAGAGAAAGAGAGAGAGAAAGAGAGTCGAGCCCGATCGCGTACACCGCAATGACGCCGCGATGATGCGTCCACCGATAATGCTCGGTAATTCGATGTAACTCGCGCGCACACGCCAGGAACATTGTTTGCTGCGGCGAACGTCTTAGCTTTTCAATTACCGTCTTGTGATGCCTTCGGCTGTAGATATCCACCGACCTTTGTGTGCTATCTCACAAGTGTAGTTTAGCTGTTAGTGCACTGTGCACTTATTGTAAAACTGCTATAAAGCAGGCGAGGGTAATGCCGGTCACCCTTACAACAATATCATCGGGAGGCAACAAAAGATCGAGCTGTGATTGCAAAGATGTGATTTAGCTTCTGAACAACATAAAAAGAACGTGATTAATCCTTACGTTATATTTCTATGTGCTGCAGTGCCGAGTAAACAATGCTAACGGTATAATTTTTTTTTTAAATCTTAAGGTCAATTTCTAAATGTGAATACAAAAAGTTATTAAGTTATTTTTCTATGTACATTTTTTTCAATGTTTGACCTCGAGACGCAAATATATTAAATTTATTATTATTAACGTTAATTATTTAACTTCTTTTTTCTTTACTTTTTTTTCCAAGGTTTTCTACTTGGACAATCTGGTTCGTCGATACTATCTTGAAATAGCTAAGAGGTATTTTTTTTTTTGCTAAGTTTTTATACAAGATTATCATTCATTAATGGATGTCATGTTGCGAGTATAAACTTGTTAATGAGACAATTTAAATATCGTGTGAATTACAAAACAGCCTATAAACAATATTATGTACTTAATTAATCTGAACACTAAGATTAATTCCAGTGATTATAGGAAATAAGAATCCCCTTGTTTTACTATTATAAATTGTTCGTGAAATAATAACAATTATTTTATGTGACTTGAGATACAAGTAATTAAAACTCCACGCAAGTAATTAAACTGATGATAATTACATGTTTTAGGAAACGCAGATTACTTGTTAGCATTTGCCGGCAATATCAGTCACCAAGTTAATTAATTTATACTTTTAATTTGTCAATGCATTTATTAAGAACGTTATTACATATGCGCAATATGCCTAATTGGGAATATTATAATTCTGGCCTGTTCATTGCCATAAATAACAATAAAAAATATCGGAATTCACTAAATTAGTGATCAGTTTATATCATCCCAACAAATTTGTATGAGATATTCTGGATCTAAAGCTTTAAGGATGTCGCAATAGAAAAAAAAGAAAAAAAATCTATTAGTCGTGAATAAGAATGTAAATTCTTGCAGTAATTTACAGTGAGAAAAAAGTTGAGGTATGTTGATTAAATCGATGTTCGGCGACATTTGACCAAATTAATGGATCGTTCAATTAAGCCATTAGGTTTTAGTATAAATAAAATGTGGTTGAAACAGCCAACATTTCTTTTAGTGCTAACTAATAATTCAGTCGAACGTCGGAAAATGCAGATTTAGTCCATTCACCTATATTTTTTCTCTGTGTACGAATTCTCTTTTGTCAATAACGAAAATAAACCCAATCTTCTTTGTTTTATCACTCTCACGATAGAAGTAAGCCTGGAATAATATTTCTGGTGTGCTCGGAACTCTATAAGCTTGTCCATGAAGTTTCCTGCAACCCACGCATCCCCTGCACTTCCGGTGCATCGATGGTACCAATTGATAGGTATGTACACACGCAAGCGATATCATGATGGATTGTCCCAAGTTTCTCCATATATTATTTCAGCGCATGGCATGAAAACTTTTGCAAAATAATATATCTTTTATCGTATACTGACTTGCACATCAACCATTGGAGTGAGAGACCAGTTCTTCTGATTCCTTGGTGCTTCGCATTACAAGAATCAGAAAAATATATGGTCATCTCTACAGATACGCACTCAGAAAAAGGCTTGGTCAGAACTACCAAAAACATAGTTAAAAGTTTTTGAAAACTTAGTGGGCACAATCAAGTTATTGGTTAATATAACCAAGAATTTGGTAAGACAACCAAGTATTTAATACGTATGCCTAACCAATAACTTGGTTGCTCCTACCAAATTTTGCTTGATAACATTTTTAACCAAGATCTCAATAAGTCCAACCAAGTCTTTTTCTCAGGGTGTCCGCGGCGAATGCGGTTCAGTGTAGTTAAGCTGGTTGTGGTCGCAAAAAACGGAAAAAGATTATTAGGGAAAAATCGGTAGCAAGAGACACTGGAATAAGATTGATTAGAGGGAAGAGGTTTTCCGTAAAGAACCAAAAAGGGTGTATGGGACTAACATGAATTTTAAAAAATATTTCTTTTATCGAGTAATGGATGGAGTACGCAGGAAAAAAAATATATTTCCGGAAGTGGAAGGTTTGCCTAGTTCGCCAGCAACGCGTTGTAGCGTAAAGGTGAAGAGAAGCAGACGCCAAGTCTCATCATTCTTTGTAACCGAGCCGCTTATGCTTTACTCACTGCGGAAGGTATCATTTCCGGTACGTCGATCAATCATACTTTCACAAACCCGCGGCACATACCCGACGCGCCCGTGAACCCCGGTCAGCAGCCATGTTGTCACCCCCTGAACATCTGCCACCTCGACACATACCGTTCACCGGTAGCAAAAGGCTCGGCGATATAAACTGATGGCCCGAAAAGTGTGCGGGACGCCGAGTATTATATTATAGTGTGAATGTGAATGTCAGAATAAGTATTTACACGTCTCATTCCCTTTGCTGCTATTTCTGTGTAAGTGGTAGCTCGAGTATCATTCAATGGATTCAATAAAACAAATTCTAGTCGCTGTCAAGAGACGTCATATTCTGTTGTATGTATTCAACTCTTCGATCTTGTTTTTTTTCTACATTATTCAGAATTTTAATCAAACGCAGAGGCTTGAAAATTTTTATGGAGTATTACAGTAATTTATATTTTAGCTCCTAGTATTTGTACCTACTGGACTAAATAAATAATAATTGTCTATTATTTATAGTAATTTACGTTGTGTAGAAGGCTCGACGGTATAAACTGATGGCCCGAAAAGTCTCCGGGACACCGAGTATTATATTATAGTGCGAATGTGAATGTCAGAATAAGTATTTACACGTCTCATTCCCTTTGCTGCTATTTCTGTGCAAGTGGGAGCTCGAGTATCGTTCAATGGATTCAATAAAACAAATTCTAGTCGCTGTCAAGAGACGTCATATTCTGTTGTATGTATTCAACTCTTCGATCTTGTTTTTTTTCTACATTATTCAGAATTTTAATCAAACGCAGAGGCTTGAAAATTTTTATGGAGTATTACAGTAATTTATATTTTAACTCCTAGTATTTCTACCTACTGGACTAAATAAATAATAATTGTCTATTATTTATAGTAATTTACGTTGTGTAAAAGGCTCGACGGTATAAACTGATGGCCCGAAAAGTCTCCGGGACACCGAGTATTATATTATAGTGCGAATGTGAATGTCAGAATAAGTATTTACACGTCTCATTCCCTTTGCTGCTATTTCTGTGCAAGTGGTAGCTCGAGTATCGTTCAATGGATTCAATAAAACAAATTCTAGTCGCTGTCAAGAGACGTCATATTCTGTTGTATGTATTCAACTCTTCGATCTTGTTTTTTTTTCTATATTATTCAGAATTTTAATCAAACGCAGAGGCTTGAAGATTTTTATGGAATATTACAGTAATTTATATTTTTAGTTCCTAGCATTTGTAATCACTGTATTAAATAAATAATAATTGTCTGTTATTTATGGTAATTTACGTTGTGTAAAAGGCTCCACGGTATAAACTGATGGCCCGAAAAGTCGCCGGGACACCGAGTATTATATTATAGTGTGATTGTGCATGTCAGAATAAGTATTTATAAATCTCATTCCCTTTGCTGCTATTTCTGTGCAAGTGGGAGCTCGAGTATCGTTCAATGAATTCAATAAAACAAATTCTAGTCGCTGTCAAGAGACGTCATATTCTGTTGTATGTATTCAACTCTTCGATCTTGTTTTTTTTCTACATTATTCAGAATTTTAATCAAACGCAGAGGTTTGAAAATTTTTATGGAATATTACAGTAATTTATATTTTTAGTTCCTAGTATTTGTAATCACTGGACTAAAAAAATAATAATTGTCTGTTATTTATGGTAATTTACTTTGTGTAAAAGGCTCGACGGTATAAACTGATGGCCCGAAAAGTCTCCGGGACACCGAGTATTATATTATAGTGTGATTGTGCATGTCAGAATAAGTATTTATAAATCTCATTCCCTTTGCTGCTATTTCTGTGGAAGTGGTAGCTCGAGTATCGTTCAATGGATTCAATAAAACAAATTCTAGTCGCTGTCAAGAGACGTCATATTCTGTTGTATGTGTTCAACTCTTCGATCTTGTTTTTTTTCTACATTATTCAGAATTTTAATCAAACGCAGAGACTTGAAAATTTTTATGGAATATTACAGTAATTTATATTTTTAGTTCCTAGTATTTGTAATCACTGGACTAAATAAATAATAATTGTCTGTTATTTATGGTAATTTACTTTGTGTAAAAGGCTCGACGGTATAAACTGATGGCCCGAAAAGTCTCCGGGACACCGAGTATTATATTATAGTGTGAATGTGAATGTCAGAATATGTATTTACACGTCTCATTCCCTTTGCTGCTATTTCTGTGTAAGTGGTAGCTCGAGTATCATTCAATGGATTCAATAAAACAAATTCTAGTCGCTGTCAAAAGAAGTCATATTCTGTTGTATGTATTCAACTCTTCGATCTTGTTTTTTTTTCTACATTATTCAGAATTTTAATCAAACGCAGAGGCTTGAAAATTTTTATGGAATATTACAGTAATTTATATTTGTAGTTCCTAGTATTTGAAACCACTGGACTAAATAAATAATAATTGTCTGTTATTTATGATAATTTACGTTGTGTAAAAGGCTCGATTGTATAAACTGATGGCCCGAAAATTCTCCGGGACACCGAGTATTATATTATAGTGTGATTGTGCATGTCAGAATAAGTATTTACACATCTCATTCCCTTTGCTGCTATTTCTGTGCAAGTGGGAGCTCGAGTATCGTTCAATGGATTCAATATGATAAATTCCAGTCGCTGTCAAGAGACGTCGAATTCTGTTGTATCCATTCAACTGTTCGATATTGTTTAATTTTTTTTCTCCATGAGAAGAAATACTGTACATTTTTGTCGTGATTCAAAATTGTAAACGAACACCAGTGTGTTTGTTTACAAATTGAATGCTTTGAGGGAATATTATAGCAATTTTTATTTTAAGTTCCGAGCATTCGTCGCAACTAGACTAGATAAAAAATAATTGTCTGTACAATCTATTGTTTAGCTATTAAAGTAATTTATGTTGTGTATTTAGTGTTTACGTAACATCTGATAATAGAGGGTAATATGGCGTGTCAAGTGACATCGCACAGTCCTATTTTTCACAGCAAGTTGGAACTCTTTCAGAATTTTTAATACGTGGAACCAAACTTTATAGAATAATATCAGTCAATTTCTAGTTTTTAAAAAAGTGTGAAACTACATTATTAATATAGAAATTGGCAGAATAGTGGTTATAAAATAAACAAATCCATTTTTTTTTAAATCCGCGGTCAACATTTTTTAAATAAAAGTGAAAAAAATATCAATTAAATTTTTATGTTGTATGAGTTTTAATGGAGTCTTATATTCTGATGTTAGATTTTTTTAAAGCATAACAATGACACGTCAATAGTTTGTTAAATGAAGGTAAAAAATAAGCTAACGCTGTTTTATCTTATAAAGAAAAAATACGAGGGAAGAATGGGAGAAAATTGCGCATTATTTTGTCATGAATTAGACTGAGTTGCTGGCTACTGGTCAGAAACATGCACAAGGACATTGGAGATTTCGACGACAAATTAGGATGACATTGCTGCGGTATTAGGACAGTTTCACTGCTCACAGTTACACAGGTAAATCCTCGCTGTCCGGTTCCGCACGTAAAAAAAAGACTGTGCTCTTTTGGTCCTTTCATTCCCCGTGACGAACGAAGGACATCTGGATACGCATGTTGAACACAGTGAGAGTAAAATGTACCGCAGCCCTTCGCAGTCCATTGTTACACTCGAAAATGTCAAACGACGAGAGAGGCTCTAAGGACCCGAATTTTCGACCGAATCGGATTAAGGGATTACTCTACCGATGGATGCGCTTCTCGACGTATTACCACCACTGGAAAAGTGAAGTGGACCGAAAATTCGACATCTTGGTAAGACTATTTTTGCCATTCTTCAGAAGCTCAAGAGGTTTTTTTTACGCAACGATCATGCGGACTCGTTGATGCGCGGAAATAATTCTCAAAATTCCACAATTAAATTGGGTTTGGTCTAAGTGAAGCTATCACTGAGCCTTAGGCTTGACTAGTATAAGAGACAAATAGCGAGTTATAACAAAGTTGCGTGCTGTAAACTATCGTTGCATGGAATAACAAATGCATGGAAAAGTCAAAGGGACATTAGATAAAAAAATAGAATTTTATTCCCTTACACTCTGGGAATCCTTGTGGGGTGCATAATGTCAACGATTGACAGCCAATGCGTCATCATGCATGCACATTGATGTATATCTAATAATGACCTCTTGTACTCATAAGTGCTGAAAGAAGCGACTTGTCGTTGTTGCGGAACGTCGTGACGTGTATTGACTAGTACGATCGATGCTGGAAACACGGTAAAAAGTGCTTTTCTTATAGACTCAATGAAAAAACCACCGACGACATACTAGGTAGACGAGACTATTTGTGTACCCGCTGCCTAGTTTCAATTAATGTCACGAGTATTTTCATCGATTAGACCATGATTTAAAACTTGCTACGACACAGATTTAGAGCGCGGAAACGCGTCTATTATTGTAATTCAGGGCACATAAAGTTGCTAAAGCGTAATGACGCAATACGTTATTTTCTCATCGGTGTTAAGGGCGCACAAACTTCGTTACGAACTATAATCATAGGTAGGGTTACGGGGAATTATATTTAGCACGATGTCAAAGGCTTTCTTTTCCATCTCGATTGATGAATTGCTAGTAAAATGCTATGTAAGAAAGTTTGACAAATTGATAGAAAGTGCTTTCGTCTTGCTGAATTTTAAATTTGTACAACTCTTGATAGCACAAGTTGATTATTACTTTCAACTAGCTTAATGATGAAATTCGTATCGTAAAAGAAATAGTTTTACATTTTTGTTAGTTTCTGTCTATTTGTAGACTCCGTTCAAATTGTCAAACAATCGTCCCATAACAAATAAGGCGTAAATATTCACGACAGAACGTAAAAGTTCTCTACCAAAGTTGTTACAGAAATGAGCGAAATGGAGGAAAATGTTATAGGAAAGCTGAAGTTTTCGATGTCAAAGGCTTCTTTTAGCATCGAATCCTCAATTGCTAGCAAAATACTATGTAATAATATTTGACAAATTGGTAGAAAGTACTTTCATCGTGCTGAATTTTTGTATCGATAGAACTCTTGATAGTACAAATTGATTATTACTTTCAAGTACCTTAATGATGAAACCCGTATCGTTATATAAATAGTTAAACATTTTTATTAGTTTCTGTCTATTTGCCGATTCCGTTTGAATTGACAAACAATCATCAATAATAAATAATGCAGTTACAGAAATGAGAGAAAACGAAGAACATTTTTATAGTAAAATTGAAGTTTCGAACCACATTGACAGTTCAACTATGATCGGTTTCAAATGTTTGTTCAGTTAATATAGACAAATAGAAATTTGTGACTAGTGCTACCGTATTCTATAATATTTCAAATATCTTTTACGACAATGCGGCGATCGGTTTATTGCAGAATACTATTCATACTCATGGTTTTTATACATGTTGAGGGAGAGCATAAATGATTTTGATCACAATTGAAAATCTCTAGTATCAGATCTAGAATTGGAATATATACATGAATGAAATATTAGGATCTAGCGTCGGGTGACGATGTACACGCTAAAGAGGAAGTGAATATCGCGTTACAATGTGTCCCACGCATCCTGTCAAGTGGGTCTACTGCCTATTTGTCGGAGCGCATCTTGACGCACAAAGGAGATCAGATAAATAATTGGCTTGGTGTGCGGAGGAACAGGTAGCCGAGTCTCCTTTTGATCGTTGAGAACCTTGCGCAAGGGTCTTTGTACTTGCGTGGGGATGATGGATACTTGATACATTTGGGTCGGATGCTTCATCGGACAGGATGACAACGTAACGAGTCGCAAACATTCGTGTTGTGCTGTACTATTTTCCGATGGTAAACGGTTGACAAATTTTTTGAAACGTAAAGAAAACCTTACAGCATTAAACTGCTTTATCGTCCAAGCTGACGTGTATACGGAGATGCATTAAAATAATGACAAACATATGCAAATAAACTACATTATTAATAACATGTCTCAAAACAAATGACGATCGTCACGCACAAATTGCTGTGCAAACTACTACGATGACTGGTTCGAATCTTACACAGGGTAAAAAAAAGACGAAAAAGTACAGTGAGAAAGAGAACACGCAGCTGTACACGTCCTCACCCCAACAACCAACTACTGGGCCCTCTTCAGAGGTAGTGCGCGTATTACCGAGGCTCCCCGATGGCTTTCCACCAAGGTTCATTTCGGCACTTCACAGAGAGATTTTTCTACGCACTCAATTAATATTCGCCGTGTTTCGTTTTTAATATGCCCGCGATCTATGGTGGGGAGGGTTTAATTACTTTTTTACGTCGACTCTCGTAAATCATTCGCGGTGAAGCGAGAAAAAGAGAGCGAGCGAAAGGCAAGGAAGAGCGAGAGTGGGGAACGAGAAAGAGATATAAGACAGTTCCTTATGCCGAGTCATAAAATAACATTTTACAAGGTACATATAAGGAGAGAAAGAGCAGATAGATAGATAGAGACGCTAAATTGTATTATCTTATACACGCGTATAACACATGTATTGTGTGAACCTCTAAGAGCACATCATAATCCCCATCTCCCCTTTAGACTGCAATGATGAACAGCGGACAGCCGGACCACCTTTTCCGTCAAAACAGAGCGGATTATCTAGGATGATCCGATGAGCTAATCCCACGCGATAAAAGACTCGTGAATATAAAGTACAGTGAAGAAGGTCCGGTTTGGTAGCCGGAAATGCACGAATTAGGGGGTCAGTCATTTTTACCTTAGCGGAGTTGACGGAACAAAAGTTTAAAAGAGAAAAAGTAAGTGCACCCTCAGGTTAGAGGCAATAAGAGAGGCGTAATACTTTGACAGCGTAGAACAATGGCCCTGACTTAACGAACGGAATGTCCACTAATTTGCTCATTTGGAGCCAGAGACAAGATCTCCCTGAGATCCTACTCCTGATTCGACCGATGGGAGGTCCCTCTACCGCAGTTAGTGGAGCTCGGTAGATGAGGCTGAATACAAAGATGAAAAAGACAAGGCGACAAGACGGTAGCACCTGATCTCCGCAACGCGATTGGAGATCCTACGATAGCAAGGGGCAACAGACTAGCCCTGCTGACTTGCCGCGCGAACCCAATGTACCTGCAGGAGTGAGCGCGGGATTAAGATCCCTATCGTCTGCTAGAAATCCAGGTGTGATTGACATCATCCAATTGACGGCACTGGGGATCACCGCGGTCAAAAGTAGCTCATCTTTAAAGTCATTCTGCGTGGTAAGGCATCAAGATCTGACCTTAACATCACGAGATAAAGAACAAGAAATGTCCGCGCTGACTTAAGAGTCACGTTCCGTCGGCTCCGACTTCCGTCAATGTACGATCTTCACTGACAGTAACTTCCATGATTTGCCCCCCGATTTGGAGGGTCTCAATTATGAACTAAATACCTTAACACACACCATTTTCGTAAGGAAACCTTGACAACCCCGTGCACCATGACACTCGCTACATGTGCGTTTTTCTAAACGTCAAATCGGTCACTCACCACATGCCCGTGAGCGGGCGACTTGCTGATGGACTGTAGTTGAGGATATAGCTGACCAGCCGCCGCCGGCGTCATGTCAGTCAGCATCTCGAAGGCCTCCGTGCTTCTTAGAGGCTATTCCGGGTTTTCCGGTAGCTTACAGGGTCTTCTTCCGTGTCTCCTCTTCGATTCTTATCTTATCAAGTTTCCGACGCAGTCTTATCGCGTCGATAAAGACCAACACAACGAGTCAACACGAGGTACAATAACACATGTGATATTTTTGTTTTACTTGAGAAAAAAAAAACGATCAAGGTCCGGTAAAATAGGACACGGGTGTCCTATTCCAAGGATTCCGCTAAACTGCGGAACACGGACCGTCGCTGGTCCGTCAACGAGGATTAGGATTTTCTATACTATTATGAATGTTACTCCGTCGAAAAACAAAAAGGTGCGCGCGGTATTCTCGCATGTACGAAACGATGATGGGGAACCGGTTAACGTGGTTCCCGTTCTTCGCACCGTGACAGACTGCCGAGCAACCGATCGGGTGGGTTTGGCCCGACAGAAACGCCAGCAGCAGCACCGGCAGCAGGGGAAATGGTAGTGGCAGTTCAGTCGCGGTAGTAGGGAAGTGTGCGCCGCTGCCTATACCTATGGTCCACGAGTGAGGGAGCGAGTCTGACAGAACGAGGCAGAGAGAACGATGGTGAGAAGCGGGACGATGGTAAAGGGGGCTCCCATGGATGGGTAAAAAAGGGGCAGAGCTCGAGGGGCGGGAACCCCTGCGGAATTGTCGACGCCTCCGACCGCCTACTACCAGCTGAACCCACTTCAACTTTCATCCCCACCATACGGATAAACAGAGAGGCACATTATCAGGGGAGCCTTATGAGGATCATGCGGTAGAGGGGATTCCGCACGGTCAAGCCGAATCAGCCGTGAATTGCGCGCGCAACTCGCGGAGGAGCCACCGGCGCCGTCGCTGGTGCTGCCAGCCCAACGAGGCGACCCCGCGACGCCAACGACGACGGTGAACTCGCTTGTTCCGTACGCGTGTTATATCGTCGACTTGTCTCGCGCGCGCATACTCGCACCCCTTATCTCCGATTTCTCTTTTCTACGTTCCTTTTTTTTTACTTTGTCCTTCTCTGTTCTCTGTTTCTACGACTTGACAAGCTTCTGCTTCTACGTTTTGTGGCTCTTGTTCTTGTACGCCCTTTCAACCGGACTTTCTTTTTCTTCGTTCCTTTCCTTGCTTCCGAGAGGAATTTATCACTTCCATCCGGACTGGACTCTTTTATAGTTCTTTGCACGTCTCGCACCCATAGCGGTCCAAATTGTGCGTGATAATGGGTTTTGGGTTAAATTATTTCCGACCTTACCTTGAATAGTTTTAATCATATATCCCTCATTGTTGTTAGGCATTTTCACCATTCTCAAGGTTTCAGTAGAAGAAAATTTCAAAAACCTCGCTCGTGGGATATTCCACTTCGCCACGAGCTATGGTATTTTATTAAGCCAAATGCCCACAAAAACTGATATTAGAGTTTCAGTATACTCAGGGTATACTTGTTTTTAAGTATATAAACACGACAACTCGTACGAGCGCCTAATGTGATTTTAATCGTAGAGTTTGAATTTCAAATAGCCATCGACTTGTGGCCTCATAATTCCGAGTACTATATGAACCGGCTGAAAGACTTGGCTAAAGACTTTGGATAGTACAACTGGCAAGAGAAGGCCAGTGAGGTCAATTACGTCGCTTCTCGCGCCATTGGCGTATAACCTCGGCCGATCAAATTCTCGATTAAGTCAATTACCCCATCGAGAACATCACGATCTAGGTATCGTTACGGCACTGCTTACAACTCCCAGAGTAGCGGATGCTGCGACGTCCCATCGTTCGCATTAGGAACTAATTTCTCCATAATGAAGGAAGACGGCGGCGCCACTAGGACGAATGAACCCAAGGGAGGGCGTCTAATCGTGGACCATTCATAACTCCGACGACCTTCATCTCCCTCAGACCTCCGGATCCCCAGAGACGGCCTCCACGAAAGAACCCGCGGTGAGCCGTGAGATTCTTTCATCCCAAAGTTTTCCGGGATCATCTAAACCCACACATCCAGAAATTCATTCATAATTTTGGGAACTCTCAATGTAGCCAACTCTGATCATAATAACTGTAGTTAAAGGGGAGCAATTATATTTTCATTTGACAAAGTAACAAGGATATCAGTTACAGCTGACATAATTTGATGGCTCGAAATGTTACACTCGGGAATGAATGCGAGAAATGGGAGATGAATAGCGACGATATGCCGAGTTGGTGGCAATTTGATGAAACGAGAGATGAAAAGGTGGGAAGAGTTACGTGCTGGTTAGGTGAAAAGCTTGTATTAATCGTATTACGTATACGAAATGCCCAGCCCAGTTAGCCGCGAATACGAGGTGTGCATGACGATGATGCGGATATCGCGTGTCATAGATCCACAAAAGGTGCGATCGAGCAACATAGGGCGGTATGGCGTGGCGGCCCTCCTGGGCTACTGTGCCGTCGGACTGAGGAGAAAGGGCCAGCAGAAGGCGTTATGCGCGAGAAAAGGAATGTTTTACAATGAGAGCTCTTGGCGGTGAAAAAGATGGATATTAACGCAACCGACGTACCATCCTTAATGGGCGTATCATTCGTACACGTGCTAGGGTCGAACTGGTACATGAAAAGGACCATTGTTACATTTGTTGCGGATAGAGAACAATCTTTAATACAGCAAAAACGAGAAACATCCATAAGGTTACGCATCTTTCATTGAATATTTTGGGTGTCCACCACAGAATCCATTCCCGGATAAAATTGATCGATGTAGGGCGATGAGAATAACGCCTCCATTGTGGCAGCGTTGCATGATCTGAAAACTGGACTGTGTTCGAGTTATTATGATTTGATGTTTTGGGGGAGAAGAGCAGAAAAGATTGCAGTTTTTATGGGAAATCAATGAAGGTTGTTGATGGTCAATGGCAAACCGGTAGCCAGCTGAGATTCGACTACCAATGTCATCAACGTCAGGCAAGTGCAATATCTTCCGCGTTCTTGAACAGACCCAGTTTCTCCTCGATTCACTTGTACGTTTGGTCTCTGATATTACCCGTGTCTCCCATTGCCTCTTGGTCTCAACGTGATCTATACTTATCGGCTTCCGTGGGCTTTCGATCGATGCTTACGATCGACTTTCAATGATGGATCGTTGATTGGCAGACGCGGGACTTCGGGGTTGAAAGGGAAATGGGCCACGGGGGCGGATAATAACAGGGCGGCCTGTGATGCGGAGCGAAGATGTGGCCCGGGAACCAGGCGCCTCGTCGCCTTTTGCCTTCTTGCCTTCTTCTTTAGCCACTATATACCTGTTTCCATCCCGCTCTATCGCGTCTTTGCCATGTGGCCATCGGCCCGACGAGAGATGCTGCTGATGGTCTAATAATTACCCAAGACCGAGCTTTGGGTACCCAACGCTCCTGGGAAGGCCGAAAATGAAGATTTACCTTGTAACTCGTAAGTAGACGGGAAGAGGGAGACTCTTTATAATACAAGCTGCGCGAGTAGTCAACCCTGAGCGAATATCTCAGCTGCTTCGTAGATTTTTTTAAAGAATATAATCATTTGGCTAATGCGACTTAGCGTTTTCTTAACGCGCGTGGCTACGACTGTTATTCATTATTACCCTATGGTCATTATAAATTATTGCCATATTATTATTGCTAATGGCAAAGTATGTGTTACAAAAACAAAAGTGCCTGGCAATAATATGATCGTCGGTCATATAACAAGTGTTAACGTAACTCTCATAAATAGTTATTTTCTCTATACTTTCATCCTGATGGCTATATGTTATCGCAACTAGTTTTCTGCCTTACATGTCTGAGGCGCACATACGTATTCAACCCACTTTCGCACTGAGAGCAACTCGCTACGTTCGGACAAGCGAAATAAGGCGAAGAAAACTCGCGTCTGCGACTGATTTACGAACTCGGCAGCCAACGGAGCTCTGATTTCGTACGTAGAGTAGAAGTATACATACTTTTGCCCATGCCGCGTCTCACGGCTTCCCGGTCCACAACCGAGACGCCAGACCAGATTTATGGGGTGTTCTTTAGGAGACTCTATAACTCTTTGAGTATACTTCAGACTAGCACGTTTCTCGACTGTATACGTTTTCCATAAAAAGCTTCGGACATCCGGACAAGGACATTCGTTTTCGTTGGACATCCAAGTTTGTTCGATGTTTCCCGAACAATGCAGCTAAAATCCAGCGAAAAGTATGTTGTTATGAACGATTTTATAATCGTCACTGATTTTATTTGGCTTTTCGCATCTAAACGAATTTTTGTATCAGCAGAATATAAAAAAGCAAAATATGAGAATAAACAGTAGAATATGAAAAATAATCGATTTCATTGTGTTTTTTTATGACACATCAATTCGCCGATAGAAAATCCATATGCAAAACCGGAATGGATATTATTCGAAGGGAAAAGCATTTTAAATTATATTGAAATAATTATGACTAATTATTATACAGAACTCAACTTTTAATTTTTGAAAGTTGATTGCGATTGTAATTTGCAAGATGATAAATATATTCGAAAAATTAATTTGTTCCATGTTCCATAAAATTTGGTAGATGATTGTGATTTTTAAGATGAAATGAATAACTTGGAGAAATTATTTTGGCCAACAGATTATCAAAACTTGGCGCAACAGATAATCAAAAGAGACTGGACTGCGTCTCTTGATTCGTGGCTGATTGAGATGTTCAGGATGATGAATAACTTGCAAAAATTATTTTAGTCGATGAATAAAAAAATTTGGTAGAAGGTTGTGATTTTTAAGATACTGAATAACTCACAGAAATTATTTTGGCTAACAAATAATGAAATTTCGTAGCTCATTATGATTGAAAAAATTATGAATAACTTAGAGAAATTATTTTTCTCAATTAATAAGAAAATGTTGTAAACCTAGTCCAAAATCATTTAGTAAAAAAATTTTAACCGCCCGTCACTCGAATGAAGCCGATTACTGATCGGAAAAGGGCCTTCGTTGATTCTCCGTCAACAGGCAGAGTCGATGCAGTTATTTCGACGATCGAACAGTGCTGACGAATGAAAGTGTTGACTGTAGAATGAGGAATTGCCAAGTGCGCGACACTGTTTAGCGGTAAGATGAAAGAACAAAAAGGAAAGTTGTTCGACCGTTAAACCGAAAACTACCGACAAATTCACGCGCATGTACCTATGTTGGTAGTTGAGATTGCAAAATGACGTGCAAACTGAGGGACGCCCTCGTCCGCCCCCTGGCAATACGGTAATCACTATAATTACGTATCGAGCCCTTATATTAATACCCCCTCAGTAGCGTCGTTCTTTCTCTCTCCGTTCTTTCCGATTCGTTCGCATTCGTCTTTCTTCGTGAATGCTACTACTTCTTTGCAACCTTTCACGCGATAACCAATCACGCCAAATTTAGTGACGCCTGTCATGGTGACGGACCAATCTGTAGTAGCTTTCAGGTAGTCAAAAAATAAATCACTAATAGCCCTCGACGTAACTTTGTACTGAACAAATGCCTTCACATAATCAAAAGTTAGTTACACACACATTTTACGTAACTAAACATAATCATTCTTCATCTGTGAAAGCGAGTTGACCGATTCGTTTGATCTTGGGATTTACCGTTCGTCATTAAAACATAAATCATTTTTAATAGCCGTTCATTTTTTTTAACTATCGGATATCTCCATACTTATCCTGCAATTGAGCCTAACAAAAATGTTTAAAAAACACTATAATGCAGCATATTGATTTTTTTACGAGGTACACTTCTTAAATTAACCAATGTCATCAGCCTGTTTTCGTACTTATTCAATAAAAACATATAAATTTGACAAACTTCAATATTTGTTATCTCAGACTCGTAGAAAATTTTTTTTTACAGTGACAAGAATACAATTTCATCACATATTTTTCACGTAATTGTGCTCTTTTTGTAATTAATAATTATTGCGCACCAACTGTATTTCCCATTCATTAAACTAAGAAAAATATGTTAGTCAATTTCTTATGACAACAAATTTTTTGATGACTTTCATCTTTTTTTAGTGTCTCGGTTTAAGAAAAAAGTATTTTCTAATAGTACAATAATACATCTTAACAATTTTTTCACGTAGCATTTACTGTTTTTAAAAAATTAATCATTATTTTGAAATACATATTGTCACTCCAATTTACGACAACTTCGTGCAGTACGGCTCAAATTTTCTAGATGTACGAACTAATGTTCAGCAGTGCTAGATATAAAATTTGAAACAGATCGTTACATGGTTTCCGATTTCACAGTAATTTGAATTTTACAAGATTAAACCGCTTCTACTTTCGACACATCCGACAAAATGGGTTTAAATTTTAGACACAAACGTAATAGCGTGCGTGGATATTTGGTACCGAATTTAGTAAAAAAAACGACAAAGCGGTTCGAATTTTATACAACTCAGAATTTTTCACCTACAATTATTTTAATAGCTGCAAAGTCGGGTCTTGCATATTTCTTCCTTATTTCCCAAAGACGCGGCAGCGTCTCGACGCCAAGTATTAAAAGAAAATGAATGTGGCATCCACAAAACGATTTCTCTCTTCTCTCTAACTTATCTTGATTTACCTTTCCTAAAGCTACACTCAAAATCTGTCATTAATTTAATAAGCCCGTCGTTTGCGGGCTGCCAAAAACAAGCATTGTCAGATTCATTTTACTATTGATTTTTATGAAATTAAACAAAATTTCATTTCAATGTTGAATAGGATTGTAAGAATAAGAACTAGAGTTAATTTAGAACCATTTTTTTTGGCAGCCAGTAAAACTAGTAAATTGCTTTTAGATGACATTTTTTTAGAACCTTATGAGCATGCTAAATTTTGTCAAAGTAATTCCTCGCGTGGATATCTCCGAGAAAAGTGAAAAATAATAAAGTAAATAAAACTCCTTTGTATATCAAACCCAGAACACAACACACCAAAACACAAATTTCCAACTAACACTTTACTTGAAATATTAATTTTACTAATAAAATAGATAGCATTCAACAGCGCATCATTTATATATATTTATCCGCACCGAGAGAAAAGATTTCATTGACGCCAATGAAATGGGTGGATTGATTTTTTTTTAAATGATCTCAACGAAATATTTCTTTGATTTCAATGAAATAGTACATTTGAATCTCAAGGAGAACATTTCATTGCCTGTAAATAAATATTTACTTACTGAGCATATAATAAAGAAACAGTTTCATTGTTTTAAAGAGACGTTTTCATTGGTTCAAAGAAGCGTCTTCATTGATCCCTCTCTCGCACCTAACCTCACTTTTTTGTTTTCCGGGTCTCCCGAACGAACGGCTTCGAGTTTCGAGGAGCCAGAAGCTTAGCCTATTTCTGCCGTACTTCCTTACATACTCACAAAATTTGAGCTTTACCTGCCGCGTACTTCAGGAAAAAATAGGTTTCGAAATTTTGAGCTGGTAAGAAGAAGGTTTCATTAAATCAGAGACAATATCTTTGAAATCAATGAAAATGGTTCATTGGATTAAAGAAATGTTTCTTCGAATCAATATCACTACTTTTTAATGAGTTTAAGATCATTCAAAGAAAAGATAGTATTGAAATTCAAGTATTTCATTTATTGGCAACGATTTCCGTGAATCAATGAAACTTTTTCTCTCGGTGCGCCATTATCGAAAAATAGACTTAAGCGAAATATGTCACGAAACACGAGCTGGAAGACCTCGGTCGATGGTTCATTGGCTCCAACAATGTAACACATTATTCAAGAGAAATATTTGTAACCATACTTATGTATTGTAAAAAAAAATGTAGCCGATAAAAACCGTTTACTAGTACTACTATTAAGAAAGTAATATGCAAGATCTCGTAGTCTTTTATTTAAAACTCAGACGTTCGCTATTCGAGTTCGGAATAGCTACGATACATTTTGTAACCATCCACGGAAATTGCAACTATTCGATTCGTTAGATGATTTGCAAGGGGTGCGTTGGGTGCGGGTGTAAAATCCCACTCCAATTGGCAATCGGATAAATCGAATCCCGAGTCTTCCGAATTGGCAAAGTGCGTGAGTATAGGAGAAACCAAAGTGCCACGTCGTATTGGCCGGTTATGGATGCCAGGGGGAGATGAACAATTAACGAAGGGATGGACTCGGAGCCCGCCCAGAACGAGTCCGCACTGCTGAGGAACTCGTTCAGTCGATCGGTCGATCTTGTCAAATATCGTTAGGGACGTGCGCCTCGCGACTTTAAATTACGGAAGGCGTCCGTCGACACCCCAGCGAAGTCTTCTCATCCTCAGCAACTTCACAGCCTATAGCTATACCGTATATGCTATATACGCACAAGACGAGAGCATCCGTCAGCGAAGGGTAGCCCGAGGGTAGAATCGAGACGCTTCAAGCTTGAAATAAACTTCTCGGGATTGATCCGCGTCGTAGAAAAAGAAATAAAAATTGCCTCGAGGCAGTTCCGCATCCTTTTTTCCCACGATAAATATTCGCATCTGACTTGATTAATTCAATCGTCGGTTATTAAAATATCGTTGATATTGGTGGGATATTTAATTTATGGGAATCCGTGAACTGGCAACGAACATTTCTCAAGTATTATCCTAATATCTCACTCAGTAGTGGTAATAAAAAAAAATATTTTTTACTCCAGAGTCGATCGACAAGGAGAGTTTATATATACAGCGACGCACGGCACAAGCATATATTTCTTACCGCGTATGATAAAATCATTTGCATGCCTGTACGACGCTCGACGTGCCGTTAATTGAGGGCTGGCATCTGAAAAATATGTTGTGCGACATGCGATTTTTAAATACAGTATATTAGAAGCGTATACGACGCTGTGAAAGAGCGCGGACTACGATAAAAGCGGCACTAAGTAAATCTTGACGGTTTCATTGCGACGTACTGGGATCTATATTATTTTCTTAGAAACCCGCACGTGCCGAGATTTTATGTAGTATAACTATCTATATTCGGGGAAAATGTTTAATAATAATGCTAATAATATTTATCAAAAGCAAATTTGTAATGATCCATTTACTGTAAAATTTATTTCATCTGTTTACTTATGCCAGAAACAATTGGATAATGATTATTCATTTTAGTAGATTTTACATTTCGGTAGAAAAATATATACATATTTTATTGGATAAAAGTAAACAATATTTTTTCATATGGATTAATGAAAAACTGTAATAAAAACTTAGGAAACGGCTAATGGACAATGAGGAAATGGATGCCACATTATTAATTATTGTACCTAGTCTTAGTTTAGTAATACCTTTAGATGCAATAAGTTTAGTGTACAAATTATAGTTCAAGTCAGAAAATATCTATTTCTACAATGAATAAGAAACTGGTGCTGATGGCTATAAATGGACACTGTAATAATAAATTGCTGTATTTTATCATACCAGTATTGCGATTATTATGCATAAATTGGTATTTTCAATTTGATAGTAAGAATATTAAAAAATTGCTGGGAACTTAACATACCAGTAGTGGACACGTTTTGCATAAATTGGTGTTTTATATTTAATATTCAAGTCTAATGTAATAATCATGTACAATATGAAAAACTGGGTCTATAATAGTAGTATGTGCATTTTAAATCCTACTCATACATTAAATTTGATGTAGTTTATGCATAAAAACATCTAGAATTGGTACGTTAAGTTTCATAATATTTCCGATAGTGTCGTGGGTTAAAAAAATCTCAACTTTTCAATAATTTACTTTAGTAGTTCCTAATAATTCGTTAGTCGTTCTCATAATTTTTTAATAGTCCAAAGAACATAACTATAAAAATAGTTTCATCGACCACCAATAAGTAGTTGTCACATATTTGCTAACTATCGCGATTTCTCTTCGGAAAAAACCAAAGTTTACTTTACTTTAAAAAAACCCATAATTATTACTCAAAACATCATTAATTTTTCTGGCATACTAAATAATAACTAATAACTTTCCCCCACATGTTAAATTTAAGAAAATGTTCCTTGCTGCATAAATTACCTCGAGAAATTCTGTGTCCGTCGCGGAATGATGATTTTGTTGATTGCCGTTCTGCATAGACATGACGTTTTGGGGATGCGCTGGCTGAGGATACTGGTACGCACAATTCATTGTTTCAACACTTGAGTATTCACGTAAAAATTCTCAAAAAACAAAATCGTCGAATGTTCCACCCGCAAAAAAAAAATCCGAATATATATCAGCCTAATTTTTAATCAATTTTAGCGCCCTCAATAAAGCACAATATAATCTTCGTTGCGATCGACTGGCTTACGCGATTTTATGGTAAAAATTGTACGTGCCCGTTGATCCGTCGTCATCGAGAGCATTTCAGTCGTAGATGTGGCAGAAACAGCAGGTGATGCGGTTTCGCTGCCCATAAGCGCTCACTCACTCTTATTCGAGTATCGCGCGAAGAGGGTGCGTATAATTTCCAAGTGCGTATAATTTTCAAGCGGCAGCGGCTGCTGGCCACTCCAATTTCGATTCCTTCCGGGGGCTGCCTCTTTGGATCGACGTGTCTTCAACGCACCGGCATCGATATAATGTATATGTATACATATATACGTTGTATATAAATTTGTATATATATGCTTATATATAAATATATATGTATTTCTCCCCACGATCCGATATAGATACGTTTTCCATGAAAGAAGTGCGGGCGCGGACACAAGTTGGCCCACCGACCGATTGATCTCGCAAATTGGTATCGCCTCGATGGAACGTTCGTAATCACTGTAATTCTCGCAGGCGCACACGGCGTGACGAAGTCTCGCGCGAACGTACTACATGTATAGTGGTAGTAATATGTTTGATAAAAAAAAAATAAAATAAAAAAGCAGTGAGTCCGCCTCGAATAAAAGTATATATAATATTGTATTATATCCGTCTGGTACACTCGCGGCAGTGGAGTATTTTCACAATAGAGTGTATCTCCTTATCTCAACGATAAGATGAATATACAGCCAACTACGGTAAACTCTTATTACACGCTTCCTCGAGAATCCTCCTATAATACAGTAGGATTGAACAATTAGTAGAAGTATGGAACACGGTGTGTGATGGTGCTTCTCTCAGCGGGCAACAATTATAACTGAGGTTTTTCGAAGCGTGGCTCGAGCGGCGCTCGCGCGGAGGCGGATCTTTCCCGCGGCTAGCCCGGCTCACACAACTTGGTATATAACGTTTGATACGAGTATACGGGTGTGTATATATATATATGTATATATATTCTTGTATACATGAGACGAGTCTTTCTCATACAAGTGCATCGCGTGGAAACACTTCTCCTTCTCGGACACACGCAGCTTTGTGTGCGTTTGCTACGCGCCTTCCCCTTCGGCTCGTCGTGTGTGTTGTTTCCTTGCGAAAGAGTAAGAGAGAGAGAGAGAAAATGAGGAGAGAAGTGTGCGCGCGCGCGACTGTGTATCCAATATGCGTGGGTCTCCGCATCGTCGTTATAGGACAGCAAGGGGAAAGCCAAAAGTGTGTGCGAGGAAAAGAAAAGGAGAGATAGAGTAAGACGGAGAGTCGCATTGCGGGTTAGCAACGTTGGAGAAGGTGTTGCTGGTGCTGGTGGGGCTGGAGGAGACCGCCCTCGCGAGCGACGCTTCCACGCGCCTGTTCGACTGGAGAAGCTTCTCTTATTCCCCTGTGTTAGACGTCTTATCCCGTTCTTGAGTCGTGCTCAACGATGTTCCCCCGCGATCCGGCGAGATCCTCGCGTGGCGTCACCCCTCAGCCACCCTCCAATCCCGCCCCCACCAATTTCTCCGAGGGAACACAGACGAGAGGTTCTGAGGCTCTCCGCCAATTAAAACTCTCTGATGATCACGTGGGCCTGACTCTCTCCCTCTCTGTCTTTCTTGTGGGGATCATGTGAAGATGTATTGTTGGTCTCTTATTGGGGGTCGGATTTTTCTCATTCTTATTATATCAGGAGATGGAGGAAGGATAAAAAATATAGTGGCTAGGGAAAATATGTGACGCGATGCAATCACTCTTTGAACTGTTGGAGAATTCTGATTAAAAAGAGGATTGAATTTGCAAAGAAAAAAATAAACTAGACTCTTTGTCCATTTTTCAGCATGTGCACAATGATGTTTCCCTGCAATCTGGAAAGATTTTTCGGTGGCGTCAACCCTCCAGTCACCTCCTGAGGCTCTCTGCCAATTAAAACTCAAAAACAAGATAAACTAGACTTCTTGTCCGTTTTTCGGCATGTGCACAATGATGATTCCCTGAAATTTGGAAATATTGTTGGATGGCATCCAACCTCAGCTACCTCCCAATCTCACCCCCACCAAATTCTCCGAGGGAATACAAGCTTGAAGTTCTGAGGCTGTCCGCCAATTAGAACTCTCTGATGATCACATGGGCCTGACTCTTTGCCTCTCTGTCTTTCTCGCGGGGATGATGTGAAAATATGTTGTTGATTTTTTATTGGGGGTCGGATTTATCTCATTCTTATTACATTTGGAGATGGAGGAAGGATAAAAAATATAGTGGCTAGGGAAAATATGTGACGCGATGCACTCACTCTTTGAACTGTTGAAGACTTCCGATTAATAAGAGGATTGATTTTGCAACAAAAGATAAACTTGACTTCTTATTCGTCTTGAATACAAATTTGAAGTTCTAAGGCTCTCCGCCAATTACAACTCTCTGATGATCACGTGGGCCTGACTCTTTCCCTCTCTGTCTTTCTCGTGGGCATCATGTGAAAATGTGTTGTTGGTCTCGTATTGGGGGTCGGATTTATCTCATTATTATTATATTTGGAGATGGAGGAAGGATAAAATATAATGGCTAGGGAAAATGTGTGATGCGATGCACTCACTCTTTGAACTGTTGGAGAATCCCAATTAAAAAGAGGATTGAATTTGCAACAAAAGATAAACTTGACTTCTTGTTCGTCTTGGATACAAACTTGAAGTTCTAAGGCTCTCCGCCAATTAAAACTCTCTGATGATCACGTGGGCCTGACTCTTTGTCTCTCTATCTTTTTAGTGGGGATCATGTGAAAATGTGTTGTTGGTCTCGTATTGGGGATCGGATTTATCTCATAATTATGATATTTGGAGATGGAGGAAGGATAAAAAATATAATGGATAGGGAAAATGTGTGACGCGATGCACTCACTCTTTGAACTGTTGGAGAATTCCGATTAAAAAGAGGATTGAATTTGCAACAAAAGATAAACTTGACTTCTTGTTCGTCTTGAATACAAACTTGAAGTTCTAAGGCTTTCCGCCAATTAAAACTGTCTGATGATCACGTGGGCCTGACTTTTTTTCGTGAAAATATGTTGTTGGTCTCGTATTGGGGGTCGGATTTATCTCATTATTATTATATTTGGAGATGGAGGAAGGATAAAAAATATAATGGATAGGGAAAATGTGTGACGCGGTGCACTCATTCTATGAACTGTTGGAGAATTCCGATTAAAAAGAGGATTGAATTTGCAACAAAAGATAAACTTAACTTCTTGTTCGTTTTTCGGCATGTGGGCTTGACTTCTTTCCTCTCTATCTTTCTTGGGGGATTATGCGAGAATGTCTTGTTGGCCTCTTATTCGGGGTCGGATTTCTTTCGGATTTCATTCATATTATATAAGGAGATGGAGTGGAAGAGAAAGAGGAAGGACAAAAAATATAGTAACTAAAGAAAATGTGTGACGCAATGCACTCACTCTTTGAAGTTTTGGGAAAGTCCGGTAGGGAAGGATTTAAAACGGGATTGAATTTGCAAAACAAGACAAACAAAACGAACTAGAGTTCGTATCCGGTTTTTGGCATCAGCACAACGATGTTCCCTCGCAATCCGGAAAAATTCTCCCCACCATTTTCTCCGGGGAACACAGACTTGAGATTTTGAGGTACTCCGTCGATTTTATCTGATGATCATGTGGGCTTGACTCTCTATTATTTTTTTTCTCATTGAGTGGGGATCATTCGAGACTATCTTTTTTTTATTGGGGTTCCGATTGTTCTCATTCTTATTATATAAGAAGATAGTGGAAATAAATGGAAGAGAATGAGGGAGGACAAAAACAAAGCAGCGAAATGCACTCACTCTTTTTGCGAGCACTTTAAATTGTTGGAAAATTCCGGTAGAAAGGATTAAAAACAGTATTGCCTTTTCAATACACGGCTTACTCTTGTAAAAAAGATAGAGTATTCTGTTTGCTGCATAATCAACAATTTTTTTGTTCCCCGGTTTTATTTACGGAAACTTATGTGCTGCTTCGAGACATTCTTTTTTCGCTGTTTGGCAATGGCAAGTCTGCACACATTTCCGATGTTTAATATGCGATAAAATGTGGTACATCAATTAGTTGAAGGTAATTATACTCTATAGTACCTTGTTAAGTACTATTTACCTTAAATGCATATTTTGCTTAACAACATCGCAATCCCGAACATCAATATAACAGATGATTGTGACAGCAAATCAGAGGAGCAGACAAATGGGGACACCTTTAGTTTCTCATTTTTGGTCATCTTAAAATTATTTAAAAAAAAAGTCTTTTTATTTTTAAAGATATTGTTACATGTCGTGAGGTTTTTTGTCATCACAATCAATTTTATAAAGCTATTATTCATGAAATATTTTTCTCAGGACATCAAATTATGGCAAAATTACTAATAGTCATATTTGATACTGTATAATAGTATCAAAGACGTAGATAGTTGTCTCCTGCTAGGGTTATAATATTGTGAATAAAATCAGTTATATAAGAGACTTGTGTCTTACATTCAAACAACTTCAATTTCATTTATGAGTTATATAAAATCATATATAATAAACGCAGTCGATTTCCATATCAAGTTTTGTTCTACATTTAATGCTTTTCCCGCCCATATAATTTAATAGTTGCATCAGTGCAGAGTACGAACAGACCAAAAAATTTGGGACTTTAAACAAAAACTTCTTGCCACAATATTTTTTTTGTTTTGTTTATTTTACAGATTTTTTTTATCAGTCTCGAGTTTTACAAAAAAAATGGCAATAATTTATTAGACTATAAATGTCAAACCAGAAGGTTACCAACATTTTTCTGTAAAATAAAAAATATCAATTTAGTTCTTACTGCACGGCAGAAATCTTCCGAATGCCAACAAGTTTTTATTCTTTAGATAATTGGCTTAAGAAGATAAGTACACTAATGGAGGGAATGCATTATGATAGAAATATCTGCTTGTCATTGAGGGGAGACGATCCTCAGGGCTGACCGAAGTAAGAGAACGAGTTTGATAGTCTCACGATCTTCTCTTTACTCATTCTCTTCTTCTTGACCAATTAGTCGCCCAATTAAGACGTGGCACTACCGCTCGATTTTACGATACGACTGGTCTCACCGAGTGAACACGATGCGGAACAAATACTGAGATTCGAAACATGAGCTGTACTCGCGTATATATATTTTCTGCAAAACTCTTTGAGCCACGCATAATTAATCGGTTAAAGTGCTATAAAATGTCATAGTCCTGTGTGTAGCAGTGCAGTGAAGTGAAACGGTGTAGGATATGGGTACTATGCATGGTAATGCGACATTTAAAACACCCGCGAGAAAATGCGAATAAGTTACACCGACAGCGCGTCGAGGTGCAATATGGGGCGAGAGAAACACGTTTTAACTCAGGGCTTTAGATTTTCATAGGTCAGCGAGTTGCGCTACGTTCTCGCGTGATTGACGCAAATTATCCGATGGACACAATGACGCACTTTTTTTTATCAATGCTAAAATTAATTTTACTAGGTCTGGAAACTACCAAGGATGCATTACATATACTTACATAACCAAAGATATGATTCAATGAGAGTTTCAGTATTTCGTGAAAAGAATTTTTAAAAACCAATCCTAATAAAAGTATCAAAAACATTGAATTTGAATAATATTAATTCCAACTGATTATTCTTATCACCTTCTATATTAAGAATCTTTTTGCACCAGATTCACCTTAATTTATAGCAACTTCTGCTATAAAACGGTTCAAGCCGTTTTTCAAGTTTTAGTATTCAATTGACTTGACTAAACCGGCTGTACTACCTTAACTGAATACTATTAATTATTACGCCATGCGACTATTTTCATATTTAACATCAATTTTTTCATAGTTAAGAATTTTTAAAAACCAATCCTAATAAAAATATCATAAACATTGAATTTGAATAATGTTAGTTCCAACTATAAATTCACCTTAATTTATAGCAATTTCTCCTTTAAAATGATTCAAACCGTTTTTCAAGTTTTAGTATTCAATTGACTTGACTAAACCGGCTGTACTATCTTAAGTGAATACTATTAATTATTATGCCATGCGACTATTTTTATATTTAGCATCAATTTTTCCATAGCTAATAATTTATTACAGTAACAATAGAAGGCCATAACATAAATATAAAAATAGTCGCTTATACTAAAAATAACAATTTTTCCAATATTTTCCTATCGCGATTTCTCCGATTGACGCTTCAATTTCCATGAATATCAAGTATATACGATTCTTGAAGGTGGTTCGGCTTTGTTACGTACAAAACGGTAAAAATTAATTTTATCGTTAATCAAAGTTACAGATACACTGTTAAAAATAGTTAGTTTAATTTTCCGTTACGGATAGAGGAAGTGCTTTTGCACAAACTGGTTTATTAAATTAGATATGCAAGTGAGATTTAAAATTGCAGTACTAATTTAATATAAAAAAATTGTAATTTACTACATTCGTGTATTAAATTTAACATATCAACTGATAAATAACATTTCTGGTAACGTAAATCCGCAAATACTTTTAAGTATTAATTGGAGTGCATCTCTAATTAATTGAATGACAAACGCTCCTTCCATATCCGTCCGTTGGTATTTAGAAACGACAAAATATTCAAAATTGAAGCGCTCGCTTAACATCCTACCACAAACAATTTTTGTCGGGTTAAGCATAGGTCTTGCTTGGATTCTGGTTTTGATTGCTATGTTATTACAATAATATACGAGAAATCAGTCTAGTTTTTCAATATAGTATCATTCAAAATGTTCACTGCCCGAACGTATAGTTTAGTATTCGTTTATAAAATTAAATTAAATTTATTGAGGGCTTGGGATGTTGTGAAATTGTTTTGTATGTGAAGAACATACATAAACAAGATACACTGTAAAAAAAATCTACTTGAAATTTAGTGTACTCTTACTGGAAGTTTTTATTCGTAAACTAATATATTAAATTTAGTATACAAGTGCAATGCAAAATTAATGTATGGTACAGCACATTCAATAATTTACTATAGTTTTACAGTAAAAGTACTTGAATTTTAATAATTTGCTTTAATTTTACTGGAAAAGTACATGAATTTTATAGCACAATTGTATATTAAAATTCGATGACGAGTTTATGAATAAAAACTTCCAAACTCTTATAACAGTGTAGTGATACATTAAAAGAGTAATATAAAATAACATAAACAGAGAAAAAATATTCACATACAGCGTATACTTAAACTAACTTAACCCAACGCGCTTTATCAAATTTTAAAGTTAGGAGTTTTCAAATGTAGAAGATTAATATTTCCTTTCTTCGTATTTGTAACGACAAAACTTTATTTTGATGTTGGTGCAGGAACCACCTTAAGATATAATGATCGTCAGTTGGCTCATTCGGCTGTTTCTGTTAATCTCTTTTCTTTCCTTTTTCATTTTAACGAATTTTCACTGAAGAGCCGTAGCTCGGTATTTAATTCGTTCACCGTGAAAATGAGCACCCATTAAGGCTGACTATCTGATTGGGGTTGCCCGGTGTGACGAGAGCTCGGTGCTTGCTCGCGCTCGAGCTCCTAGTGTTGCACGTAGTAGTGTACCTACTATGTTGTGCGGTACATACTTAGGTACCCACGTGGAAAATCTAACGACCGTGAGTACACGAGATACGCGTGCATGCAAGGCACGCGCGTTACGCGCCAAAGCACGTAATTAAGCCATTACATAGTATTGAGAAAAACGTGCCAAAGGGGCAGTTGTAAATAAGGATTTTATTGAATACTATTTAGTATATGATCGTCATGATGTGACGTCAAAATTACAGAGTATTGAAGAGATCACTCACAAATCTGACGTAAGTTATGACTCTGATCATGTCCTGTATATCGAGACTTCAAGAATACCACAATTAAATTACCAATGCTTATGTAAATGCATATTGCAATACATATTTACATGGGATTAGATGCAATCAGAAGAAAACTTAGTTGTATTAACTAAAGACAGTGTTGCGATAGAATACTCATTTTTTTCATTGCGTAAAACTAATACTATGTCGTATGAACGAACTGTACATTGTTTGAACTAAATATTTGATTGATAAAAAATAAGATAACGTTCGAATTATTTAAATATTTGTTTTCTTTCAAATTTAGTTGATTTGACTAAATTTTTCTCTCGATGTGGACTCATTTGGTACAGTTCTGATTGGAGCTACCGTGCTAAAGGAATTAAAGTGAACGTAACTTCTTTGATCAGATGATTAATGATTCTGACGCCTATGAGCTGTTACCATTGATCATAAAAAAATAATTACTATCAGAGTTATGTAATTATTCAAAAATGTGGTTTTATTATTTCTGAATGTTTATAAAAATAAACAATTATGATGGTTTTTTTTATAACTCAGAGTTTTGTCATTATTCGAAGATGTGGGTTTCTTATTTCCGAATGTTTATATCGATATGAGTGTCGGATCTATCATGGTAATCGATTTGAACGATTTGAAAATCCGCCATATTTCTGCCACATCTGGGATTAATCTCGCCCATACCAAAGTTGAAATTCATCCCATTAATTTTCTACTTACATTACTTATTAATTTATTGTAAAAATAATTGTATGTTATTTCTTTAAAACTGTATCACATAAATAAAGAAAATGTATAAATATTATTTTACAACATTTTTTTAATACATTTAACACTAACATTTACTTTAAAACACCATGAAAAGGAAAATAATGGATATTGGGTTAATGTAAAAAATGGCAATGGCTTTTATAAAACTAAAAAAAATAAACATGAAACACTATGTTTTATGTTTTTATTTTTTTATAAAAAAAATTAAACACTATTTTGTTTTTCGTGGTATTCTTGAATGAATATTTATGATTATTTTCCCTATCGGAATTTTGGCCAATAGAAACGACGCATTTGGCCGCATGTGGGGGAACCTAGTCGATTTTATTTCGGATATTTTTCGGATATTTCCTACACTCAGAGAAATCGTAATAGTACAGTCAACTATAACGTGACAACTATTAATTTTTAGTCCATGCAACTATTTTTATAGTTGTGGTAACTATTTGGTAGTTACAGTAATTATTCGATGGTTGTGGCAACTAAAAAAAATTAGTTGGAGGAAGTAAAAATAAATAGCTGTCACTTTATAGTTACTAATACCATAATTTTCTCTCAGTGTAATAAGTTGCTAAGCAATAAAAACAAGTTCTGAACAACTTTTAACCTGAAAATTCTTCACATCTGTCAAACTTCTAACGAGAACTGGAACGTGATCTGAAGAATGAGCCGGAATTCCGATGGAAAAAATAATCCGACAAATATCCCTCGAGCTTCGAAATTAATCATGTATTTCCCTCAAACTTCCCTGTATACAAACAATCGTGTCAAGTTTTGCAGAAAATTCCCTCGCGGAAGCGCTCGGGATTTTTTAACCTGCAAAACTTGACACTCTTGTTTATATGCAACGAAGTTATCAGGAAATACCCGATAATTTTCAAGCTCTTGGGGTAGTACTATCGAAAAATCCGTTTTTTTTTAAATAAAAATGCTCACACATTTCGCCTCCAATATGGTAGGATAATTTAAAAAAATGATGAATATCAAAATGTTTATTAAATGATGAAAACAATAGAGTGAATTTGAAACTATGAGATACAATTACACCGAATCGCGTGAATATGTCAAAAGGATGAAATGGTCGAGACAGGAAGTCGATGGCGGCGGCATCGTTGATCTTAAAGTGCTCTCCGATATCCTGCTAGTATAAAGTAGTGCCGCTCTATGATCCTTTTCGCCAGGACCAGCATCATCAGATCTGCCGAAGACTGTATGCGCGAAGACATGAATGAACGGGTGAAAAAAGCGAAGGAGTCTTGGGTGAACGGGTGAATCGTACAGCCATGAATGGGATCACGCACTCTTTCTTGTGCTGTGTAAGACGACACATAATGCTCGCCAGCGAAGGAGAGAGTCTTTTAATAAGGTTGAAACTCGATGCAGTGGGAACCATGGGTGATACAGCCATTCATTGGTATATAGCTGGAACGATCGGCCACCGAAGGGTGAATGTTGAGGAAGGACATCTTTGCTAGTGAATTTCACGTTCCATCTCGAAACGATACCATATTTTAGAATCGGTAACACGACTGAAGAACTTCGAGAAAAATTATTTCAAGAGTAAAGAAATTTGAAAAAATGTACAGTATATGGTATTTTTCTTTAACTTTGTTTTCATTTTTTCTTTTCGTTATTTTTATAACGTTACACTTAAAATGGTCCAAAACGTCGAGAAAAGTGGTTTAGAAAAAAATTCTGTGCGTCTACAGATATCCTTCTTTAATACAATAGCTGTCGACATTTTTCTGTACATTCTTCAAATTTGGAGGGCAATTGGGTATCATATAACAACGTTTGGAATGATATTTGGGGCGAACTGGTTGAGAGGTTCAAATATTACAGTATTTTGAAAATGTCGAAAAAAGTCATTTTGCCCTATAACTTTAGTGTATTCCGAAATGTCAGGCTGAAACTTTGTACACAGATGGACTAAAATTAAACCTTAATCGTTGTCAAATTTGGCGAGAAATGATAGAGATGTTCTATTTGTATTGCAATTTTTATTTTATTATGCCAAGAGACTTCAACTCGTGTAAATTCTGAAATATCTGGCTGCAATTATCCCCGTGAATTCATGATTAGTGATTATAAATTATAAATTTAGTTCACGAAACGGTCGCTATATTGGTAAGTTTCGATTTTGATACATACAAAACTGCAAAGCTGACATTTTTTATTTCAAGTTTTTTTATCAATTTAGCTCAAATTTGGTCCACACATGGACTACCATGGGACAAGGTTTAAGTACAAATGTAGCAAAAATCGGTCAAGCGGTTAAAATTTTACGAAAATGGGGAATTTGACACGGACATTTTTTATTTGAAATTTTTTTATAATTTTAGCTCAAATTTGGTTCACACATGGACTACCATGAAACAAGTTTTAAGTACAAATTTGGCAAAAATCGGCCAAGCGGTTAAAATTTTACGAAAACGGGGAATTTTTAGAAAAATTTATTTCGAGTATAAATAAGCCTGCAAAGTAGAAGCTTCCAAATTATTATACATCCTCACAGGGGTGGCTTCGTCCAACGTGTAAAATAATTAGGCCGTAATTCGCAAGGTTCTATTTAGCAGGTTTGTTTATTTATAAACTTTACAACACTTGAAAAAGTACCTTATTTTATAAAGTTGGAAATTATATTAATTCGACATATTCGTTGTAGCCATATTTTTAATGTTGTTACGGTATTTCCGTCAACGGTCTTTCATCATTATAGGATATTTATTAAAGATATTTTGCCCTCGTTATTATACTCAAAAATCACTTGACTAATTTTTTTTTAGACATGGGCTCCTAGGACAACCATTGGGCGTATTTCACCTCGTTTGGAGCTCCAGCTGCTGATGTACATGCGTTTTTCCTAAATGAGGAAAAAAACAAACGATCGAACAGGCAGCGCCATCGTGTTAAAGAAGATTAACGAGGGCAGACTTCTATCTATTAGTATAGCAGCCTCTGGTAGAAAATACAGTAGACTATATCAATGTGCGTGGTGCAACGAGTCGAAGGATGCATTCTACGGTGAAAAATCGAGAATAAGCGGGACCCTTTGCTCGCGTGGATTGTACGAAACTGTCTAAGCAGACCGACTGACTGCCCATAGGACGGACAGACGGTCAAACGTAAGAACGATCTGCCGACCGGCATTTTCTTCGTCGGGAGTGCGTACGGACGCGCAGACGGACGCGCTCTGTTATTATATATCTCTTTCTCCTGGGCTGTACTCTCCTTCTGCAGCAGCTCCTTCTCTTAAAAGCGAAGAGGTCTTAGAGAACGTGCGCTCTGGTGAAGAGCCGCAGCAGCGGTAACCACGTTAAAGTTCTTCTGAAGCTGTTCGAAGAGAGAAAGAATAATAGCCAGATGCATCCCACTACGCAGACTGCAATTAAAAGTTTGAAGAACTATTCGGCTCGCGCGAGACACGGGATCATTTGAAACTATACGCACCCCACAGCTAATCGACTGCGTATAATCGAGCAAATAGTAGTGCAAAAATAAATCGGATAGATGCATCACTTTTTCATTGTGATTACTGAATCCACATCGCTTCATACCTGACCCGAATTTTTTAATCGATTAATATTGTGTTCAGGGAAAGATTTATTTTTCTGCGTTGCACTTTTGCAATGCATTCAATAACGATTTCGATTCTTGAAGTCACACAATAAAAACAAAAGCCTAATTTTTGTTCTTGTAATTAAAAAAACAATTTGTTCATAAAAGTCTGTAGGAACTTGGTGTTAATTTTACAAGTAATGTTGAGCGATTTCTAGTTTTTCAGCAACAAATAAGTGAAAAAAATTATTTGTGAAACTGAGCAAAAATGTTAAGTGAAATTGAAAAGTTCTTCTTGACATACATTCTTTGTTGAAAGTCCAATAATGTCAATTATTTGTGTGCTGTGCTTATTAATATATTTATATATCACTATTAATATATTAATATGTATGTATAACTATTTGTGTACTTGTTAAATAGAGATTTTAAACTTCTCATTAAATGTCATATTGAAAAGTCTTCCGTGTTTTGAGTCGTATTAAAAATAACAGCGTTTAAACCATCGCGAAACTTGCTACATATTTCATCAAGATTTAAGAAGCAAGCAATTCTGATTAATTTAAGACACAATTATGTGGTAATATGAAACGATGAGTTTATTGAACAGGATAACAAGGCCTATTTGAATATACCGTCAGTATATTATTACCACACGTTTGCTCGTTGATTTCAATACATGGTGTATGCATAAATACTCCTACATTACATGTCCCCATTGTTTAACCAGGCAGGACTGGTTATGTCCGTATTTTAATTATCTTAAATAGTGGGAATTTAACGCTTAAATTTCTTAATGATTCTTTAAAAATGCTTCTCTTCGTGCATCATTGTACCTTTATTTAATGTAAAAATATTTAGCCAAATTTAGGGAAATAGTCCGCGTAAAAATGGAAGGATGAAAACAGTATATCCGAAATATTAAAAGTATCTTGAATTGTAGTATGCCAAGGCTGGCCTAGTGGAATAAGATATACAGAATAATATTTCGCTTAAGTAAAGAAAGTATTAAAACAGTATTGAACATCTTTCCAAAAGTAAAGAGTCTTAAGTGTGATCTAATCGACTGAGTAATAGTAAAGAGTATTGCACCGTTTTATTAGTTTTTATGCTCCAGGTCGATATCTCCATGGCTTTCGGTATCCAAGTCGATATCTCCATGGCTTTCAGTGTCCAAGTCGATATCTCCATGGCTTTCGGTGTCCAGATTGATATATCCATGGCTTTCGGTGTCCAGGTCGATATCTCCATAGCTTTCAGTGCCCAAGTCGATATCTCGATGGCTTGCGGGGTCAAGGTAGATATCTCCATGGTTTCTTGTATCCAGGTCAATATCTCCATGGTTTCTTATATCCAGGTCGATATCCCCACGGATTCCAGTGACCAGTTCGATATCTCCATAGTTTCCGATGTCTGGGTATATTTTCCAACAGTTTTGACAGCTGGACACAGAAAGCTATGGAGATATCGAACTGGGCACTTAAAGCCATGGGGAAATTAGTCTGGACAGTGCAAGCCATGTAGATATCGACCTGGACACCAAAAGCCATGGAGATATCGACCTAAACACCGAAAGCCATGGAGATGTCAATCTGGACATCGAAAGCCATGGAGATGTCAACCTGCACTGAGAGAAAATTATGGTATTAGTAACTGTAGAGTGACAACATTCAGTTATGGTTGGTACAACAATTTTTTTATAGTTGACACAACTATCAAATAGTTACTATAACTAGCAAATAGTTACCATAACGATTTTCGTAGTTATCGTAACTATAAAAATAGTTGCATGTAATAAAAATGAATAGTTGTCACTTTATAGTTGACTGTACTATTACGATTTCTCTGAGTGTGGACACCGAAAGCCATGGAGATATCGACCGGGACACCGGTAGTCATGTAGATATATATCTGGACCATAAAAACTAATAAAACGGTGCAATACTCTTTACTATTACTTAGTCGAATAGATCACACTTAAGACTCTTTACTTTTGGAAAGATGTTCAATACTGTTTTAATACTTTCTTTACTTGAGCGAAATATTATTCGGTATGTCTTATTCCACTAGGCCAGCCTTGGCATACTACAATTCAAGAGACTTTTAATAAGTCGGAAATACTGTTTTCATCCTTCCATTTTTGCGCGGGAGTATTTAAATCACAGAATGATACGGCTGTCAATCTTCATCATTTCATTATATGAACATTTGTTATAAAGCTGACTGTAGAAATATTAAATTCTAAGAATTACCTACAGATTTTATAAAAAGGTTTTCAATTTTTGTAATATCTGATAAGAAAAAAAAAAAACTTGATGGAAATTACTTAATACATTGAAAAATAAATGTAAGACCGAAATCCTCCATATTTGCTCACTATCTTTTTGTGAAATTTTATGGAAACTGTATTTGATTTTTGCGGTTATTCTAAATTTAAAACATATTTTTATGAAGTAAAAATTATAAAATAACCTTACGATCAACTTTCATTTACAATAGTAATGTGTCTCACAGCTCTGGATCTAACATGGCTATCATTGAAAGATTTTTGCCCTCGACTCGACAGGCCATTCGAAAGTTAGCTCACCCTTTAACTCACTTTCCCTGAGTCGAGAAAGGGGGAAACGTAGCGAAAACGCGCAAAAGTGATTCCGGAACGGCAGAATTCACCGAAGTCCCCTTTTTCCGGCCGGAAAGGGAAACATTCGTTTCATCCTGCAGTCGCAAAAAAAAAATATCCATGAACTGGTGCAAGACAGGGGCGAGTGTGAGGAAGATGTGATCGAATCTGTTCCCAGCCAGACAGTCGAGTATTTGCTTTTTGGTGAATATTTGCCCTTCGAGAAAGATGCAAAATCATCACTTGTACCATGTAAACGTGAATCGACGAAGCGGGAGTAAAACAGAAGAGAAGCTTCGTTGAAGAAACGATCTTCGCCGTTGATATGCGCTTCTTCGGCTTAGCCCGAAGGCCGCAGTTGCATATCAGCGTGCGTGGGGTCCTACGCTTAACCCTCTCCCACATCATCCAAGTATTTCTCTCAAGACAGACTGCAAAACTATATATATATATATATATATATATATATATATATATATATACACATGTATACAAATACATATGAAAGTGAAGTGCAACGAGAAACGGGTGGGTCGCTCCTTCAAGATTTTATAGCTGGGACAGAGTGATCTATTAGAAGCGCACACGGAGATTTTATAACATCCGACGTTTAATCGCCGCTATCGCCTCATGGCAGAACGAATTAACTGACCATACCCACTGTAGGTACAGCGAAGGAACGACTGGCAGGGAACGTTCCACGACGACTTATTTACGTCTCTCAGCAGATTTTCCAATTCGCGCTCTTGGTCAGTCGGCGGGTTATTACAGATCCGGTATTACCACTTCAGCTTGCAAGCAAGTGTAATAACTATTAAAACTGCCGAGAGCTCCGCGCACAGAAGTTTTTCTTTTACTCTCGGAGGCAGCAACATCTCTGGGATATCCACGCTCTTAATTCACGATTGCGATCTTGGCAATCGATGCGGTCATCTTCTGGGGTTGGATGAGGAGATTATCCGAGAAACAACTTTGTAAACGCGCACTTCATAAAACGCGTGCTTACTGCGTACTACTCTGCAGGATTATCAATACTGATTCGTTTCGCCCAACTACACGCGGTGGCTTCCTGTATATATATTGAGGATCATTATTTCGGGTGCAGAACCTGGACCCACGGACAAAGTGCCACTTGTCAAAACCGACGATTAAACGGGAAGCAAAAGAGGGAGATCAACAGGAGAGGTTTCTCGCTCGGGCTGTTGGGCTGTCGAATATCAGGAAGGCCATGTAAACCAAGGAAGAAACGTAATATGGTGGATTAATAGTAAAAATTGCGGTTCATTTATTGTTTAAGATACCGCGAAATTCGAGTAATTGGTAAGCAGACTAATCGATTGACAACGGTATCCAACTAAGAATAGTTACGATAATGCGCGATTATTATGGACTATCTTGCAGCATTACCAGCACTGAATCGCTTTGCCCAATACACGCGATGGCTTCCTGTATCTATATTTAAGATGATTATTTCGGGTGTCACAGAACCTGGAGCCACATACAGACTGCGGACAAAGTGCCACTTGCCAAAACCAACGATTAAACGGGAAGCAAAAGAGGGAGATCAGCAGCAGACGTTCCTCGCTCGGGCAGTTAGGCTGTCGAATATCAGGAAGACCGTATAAACCAAGGAAAAAATGAAGTACGGTGAATTAACAGTAAACATTGCTGTCCATAAATTGGTAAGCAGACCAATCGATTGATAACGTCATCCAACTAAGAATAGTTATGATAATGCGCGATTATAACGTACTGTCCTGCAGGATTATCAGCACTGATTCATTTTGCCCAACTACACGCGGTGGCTCCCTGTATATATATTGAAGATGGTTATTTCGGGTGCAGAACCTGGAGCCACATACGGAGTGCGGACAAAGTGCCACTTGTCGAAACCGACGATTAAACGGGAAGCAAAAGAGGGAGATCAGCAGCAAAGGTTTCTCGCTCGGGCTGTTGGGCTGTCGAATGTCAGGAAGGCCATATAAACCAAGGGAGAAACGAAATGCGGTGGCAGTAGTGCGTTGTGTGTGCTTGACTTTGGCGCGGGCACGCGGTCGGTATTACGGGTTACGCGGGCGGGGTAATCACGATGATTCCGACTCTTCGGGTGGGTCATCATCTCGTCACTACGTCACCCCGGGCCAAAAGCCCTGCTGGCAGAACTCTCGCAGAATCCAGCAGCAGAAACATCTTGAGTTTTGTATTGGCAATGTGTAGCAAGAGTAAAGGAGATAGTAGTGCTTCCCATTCTGCTTGAGGCGGGAGAGCTTTCTTTCTTTCATTCTTTCTTTCTTTCTTTCTCTGGCCACTTCTCCGCATATCTCCCCCACCAAAAAAGGAATGAATGGTTTATGGACTTATCAATCATTTGGTAGCCGCTTTTGAGAGCGTAGTACGTTCTTACAGATGAAGCCTGTTATTAGCGACGATTAAAAGATTCCAGCACTGGGTACCAACGGGATGACTAACTGAGTGTGTGTTTCTTAGTCTGGGATTGCGGTTGTCGTGGTGGCGCAAGTTAGTGGTAGGATTGTTGGTGCTGGTGTTTCCTTGATTCGCTTCATTGACAAGATTTATGGTCCGCGAGGTCTCGAAACTTGGTTTTAGCAGATGCGAATGACGATCTGTGAGGTGCATCCCATTCGACGACTTGCATTCATGATACATAGAGAAACGTGGTTATTTAAGAGAACAAACTTTTAAATGCTTAGGGTATATTTGTTGCGGCACATATCAAATTGATATCACCATCCAATTGGTTGGCTTATCAATCGATTGATCGGCTTACCAATCGGTTGGTTAGTTTTGCCAATCGGTTGGTTATCTTATAGCCAATAGTTTGACTAGCTTTGCCAATCGGTTGGTTACATCTGTCAATTGCTTGGTTAGATTTGCCAATTTGTTAATTAAAACGTAATTGGTTGTGCTAACTGCTAACCGCAATCCTGTGAATAGTTGGCGAGCATAACCTCTTCAAGAAGAATGACATATACTGCCACGCTGGTTAGTTGACACTAATAATTTTGGTAGGTCAACTACCTTTTTCTCCCCATATAATAGTACTTCACGTTTGCAGTATATAAGTATGATAAAATACCATTGAGGCAAAGCATATTAAATCATACGATTTATAGCACACATCAAAGACAGAATGCAAATAAATTAAATTTATTGTTTTGACGACGATTTGTTTTTTTTACAGCTATTTTCATCAGCAAAATACTACAATATTGTTGTTAACTCCGAGGGGTATGTATATAGATGATACCAATATGGCGTCGTAGCGAGACTAACTCTCCTCACGTGATGGCCAACAGCCCGAGATATACACCGAGAGAGTTGAAGGTGATATATGTCTCGTTCGTGGCTCTCTTGTGGTAGGCGCAGAGCGAGAGTCCGACCCGGGCCGAGAAATGTAGAGTGGGGAACGTAAAATATTGCGTGGGTGTAAAATAAAATGGTGGACCTCTGTTGTATTTCTTATTCTCTTTCTGTACGCGAACGGAATGAACGATCTTCAATAAAAACAAGTAATAATTCATGGAGTGAAAAAATGATGATGTATGTTTCTTGTGAATCTGGAAAGTATAAGGAAAGGAAAATCAAGTTTGCAATTTTATATAACATGTTCTAAATTTCGCAATAGATTTACATACAAATTTTTTTCTCATACGAGTAGAAATTACTTCATTACGTACGATACTCGTGCGATAAACGTTTTTTGAAAAAGTCTAAAAAAAGAAAAAAAAATTGTATCGTAAAGTAGTAATGCATTCATATCAAATATTAGAAACTTCAAAATACCTGTATATTTTATAGATCGCAAAACTCCCAGTCTACTATATATCATTCATATTTTCGTTATGATCGAATCAATTGTCATAAATTATGGAAAAGTCTTTTTAGTTCCGATTGGCAATTCACCACAGTCTTACTGACCCATCGAAATAGTTAATGCACAATCTACTTTATTCATAAAAAATATTGATAATTTTTTTTCTTATTCTCAATATAATCAACAATTATTATTAACGGACCAAAGACTAAATGTTCTACATGCTGATTATTCATTGTTATTAATTAATGTATTATTACGTATATTAAAAAATGTACATTCTTTATTATTTAATAATATCAGTACTCTTTATTATCCTTGAAGGTATTTTAATTTTATTCAAACAGTTTTTGGTCTTAACGCATCAGATTACGCGATAGCAAGTTTTTAGCTTTGTGGGTGAACTGCGCCCCATCATGTACTATATTATACTGCAGCGTGTATATATAGTATGCATCGAGCAACGTAGAGCATGAATGTACTCGCATTTGGCCGACGCGTAGAGGAAAGCGAGGTGGATCGACGTGAGCCAGCGAGCGAAAGAGAAGGGGATGCGGAGGGCCCCGACAAACCCGGTAATTAAATAGCCGAACCCTGCAATTAGGGCCACTAAATCGTGACGGGGCCCTGGACCCATCCGCGCACCGAAGGGCCCGCCAGACACAAAAAACAACGTCGAAACGTTGGCTTATCCCAGTGTCAGAATACGAGTATAGAGGTACCCATACGAGCTCTCACACAGTCGTGAAAGATCCTGGCGACTATGTCGGCTAACTCATAGACATGTATAGCATAACGTGGACGTCACAAGAGCGAATGCGGGGGTGGCTGCGTGGGAATATCTCCAAAGCTGGCGAACGAGTTGCATTAAGACTTGAAAAAGAAATATCGTCTTCTGATCTCATCATTCAAATGCAGATACATCGATTATAAGCGGGAATTAAATAAAATAATAAATCTAATGAGAAGGAAATGTTATATGCAAAAAGTATTACTCCACATGTAATAATGAGGTAATAAGTAATGTGACGATCGTTGCTTTTCATTACATTGATTATATGTCGTCCTTTAAACGATATTCAGAGTAAAATATGTGGTAACCAAACTTCGGATAAAGTTGAAAGAACATTTAATGAGGATTAAATTACAGAATGAGTCAATTAGAAAGGCAAATATAAAATTGAATTGAAACGTTAATTTATTCGGTTCGTAAAGATTTCTCATACAATTTACATAATAATAATTTTTTACACCAATTATCCTCTGTTTTTGCAAAAAGATGTGTAACATTTTTAATAATTGCAAAAACGGGAAATTGTAGAAATTGCTCGACTAAGCTTCGTAAAAAACGCGGGCATACTAATTGCATTAAAAAATCAATGATCCTCAACTTTTTCTCACAAACTTTCGTCAAATTTCGTTGAAAAATAGATTTTATTTGATTTATATAAAAGTTTAATCATCTCTCAATAACCCCTACGGTTTATGATTATGGAATAATTAATATGAAGACGATGATCCGTAAATTTTTACTCCATAAAATGGCGCAAGTTTATAGCTTACATCAGACAATATCGAAAATTACTAATCTCTGATTGTCAAAGTTAATTCTGCGCATCTTCAACAACAAATTAACATAGATATTTTTTTTCACCATAATTACAAAATGGTAAAATAAATTCTCTAAATTATCATTTTTTTTTTTTTTGCAATTCAATGAGAACATATGAATAATTCTCAAAACATTCTATAGACAGATTATAAAAAATCGTCTTACAAAGGACGACAAAAAATGTCCAATCATCCAAAACAAGAAAAATTAAATCTGATAAAAGTATATTTTCCAGAGCGTAGTTATTATAGCCTGATAGTTTGCACGTGTCGAGGGCGTGTGGTCTCGTGCCGAATAAACTTTCTCATTCCTTGGTGAGCTATCCATGCCGGTATCCTCTCGGGACTGTCCGAGAAGTCAAGGGTGGCCTCGCCGCGCGGTTTGTAGCGGCGGTGCAAACGATTGTAAGATAATGGTAACAAACAGTCTTCCTTCCTGAACAGAACGTCGGGGGGTTCTTTCGCTCGTTCTGTGTTACGAGAGAGTTTCCTCGTGGCTTTCGCCTCTCGAACCTTGTGCTGGCCACCAGCAACATCACCACCAGCAGCAACAACATCAGCAGTAGAGCTACTGCTACAGTCGTTGTTGCCGCCGATGCATCGTGATTTCCGTATGCAAAATTGAGCGTGCACACGCACAAAGCGGGGGCGAGATGGATGGTCGAGCATCACGCTCTCTCGCTTCCCGGTCGTATTAAAATATCAGCCCCTCACCCCCGCCCTCAACACGATGGCTATATATCTACTACTACTATGTATATATATGTATAAAATCCTATACACAGTATTGTACATAGTAGTAGTAGTAAATATATATATATATATATATACATGTTCCTCTACATAATAGTAGTAGTAAATGTATATGTATATATTGATATATACTATATAGGTACACTATGTTCGGAGGGCAGTTCGCGCGCAGCTTGCATTAAATCACCCACCCACAGTTTCCTCGGGCTATTTTCGAGGCGTACTATCGATGGACCGAGCGAGATACTATAGTGTATATAACACACAACGTTTGCACACTCTATGTATGTACACGACACGTTGGAGTTGCAGTTTTGTGCACGAGAGACTCCGGCGGGTCGCGTCGTTTGAGCAAATAGCTAGGTATACCTTGGCTCTCTCATGCAGCTCGCGGGTACACGGCGTATCAAGTGACCAACTTTTTTTTCTTTTTTTTTCACTACCTCACCCACTATTTCTCTCCCTCTGTCTTTTAGCTTTTGACATAAATTCAGGTTGACGACGATCGCAAGGTAAAACGTGGTCACGCACCGCTGCTTAAGGTACTGACTTGTTTGTTCAAATTTTGATTATCTTTAGTTTATTATGCCTTTGTATTACCTGTTAGTTGGTGCAATAGGCTGAAAAAAATGCAAAAACGATTTATTTGAATTTTGTTTTTTATGACCCAAGGGTTTTAAAAATGTTGTAGAAAATTGAAGTACGTTTCTGGAAATTTATATTCATAAAATGATATATTAAATAAAAATGCAAGTAAAATTAGGACATTCGTACGAAAAACATAGAACATTTGGAAATTTATTACAAAAGTATTGTATTTTTTTTCATTGTACCTGTATGATAAAATAAGTATACTAATTTTTTAATTAGAAGCTCCAAATTGCGTGTGTTTATTATCAAGCCACAATTTGTTAATAAATATGATATGCAAAGAATATTTCAAAGACTAGTAAAAAATCATTCATATTCATAAAACTTAATTCTATGTTTATTCAAAATAATTACAAGGTTACAATTACATGGTAGGTTTTTGGCGACATCTTTTAAAAAAATCTATACGTTCGTCCATATAGTGTAATGGACGTTGGAATGTTCGAGAAAAAAAATCTCACAAACAATTTAATTTTCTAATTATTGTAACAAGCTCGCGCTTCTTTGGTTGATCCAGGGGAACGCGCTCGCGCTTTATCTTCGAGTGGCATCTTCTCGAGAAGCGCGTAGCAGGCCCCTCGCCTCTGTATATGAAGACTAATGGAAGGCACCTCTTCTCGTCCAATCTCAACTCTAATATCCAATGTTTTATGTTTTATGGTATTACGTACCAGCATACAACGTCCGAAGGATCGCTACGGTTGGACGAGAGATGTTAGCAATACTGGAGAAGCACCTCAACGCCTGAGCTCCAGCGTAGCTTGCGAATTAATTGATTCTTGGTGCAAGGGTAAAAGCGATGTAACAGGGCGATGAGAGAGCGAGCCAAGATACCTCAGCATGTACGTTATATTGCATTTAATATACACTATATGCATTGCACGGGAAGAGTCTCAGAACATTAATGAATGCGTCAATGTGATAAAAGTTTGTATGATCGGTGATCCGGATATTCTCATTGCAGTTGGCCTTCAATAACAAGTATCGTATACATTATACTCTTTTTTTACATTAAGAAATATCGATTGATCATGTACTACGTGAGCTAAGAAAATTCATCCATTTAAAAAATTTGATAGGAAATTATTGCAAAGTCGAGCTTCGCTGATTGCAAGTTGAAAATGAAGTAAATTAAAATTTTGCATATTTGGAAGCAAATAGAGAACTTAGAGCCCGAATTGACAAATACATGATACAAAATGGTAAATTACACAAAAAGTTGTCCACTTCAGTTTTTGACTCATGGGTTGCGCAATTCTATTAGTCTTGGAGAATTGTGAAGTCATTATTCTGCACGAATAAAATTTATTGAATTGTCAACATTTTCGGGGTACTTGAGCATGTACGTTATATTGCATTTGATATACACTATACACACTATATGCATTGCACGGGAAGTCTCAGAACATTAATGAATACATCAATGTGATAAAAGTTTGTATGATCGGTGATCCGGATATTCTCATTGCTGTTGGCCTTCAATAACAAGTATCGTATACATTATACTCTTTTTTTACATTAAGAAATATCGATTGATCATGTACTACGTGAGCTAAGAAAATTCATCAATTTAAAAAATTTGAGAGGAAATTATTGCAAAGTCGAGCTTCGCTGATTGCAAGTTGGAAATTAAGTAACTTAAAATTTTGCATATTTGGAAGCAAATAGAGAACTTCGAGCCCCAATTGACAAATACATGATACAAAATCGTAAATTACACAAAAAGTTGTCCACTTCAGTTGTTGACTCATGGGTTGCGCAATTCTATTAGTCTTGGAGAATTGTGAAGTCATTATTCTGCACGAATTAAATTGATTGAATTGTCAACATTTTCGGGGTACTTGAGCATGTACGTTATATTGCATTTGATATACACTATACACACTATATGCATTGCACGGGAAGTCTCAGAACATTAATGAATGCATCAATGTGATAAAAGTTTGTATGATCGGTGATCCGGATATTCTCATTGCTGTTCGCCTTCAATAACAAGTATCGTATACATTATACTCTTTTTTTACATTAAGAAATATCGATTGATCACGTACTACGTGAGCTAAGAAAATTCATGAATTTCAAAAATTTAATAGGAAATTATTGCAGAGTCGAGCTTCGCTTATTGCAAGTTGAAAATTAAATAAATTAAAATTTTGCATATTTGGAAGCAAATAGAGAAGTTAAAACCCCAATTGACAAATACATGATACAAAATGGTAAATTACACAAAATTTGTCCACTTCAGTGTTCGACTCATGGGTTGTGCAATTTTATTCTCCAATTCTCTTCGAGAATTGGTAAGTCATTATTCTGCACGAATAAAATTGATTGAATTGTTAACATTTTCGGGGTACTTGAGCATGTACGTTATATTGCATTTAATATACACTATATGCATTGCATGGTAAGAGCCTCAGAACATTAGTGAATACGTCAACCCCGCGGAAAAAAGAAAGTATTAGAATAGTATTAAAAAATTATTAAAGTAGTATAAAAAATCGAAGTATCGAAGTATGTCATATTGGACTACCAGATACTCCGTTAATACTCCGCTTCAAGTATTAAGTATTAAATAAATGTCTCAAGTATTAAATATTGAAAAAAATTCTCAAGTATTAAGTATTAAAAAAATTAGCTTTCGATTTATAAATAATTTGGATCTCTTGGACTTAGAAATACTTCCCTTAATTTTTTTCCCTTAATGGACTTAGAAGTCCATTAAGGGAAAAACATTTCAAAGCCCGCGAGAAGCACGAAATATTTCTAAGTCCAAGAGATCCAAATCAGTCAGGGTCAGAGTATGAAATATTCAGCTGGAATCCCAAAATGGAAGACGATACTCATCGGCTGCATACTTCAATTCGTATCTTGGAGAATTTGTGAGCATTATTCTGCACGACTACAATTGTCCGAATTGCCTAAATTGTTTTCCAGTGGTTTAGCATCTTATTTCGACTTACTGACTATAATGACGTAACTACACATTTCTCACCTAGTGACTCCGAAGTATAAGAAATAAAAGAATTAAACTATACAACCGCAACGTGCCTAACAATCGTATACAAGAATCGGAGAGCAACGCTTGCCAAAAAAAAAAGAAAAAACCATCAAGATTGGAAAAAGGCCAGCAGATCGCTTTCAGTATCGAGACCAAAGTGAGGCCGTTAACAGTAATGAGAAAGTAACGAGTTGCAGCACACACCTTTCCCCTCCCCATAACTCCCTATGTCTGCCATGAAATTCGAAGGGTTGAACAGAAATCGCTCAACGAAAGAATTGGCGCGTGTTGAGTCGGACCATCGACCACCATCACGCGTGACTCTCTTTATGCTTGATGCATATGCGTGGCTAAAAAGTGCCCCTCGCGTACCTACCAGCGACGCAGCGCCCATGACGAAATCATAAGGAATGCGAGAAGAATAAAAGCATCAGCTTGTGCGGTTTCGCGGTTCTGTATGGTACTCCTGCGTGTCGGAGTTCCGCTGCGATGCTCTTCAAGTCCTCGCGCTAACAGCGGGTGAGAAAGAAACCTGGGGTGAAGGCGCACGGCGCGTTCACCAGGCACGGAGTCGTCTCGCGAAGCAACCAGCAGAACCAGCAGCAGCCAGCAAAGAGTTCGGTGAGTCGTCATGCGGGCCTCACGTGGTGCCGAACCCCGGCAGTGACTCGACGACCGAAAGAAAATCGCTGCTCGCCTGTTGCGAGAACGCACGCTGAGAGATAACCAACGCGGAACACCTCCGTGGCATTGTGGAGCCACAGGAGGCCAAGATTCTTTTACAAATAGGCTGCTAATGCCCAACGCTCAACAGCATCAGTGTGAATTGTATAACGAATAGCTATTAATGCACAGATCAACATCGATGTGGCCACCACTGTATGTCTAATATATTTTTTTTCCTTTTTTGCTTCTATTAATCATTCATTGATATTTTCTTGGACAAAGCTTTCTTTCTTGATCGATAAATGGAAATTCGTGTACAGGGAATGTATAAAATGGGGCTTCGGTTTAGCGCTTTGAATCTAGCGGGCTAGGGGTCAAAATAGCGAATTCCATAACAATGGCCATTCTAGATTCAAACGTTCATTATATTTAAATTCGCTATTTCAGCCATTCGCTATTTTGACCTCATTCTATTAAAATGCAGTCAAAATAGCGAATGAGCAAAATAGCGAATGTTTAAAATAGCGAACTTCATAATGATGGCCATTCTAGATTACTTACTTTGAAATTCGCTATTTTAGGCATTCATTATTTTGGTCATTCGCAATTTTGATCCCACCCATCTAGCGATCGCTGTCTCAAACCCAAGGTGTGCTTCGCAAATTCCATTATTAAAAAGTTGACCGAAAATAGTTACATACGATGACATATTAATATACAATGGGGCTGCAAGTATATCGGCTATTTCTAACGTAATCGGTTGGTGTATTTTATAGATGATTTTATAGTTATTCTATTTGAATATGCAAAACGCTATAGAATTTAAAGCACTGTATGAATTTGAATATAAATAGCAAAAACTAAAGAGGTCAACATTTTAGGGGTGTGAAATAAGCCGTTCTTAAATTTTAAACGTTTAAATTTTACAGGCCCACACACACTTTTTTCAATATGTTTTTCAGGCGTTTTGGCACATTTGAAACTATTGGCCTTGAAAAAATGGAAAATGAAAAGTTTTTACCACGACGAAGCTTTCTCTGTGAAAAAGCAAACAAGATTACTTTACTTGCCTTCAAAATTTTAGGGCTGTGAAATAAGCCGTTCTTAAATTGTAAACGTTTAAATTTTACAGGCCTACACACACTTTTTTCAATGTGATTTCCAGGCGTTTTGGTACGTTTGAAACTATTGGCCTTGAAAAAATGGAACATGAAAAGTTTTTATCACGACGAAGCTTTCTCTGTGAAAAAGCAAACAAGATCTGTGAGAATACTTTCTCTGTGCAAGCTGCACATAGGTTTTTCAATATTTTTTACCGCTCGCAAAGTTATTTCTATAACGAATTAGCAGCTTTGTAAAAGGGGAAAGAAATCAGAAAACAAAGTTGTACCCTCGAAGCTTTACCTATGTTTATACATTTTTTTCCAATATAGCAATATGGGTTTGAAGAATAATTCACATCAAATTGCTTACCGAATTAATAAGCAAATGTAGTAAATTCTAAACTATTAGGATGTTCCCAACTCCGATATAAAAACGTTTGGTAAATGAATTTTTCGTTTGAATAAACTTTAGTCGTATTTAATCAACGTTTATAATTTATTTATTTCACTATGGCAATACATTTTTAAAGAATAATGCTCATAAAATTGCTTATGGAATAAATAAGCAAATAAGGTGAGTTCAAAAGTATTGGGATACAATTCCGATATAAAAACGTTCGGTAAAGTATATCAGAAGAGAGGTGTTAAGTTTTTCATCATGAGGGATGAAAACGAGCGCGTTGGAATATAATCGCGTACATAAGTACAGTCGTTGCGGTACGAGAGAGCTGCAAGAGCAGCAAAAACAGCGGCAACGATATACACTCGCGGGTTTACGTATTATACTCGACTGCTCTCTGTACATACAATAATAATGTCCGTGTATACTGCCACACAATATATATATATATATATAAACATATATATAAGCGAAGAGTGTACGCGTTCTGCTCGTGCCCCCGTCCCTTTCTTGGGTATATATTCTCCGGTCGGTTAGAGCCGCGGTTACCGCGTGGTTATCAAGTTAACCCTTCGCTCCGAACCCGAGAGTAGGACGAGAGAAGAGACGGCTGCTGCCGTGGCAAGCGCGTCATCTCTCGCCAACGTGCGGCCGCGGCACAGCCAACGCTTCCTCCTCACCTCCACCTCGTAAGGTGTGAAACCACTCGAAAGCAAAGAGCCCAGAAATTGCGTCCCATTATCCAGTAATGCCTCGCGTGCAATTCAGCTATATAGTGTATATAGATATATAGATATATAGATATATATATATATGTATATAACTGCGTACACCAGGCATGGTGCAGCGCATCGTCGATAACGATTCGAAGAAAGTTCATCATCGATCTTATTTGTTCATTTTTTCACCTTTTTTCTCCGAGCACTTTCAAGTGGAGCCAGGTGAGATCGATTTTTGGATCAGACCAATCTCCGATATCGATCGATCGACGCATCTCCGAAGACATAATGGTTAATAAATTTGTGAACAAAAAAACATTGGAAAAGAAAAACCCTCGTCGCGAACTTCTCAAAACTAAAAAATGGGAGGTTTATGGATAAAATTATTGACCGAAAAAATGGTCGAATTTTGTATTTCTAGTGTATTGATGTTTTCTTTTTATTATAACGGACATTGAAGCTTGTCAGGTCCGGGAAAAAAATGTAGTTTATCGTTGTGTATATCTAGCGATGTAGCGTTTGTGGCCACTGTATCAGCTGTGACCATTTTCCTAATAATTGATTTTAAATCGTTGTTTACTTGTATTCCCATGTTGCTACTTCAACAGTATTCATAAAAGTCAACAAGATTTTTTACACCATTTTTCGTGGATTCACCAATATTTATAATTTTGTCTTTTCGCGTACTTGATGACCAAAACTGGACGAAAGTGACCACATCTACCCTACATTATCGTTTGATATTCAGATTTGTTTTGAAAATGTTGATAATTTTACTCAAATTTTACAATTTTGAATTTGGAGTACAGAAAAAACTTTTTTTTAAACCTCAGTTTAAACAAATTTCTTTGACCTTTTACTAAGAACAATTCCATCTTTAATTAGAATTTGTAGCATTTTCTGACTCATAATTTTTATGTACCCTACGAATTTTAACTTTCTCATAATGGAAGCTGCGTATTTGTGAAAAACAAATGATGTAGTTTTTATGCCAGATTAATAAAAATGGACTTTGACAAGTTGATTTTTCAAACTTCGACAAAATTGTCCAAAATACCGATTTGAAGTTGGTCCAAATAGCCCCAGTCACCGTTGGTTATTTCGTGACGACTGAAATTTCTCTTTGTCAGCCAATAAGTCGACGTTAACGAGCTTTGTTGTAGTTCAGAACGTGGCATGATGAATAAACGAAATAAATCAAATTATAATCATGAACGTCGTCCAACCTCGTTAACTATCGATGGGTGACGCTGTCGCAACCTTTAGGAGTCACGCTAAAGGGAAAAGCGATAAAGGACACTGAGGGAGGCGACCGCGTGTGTAACATCGAAGATGTTTCTCTTCGAGTACAGTATACAAGAAAGATTGTCGGTGCGAGCTCATGTATACGTATATATATATACTGTGTACGCGGGTTTGCCGACTTGGTCGAGAGGGACGAGGAGTTATGGGCGCATTCGTCTCCATTACGCGGTGAATCATTGAGCGAACGGCCTAGCCTTACGAGTGAAACAGCCTCAATCCGTGAGCCGATACCCTTTTACGAACCCGCAAGACGTGGAAAGGGTGAAGAAGAGAGAACCTAGGGAGAGTGAGAGTTGCCTTAACGAGTACCAGCAAGCTCGGGTAGAGGCGCTTATATGCCTTTCCTATTGCAAGCGCCTCCGTTATACCCACGCCGAGCGCGAGACCGTTATTGTTTGCATAAACGCGATCCGTAAATCTTGTCTCGTTCTCTCCTTTCCACCATATCAATGATTTGCATTTGTACATTTTGTATATCGCAAGAAATTCGGTAACGAAGAATGGTTTAAATACTAAAGCATTGCGTATAAAGTTGTGTCAAATGTCATATTTTTGTGACCAAGTAAAATTTTATATAATATCACTATTAGAAAATACAGAAGATTGTTATGTATAAATACTTAAACGGTAAATTTATTAATTTTATATCGTACTTGTATATTAAATTTAGTATACGAGTTTATGCATAAAAACTTCCGTGCATGAAAATAGTTTGTCGATACGAAATGGCATACGGCCATGTTTAACCGGTTCTTGTGATATACAACATGGAAATAGAAATATATGCATAATGTATTTGATATATAGAACCTGTTGGCGCTACACATCCCTTTGTTTTATAAAAAAGCTCTCACCGCCGCCGCCGTGTAAAGAATCGAGGATCTTAGAATAATGCGGGCTAGGGGCGGTCACCTATCCAAGCACTGAACGTAGAGTTCATTACTCGGTATTACCATTTTTATTAGCGTACACGGGGAAAACAGGTTAGTTAGGAGAACCAATCTTTAAATGCTTGGAGCGTTAGATGTAGTTTGGTTGGCGTTACCAATCGGTTGGTTGGCATTACCAATCGTTTGGTTGACATTATCAATCAATGGGTCGGCGTTATTAACGGTTGGTTGGGGACCAATCGGTTGTTTGGGAACCAATCGGTTGTTTGGCGTTACCAATCGGTTGGTTCTGACACACAATAATTTGCTAATGCCATATTCTACCATGCCTGTTGGTTGGCACTATCAATTCCGCGGTTCCTACAACTACACCCTTTTCTCCGTGTACTGTGACTTTTACAGATTATAGTGGATGAAACAACTTGCATTTTTTTATATAAGAACTCGTGCCAATTTATTCGTTTCGTTAATTGCTATTGGAAGTGGTGCGTGAATAGAAATTATACTACCATTAGAATATCATATTCACCCTCTCTGCTTTGTCGGAGACATGCCATCTTGAAGTTCGATACTTGTTGCTTGACAAAATTTGTATCTTGTCTAATGAAAACCTGCTGGAATCGTAGTTCCGTTAGTTTTTTCTCCAGTATTGAGACCCAGTTGAAATTGCTATCGATATTTTTTAGTTGGCTTAGGTAATAAATTTTTCTGTAATATTGTTTAGGAAGTCGTTCTTCCGGCATCTTCGAAAGCTTGATCCACCAACTTAGCATCTTGCATAACACGAGTACCTCTAACTTTGGCTTTCCTATTTCTAGTCTAACTATATAATTCAGCGTACTTCGAGCCCAGTGCAACAAGGTTTCGGGATCTAATAAGAGCCCAAAACTCATCATATTCTTCGGTTTTTCACAATATTACAGTACATAACAATTACCTGAAGAACCGACCTGCATCTGCATAAAATACGTCTGATCAGCCAACTCAGAATCGCTTCACAAAAATCACCGAGCATATATTGGAACGGTATGAAATACTGTTTTGATATAGACAGTGTATGCAGGCTATGTAATACAGAAGAAAAAGATACTTTAGAGCATTTCCTTCTGATATGTCCCGCGTGTGCTAGAACTCAATTCTTGAAAGAAAAAAAAACCGTAGTCGATATATTAAAAGTAGAAGGTTTATCAAACGCTAACAATATATTCTATTTTATAGTAAACGGTTTCAAGATTCGCGATTTCTTGCTAAATTTGTAAACACAGATGCTAAGATTTTCGTATGTAAACGTATTTGTGAAACGTAAAATGTAAGCGGATATAACTAAGTAAGAAAATGTAAAAATGTACATCCAACCCCTCTGTAAATGGGCACTAGCCTGTAAATTTACAATAAATTGAGTTGAGAATATCATATTTACTCTGCACGGAAAGAAAAAAGTAGTTTTGGCCACCAATTCCAGCATATGCTGTGCCGCGTGTTAGTCACTGAAACTAAATTGGAATGATAATCTCAACTTTTTTCGATCGGTAGCAAAAATAGTACGTATGAACAACAACTTGGTTCCTGCAACTATCACGACTGCTATCCAATCCAAATCCAAATGATTCGTTACGCCAACCAACCGGTGAGTTGAGGTTATGATCTCAGTTAATCATTATTACTATCGACACTCTACCAACGAGGTTATGGTTTCTTTAACCGACTGAGTAGTTGGCGCTATTCTAACTATTTCGATTGGTTGTCGGAACCGATAAATCAGTTCTTACAACTACATTTTTCTTTCCGTGTGTAACTTGCAGTGATGAATTTAGCATTACAATTCATATTTACGAAACCGAGTTGATCATTTGAAGCTCACTCCTCTTCGCAATAAACCTTGAGACCTACGATGCAAATTTTAGAATTGTACCAGTTATGATAACAAACCAAAGAAGCTCTCGCATCATCGACCGTTCGGAGTCTCCGGAAAAATCGTCGACCTTTTTGTCATTTTTTGTTGTGGAATCTATCTGGAATATCTTGTCACCACTATCGCTATTCTTCTTCATCTCTAATTATAATGTCCTATTGCCTATCACAAATCACAACCTCGCAATGGCCAATTTTAGAACTGTCAAATGTGTGAAGCTACAACAACTGCCTGAATATGCCTGACGCTACTTGTCCACGAGTGTCAACTTCACGCTGGTACAACAGCCATTTACGGAACGAATAAAATGACGACAATACTGACATCGAGAATATGAGATATTTTACCCACTGATTTTTTGAAGAGGGATTCCATACATATCCCACACGGAAAAAAAGGTTATTTGCCATAACCAAGAAATGAGTTGACACAACCAATCGATTATTCTATTTCCCTTACAACTCAAATGGTAATACCAACGATTCGAATGGTAATACCGACGATTCGAATGATAGTCCCAACTATTCGAGTGGTAGTCCCAACGATTGGATTAGTTAACCTAACTAATCTCGCGAGAACTAATCGTGAATAGTTGACATTACTATTCGATATGGTTGAGGCAACTAATTTTTTAGACATTGCGTACAGCAAATCGAACACGTAGTTGCCACAACCAAACATTTCTTTCCGAGCATATATCTTTGCACACTTAGAATTTTTTGGCGCCATGTGTGAAATGCATATATGTTATATATATTTTTTTCTATGTGGGATATGGAGGTGGAGCTGTCCAAAGGTGATAAAATTACTTTTCGTTCAACTAGAATGTTTCAGGTGCTTGCATTTATCAGATGATAAAATATATGTCATATGACTAAATTTTTTATAGGTGCCATTTTCCTGGGATTCGCTGGTAAGTGCGCACGTGTCATATTCCCGCGAGTCACGAGCGTCGAGTCAATCTCGCGAAGTGAGAGACTAGTAAACACCCCATTCAACCGAGCAACATATACTGCAGTTTATATATAATAGTATCACGAAGCAGCGATTCGATCGCGCGTTGCGACAGCTATCAATGTTCACTGCAGTTGCAGTTGCAGCGATGCATGCCATAAGCACCTCGAGCACCGCGAGTTGAGGCACAGCCAGTGCATCAGCCAGTGCGCTTGGCCCGCGGAATCGACATTGTTATTGCCGGGGCGTCATTTTGTATCATTTTCCCGCCAGCACACGCGCCTCGCGCTGATAAATCATCGCCGCGCCTGCTGGCAAAAGCTGCCCCACTCCCCTCAACCCTCGATGGCAAGTATGTGCATCAGTGTTGCCGGTGGCGCACGAATTGTCCATATTTATTGGCCGGAGTGTTGCGCCGAACGTAAAACATGCCAGAATGGCTATGCAGCATGAAATATTCTGTACTCGGTGTAGCCAGAGCTAAAGTCAATATATTTCCTTCTCGATAATTCGAATATAAATTTCCCTCATTCGTACACCCCGGGCGCGTTATTATTTTGAAAAAGCAGCGAGTACGACACCAGGTGGAAATTCTACGAATATTTATATGCTTGACATACCTATCGACATGAGCACCAGTGTATTTTATAGGATGGAAATTGTGTCGTTCGGATACAAGATAAATCGTATGGTGATTGGAGCTTGTTTAACGAAGAGTCTGGGGAATGGTTGTGATCCTGTCAACTGAGTATAGAGCGAACGGACATTAATTATATCCTTCATCGATATTTAGAGGCTGTGTTTGATCTACAGGTTTTATTAATTATGACCCTTGTTTAGCATCTTGCGTTCTTAAAATCTGATGTTATATCGATAGAAATAGAGACGGAAAAAAAATTTGAAAATCTTCGTAGTAATCTCGAAATAGCGTAATGGTATCAGTCCGATTTCACGATAGCTTTTTTTACATTGTATTTTATATTAAACATAATATAAAAATTTTAGAAAAATTCCCATTTTGTCGTTTTTGATTTTAAAAACCACAAATACGACTTTCGATCAGAAAAATCAACGCAATTTTTTTTCTCTTCAAGATTTCGATTTTTGGCTTTCACTATCTTTCTTAAGTATTATATTCTATCACAGAAAACACCCGTTGCTAAACTTTTGACTGTGATTTAAAAAAAATCTTTTCGTCGATTCTGATTTCAGAAATCACGGTAAAATTTCGGTCGGTAAATCCAACTCAAATTTTTTTTTCCACGATATCGATTTTTTGGCTTTATTCTAAACATCCTTGCCAAACCCGAAGCTCGGTCTCGATGTCCGCGTCTTTGTCCAAGATATAAAATCGCAATTTTAAGATTGGTGTTCATGAACTTTTTAAAAGCGTTCTACAATTAAACACTCGCGAAATCACAGATAAATTAGCAACACATACATTCTTTCCGTATATTCAGCAAACCCGTCACAAGCAAGTAAAATGGTAAATTATTAATCCGGCTCTTCGCTTCTTACTCAAGGCAAAGCTCGCGCATTCTTTCGTTTTATCTATCGAAAATTGCACGGATCCTGTTAAAGAACATGGAACATCTGTCTGAAGAACCGCACAGAAGTCACGAAAGAAAATCTCGTAAAGCGAATTATCCGGCTTTGAAAACAGACGTAGATGGCGGACGAACTTGCCGGCGATTATCTCCCTTTCATTAGGCAATTAATTCCCTCAGCGGTGGTGGATCGTTGGGAACATAAGCCTAGTTGGTGGTTGGCAATTATCATGGAGCTTTCATAATAGTACTACTATCTTACTCCCAGTTCTTACTCTTACGCTCGTTGCTATTCTTTTACTCTAGTTTGTGTTGAAGACCGCTCGTAAACCGTTCGTCTTGAGCAGCAGGTACCAACGTATATACTATATTTTAAAGAGTATTGTAATGTCCGTACTTATAGCGGATGTACCAATTAGGGCAGTTCTACTCTGTTTCAAAAACAATAATCCTCGCAAGTGCGCAACGGGAAAGACGATGATGTGCGGCTCAGCGACTCGAACCGATATAAACGCGTCTGGGAGCCACAGGGAGGTATGTAATGTTTTCGTCAATGTTCCTTTCAGAGATGCACTGTGTACTCCCTCTCGGCACTCAATGCTTGTTTCATTGCGCGCCTGTCTCTTCTGGAGTCCGAAAGAAAAGAGTCTTAAACTTTGCAGTTCAACAAGCATCGACGCGGTTCATAAGTACGTTATATATATATACATATGGCGAACGTTTCGCGTCTCGCCACACGACTGTCAATTATATTCACTCTTCTTACGCAGTATATTTCTTTTGCAGCAAACGTCTACTTGCCAAAGAGCGCGAACGAGTGAAACGATCAAATTACAGGGAGCAACCAATCGTAAAAGTGAAGAAGTGGACATTAGGACCAAGTTGAGTGATTTCGAATTCCTCGACGGATTTTTCCCACTCGATGGGAGAAAAAAAAGACAAGAAAAATGTATTCTCAAACAGTTTGTAAGGCTTCGGGACAAAACATTGACGCGCAGTATTTTTGTGGCGATGAGCATAAGTGAACTACCCGCTTGGTCGTATATCGGGGCAATTTTTTTTTCGTTTCCCTCTTCGCATGTACACGCATCCATCTATCCACCCTCGGTTAACGGTGCGCGGACTCCATGATCTGCGACGATCGAAAAGCCATTTCGTTTGAGCACCGCATTGCGCTTGGATTGGGAAAAGCAGAATATCCAACAGACTGGCTAGAAAGAGAGTTAATCTCAATAATGTTCGAGTCGACCGGAAGTCGATAGTCGTAAATCGGGTGTGCTAGAGGCGCTGTCCTAACTTCCATTCCCGTTTCCCAACCAGCTCATCTGGGGTGGCAACACACATGGACGAACTCGTATTTTTTTCCGGTCTCTCGCTACACCACCAACGATATCCTTTTAAGTTATTTCTCTTTCTGCTGGATTTTTTTTCTCGACACATTCAGAGAAGATTCGAATCAACCACAATTCCAAATTCTGCTGTTTTTCAAAATAGAAAAAACAAAACTCAAAATCCAACGATATCCTTTCAGGTTATTCCTCGTTCTGTTGAATTTTTATTTCGACACCTTTAGAGAAGATTTGGATCAACCATAATTCCAAATTTTTCAGTTTTTCCAAATAGATGAATAAAAATTCAAAACCCAAGGTAAATGCGAATCTTATTCAACTCAAATTAATCAAAAGGTTATAAGATGCGGATTAACCAAAATTCTCCTATTTTCCAAAATTTGTGATTATTAATCACGAATTTTCGATAACTCCTTTCTGAATGAATTCCAATAACTCTCACAAAATACGACGTGTGCCTAGTTTATTTGAGCATACACGTGTGACTGAAAAAAGGCATTAATAATTCATACAATTAGCAAAGCCGGGTTGGATAGTAAGCTGGATTTTCGCAGGGGTGTTGTGCCCAGACGATTCCTGAGTGAGTGGGCATGTTGCCTGTGGCTGTGCAGAACGGAACAATGTAGCCCTCGTCTGGGTTTCTGCTTGACTTGATACTAGAATTGTAGTGCGATAATGAAGAACGCCAATGTCAGTTTTGGCTTAGTATCTCGTTACAAAATGTTCGAATTTTTTAAAACTTTCAGCATATTATTATATTGCCACGAAGAGAAGGATATGGTAAAAAATAGTATGTTACCTGAGGAATCTACTAATAGTCAGTTGATAACATTTTTCAGATTATACGGATGCACTCGTATAAAAGTTACAAAATGTGCGTGAGCACGTATCAGTGAGTATTTAAGAGTGTCCGCCAGTGTCTGTGAGTGTAGGCAAGTGTCGGTGTTAGGTTTCTGTGAGTGTTTATGAGAGTTGGTATTAGGGTCCCGCGTCGATGGGGCGTCCAGGATGTAATTCAGGGCAGAATCCAGGATGGAATCTAGGTTGTCCAGAATGGATCCTGGGCAATTCAGGATGGGGTCTGGACAGTCCTGGGTTGAGTCCAGGATGCAAAATGGGATCGGATCAAATCCCATTCACCATCCTAGTCTACCCAGACTCCATTCGAGACAGCCCAGACTCCATCTTGGAGTCATCATTTTTACGTAATGTATCAATGAGTGTCTGTGATTCCCCGTGAGTGTCCGTGAGGTAGCTGTCTTAGGGTCAGTATCGATGATAAGGTCTGTGAGTGTGAGTGTCGATGTTAAGGTATCAGTGGGTAAGTTGGTATTAGGGTATCAGGTACTGTCTGTGAGACTCTATGAGTATCCGTGAGCGCAAGTGTAATTTTTCCCCCGTCTCTTCGCCAATCCGTGAGATAACTGAAAGTAATTATTATTCCACAACGACATATACTATTTAATACTCGTAATAATACATAATCCTTCAGACGACAAAATATTTGAAATAATTTCTAACTCAAACGCCGCAGAACCCTGATTTGATCAAAAGCTTCCAGGGCTGTGAATAGGATATTTTCCAACAATTACAGATCTACAAAAATTACTACAGAAATCTACCGTAGCTTAAGGTGCAAAAAAAAGTGTACAAATTAGTCGTATTCTATAGGTTATTTTAAAGTAGTGGATGATGCCCTGATCAGGAGTGCCCGGTAACAAGTATTTTGAAATTATAGGCTCCGGGGGAACATCGTAGCTGGAGGATGCAGTGTCGGTGTCGAGCGATGGCAAATGAGGGTATAGAATACGCATTGGTGGCTCTCTCTCGTCTCACCGGCACAAATACGTATAGTTTCTGTATCTCTCTGTACTATACGTATTATATGGGCTCTGTCATACCTATCCATGCATACCGTGCCCACCCTTCCGACATCCCCGTTTCTATACATGGAGCTAGGGCCACTCGTGCCACGACGGGCACCAACTTTATCCCCATCTCCTGAACAGAGTACGACTCTGCATCGGTCGCCCTGTAATCGGGAATCGCGCGCTGTAATAATTATTACCTTTGGCCTCTGTCATCAGCGGCGACATCCACCGTCGTGCTCGCTGCTTCTACCGCTGACGAGAGGTCGACGAGCTATGTGCGGATAATTCTCCCGTACAGCTATAGATACTTTATATGTGTATGTGTATGGGAGTTAGATACCAGTATGAACGCAAAAGGGCTGGAAAACTCATAGGGCTGTAGAAAAGTGCCCTCGTCAAGCTATATTGTAGAGCTATTCTAACTTAGAGACTTTTGTAATAAAAAATAGCGAGCTCGTTAGCATTTCGTTAATCCATTATTCAAACAGGTAAGTATACAGAAACTTTGCTGTTCTCTGAAGGTTTTTCATCAAAGTACATGAATTTTACTTTAAATAAAAATGTTTATATTTTTTTGGTACACTAGAAAATCGCGACTTGGAGTCGGATATACCTGCAGTGATCTTATACATATATCCATATATATATAAGAATATAGAATCTTCATCACATCATGAGCCAATGAGGAGCAAAATTTCGCCAATTATTGACAAGCGTTTGTACCTCACCTCGAAGATTTGGCTGCGAGTTTGCTAAAGTTGAATATAATGTGAAAGATAGTTGATTGAATTATTCAACTTTTTTCGGGGCTACCTTAAACTTAAGGGTATCAAATAATTGCGATTAAAAATTATCTTCTTAAAATTATTTTAATGCAGAATTAAGGGGTACGGGTCAGTTAAAAAAGTATTTTTTTTTTATTATAACGATTACTCTCACACTCACTGAAGTAAAAATTATTAAAAGAATTGTTTTTTAAAAGAAGGGTATCTCGACAGAATATTTTTCATATAACTTTTTTTCGGTGACTGGGTTTCCTTAATTATCACGAGCGTACTTGATAACACGAGGGGTTATCGGTATCATATCTGTATTCTGTGTTTCATTTCACTTAGTTGAACTTCACAGCTGCTATAAGATCACGTAACGATTAATACGTAGCATAATATATAATACGGAGGTAGCATGCAACCGTCAAAATTAGCGTTGCAGTCGTTCAATACTAAAAATCCGGATAACCGCATGTGATGTATGCAAGGTTACAAAGCTCACTTGCCAGACTGTCAATCCGTTCACGTGACAGCAACAAACTTGGTCCCATTCTCGATCTGAACTCACGCCAATTGTTTGGACCAATCACAACGCGAATAACGCGATGACAATGGACCAACTCGCACTTCGATAAAATACACACTTTTTATAGAAGGATTAAAAGGTTACGTACGGGCGCTGCAGCACCCGTCCTCTTATGTCAAATTTGACACTAAACTGAACTTGTTTACCACGGACTTTCCTAGCGACCAATCACAGGACGAATAAAACGATGACAATGCTTTCCGTTACTCATGAACTTTTTAAAGGAGGACTAGGGTTAGCGGAGTGTCTTTATGTCAGTTTTGACATTTGACATAAACAAAACATTTCAATGCATGAGCTTCGTCCCAGTATGTCTGTTGACAACGCCGACCAATCACAGCACGAATAAACCTACAACAATTAAATCTCGTCCTTTCGATACTAAAACTCGAAAATCGATATATCTCGCCATTAACTTTTTAAGAGAAAGTCATTTTTGAGTTCACGAAAATCTGATAAAAGAGTATGACTAAATTTTCGTCCAAGAAAATTTATTCAAATACTGTCAACAATTTACATGAATTTCAGTGTGGACAAAAATATTCGTATTTTCTTGGTTCAAATGTCTCAATTCATAAAAATCTGAAAAAAGTGTAGTAGTGAATAAATCCAAGCAAATTTATTCAAACGCTATCATCGAAGTACATTAATTTTACTTTAGATCAATTGTTCATGTTTTCTTGAAAAAAAAAATGACTGGGTATCATCATTATCGACCTTTATACGTAGCTAATAACGCGACCGAGGCCTGAGGCTATAACTATCTCGAATCGTCCAATTGCATTACTTCCACCGTCACGCGGTTACCGAATGAGCCCCGCTATGCGTTTACGGGTCCGTGAATTCGGTGAAACCGACCAAGTACGATCGTTGGGTGAAATTAAACGTAACAGGAACGAATGTGTGACGATTCACGCCCCCTGTGGTCATCCGCAGCTGTTCGCTCGCGATGCATGTAACGCGCAATGTCTCGAACGACAGACAAGACGACGACCAAGCAAAAAGGAAAGCGATAGGTGCGAATAACTTTGTCTTGTCGGACGGCCCCTCGCCTCTGGCAGTACTCAGTCTTCTCTGAGAGACTTGGCAGAACTTCTGCCAAGTCTCGATGAGTGCAAACCTCGAGGGATGCAGACAGTAGAGCCAGAATATATTCGAATACTGAGTTTGCACCTTAGACCATAGAAATGTACCATCAATCGAGATGGGCACGTCAAAAAGATGGCACATCGGCCAGATAATACGCCCTCGTACCTCCCCGACAATCCGATATGCCAGCGTGCAGCGCGCGGTGTGCATACATATAATAGTCCAGAGTAGAAACGATAACTCAGCAATAATAGCATAGAGGCTTGCCGCGCGTCTGTCCGGCAAGGATTTAATTGTTGGGTTGTGCCTAGCCAAGCTAGTATAGAAACGGGAGAGCCGTCATAGGGACTGTTGCACGATATGCGTCGGGACTCCCAGAGAGTCAAAAACAAAATAGAGCACGTGCCGTCAGTTCCCGGAGGAAGAATTAAGAGCGCGGTTTTTAGGGCGAGAGGGTGGATGCATATATGGTCGGAAATATACATTCGCGAACTCTGCACCAACGCCCATCGACCCAGAACTCTTCTCTTCTCTTCTACTCAAACGCACAAACATCCTCGATTACTTTACTGAGTTCTTGTAATATACAGCGTGGGAGAACTCGACGCTGCGATGATTGATTCCGGTCTAGTGGTTATTATGATATAGTCTACACTGAGAAAAAGGCTTGGTTTGTGCTTATTAAGATCTTAGTTAAAAATCAGAGCTATGAATTCAGCAGTTGAAAAAATTAGGACGAGACTTGAATAAACACAATTAAATATTTATTGTAGAAGACATTCTCGAGTACAGATATGTCACGAATAAACAAGAAAACAAAATCGAGTGCTATGTCGTTAGGTTATAACACAGTCATCTTCACATCATAGAAATATAATCTTCTGTTTTCTAATAGTTACTAAGAAAAATTTGGTGGGAGAAACTCAGTTAATGGTTAGAAGTACTAAATACTTGGTTATCATACCAAATTCTTGATTCTGTTAACCAATAACTTGGTTGTGCCTACCGAGTTTTATTGGTAACATTTTTAACCAAGTTTTCGGTAGTTCTAACTAAGCCGTTTTCGGAGTGTAGTGAATTCTGCTAATTACTGATCATGCAGTTAGAAAAAAATGGAACATAAATTCGCTGGTTTCAAAATGTTATGATACCCAAGTAGCACAAAGACAAATGATATCTATTTGGTATACGAAAAGGTTTGTTAATTTCCGTCCAAATGATATCTTTTGGATTTGGATATCTTTTAGACGTTCTTAAGATATCCAAATCCAAAAAGATATCATTTGGACGGAAATTAATATACCTTTATGCCATACCCGTGCGCGAAGAACGATTTCGCGCACGCTCCGCTTCGCGCCGTGTGTGCGAAATCGCACTTCGCACGCTGGTAGCATAAAATTTTGTTCGAAACTCATGCGAGAAACTTTTTTGAGAAAACAGAATTAATATAAACCGTCATTTATTGCATTAGCACGTAACAGGGAAGCTGTTTAACACTATTTAATAACGTACGTAATCACTTTTTCATTAATAATCAATATCTCGATAAGGCCTATCACAGAAAACAAAAAAATATAAATGCTTTCGCGTCGTACAAAACAAAAAAATCGTAGTTCTCTAGAACGTATTTTTTGGTACCTTTCACGAACATGCGCGTGACACTCCAAATAATAATAACTCGCTGCGCAGCGTGTCACCACTAGACTCTGTATCGGAATCTCCCTGTATCGGAAAACGCCCGCGTAGCGCCAAATACAAATATTCAAGTAAAACTAGATAGACACTAGATGGCCTCGGCATCTATACGTGTATGCCAGATATATTATGTCTAGCCTCTGGTCAGGTAAGCTGTGCCATGAAAGCTAGATAGATCCTAGATAGATATACTATCTATTAGTGCATTCTGGCTAGATTATGTCTAGTCCCACTACAGAATAACTTGATAGAAAAAACTAGGTAGACGCTAGGTTCAAACCAGTTTATCCCCAACAGATTTCCACACGGGCAGGAACTTCTCATCTCCTGCTACGTTCGATGAAACATATTCGACAGTAACTAAACGGCTTTATAGACTATGCAAATAAGCCGGCAAAGTAGAACCTTGCAAATTGCTTCCTCATTATTTTACACTTTTTGCAAAGCTTTCTCTATGAGGATACCAAAGTTGATGACCATAGTATCTCGTACAGGCTGCTTTACACAAAGTGGAAAATAATAAGGAAGCAATTTTCAAGGTCCCACTTTGTGTATATAAAACCTTCAAATGTAAATTTTTATATTTCGCTTCAAACCTTCAAATGAAAATTTTTATATTTCACAATTAAAATAATTCACGTGACAGCAAGATATAAATACCCTTTCTCTTCTATAATAGTACATTACGATACGAGTGCGGAAAAACTTTTTCTGACGAGTGTGAATTTGCAGCACGAGCCGAAGGCGAGTGTTGCAATCACACGAGTTAAGAAAACGTTTTTCGCATGAGTATCGTACAAAATTTTATTTCACGAGGTGTGTAAACGACGTTTGACGCACGCGAAGCGTGCGTAAAACCGCGTTTTACGCACTGAGTGAAATAAATATATATGTAAATCTTTTATTTTTCTCTTTTCTATAATCATTCACGATTCCAGAATTTATTCTTCGTTTCCGCGTGAATAATGATTCAGAATACATAACATCAGTGTTGAATACTAATTGATTTCTGACAAACATTGACTCGGCGAAGACGCTGCTACCGCGATATCCGTTCGGGTCAGCCGAGTCCGTATATATGCCGCTCGTTATTTCTCTTTCTCTCAATATCCCGTGAAACAGTATCTCATGGGATACATGTACGTATATCTCTGAAGCGTGGCGACCAAGACCGGAGATGGACCGTTCGAGATAACACCTCGAGGCCGGTAACTGCAGTAATTGTCGGTGATTAGAGGAGTCATAATTACCGGCCCACGTATAACGTTACCGCGTCTCGTCCATTCATTCTCTTTCTCAATCCTCTTTTCCCGTTCTCTTCTCTATCCTTCTCGCCAGTAGGACTCTCTACAAATGGTAGCGTCCAACATCGCATCGACGTTTTTTTTCTCTCTTTCATATTGGCTCTTCGTCCACTTTTTTTTTCTTCTTTCATACACATTGCCATCATTGAGGATTGAGACGTGTACAAAAAATGTTGGTATGCGCCAGAAGGGAATTATCATTTAGTTACTATACTATACGTAGAGCTGGTTGTTGCCTCCTCCGGGGAGTCAAAAGTCTCGAAGAGAAATCCTATCATTCCCACGTGACTGCGGAAGACATCGTACGCCGGCGCAGCGCCGTCGCCGAAGAGATATCGCGAGAACGATTAAAAGCTGCGGTTTAATAACAGCCCTTTGCGTTATAGGTGGCTATTATGAGATGGTGGCGCGGCGGGTGCAACGCGCATAGACGCGACGACCTCTTCGTTCGCCCGGTTGTAGCTGAGCAAAAGCCTTCGGCCCGTGACCCGGTCCCGGCGAGACTTGCTTATTCCTCCTCGTCTTCTTCTTCCTCTTCATCGTCGTCTTCGTCTTCTTCTTCTTCTACTTCTCTTCTTACCTCGAGTCGTCCTCTTCGTCTTCTCTACAACACAATTCTTCGCAGTTCGAGTGACGAGGGTGCCTCGCTTTTTCGAGAGGGAAAAAACCGAACGCGAGAGAGAGAGAGAGAGAGACAGAGATTGAAGGAAATACATAGAGGGTCTCCCCGTCGTATATCTGCGAACGATACCCTCGCGAGAGTACATTTTGACGTCCGAACGATCCACAAAATTATATCCTACGTCCGCGACGTGCGCGAGACGTTCTATAAAGCTATCTCTTTTTTTTTGAAGGTCTGATACAGTGAGAACTGAAGGAAGTTAGAACTTAGGGGTGACCCACCTGCCCGTAGACCAACGAGCGAAAATATATGTACTTTGAAAACCAAGCGTTTTGCCAAGTGTGTTTTTTCCTATCCTTCACATCGTAGTTCCTTTTTTACATAGTTACAAACGTATCATTATGTATTATTGACATTTAAATGAAATACGCCTGAGAGTGTGTAAAAATCAATGCAATGTCAAGGGTAGGAAACATATGCTTGGAGTTTGAAGACTATATATTCTTTTCTTGCACTATGAGTTCCGATTACGCGATAAAAAAAAAAATTATTTATGATTTTTATTGATCCAGATGTCTACAAACAGAGAATTAAAAATAATGACTCGTTATCCCTTATTCCAATTTTTGCATAATGATGTCAATTAGTTTAGAGCTCACGCTACTTATTTAAATCGATGTGTTATGCCTGGGGGTATATTAACATGTATTTTGTTTATTGAGATCGTTTGCCAACAAAGAATAGCACTTGAGTGAATGTAAAAAAGGTTAAAAGAATTTATTTAAATAAATAATAATTAAGTGTACTGCAATATCGAGCTGTGCTTGATTACATTACTTGTCGTCGAGCCTGACCCAAGACAAACCAGTTAAATTGATGTTCGAATGAAGACTGATTTTGGTATTGTAGTTGCTAATAGAAATAGCTAAAAATTGCTAAATTTGCAATTTGTTTCTGAGAACTCAGAGTGGCCGCAGAAGCGATAATTCTATTTCTGAATATTAAGAAATAGAATTATCTTCAAATTTAAATGGAAATGATTCTGGATCCAATAGATGCGAACTTTTACTTTTGAAAATAAAAACGTTTTTCAATAAATACCCTCACGGAAAAGAAATATATACGAAAATATATCTGACCTATAGAACTTTCCGGAAGATAATATAACAAAAAATCTGTTTTATTTACTTTGGATGTATCTCAGATTTATTTTTCACTGCCATATATTTCGCATATATCCTAAGATATATCCGACATATAGAGTTTTTGGGAAAGATATATCTGGTATATCTAGGATATATCTTTTATATACCTTGCACATACCTATTTTCATATGCACGGAAAAAAATGTTTGGTTGCGGCCACTACGTTTTCGATTTGCTGTACACAATGTCTAAAAAATGAGTTGCCTCAACCATATCGAATAGTAACCTCAACTATTCACGATTAGTTCTCGATTCGATTAGTTAGGTTAACTAATCCAATCGTTGGGACTACCACTCGAATAGTTGGGACTACCATTCGAATCGTCGGTATTATCATTCGAATCGTCGGTATGACCATTCGAATCGTTCGTATTACCATTTGAGTTGCTAGGGAAATAGAATAATCGATTGGTTGTGTCAACTCATTTCTTGGTTATGGCAACTAATCTTTTTTTTCCGTGTGGGTAAATACCGTCATCTCGAAATTAATCGATATCGTTATAACTTTGTCGCAATTGGCATAAGATTCGAACTATCGACCGATTGCCTCAAAGTTAATCGAACTAAATATTTCTAAAACGGACTCCAATATGAGTCAAAATATTAAGAGAAGATAAATCATTAACTTTTTCCATACGATCAAACATTGCCGCAGTACTTTCATCTACGAATATGAAAGATACTCTAACAAATCATCATCGCGCAATGTATTTTCATATTTACGTTCGTTAAGATGTCCCGGGCATTTGCGAATCGTGTTGGATGTACCTTGAGTTATTCTAACAATAAGCCCCATAGAGGGGACGTGAGGGCATCGCGGAATGGCCGATGGTCATTCAAGATAACGTATTATAAGGTCTATCGTTGGATATAATGTCGAAGGAGGTAAGCTGCTCGCTATGGTGTGTATAGTCAAGTGTTGTATGGTGGTGGGAGGCAGCTGTTCCATCGCGAAGAAGATCCCATCGCTTTCACAGCTGCCTCACAATATCGACCGCACTGTTAAACTCGATATCGTTTTACCACTGAAATATGGTGGCGCTTTATATTAACCCATAAGCTTTATCTCATTTTCCCAACAAATGCTTTCTCACTTCATTCATTGCCGAATAAAACAGCATCAAGATTGATCAATCTCGTTTACCAACATCAACGCACACTCAAACATCAATTTTTATCTACATGTATCAAAGACTTGCGACTTTGAGCAAAAAATCAAGCCATGAATTATTGACGAAAAAATCACCGTAGGGACAGAAAAGCAACCGGTGCCATTATCGACGTGCCGAGCGCGAGAAAGTTTAATGGTTCTACGAATAATCGACTGCGCGGCTCGCAATATCGATTATCTTCAGGAAGATCATCACCCGTCGTCCCTGACGACGAGTTTCCAGGAAACTCACGATGAGAACCCGTTACACGCGTAGGAGTGAATCCATCTTCGATGCGGGATCTTATAAACCTCGAACGTGAAATTGGATCATCGATTATTCATTCTATTCGTTTGCTAGGGTTTTTTTTATAATCAACATGTTTTAATTTGAAATTTTGATTTCACTACGGGCATGATTATTACGCGGAAAGTTCAAGAGGTATGCAAGCCTGGCGGTATTTTAATGCGCGTTAAGGGGGCAACGGTTTGCAAGCCGCAGACCGGCAGTAGAGTCCCTCGCTCTAATCTCCTAATAACATCGTTCCTTCGGCTCACCGGTTTCTCCGCAACGTGCGGTAAGAAGAAATCTTGCACTCCCTCGTGACGTCACTGGTACCTTGCATGTGCAACAACTCGAGTCTACAGAAACCTTCTCCATATTGTTAAAAATGTTTGCAAATGACGTTAGCAGACATTTTATTCGTTAGTTGATACATTACATTTCATACACTAGTGTAGCAAAATTACAAATTTTGCAACCTCAAAGAAAAAGCTTTTTTTCAGGAAAAAAAACCTGGATTTTCATGCCTCAAAATGGTTTAAAATATCAAGAAAAGTGGTTTAGAAAAAAATGTTCGGTTTGATATGTGCGTGTGTGAAGCAGGCTTGCAAAATTCAAACCATTGTATCTCAAGAACGGCTTTAACGATCAAACTGAAATGCGACATTCTTTTGTAAAAATTTAAACATCTTGTAAGATTTTATAAGACTTTGGATTTTGCGAAAAATCTGTTCGATCTCTAGCTGTCGTAATTTTTTTTTCTAATGGGCCAAATAGTTCCAAACAAATAATGTAATGTAAAAGAACGGTTGGTATTGAATTTGAGCTAAAACTATCAAGCCATTCGGATTTTATAGAATTTTGAATTTTCGAAAAATTGATGTTTTCGTTCTAATTCAAGTCGACTTCGACAAATTTAGTTGAAATTTTCTGCAGGCATGGACTAATATTTAGTAATGCCAGATGTCAAACTTGGTGATGACTGAAAACGGACTTTTATGCTCAAATTTTATAGCAATTTGAATTTTACAACGTTATACCATTTTTGCTTTTGACACATCTGACAAAACAGGCTGATATTTTCAACATGTACGCAATAATGAGCAAAAATATTTTGTGAAAAACAACTGAGGCATTAGAATTTATAGAACATTGATTTATATAGACTTGTTTTAAAAAAAGGCTGCAATTTGTATGTTGACCAAGATTTGGTCAACATACTTCCTTGCGAGTAAAAGTTTATTTAGGAACTTTAGAAGTCTTATGCTAATCCATACTCGATATCTAGTATTTCATGACTAACTTGGATTCTCTAAAACTTTGTCACTGAAGTTTCTTTTACATCAAGATATCCTACATTTTTTGGTTAAAGTCAACAGTGCAAAATTTTGATAAGTTTTTGTCATAACCTTCTTCCGGTCATGATATCTGAGAGGTTGTACTTTCGAAATTTTATCACAGATTCACATCTTCCTTTTGCTCGCTAGTTCAGCCCAAATGCAATATCCGAAGATGGCTCTTCGGTGGAATTTTTAAAAGACTAAATTGATCAAAGGTACGCGAAGGTTCCGGCTTGAAATATGCGTAAAGTACGCGGTAAAATGGAAGACTCGAGGTCCCGAGCGAAGGGCATAGCATACTATAGACGCTCGCACGCACGCTGGCAGAACGGCCATCATAAATATATTAGCTTGGTCGGCGCGCTAGCGAGGTACAGAACTGCGAGAAGGGCCGATTTTATCAGCAACATTTTTTAGGCATGCCGGCGAGTGTGTTCTCTTAAAAGGCGCGTGGGAGGATATGTTCCTTCTACCCCTTGCCAGAGCGGTTGTGCTCTCAGCCTCTTACTTTTTTCTTTTTTAAACATCTTCTCCTCTCTTTTTTCCTTTTGTTTTACTCCTTTTTTTCTTACTCTTTTCGCTGGTCTCACTGGATGCTCGTGCGCTGTTTCGCGAGCCAGTATCGTGCCTGCATGGAGCACTTCGTGCAAAGACTGTCTGCCGGTGATGCAGTCGTGTTTCCTCCGCACCTCATGCAAGGGCAGCATCCCAATTCTACAGATCACATCTCTACACAGAACCACACGGAGAAAACGATTTTGCTAAGCCAGCAAAGGTTTTAATATTAAATTATTTGCAAGCCTAGGTAAAAAATCGGTTTGCCTTACAAATGTTCTTACTAAGCTAACAAATACATTTGCTAGGCTAGCAAAAAACGCATGATATCACTATTTTAACAAAATATTTTCTGGCCCAGAGAAAACGTTTTTCCCGTGCAGTTCTACACAAGTAGTTGTATATATATCTTTTTTCTTAGCTAAACATACACACTCCGTTAAAAATACTTGCATATTTATATTACCGGATATTGTATTTATCAATTGATATATTTAATTTAATATATGGGAGTAGCAGAAATACAAAATTGTATATTAAAATTCCTAATTTTCATAAGATTTAGTAGAAAGTATCGTAATTTTTCATATTACTTACATATCAAATACAATATACCAGTTTATGTAAAAGAGCTTCCTTTACCCGTAATGGGTATTTACACTAAATATTTTTAACAGTATAGACCAATTAGACTATGTCAAAGAACTGCCAGAATTTTTTTTTTGTCATTGCCCACTCGGTATATTTGTGTATTAAAAATTTCACACGTTTATAATCACCATAAATCTGAAATTCCATGGTACTTAAAACTTTAATTTAAAAAAGTGGCCTAGAGTAAAAAATATATATAAGGGGTGTATCATTCAAACGTGCCGATTTAACGAAGGTGTATTTTTGGACCATGCAATTCCTTGGGTTTCCCAGATTTTCGAACTTAAAATCTTATCTATTGTCTTAACTATAGTACACAGTTTTCAAGCGCGTGGAAAGAATCTTTCATTTTTTTACATCCCAGATAAATCCGAAATTCCTGACTGTCAGGTAAAATGAGCCCCGATAAAAAATACAATTTGAGCACAAAGCATATTTCAGCTCAATCAAATATTGATGAAGAACATATTTCAGCTATTTTTCAAGACAATTATTGGATAAATGATGAGTTATATTCGTATCACATTTTGGGCACGTCATCATCAACTTGTAGTTTCATGAAAGACAAGACTCTCAGAAATTGCGAATCCAGGGTTAGTGATATTTAATGAGCGTGGCCATAGGATAATTAGAGTTTCGCATGGGGTTTCCGCATGGAAGCAGCAAAGACGTTTTGCGAGTATACTGTGTAGTAAAAACACGTCGACCGAAAGGAAAATAGCGATCAAGATAGGCGGTCGAGAGATCGGGTTGGGGCTGTTGGCTCGTTTGCCATGCAGCGATCCATTCATATCAATCGCGAGCGTGCTAGGCCTGGTTCTGGCAGCATGCATATGCAATAAACTCATGTATACATACTGCTGATACGTGCGTCCGATCCGTGTGGAGGCAAAGAGTGAGAAAATCGACAGAGTGTTCAAGTATATATACAATGGAGACGCCGTGCTCTACTCCGGGCCGGGCCCGGTGTCGCACAAATTTATTCATGTGTGGGCATACCTTGCTACGTGCAATTGTTAATTGCCACCTTCGGTATGAAAAGCCTTTCCAGATCGATCCGGATTGTGCTCGCGATTGAGTCGAGGGAACGTTACGTATGTTGTATTATACGTTACAGTAGTACGTCGCAAGGTAATGTATCTTTCTCTTTTACATAGAAAAAATGGTAACCTGTCACAATCAATGATCGTGGTTAAATACGTCCTACAAAAATGGTTTGTTTAAGACAGCCAACGCAGCAAATAGACCAGCATATCCATTATTTAATCGAACAACTAATTGGGGCATGACATTTAGCTGGCAGATTTATAACTGATTAACAGCACCAACCAATTGGTTGAGTCGATAAACTGATAGGTGGGTCCAATTGGTTGACTCCACAAATTGGTTCAATCCACAAACTGATAGGAGGGTCCAATTGGATGACTCCACAAATTGGTTGACTCTACAAATTGGTTGAATCCACCAATTGGTTGAATCCATCAATTGTTTGAAACCACCAATTGTTTGAATCCACCAATTGTTTGAATCCACCAATTGTTTGAATCCACCAATTGTTTGAATCCACCAATTGTTTGAATCCACCAATTGTTTGAATCCACCAATTGTTTGAATCCACCAATTGTTTGAATCCACCAATTGTTTGAACCCACCAATTGTTTGAATCCACCAATTGGTTGAACCCACCAATTGGTTGAATCCACCAATTGTTTGAATTCACCGATTGGTTGAATCCACCAATTGGTTGAATTCACCAATTGGTTGAATTCACCAATTGGTTGAATCCACCAATTGGTTGAATCCACCAATTGGTTGAATCCACCAATTGGTTGATTCCACCAATTGGTTGATTCCACCAATTGGTTGAATCCACCAATTGGTTGAATCCACCAATTGGTTGAATCCACCAATTGGTTGAATCCACCAATTGGTTGAATCCACCAATTGATAGGAGGATCCGATACATTGACCCCACCAATTGATTAAATTGGCAGTGCGAACCAATTGGTTGAAATGGTAGGCCGGACCAATTTGCTATATCCACCAATTGGTAGGCAGAATCAATTAGCAAGCAATAACGATTGATCGGTTGGATCATCCAATTGGTAACCCGAATCAACAGATTAGTTGGACCAACATGTTTGCTAGTTGTCTCAACTTCTTTCTTTGTCTATACTCTTCTGAATGTACACTCAGAGACTTCGTGGTAAGATGGCAACTATTTATTATTAGTCCTGGTGACTTTTTTCATATTTATATTAATTTTTTTCTATTGTTAGATATTGTTACAGCAATAAAACACTAACAATGGAAAAAGGTTATGCAAATATGAACATTATCATATCGACTACTAATCAATAGCAGCCTCTTTGTAGTTGCCAAGCCTCCCATAATTTCTCTGGTGGAACGCTCAAGAGCTTAGAGAAAGTTTATTGCAATCATAAAATGAATTTATTCGATTTTAATCAATTCGTTTCAATCATATGAATTTATTGACATCGAGCAGATCCATTTTTTTTTTTCATAGAATTTATATGCGGTAAGTTGAATTGTAAGTTATAATAGGTACGACTGTATATAGTAGGCAACGAGTAACGTACAATGAAGCTGACGATCATGTGAGACGTGCTATTAAGTACGATGTAGTAATCCGGTCAATTTCATCAAGTCGACCTGTTATATCAAACCTGCATCAAAGCACTTACGCAGCACTTATATCAGAGCAGTTTTCCACTGCCCCTCAGCATAGTCTTGTCTTGTTGAACCAGTCTTTGATATAAACCAGATGAAAATCTAATACACGGACACGTTCACTTTGCTTTTTAAAATTTAACCGTCGAGTTCTTGCCCACCCATTGCATGCAAGTTTCCAGATATTTATGCATTAATATTCATACGCCTTGTGTGCGTGGAATAATGTTCATGGAGGGCTCATTATACAACATATCTTAACACTCCATATTTAGACTTTGAGATTTGATTTGCAATCGTTATAAATCTCCTCTTGGTAATTAAGTAATTAATCCGAACGACGAAGAGGTGTTACTTTAGAAATGCTGCAAGGAAACGAGAAACACGTTTTTTTTCGGTTTTCTAGCATGGCATATACTAATGATCTAGAAAAACCGTCACGAAGATCTTGACTTTATGCTATATATCTTTATTGTATATAGCTATATCTTTATCCGAACTGCCGAGTTACCACGAATACTAGTTGCGGCATTAAATCTATCAGTGACACGCGAGAATGAAAACGGTCACTTCCTGTGAATTTAATGAGCTTTGTACTTACGTGTGGGACATTTTGAGTACATTTGGATGTCGAGGGCAGATTGATTGAATGAGTTTTACACTTACCGGCTGCAACAGAAAACCAAAAATGCATTCAATATTCAATTTATTATATTAGCATTATATGTCTTACGTAACTGTGCGCAAAGTGTCGTTTTTTGGAACATCATTTTCTACTGGCTTGATTTGATTTCTGAAATGCAATATTACATTTATTGGCACATTCTCAGATAATTCAAGGTTTCTAATGTAAAGTTGTTTAATTTACGTTAAAAATTATGGAATTCGTAAATTGACAAAAAACGTTTTTAGCTAAGACACAAATATTTTTTGTATAATGTCAAAAGTGACTGAAAATATTTGTAGTATCCACATATTTTTATGTTCTAAATTGAAAGTGACATTAAAAGTTTGTATAATTTACACAACCATAAATACATAGTTATGTGAGAAGTTGCAAATGACATAAAACTGTTATTTGTTTGATACATTCTGATGTGTCAAATTAGAAGTGACAAAATAAATTTGTAGAATCCACACATTTTTTGTTGTAGATATCGTATCAATTAAAGCGAAGAAATTATGTTTTGCGTAAAAAGTTCATCAAATATTTCGCAAAACAAAAATACAAAATTCCAACACACTTTGTGCATTTTTGTGTAAAATGCACCCAAATACACTGAGAGAAATTGAGATGGTCCTGATAACTATTCAGTGATAATTATATTTTATTAGTCCAGGTGACTATTTTCGTAGTTACATTAATAGTAACGTAGTTAATGTAACTACGAAAATAGTCACATTAACAATAATTAACTACGTTATTGTTAATGTGACTATAAAATAGTCCCCTGAACTAATAAAATATAATTATCACTGATTAGTTACCAGTACCATCTTAATTTCTCTCAGTGTGTGTTCGTCAAACTGCACAAGAATTCTGTTAAAGATACAAAAAAAATTATTCACTTTTTACTGCACAAAAAAAAGCTAATAGAAATATGAATTTTCTATACAAAAATATCCTAAGACATTAAAATTGAAAAATCAACACGAGTAACGTTTCATTCTATCCGAAAACTGAAAATTGTGATCTACAGAAAAAGGTTCTGTAAGAGTAGAGGGTATTTATAATACACGTATTGAACAATCGACACTTTTTTATGTCTCAAATTGGAAGTGACAAAACAAATGTGTGGAATCTCCACATTTTTTTTTTTTTTTGTAGAAACGATAGACAAAATAGTGTCAACCAAAGAAAAAAGTACTTTTTTGTCCAAAAATGACAGAAAATATTTCGTATTACAAAAATACGAAATTCCAACACATTATTTATTGATGTGTAAAATCACCATAAAAAAATTCTATGGCCGTCAAACGGTACAAGATTTCTGTTACGAGTACAAAATTTTTTATTCACTTTTTGCTGCACAAAAACATTCTAATAGAAATATGAATTATCTGTTCCAGCGAACGAGTTCGAGTTTTCGAATTCGAGTCAAGAACGAGAACGAGTCTGTGACAAGAATATCCTAATACAGGGATATTTTTGTCACGGACTAAAACTGAAAAACAAACACGCGAAACATTTTATTCTATCCGAAATCTGAAAATGTAGAACTACAGAAAAAGGTTCTGTAAGCGTAGAGGGTATTTATAATACACGTATCGCAGGAATGACATGCGTACGGCATAAAGTACATGGTCTCGATGCGGTGGAGCCCAGATGAGTACTTACACGTGCGTACATGTCTCTGTACGTACTACGTAGCTCTAGTAGTGCGCAGCATACGAGCCCGTGCAGAGAAGTCTCTGCTCGGTTGCGGTAAGAGAGGAAGACGTGATCGATGCCCGTGGGATGCGAGGGCGTTCCTGGTGCAGGAGGCGCCCGAGACAAATGGACGTCGCGCGTCTCTCGACCACGCCTTTGGAGCGCGCGCGCGAGCGACCGAGCTCTGGACCCGGGAGAAGAGAACCGCCAAGTGAACACCAGTGATAGCACAAATGTATACGTATATGTGTCCTATGTATCCGTGACCATGCGCGATGCCCGAGAAATCTCGTGGATATTCGCGTGCCTGCGAGTGTATTATAGGTGTACACGGCAATGCTTTTCCTTGGGAAATGTGAGAAAGGAAAGTCTCTTTTACTAGGGCGCTCGGATTCGCCAAAGGAAACGATAAGTGCGTGCGGAGTAGTCGCTGAGGACCCTTCGAGGGATAAGTGCTCGTCCTTCACTCTCGGGAAATCTTTGGGGCACTTACGAGCCCACGAAATTTTTCTTCCAAGAATACGACTTTTGGTTCAGCGGAGAAAAAAAAAATTTCTCCTTGCTTATGTCAAATAAATTTTTCAGGGCTGTAGGAAATTATAAAACGACGCTAAATTGTTGGGTAGGTTAAATGAAGATAAGTAATATGAGATAAGTAAACTTCAAAAATGTTGTAGCGGTATATTGGAAAATATTTACAGTTGTTCAAAATTTTTTAAAATTTGCATGGTTTTTTGCACACTGAATAAAATGTTCAGTGTACGTTTATGGTTTGAATTTTTGGCTCGATAGAACAATTTTTTAAATTTAATTGTGTATAGCGGTAGAAATGAACCTAATATAAAATGAGATCGAGAGCTCTCTCGCCTAGAGGTTAGAAAAAATATTTGAAAAGAAAGATTCTGATCGGTAGATCAGTATTCGAAATTCGAATCACGATGAGGTAACAGTGTTAATGATTATTTTTGTTTGTAATATGTAAAATAAATAATTAGTTTTGCGTTAATAAAAATATGTTTAACATCAACAATCTTTTGTCTTAAAAGTACACATTTTTTAATCGGCTTATGTCCACACGGAAAAAAAAGATTAGTTGCCATAACCAAGAAATGAGTTGACACAACCAATCGATTATTCTATTTCCCTAGCAACTCAAAGGGTAATACCAACGATTCGAATGGTAATACTGACGATTCGAATGATAATACCGACGATTCGAATGGTAGTCCCAGCTATTCGAGTGGTAGTCCCAACGATTGGATTAGTTAACCTAACTAATCCAACCGAGAACTAATCGTGAATAATTGAGGTTACTATTCGATATGGTTGAGGCAACTAATTTTTTAGACATTGTGTACAGCAAATCGAAAACGTAGTTGCCACAACCAAACATTTCTTTCCGTGCAGCGAGATGAATAGACCTAAAATGTAAGAAGATCGAGACCTCTCTCACCTGGGTTAGAAATAATAATTGAAAAGAAAGGGTGTTAAGGTATGAGTCGTAGGATCTAGACGCCCTGTGGATTGTTAGATCAGTGTTTGAGATTCGAACCCATATGAAAAAAAAATGTTCAAATACATATTACAAATTCCGTACTTTTTTGTAAACTAGAAATTGGCAAATAAAATTTGTCAAAATGAGCATAATTTTCAGTGTACATTTGTGGACCAATATTTTGTGTTAAAAGTACAAATTTTGAAATTCAATTATGCAGGTCGAGATAAATAGACTCAAAATACAATATATCGAGATCTCTCTCGTCTAGGTTAGAAATAATAATTGAAAAGAAAGGGTGTTAAGGTATGAGTCGTAGGATCTAGTCGCCCCGTGATCGGTAGATCAGTAGAAACCATCACAATGGTGTATCTCGGCGTTAAGAGTCTTGAAGAGAACGTGAGACGTCCCGCATCGCGGGGGTGCGAGAGTTACGAGACCACCCAAAGCGCACGGAGCTTTGGTGTGATCGACCGGTGCTCATGCAATGCGCGTGCGAGAGGAGTAAATATAATAAAGAGGAGGGGAGGGAGGCGGCACGAAGACAGCGTCTCGCGCGGTCAACGAGAGAGACGATCCGACGAATATCGTCGAAGCTTCAGTTACGATCGAAGAAAGAGCAAAGGGCGAAGGGATCGACAGCGCAAAACCTGTCCTAACAGCGGGATCAGCGCGATAAGGTGGCGGGGGCAGGTGTTTAGCGTCGCGCCGAGTCATCGGTTTGTCATTACTCTTGGAGACTCGCGCCCCGAGTCCTGCACCGGACATATCTTCAGCATCCAGCGTATAGCTAACTGTATAAAGCTAATAGTTAGTGCACAGGGTGCGGGGGCGAGAGATCGTGGCGGGTCACGTCACCACAGAGGTCTCCGCAGGGGGTGACACCCTTTTGAAGCCGATCCCTTTCGATCTTGTCCGCTTAGTATTCTTCTTCTTCTTAAATTTTTTTTTTTTCTTCTTCTTAGCAAGTCAGTCACGCGCGAGCTCGAGTGAACTGCGTTCAGTGTGCTTTTGATAGGTACGAACGAGACGCGCGTGACGAGTGAAGAAAAATATTGAATAATGACCTAGCAATATTCGGTCAACTAATTCGTTTCTCGTGATATATATTCTGTATTGGAAAATTGTACTCCTCTTCTGCAGGCTGTGACAGACAAACATGTTCAAAACGATCAAATGACAACTGAATTTTTTTATTAAATGCACAATGGATGTATACATGAAATTATATGAAAATATAAAAACAAATGATAATGGGATGGAAATAGAGGAAACAGAAATAAAAATATAAGACTAGTTAAAATCAGAGGTTACCGTAAAAATATTAATATAATAAAGTTCGAAACATAATTGCTCGACATTGAATATTTGTTTTTAGCCCGTAACTGACAGCGTAGTATAATTACTACATTATGCTTAATTGGTAATAAAAAAATTCTCGAAAATTTAAGATAGATATTTTTATTGTATAAAACAAAAACTCATATGCCCACAAAAATATAAGAAATAAACTTTATTTTGTGATTATTCATCGTTATTGTGATTACTATGACGTCAACGTAAATAATTGTATCTTGAATAAATATCGCATTTATTGAATCATTTCTATTCCACTTAGATTCCACTTTGATTATTTATTTTCTGACCAATAACCATTTTCACTTTTATTTCGAGTGCAATAAATATATTCTGAGTAGCCAATAGCTATATAATTATACTTTCGACAATTCCTGCTAGTAATTCGTAATAATGTCACATAATCGGGAACAAAGTGTCAACTTTGGAGCATGTTACAGTGATTATAAATTCGAGCAAGTGGAAATTAGCCTGGAGATTGCGCCCGGCGTGGTCCAAGGTTCGTCGACCCTCCAGAGCGTGCAGCAAATCCGGTCGACTTCGCATAAATCGACGTCCGATAAATATGTAACAGGTCCGGGCATGAGACGAAGCTAGCGTTGGGCGCGACACAAGAAGTTTTGACAGGGTAATGATGTACGAGAGAGGAAGCGAGTGGCTCGAATCGAGGACATGGTGTATATATATGTGTGTATATTATATGTATATATATATATAAGAGGCACGCGAAGAAAGATCAAAGAAGAAAGGTTACATTTTATAATATTCGTGAAGAGCGAAGCGATTTCTCCGCAGACAATTTAATGCGTTTCACAGATCTATCTTATATATATAGTACTCGCAATAAGTACTTGGAGCCTCAAGGATATATATATATATACTCGGCAAACTTGCGTGTACCGATCATTTAAATGCAAATGAAACGAGAGATACTCTGTACAAGCTGTATCGCTGTACAGAGTCACTACTATCGTATCTCGATGCTGCGTGGAAGGTGCGCCCACGATTCTGTTACTTCTCGCTAAGAAATACCTATAATACACGCACCACGAACAGGTCGTTCGATACAATGCAAGGGGGCCGTGCTTTCTGCCGTTCGCCATTCGATAGCAATCACGATTCTCGATATATTCGCGACGCTCGCGTGGGTTAACATTTTTTTTTCAAACAATTATACATTCAGTGAGCCGCGACGTGCAAAATTCCGCATTGACTAAATCATCGAAGATATATTGCGAATATTAATATTTGATGTACTTGTATATTAAATTTCATATATTACTGATATCATTTATTTAGTATATTAATTATCATAATTGTTATAATTAATACAAAACTCTAAAAAATTGTTTACACTGCAATTCAATAGAAAAATGCAGTTTGTCGTTTGAAACAAGACAATACATTCATGAGCCGCATCGAGCAAAATTCTGCCTTGACTAAATCATCGAAGATATATTAAGTATATTAATATTTAATGTACTTGTTCATTAAATTTGATATATCACTGATAACGTTTATTTAGTGTATTAATTCTCATCATTATCATAAATAGAATTATAATGTAAAATAATTTTTTACATTGCAATTTTTTAAAACAATTAATTAATTTTTAACATTTCTTTTCAAACAGTTTAGTATGTGTAGTATTATTATCCACTCAGACAAATTTTCGACGTCGGTAATTATAAAATGACAACACTTAATTTTACGTATATGTGACTATTTTTGTACACTGAGAAAAATGAACGGCTCTGCTAACCAAATATCTGGCTGCTAGAGCTACACTGGAATTTGTCGGCACCATACACTGAGAGAAAAGCATATCGTTGATTTAACGATTTCACATGATAAAACGAATATAGAAAGGCTTGCAATCTGTTATGGTCGAAGCGATGATAATATGGTTCAATAAACGGTACTTGTGTTTACTAAACCTACGTTAAATAACGATAAGGTTATTGGAAACAAACGTTGAAATCATATATGCAACGAAACGACATATTTGAAACTACTAGAATAGTTTTTTAAACTATTATCATTTTGATGATTGCTACTATAATTATATTTGCTATAACTTTAAAATAGAGACGTTCCACCTAAGAATTATATTAATGGTTCATCCAACTATTTTCTTATATTTGTTATAACCATAAAATATAGACGTTCCTCCTGGGAATTATAGTTTAAAGTTAGATAATCGTCGGTCTAACTATATTTTTTTTAATTACCAGATTTTTCTCTCAGTGTAGTGTTGCTGGTTAGTTTCAACAGCAGAATACGTGCGCTTCACGTCGTCTGCGTGCAGGAACTAAACGATATAGCTATGGAAGCTGAACGACCGCTAATTTCCAGCAGCCATGCGATATTTAACTTACACTTCCAAGTTTTTAGGTTAGGAAAGTTGTCTAGCGTCAATCGTATGTATCACCGTCTATTAATTGAATGACTTACATTCACAACTACTCCCAATTCTGTAAGCCCATAGCTGTAGTTTTCGTTTCACCTACTCCTCCATCAACGAATATTTTTCGCAATAATCGAAACACTGCATAAAAACAAGTCTGCATAGGCCGATGCTGATCATCGTCGAGCGGGAATCTAGCGTATGAGTGCATACTCGTGGGTCTCCGAACCGAGCATATACACGGAAAAAAAAGTTTTGTTCTGGCAACTACGTTTTCGATTTGCTGTACACAATGTCTAAAAAATTAGTTGCCTCAACTATATCGAATAGTAACCTCAACTATTCACGATTAGTTCTCGATTGGATTAGTTAGGTTAACTAATCCATTCGTTGGGACTCCCACTTGAATAGTTGGGACTACCATTCGAATCGTCGGTATTATCATTCGAATCGTTGGTATTACCATTTGAGTTGCTAGGAAAATAGAATAATCGATTGGTTGTGTCAACTCATTTCTTGGTTATGGCAACTAATCTTTTTTTTCCGTGTACCCGAGTAGAAATTCAGCTACGGGGAATATCAGGCCCTAGCGTGGTAGCCGGATTTAAATTTAAGGCCCCTGCCTGACAACCTTATACGGGCCTTGCAGGAAAGTAACGCAGCGCATGATTAGGGCCAGATTGAGTTTCCCAGATAAGGGCCGGATAGGGGCTGCCCTACTCAGTCCCTACTTATAAAAACGGCAAATAAATTACAAAATAATTATCAGCGCTCATCGAATTCGATTTATTTTGCACTTTATTATTGGATATTCGAACTTATTTAGTTTTCAGTACATATTAATTACTGAAAAAAACACATGTATATTTATTTGCCGTTGGTGGGAATTGAACCTTGATCCTCTGGGTGACAGTTCTGCGCCTTAGCCTACTCGGCCATCGACATCTTAGAAAGTTTATATATTTATTGTCTATTTGAAGTATACTTAAAATGAAAACACGTCAAGAGTGTACATCCACTTATTGTCACTGCGACCGAAATATTCAAAATTCAAACATGATGGGGCGGTCACCCATTCAGGTACTGGTGTTTGACGGTCGGTACCTGGATAGATTTCAAAATAATTCTAGCGGTACAGTCCCGTAAAACGTGAGTTTCAGCGAAAATTTCGAATACTTCTGGATGGGATAAAGATGTGAAAAAATCCAACCCACGCAAGTTGCTGAAAAAATTGATTTTGCATAACAATAATTAAAAAATGTTTTTAACGAATGCCGTATCTAGCCCTTACACGAACCGGATAATGTAAATTTACGGCATATTTTTAAAAATACTATGCCATACGAAGACCGTATGCGGATCTGACCAGGGAAAGTAAAGGTAAATTGGACCAAATCTTGGTTCAAATTCCACAGGAAGACCTTATGCGAAATGGATAAGGTCGACGAATGGCATATCTATATGACGTTACCGTATGTAAAGCCTGACATGAGCCTGATCCGGTGGAAAGACGGCATTTTTAAGGTAGAATGCTCGGCCTTACATGGACCTGATCGGGTGAACTTACGACGACCCCTAAATAAGGTTATCGTACCTAAAAATGATCTGGACCTCGTGTGACAGCAGGCATGCCTGATGAAATTTCTACCCGGGTAGCTCCTGCAGCTATACTGAGATTGTTAACGCATCCGACCAACGAAATTTTGTCAGTAATTGAAGCGTATCGTTTTCAGAAAATTCTTGTATAGTTACAGTAACCAATACATGGCCAGCAAAACGATATCGTTACTGTAAAAATTCGCATTGCTCGTGCGAGAATATTCATGGCTATAATAAGAAATATGGACGCGGCAATATTTCGTTTTGTTGCAGGAGGCAATCATTTTTCTCAGTGTATAGTTACGATAACCATAAAATAGTCGTTACAACAATAAAAATATAGTTAGAAACATTTTTTAGTTACCGTAACTACAAAAAAAGTTGTACGGCTTTAAAATGAATAACTGTCACTTTGTAGTTGCCGGGACTTCCACAATTTCACTGAGTGTCATCAATAATTTTTTTACATTGCAATTCCATTACAAAATGTCGTTTGTCATTGCAAATAGCTAATTTCTGCCATTCGCGAGTCGATAACAATTACATTTTCCGATATATTCGCGTTCCTCGCGTAGGGTGCCATTTTTTTTACATACAATTATATAATCAATGAATTGCATCTTACGAAATTCATCGTGCAAAATGAATGAATGATAACCGAAGTGTTGGTCGTTAAATAAAGTCTGACAATCTTCTTTCTCCACTTCATCATCTTTCCAGCGGAGGCATAAAGAAAATCGAGTTCTCGAGATTAGATTCGGCATTCCCACCTCGTAATCTCAGCGGAGCTTGCGCGTCTGTCTGAGTTCCTTCGCCGTCGATTTCCGAGTCAGAAAACGAAGACAGCGAATGCTGTGAAGCGCCACAGCGACGAGAAAGCACCATGGGAATGAGAGAAAGGGAAAGGTGCTTTAGCCTTTCCTACAACGTGCTCGAATTATTAATCTCGTCACGCGTTGCCGCCCCAGCATCCGCCGGCTGTGCGCCAATGCTATCCGCTCTTGCGGAACGTATACGAGTGTACAGCGCATGAAGACGAAATGAGAGAAGGTGGTGAGACGGCGGCTGAGGAGAGAAGGGTTTGACCTACGATATTCCTAAAGTCTAGAGCATCAAGCACCGACAGCGCAAGCGTTTGCCTAATATAAAGCGTGGCTCGTGTCACGCTGCGTGCTAACCGCGTGACGCGCAAGCTCAAAGCTCGCTCCTGCGCTCTGCGCTCAGTTCGTCCGTTCACTACGCACGGTGTAATGAGGACCGGGGCTAGTTGGGTCAGGGGAAGGTTGTATTAAGGGGTAACATCAATTTAGCATTTTGGAAAAATCGATTTATCAATTTTTTTTTTGTCTTGAACAATATTTTAGGATCATAAAAACAATAGTTGGTCCTTTAGTGAAATTTTTTTTTTTAAAGCTTCTGTTATCGAAGGGCGGCCGTTGAACCATCACGAAATAGAGAAGCCAAGCGTCGAGAAGGTTGACACATTCTCTAGAAGATTATCAGCAATCGATCCTGACGACTTTGAAGTAGAAGAAGGCTTTGGTTACCGAATTTTTTACTTTTCAGCAGTGTTCAAAAATGCAAATCTGATGTGACATTCACCGAATCTGGTAAGTGCTCGTAAAACTTTAAACCCGTTTTTGTTGTACATATTTTTTAAAGGGAAACGATAGAAAAAGTAGACGGATCTGAGTTAAGAAGATTCTTATTGATGTGGAGAAAAATGTATAGCAATTAGCCTGCAGGAAAATGATGCCGTTTACATTAATAACCAATATTATACATTGTTTCAAAGTGTGCACTACGATATTCCTAAAGTCTGCACCATTAAACACCAACTGCGCAAGTGTTTGCCTAATATAAAGCGTGGCTCGTATTATGCTGCGTGCTATCCGACTGAAGTGCAAGCTCAAAGCCCGTTCCTGCGCTCTGTGCTCAATCCGTCCGTCCGTTCGGCCGGCTACATTTCACGCGCATTCTCACTGAATTTTTGACTATACGCACGGTGTAGTGGAGATCGGGGCTTGTTGGGTCAGGAGAAGGTTGGATTAAGAAGGCACCGATGGTTGAGTCAGGTAAATCGTGTACTTAGGTTTTTAAAATTGTTTTCAGCAGTTTTTTTGGACGTCTCATTCATAATTTTACTACCATTTTAAGAGCGATTCCTTATTTTATATGTTGAGAGACATTTTACGACTTGACCCAGTAATTTTCTTCGTTTTAATTCTCAATTAAGAAAAAAATTAAGTTTACTTCGTAATTTTCTTTTCTTGACTCACTTTATAATTGTTTATTATTTTTCGCTAAATACTGATTAACACTCTATAGATTATTTGTTAAGCTCTATAAAAATTCTTGATAAATCAAGTTTTATTCCCAATTGTCCTATCCTGTTTTAATGCATTTTTGTATTGACTCATCTTGCCCCATAGCAGGGCAAGGTCAGTCATTTTCCATCTCCTAATTTACTACTTACCCTATAACATGCCCATTAAATAAGGCTACAAAAATATCAGATTATATAGCTAATAATTCATGCAAAAACATAGTTTTATCCTTAATCCGATCTATGCAGTCAAGTATTAGAAAAAAAAAATCAAATGCAAAAATTGTTCCGACTAGCCCCGGTTTCCCCTACATGTGCATACTGACATGAGGTCGGCGCACGCCGTGTGTGTGCGTCATGGTTATCCGAGTACTGCTGAGACCTTTGCCTGCCACGCCCATTGCGACCACACTCGTTCATCCATGACGAGAGCAAAGACATTGCCGCGCCAGTCAGTCGCGGCTATATACATGAGAGACACGACTCTGAGGGGGCTGAAAGAGAATTAAAGCTGCGACACTTGAGAGGGATCTCTTGAGGTGCAACAAGATCGGGTTGACGACGAAAATACGCGAAAAAGGAAAATAGCTTCAACGTACACACCTCTTTTCCTTTCTATTCTGTACGTGCGTCTCTCTTTAACTATGTAAATCACGTGTTGTCGGGCACTGATGTGCTATAGCATAGTTGAACGGAACTCGTTTAACCGACCGGAGAAACACACGTCTGAATCACGGTGAACGGTGGACCGATTTATCAAGTTCCGTTTCTACATACAACTTACGTTAGTACAAGTAAATAGGTGCTGCGGTGAAAACTCTCATATAGAGATAGAGATGGATCCGAATCACAATATATCTTTGATGACCAACAGAAAACATTTGTTGTAATTTTCCATTACGGGTAAAGTAAGCTCTTTTTCAGAAAATGGTATATTAAATTTTATATGCTAATAAAATGTAAAATTACAGTACTTTCTAATCCCCAATATGCTAACTCTAAAAAAAATACACCGAAAAAAAAAATTAGTTGCCATAACCAAGAAATGAGTTGACACAACCAATCGATTATTCTATTTTCCTAGCAACTCAAATGATAATACCGACGATTCGAATGGTAGTCCCAACTATTCGAGTGGTAGTCCCAACGATTCGATTAGTTAACCTAACTAATCCAATCGAGAACTAATCGTGAATAGTTGAGGTTACTATTCGATAAGGTTGAGGCAACTAATTTTTTAGACATTGTGTACAGCAAATCGAAAACGTAGTTGCCACAACCAAACATTTCTTTCCATGTACGAAATTAGATAAAAATGTAGGTCCATTTTTTCGACTCTGTGTAAACAATCTCGAGTCACGAAAACCAATGCCTAAAATGATCCACGAATATTAAAAATATTAATTTAACTAATGCAAAGTTGTTGATATATCGCACCGAGAACAAAGTTTTAATTGATACCAAAGAAATGGATGGATTGGATTTTTGTCAATGACTTTAAGGAAATGCTTCTTAGCTTACAATGAAATGGTGCATTTGTATTTGAAAGAAAGGGTTTCATTGGTTTAAAGAAACAGTTTCACTGATTCAAAGAAACAATTTCCTTGACGACCTCCGTTCCTTCAATGGTTTGCGTGATCGCGTCAGTCGCACTGAGTCATCAGTAGCGAAAAGTCGACAAAAATACATAGGCAGATATCGGAGTTTATTGAAATAAATTATTTCTATAACCTTTTTGCATCTAGTACGGCATGGAAAAACTTTTGTTTTGCAAGCAATTGCTGCCTTGCTTTCGTCCTTTTAGCGACATGTCATTTTATAGGTTACGTTTTTCTTTTTAGTGTCTCGAAGACAATTTCTTATAAATCAATAAAAAAACGGTTCTTTGGTTCAAGGAAAATTTTCATTAGTTCAATGCCACTACATTACATTGAATTTCTGATCATTCAAAGAAAATATGATATTAACTTAAGTATATTATATTATTGATTTCAAAGAAATTTCTTTGAATCAAGGAAACTTTTTTTCTCGATGCGACAGTTCTACACGTACCAGTGCATGGACGCTATTCAACACATGCAAGTTTAATAAAACCGTTATCCTTCAATACATAGAAAACACAATGTAAGTCCAGAGTTGTAAGTTAATCTTGATCAACCTACTACAACTTCCAAAGCAAAAAAAAAACTGTAGTAAATCGGTCAGATTTACCACGCAAACCCAGCGTAACATGTGCTTCATGGTCTGCAAGGAACTTATAGCTTAGAGCACCCATGGAAACTCGAGGAATCAGAGATCGCGTTGGATGGCGAGATGCGGGGAAATAATTGCGCGTTTGCGCTCGTTGCGGGAGGAGGATTCCAAGGGCCGCCTCCAGGACTCCTGGTAGTAATTATCGAATCCCTCGGCCTCCCGCAAATCCCCCTTCTGCACTTGCTATATAGATATATAAATATATCCACGTATATCGGCTGACGCCTGTACCCGTTTTGACCCGAAGGATCCACATCGACGACTGCTGATGGCAACATACTACCATCGATCCCCACCTGCATCCGATTCCCCAGACCGTGTGTTATTATTCGGCGTGCAATGTTCCTTTCGCAGTTACCTGACTGCCTGACTACCGACTGAATGGTATCACGGATTTACGCATTGCCAGGACTCAAATATAGCAAATGAATGAAGAAAGAACATGGAAGGAAAGAATTAGTTGTTGTAACCAAAAAATTAGTTGACACAACTAAGCGATTATTCTAGTTCCCTTACAACTCAAATGGTAGTGCCAACGATTCCAATGGTAATACACTGAAAAAAATTCTATTGCGGGCTGTCAAAAAGAAGTATTTTTAATGAACTCTTGTTCTTATTCGTTCAATCCCATTTAACGATGAAATAATAAAATATTATTTTGCTTATATTAGAGTTATTGTTTCGATCTCGTATGGAATTGGAGGAATTAGAATTCAAATTAAGGTGATAACTCTTGTTTTTGGCAGCCCGCAAACGAAGGATTTATTGAATCAATGACATTTTTTTTCAGTGTACCGACGATTGGGATGGTAGTCCTGACAATTCGAGTGGAAGTCCCAACGATTGGATTGGTTACCCTTACTAATCTCGCGAAAACTGTTCGTGAATAGTTGAGGTTATTATTCGATATGGTTGAGGCAACTAATTTTGAGACCTTGTGTACAGCAAATTGGAAACATAGATGTCACAAGCAAACATTTCTTTTCGTGAAGAAGGTTTCGTGAGATACATAGAACAAGTATCGGTCAAATAGTTGAAATTTTATGGCCTTTCGACTTAAAAAAAAAATCTTTCGTGCATAAACAAATCGGCAATGTAGAAGCTTGTAAATTGATTCTTAATTATTTTACACATTCGACGAAGTTTCTTCTATGAAGAAGCAGAAATTGATAAACATACTTCCTCGTAGAGAAGTGGTGGCTTTGTCAAATGTGTTAAATAATGATCAAGCAATTTGCAAGGTTCTATTTTTTTTTACATTCAGATTCGATAATTACTCCTGGTAGTAATTATCGAAAACCTCGCCCTCCTGCGAATCCCCCTTCTACACTTGCTATATATATAAATACATATAGATACGTACATCGTCTGGCTCCTTTACTCGTTTCGCCCCGAAGCATACTCGTCGACGACTGCTGATGGCCACATACCACCATCGATCCCCACCTGCATCCTATTCCCCAGACCGTGTGTTATTATTCGGCGTGCAATGCTCCTTCCGTAGTTACCTGACTGGCTGACTACCGACTGACTGGTATCACGGATTTACGCATTGCCAAGGCTCAAACATGGCAAAGGAATGAAGAAAGAAGAAGAAAGCGGTGCGCAGAAGAAGAAGAAGCGAGAAAGAACGATGAACGGAGAGTGCAGCCTCGCAGCTATCCCGATCGGAAGCCCCACTGACGCGAAGATTACTGGAATTAAGCAACCCTTACAGTGCGACCCGTGAGCGGTCTAAGCTGAGCTAAGCCGAGCGCAACGTGCTGTAAGCGTTCCGGATCTGCGTTTAGCTTCTCACAGAAGTGAAGACTCTCCGAGTCTTGGATCCAATGGATGGATCTTATTTTATATCTGAGCTTCCGCGACTGCAATACTTATGACGTTTAAGTAGTTCGCGAACACATGATTCTTGGTATGAGGGATTCATCGGATCAAATGGAGGCGGAAGAGCTGCAAGCTTCGGTTCCTTGACCACTTGCTTAATATTGATTCTTTTTAATACTTGGCGTCAAGGCGCTAACTCGTATCTTGGTACTAAATGAAACTCCATGTTTCGCCGCACTGAAAAGATTTGTTTGAGGAGATAGTGTGTCCTGTCCTGGAGAATTTCAAGAAGAGATAATTGTCTACGTGTCAGACACGAAGCAGAGCTCACTTATCTCCTCGAACAAGCAAAGTATGATGCGTATTCGAGGGATGAGCGAGAGAAGCGGAACAGACTTCTGTCTATATAGCATCTGTATAAATTAGCATGCATGGGTGGAGGTATAACGGCTTTGCGAATGTTCGCGACATTTTAATTGTTTAATTGCTAACTGTTACGCATACGAATGGCGAAAAACATCGCCTCGAGGATCGAAAAATGCAAGCATTCACTCGCTGTGACGTTGATTTCTTCGGGGCATACAATAATAATTAAGATCTCCATGTTTGTAGCATTCCGAATCTTGAAGTTTGCAACAAAGAGAATTCTATGGAATTTGAGCTTAATCTATAAAGCAGTTCGGACATTAGACAATTTTTAATTTTGAGAAAAATTGACATTGTCGCACTATCCCACGAACAATCTTTCTACAGCGACAAACTGTCCGGTGAAAATCGATAAAGTGGTTCAGATTTTATGACATTTTGGACTTTAGAAGTTTAAACCGCTTCTACTTATGACACATCCGACAAAACGAGCTAAAACTTTATTCACGTATGATATAATGTGCATATAGATATTTCGTACTGAATCTAGTAAAAAACGACGGAAATGTTAGAATGCTATAGAACTTTGCATTTCTTATATTATTTTTGTTTTTAAGTTGCAAAGTCGGGCTTTGTCAATTTCTTGCTCATTTTGCACCATTCTCAAAAATCCCTTCATAAGGAAACCAAATTTGATCGACATATTTCCTCTTAGAAATATTTCTGAGAAAGGTAAAAGAATGAGAAAGCACTTTGCAAAACCCGTCTTTGCAACCTTTTTTATATCATAATTTCTCATACGGACGGAAATATATTAATTTCATTTGTAGTGTAGCAGACAATTCGGGCCCGTTGAAGATCGCCCCAGATAAATTTCTTCTCACAAGGATTTTCGGTGCGGACTTCTAGCGGGAATTACGGCAAAGCAGGTCGGGATCCGGTCCCACCGGGGTTGCTGCACGAGCCAAAAATTCCTCAATGCCTGTGGTTACATCTCGCCAGAGCGAAAACCCTGTGCCGCCGTTGCCACTCCGATTTTGTGTAATTACCCTCCCTGCTGGGATTCCGGCGCGGATGAGTGACCGCAGATACCGATCAGAGCCAGCCGGTCGTTCTGGTCCTCAGTGTCGACAGGAAATTTTCGTCCCTAAGGCGGCGGCACTAAGGTCGACAGGTCGATTTTTCTAGCTGATCTCCACTCATCTCAGCCGACATCAGCTCCAGTGATTATCGAGTCTGGTAGCAAGCTCAATGTAGATTTTCGACTTCGGAGGATAGCGTTGAGAGATTATACAAAAGGGGACTGAACGTGTTGCGACGGCAAGATGAAGGGATATATGAAAGTTGCGAATAAACACAAGTTGCTAAGAGTAATTGACAAGGTCTTTTTGACTGGCACCTGCCTCCGCAACAAAGAAAAATGTCTCGTCAATTTTGCGCGCCCATAACATGACAGGTTCTTCACTTTGTTCACTTTCCGACTTGGTCAACCGGCTATACTTTGGAGATCTCGACTTTCCTGGCTTTTCTCACGCACACAAGGAAATTTGCTCTCCGCCCACAGCGAAAAATGTTTTGAAATATAAATGAATGTCAACTCTGTTATCAAGAATCGGCACGGCTACAACAGATGCTGTAGAAAAAACATTAATATGCGTATCATATGGCACGTGGGCCGAAGATATAACCGGTAGCACATATCCAGAGTATTTGCGTAGTACGTTATGTGGTTTGACCGGGTTAATGATGCAAAGTTGCGAAAACGTTTAAATGGGTTTAATAAGTACATGTATTTTCCCTTCTATTCTGTATGTATGTCTCTCCTTATCAACCGTTGCCGAAATTTCGTCAAGGACCCGGCTGGATCCTGCCTGGTATTTCCATCTTACGGTCGGTTTCCAGTCAGTCATCGGATCGAATACTAGACATCAGATGGAACGCTTGTCAACTCAATTTTGATCGGGATCTCTCAATGAGATCCGATCCGATGCCTCACTTCTTTGATCAGATCAACCCCGATCAGAAGATCGGAATTGTAGACACGTCCTAGGATTCTAGTAGGAAACAATTAAGAATTTGTAAAAGCTACGTTAAAGCACTTGCATATTAAGTTTCATATTATTGGTTTATTTAGCTTTCTTGATATAGAGAAATTATACAAAAGAGGACCGAACGTATTGCAACGGCAAGATGAAGGGACATATAAAAGTTCCGCACAAACACAAGTTGGAAACTGTAATCGAAAAGGTCTTTTTGACTCGTACCCGCCTCCGCAACAAAGAAAAATGTCACGTTGTTTTTGCGTGCATACAAAATGACAGGACATGGTCAACGGTCTATACTTTGGACATCTCGACTTTCCTGACTTTTTGCAAGCACTTCAAGGAGATTCGCTCTTCGCCTGCAGCGAAAAATGATTTCAAATATACATGAATGTCAACTCTGTTATCAAGTGCCGACACGGCTACAGCCAATGCTGTAGAAAAAAAAACGTTTTGATCGTGCGATACGTGGCACTTTAATGTGCGTATCGTAAAGCACGTGGACTGAAGCTATGACCGGTTGCACGTATCCAGAGTATTTGCCTAGTACGTTATACGGTTTGTGAGAAAAAAAGAAGAGAATTGGACGAGAAAGCTCGCAACATGTCATCACTGGCGACAGTCACGAGGTTCCGCGTTCGTGTTGCAGATGTCCTCGTGACAGCTCCGATGGGCAGGGTGGGACCGCGACAGTTGTGTCCTCCCTTGGCGAAAATCATAGGGTAAAAAATGCTTTCCGCGACCCCGCGAAACGATTCTATATACTTCTATCGTTCACTGCTCTGACGAATACGAGTGAGATGGTAGTCGCGTAGGCGGATACCCATGTACTTCGTTCAACACGCTCACGCCAATTGCACTCTATACTTCGTTCGTATATTAGGTCGCAAAGTTTTGTAGGTCGCGATAGCGACCCGGAGGAAATGAAAAGAAAAGAAACCGAATATGTATAGAAAGAGAAACGGAGAGCAATTACTTTCGATTTTCCCATAGAAGTTTCCCGGAACTATGCGCTAGGCAGTGAAAAAAAAATATTGGTAATAAAGATAAGGGCGTTATCAGCGTTTGGCTCTGCTGAGCTATAAGAGTGGGCATTGTTTTTTTTTATGTGTAAGTGTGTTAGCAGCCGTAGTATATACGTCGTTTTTTTTCTCTGACACTGCAAGGTTCGCGAAAAATATCGGTTGCTCGAAATACACTCTTCGGGTCGTAAAAAGGGAAACAAAATGGTCTTTCCCGTTTATTTGTGTATGTGTGCGTGTGTGTCGAATTGGCATATGAAAGCTCGTCGCGTGTACCAGGAAAATAGTAGCAGTAGTAAGTGCTGACTCTGTTGTCCTTCCTGCTTTCGCTAAGCTCGTTTCGAGATCTCTTTAGTTATTAACTAAACGGCTGCACAATCAGTGAAGAGTGGCTTTCGACCTAACTAAACTTCTTAATAGCCCTACTTTTAAAGTGAGACCTACATTTTTTGCATGTTAGTAGGCCTGTCGTTAAACAATGCGTTCGATAATTCATTTAGCGGAATCTGTACCAACGATACGAGTACCTCTAATGAGTAAATGTTGGATTGGAGAAAGCGTGGCATATTTTCATGGGAATTTTATATTTTTACACTGGAAAAGTGATACCACGAGAACATTTTTGTTAACCCTAAACATGTCATGGTCCGCTAAAATAAATTACTGTTTATAAGACCAAAGGTCCCGTTGACTTCACTAAATGTTTAGTTGAGCCAACCAATCACTTTATAACTAAATCGACCAAAACTTTCCGTTTGAATCAACCAAAATGACTTAGTTCACAACTTGCAGCTACAAATGTTCAACCATATTTTTCCCTCAGTATGAGGAGCGAATCATTTTCTAAATTTTTATGCTAAACTTCTTATGCGTTGCATATTTTCATGGGAATTTTATATTTTTACACTGGAAAAGTGATACCACGAGAACATTTTTGCTAACCCTAAACATGTCATGGTCCGCTAAAATAAACTACTGTTTATAAGACCAAAGGTCCCGTTGACTTCACTAAATGTTTAGTTGAGCCAACCAATCACTTTATAACTAAATCGACCAAAACTTTCCGTTTGAATCAACCAAAATGACTTAGTTCACAACTTGCAGCTACAAATGTTCAACCATATTTTTCCCTCAGTATGAGGAGCGAATCATTTTCTAAATTTTTATGCTAAAATTTCTATAATAATCTGAACGTAAAAACAGAACTTGAAAGAATGATTATGAGATGACGAAAATACCGAGTAAAACTTGAATGTTTCTTTGCACGAGCCATTGACATATGTATCAATTCTTAATGGGATCAGAGGGTATCCAGGATAATCAGGGTTAGCAGTACTTAATTGACGTCCGAGTCAATATCTCGCTCCATGGTAGCAGAATCGATGAACAGTGAATTGCACCAGTGCAAATAGAGTGCCTATAAATAACGGACCCGCACCCCCTGGTGTTGTGATTATATTACCTACTCGAGAGCGACGAGAATTTCACAGCCACGTCATGGTGGCCCTGGAACAGGGAATCTACTGGAACCCCCCGGGGAAGGACCCGAAATACATGGAGCAAGGGCGAGTTACAAGGGGGTGGCGAAACGCGTACTCTGCGGCAGATTAAATCTCCGACGGTTAGCGTTTGATTAAACTCGGGATTGAGACCGATGTTAATGCTCGGTTTGTGCTCTCTACGTCCACAATTGCACGTTTCTCACTACCCGACCCCCAGAATTGACGGTGAATATCACAGTCTTGGTTCGAACGACCGTCCATAAAATATGTGCTCGGGGAAAAGTAAAAACCGATTTTAAAAAAACCACGGGAAAATATTTTGTAATTTGGCTTTTTACAGCCATGATGAGATTGGTATACGTTGGAGGTTTACGGACTTTTTTGCTGCAAGCAAATCCCGATATAAAATAGGTCGAAATATACTGAAATGACAATATGACAGTATGAAAATCCGGAATAACGAAAATATGATCACCGAGAGTCACAAAATCCTAGCAGTGACATGGAGATACAGATATATGTACCAATTTTCGAAAAACGCAATTATTAGGTCTAGTTTACCTTCGAACCTGGACTTAATTTATTTGTAGAAGGATAAAAGTATTAGATGTCGTTTTATCTGGGAACTTGTCGTTCAGTTTGCGTATTACGAGGATTTAAGTTAATTTTTAAAAACTCAAAATACTAATAAAGATTTTTATCAGACTTTATTTATGGTCCTTTATGTCCTTATTTTATTTATCTATACTATTGTTTTTTGGCCTCTAAGTACACATTTCACGGCTGATTTTATTGCACAAATATTACTCCTATAATTTATATGGGGGCGCCGCTTGGACCTGGAATAAGGGTGAAATAATCATTCAACTCATTTTTTTATATGTAAAAAAATAAAAAAATCAAGCCAGAATTTTTTTTCAGATTCCATGGAGTTTCGTTTTATTAATAAAAAGCTTGTTCATGACAAAAATATACCCAGTAATCCGGTTTCCCATATACGGTGTATAAGATGTATACGCACATTTTGGGCCCCACATATAATTACAGGTTGAAAGCGCGAGGATATGCGCTCCCTTGTATACCTCCGCTCATAAACAGTGATGTATGTAGCTATTATGGACATCATATACACCTCAACGTTATCTTTTTCCACAGGTCGAAGTCTGCAACGATATTTGCCAAATTCTTTGATCCAACGTTTATTAACACCATACGATTTGTATACATAATATATTACACAGCACAAAACAATTAACTGCAATTACGAACTACCAGTTGTGCCAGCTATTAAATAGATCGGATTTCCCAAAAATGTTAGCGGTTCTAACCAATGATCGATAACCATTTTTTTTCTTATTGCACGAATATGAAATAAAAAATACCCAGAATGAAATTCCATCAGCATAAATAATGAGTCACTTATAAATTTCGTCGAACCATCAGAAGGAATGCAATTAAGCAATTAAACAATATCACCGCCGGCAGAATTTATCGATGATTCTTTCAAGCATTTCAGTCGATGATAATATCGTTCATCTCGTTATTGATTGCATTCCCTGGCAAGCCTTCGACGGTCTCACTTCTGTGAGCTCCTGATGCGAAGAGCTTAGCAATTTGGTGAGATAAATCAATTGCGTCGATGAAACGTTCGGAGAATGATAAAGGATCAAGAGTACGAGAGAAGCTGGTATTCATTTCAAGCAATTCAACGTTCAAACGATCTCTGCAGAATTTCTCACAGTTTTACGTCCTGTTTTATAATACGACTGGTATAAATGAATGTTCGTATACTTGTGAATAATTGATTTCGGTATTAATGATCGGCTAGTGCGAACGCGTGTAGGATATGTGCAGATCCTTTATATGTGTATATATATAGTTACCAAGGACATCGTGTCAAGGACCACCCATGGCGATGCTTCCCCATTCTGCTCTCCTTCTGTCCCTAACCACTCGCACACTCTTCACTTGATTTCGTCCCCTGCAAGTATATTCCATATCCTCTCACTCTGTCGCTTTCTGTCCAGGACACACGACATGATCAGGGGGTTCAGCAGCTCTCAGCATAGCGTTCAACACATACATCTCCCTAATAAATTATTAAAGGGCTGCTGCCACACTGGGAATGACGTTGGCTTGGTGGTCCTAGTGCGATATTGCGGTTAGAACGCGGTCGTTCGAATAAACACATGCGGAGTGGATAAGCACGCAAGGTCGATTGAAATCTCCCGTCGAGTGTCGAGAAGAGCCTATAGATGAACTTTGACTTTGGGACCAGAAGTTGCTTATTAGCTACCAACTTCTGTTGGCCATTTGCTTCACTGTCATGCGTTTTGACAATAGCAGTTTTTTGTTTTCTCTTCCTCACCCGACATAAGTATGAAAATACTATAATTCTGCGTTTCCAAATCGAAATTTGGAATCTGATGAATTTGGAATACGTCAAGATAGGAAAAATATTTATTCGGTATGATATTAAAAATGTTAAATATAAATTTATAAATTAAATTTTTTTAAATTGATTTTTTGAAATTTCTTCTTATTTAGAAAGTTTTCATATATTTCTTATTTAAAAAATAAGGCAGGCAGATCCTGTAATAGGCGTAATGCCTGCAGACGCGGGGAAATGCAACATAAAATGTTTTTTTAAAATTGAAAGTCGTCAATTCTGGCCATGTTTTAGTATAAAAGTTTCATACCAAACAGAAAAAGATTGATGATTATTGGACACATAGATCTTAAAGGAATTGAAAAACGTGTATTTCGAAATCGTATAGAAATTCTTAAAAAATGATATGCATTCAAAAAATTACTGGTTTCATTCCATAAATAATAGAAGAAAATTCCCCCCTAAGCATTATTGTCGAATTGCTAAAATTCTAGTGGAATTAAACGTTGGCTTAGAAAATCGTTTAATTTTGGTACACGGAAAGAAATGTGTGGTTGTGACAACTACGTTTCCAATTTGCTGTACACAAGATCTAAAAAATTAGTTGCCTCAACCATATCGAATAGAAACCTCAACTATTCACGATTAGTTGTCGCGAGATTACTGAGGTTAACCAATCCAATCGTTGGAACTACCATTCGAATCATAGGTATTACCATTCGAATTGTTGGCACTACCATTTGAGTTGTAAGGGAAATAGAATAATCGATTGTTTGTGTCAACTAATCTTTTCTCTCAGTGTAGTCAATAATGGATAATATACTGTACAGGCTTTACAATTTATACACTGAAAAAAAATGTCATTGATTCAATAAATCCATCGTTTGTGGGCTGCCAAAAACTAGAGTTATCAACTTAATTTGAATTTAAATTCCTCCAATTCCATACGAGATCGGAACAATAACTCTAAAATAAGCAAAATAATATTTTATTATTTCAATGTTAAAAGGAATTGAACGAATAAGAACTAGAGTTAATTCAAAAATACTTCTTTTTAGCAGCCCGCAATAGAATATTTTTTTCAGTGTACGTTATTTCAGTTTCTTCATAAATAGCGCCAGTTAATTTCATCAGTTGTTGAAGCAGCTGTGCCGTAGGTTTTGCCTTCTTTCGTCGAGGTCGGATAGAGCGAGGAAAGGAAAAATCAATCATTCCGAAAAGTGGGTGAAACTAAGGTGCGTTAGCCGCGGTGAATTAGACACGGTGGGCCTCGGTCAAAATCGGTAGAGATGCACGGTATAGACGAGGGCTAAACAAGGTAAGTAAAGATGACAAGCCTCGGGTTTCGCTGAGTCTACGATGAGAGTTTGCTGTGCCAACGGAGCTCGCGAGGATAGTAGCTCGTCTCGCATCTTGTTTCATTAGCAGTATAAGTCTGCTGCGGATAATTTAACGCCGTTCAAAGGCGGAATGCACTCGTAAAACCGCGCGAGTGCGAGAGCTCCGGCAAAACACACCAGTATAGCGCGAAGCGTGCGATAGAGCAACAAAACATTTCCCTCCGCAGTCCTTTCCGTCATCACGTTGGAATATATCCACAAAGATATATAAGCTTTTGCACTGACAGAGTTCAAGACTCTGGATGTTTTAATCATTTAAGAGGCACAGATCTCAACTTTATCTTATTTCAATGAGCCATTAGTTATTGCACTTAAGAGTGGAATTTTTCGCCATAAGTTTTGATCCTAAGATCGAATTGCTGCCCATAATATCGATCTTAACAATAATCTTGAGATTGAATTTATGTCCGAAAATTGTATATGGACAATGTTGCGCTGGCAACGATCAATGTTGACTTTTTGATGGTAATAACAATTTGCTACATCATATGTTCTAATTTCGGTCTGATAATATGATAACTAATTCCTAGAATTCGGTACAAGGTTGAAATTATAAGAATTTGAAACATAGTTCAAATCACAACGGAATTGATGATGAAATCGCAATGAAAACTTTTTTTCGGTATGAGGTTAAGAATGATACCTAAAAATATTCTTCATATTATTCGCCTAAAACATTTCAAAATTTCTGATCCTTGAAATATTACCATTTGCTGCGCTAACACTTGAAGGGTTAATTCAACCAATTGAGGTTATAATTCTTGCACACATAACTTACCCCAAAACTGAGATACATAAAAATCAATTTTCTGAATTTTTTTATTGGTTTAATTACTGAGTATAGGCTAGTACTTGAATTTCTAGTATACTATCATTTCATTATTCCATTATTTCCATTATTTCTTCCATTATCAGTTATAAATTATTAAAATATCAGGTAAGTTTAATTAATGTGTTTCTTCCTCTTAAGGGTGGCGCCAACATAAATCCTTTGACTCTGACCGCTTCGAATCTTCCGGTCAAACCAGCGGCGTCTGCATCCCTGCGCCTCTTCAACTTAGGTCACGGGACCATTTCGTTTCACCCTTCCCTTCTGAATTGCTCTTCAACTCTCTGTTCGGTTCGTTCCGCGGCCATGCAAGACAAGGGTTTCGTTTTGGGATGGTTAAAATGCGAATCCCGGAGAAACTCAAGAAATTTGCCGGGAAGAAACGTCCCCTTACTCTCGATTCGCTGGCGGCTCAGTAATCGGTCAGATTTTAGCATGGCAAACGAGTTGACTAGAAGGCCGAGACGAAAGAGGAGAAACGTTAAGACAATAAAATGTGTCACGCTTCCATTCTCAACGTCTTCGAGAATTTGACTAATCTCTCAGAACATATCCAAATGGCATTCAGAAATGATCTATTTCGACATGGAGCATACTTCAAAAATTCGCCTGGACAATTCTGAACGAACTGCTTTGTTTAATGAAAAAGGTTCGACGAATTCGCAACGGCAAATACAGGATTTTACGGCTTCGAACACATCAACTTTTGATTTTACGAATCAGTAAAGACTTAACAATGACTTAAGTGCGAATTTAAGGATCGAATTTATAGTCAAGTTCTTACTTAAGATCCAATTCTAAATGTTATTAGATACTGAAGTTTGAACTCAAGTGCAAACTTGGCACGATGAATTCGACCGTAAGTGTGTTTTTCTCTATTTTTTTTTTTTTTAGAGTCATAACTTTGTACGAATTTTCAGTGTATGATTTCCAAGTCCTATTCTTACATAAAATTAACGTACTCTTTAGATTTTACAAAAATTACCATAATGAAAAGAATAGAAAAAAATGTACTTTGATGTACAGTGTCGTTTGAATCATCCAACTATTCTTAAAACGTCAATAAAAAAAATTCAATCAATACTATACATGCACATCAAGTATCTTTTTTCATTAATTATGTAAAGACTGATACAAAGTTTTGCTGTTCATGAGGCATAATCATGTATTTCATTGCGAAGACTATGAATAATCAAATCTCGAGTATTTCCAATTGATAAATCATTCCATTAGCCAACAGCTCTCAAAGTCATTATAACAATATAGACATTGCGATGGCGAGATCTGGATCGGTGGTACAGAATACACAGGGCGCCATGCGCTAAAGTACACGTAATTTTCGAGGCTCTAATTTGTCAAAGCTTCATTACGACGTAGCCGTTCGAGACCCATACTTAGCGCACAGGCGGTGGGGTAATCATAGTTTAAATTCGGGTCCCATCCATTGAAAATCAGCGGCTCCGAGCCGCTTCGCAATCAGGATCGAGCGCAGGGCTGGAAAGGGGGGGAGGGTGGAGGTGGAGGCTATCATGGGGCATTTGATCCGCGGCGAGTCATCAATATTGCATGAGGGGAATCTGCTCCCGCTATACGTAACTCAGCTCTAGTATATACGAGCGCGTGCACGGTCACGCGGCTAATGTCAAGAATGAAAATAGAATCGCACCCCTGGCAATGTGTGTGTGTGTCTGTCCGTCCGTCCGTGTAGTTTATACTTTAGAGATCAGGGCGAATGAGCTTTCCGAGTTACGCACTCGAGGGGTGCGAGTCAGGATATTATACTGGCAATGGATAGCACAATAAACAGCTGCAAAGAATCGATTCCACCGCGAACACATTCATTTGTCGCATTTATTAAAATTATTGTTGGGAAGCGACATAATGGGGACACACATTATATCATCATTCACACAAATTGTGCTTGGAAAATAGTATATTACGATAGAAGTGCGGAAAAACTTTTTATTTACGAGTGTGAGTTTGCCATAATCGCACGAGTTAAGAAAAAGTTTTTCCAACGAGTGTTGTGCAACATTTCACTTCACAAGGTGCGAAAATAGGGCTTTTATATGCATGCGAAACAGTGAAGTAAAATAAACAAAAGCATATTGCGCTGTGGTATTGAGGGAATCTCTTGAAAATCTTTGGCATAATAACAGCGTGCATCAGAAATAATATTCGTTCAAGTTGGTGTCCTCGCGAAATCAACTTTGCGAGAAGTTGATAAAAATTGGCGTACAGATTCTTCAATTGTTTGTCAAAACATCTGTAAAATGCAGAAGACGGTTAAGAAACTTCTAGCCAGACTATTTACGCTGGAGTTTGGCAGGATTAGCATGTATACATGTAACATGTATACGATACAGGCAAAAACGCATATTTCAATGATTACCGTCAAGGTGACAAATAAAAATTTGATGATAAGAATTTAATTGAAATTTGTCGACTAAGGAAAAAATGCAACCAACCGCAAATACTTTCTCTAACTGACTCGGCTTCCTTAAGGGCATCTCTCTTGTCTTACGGATTGATTAGTTGACGGATAATTGTTCGCACGATACCAGGAAAATCCTGCGCTCCATTTCTCAAAAGATATATTTAATGGAAATTTGTCAGTCGACAATGGGAAAAAAATGCAACCAACCGAAAATCATTTTCCTTGGCTGACGCGCCTCCTTTAAGGGCGTTTTTTGTCTTAGGGCTTGATTAGTTGTCGGATAATCTGTCGCATGATCATTTGTCATGGAACCCGTCAACATTATAGATTTTTCTTCAAGAATCCAATAGAACTATGGATCTTTGAGACATCCACATGAAACAAAGCTTTTGTTTGAGATTGTCGCAGTGGTACAACCTTAAAAGCAACGCAGTTGTTCGTATTCGATCTCTCGGTTCCCCAACAGACATGAGTATATTACTCAAGCTGGGGATGTTCCGCGAAGAAAATAAAAATTCACGACGCTGCGGAAAGTTGTAAAATGCCAGTGAAGATTGCTGATGCTTCGACGCGAGGACGGACGTTTCGTCATTCACTGCTCTCACCGGGTCTGCTATCTCTTGATGTCGTTCTCCGCTGTGTATCACGAAATCAAGAAGAGGCGGAGTCGCAAGCGCGTTTCGCCGAGTATAGTCTCTCGGCTGTTGGCCGTCTGTGGCTCGCCATTTCTCGACGTATGTGATGTAGGTACGTATGTACATCGGGGGAAGCGATGAAGTAGTTATATAACCTCACCGGTCTGACGTTGGTTTACGAGTGCACGACGTCGGGCGTGTATATGCCACGCATAAAATAAAATAAAATATATAATGACAAAGCGTGAAAAAGTTTCTAATAATATCCGAGCTGGGCAATATTCAAATCAAAAATGTAATCGAAATACTTTTTAGTTTAAGTAATTCTAAATAATACTTAAGAATGAGAAATAATACAATTTGTTAAGAATAATTATCTTAAATTGATTTTCTTTATTTAAAACAGAATTTCAGTACTTTAATTTCTTTTTATGGCGCTATTTTTCTTTTTTCCGTTCTATAATAAGTAAAAATCGAACATACTTTTATTAATAGGGTACCAATTGTGGGCGCTCTACGGATATTGTACCATTTTCCGCGGTTTTGATGATATTCAAAGCATCTATGAGTTTATTTATTTTTATTGTATAAGATATTTAGATGAACCTGTAGTCACAACCAGAACTTTAACCATTAGTAACTTTCTTACTCAATCTATTTGTTTATTTATATCAAACACTATTTTCTTCTATACATAAATGCCTTAAAAACAAATAAAAATCTAGGAATTTACCTCAACTTGAACAACTACCCTATACATTTTTTGTGGAAAATAGAAAAACTTCATTTCAATATATATATTTACACGAAAAAAAGATTAGTTGCCATAACCAAGAAATGAGTTGACACAACCAATCGATTATTCTATTTATCTTACAACTCAAATGGTAATACCAACGATTCGAATGGTAATACCGACGATTCAAATGATAATACCGATGATTTGAATGGTAGTCCCAACTATTCGAGTGGTAGTCCCAACGATTGGATTAGTTAACCCAACTAATCCAATCGAGAACTACTCGTGAATAGTTGAGGTTACTATTCGATATGGTTGAGGCAATTAATTTTTTAGACATTGTGTACAGCGAATCGAAAATGTAGTTGCCACAACCAAACATTTCTTTCCGTGTATATTTATAAAAAATAAACGAGTTGCTACAACTGCTACAATTTCCCTGTAACGATTTTTCCAAAAATAAAATAAGTACCGTTTTTAGGATTGCCCTTTTACAAAACTAGAAGATGAGTTTTCTGTCCTCATCAAGGGGACCATTTCAACTTCTCCACACATATGCAGCATCAGATTAACCTAAGTGCTTTGTAATAGGAAACGAAGTGGATATTTGCATACATTGTATGAACACATTTTTCCCATTCCGTTTATCCAACGGCGATGATAAAATGAAGATATGATTGCTCACGTATGTTCGGACCGTGTATATGAACGTCCCTCGGGAGTGGGTCATGATCTCGCAAGAGGCAATCGAGGATCGACCACCAAAGGAGAAGAGATTGAGGTCTGAAAGTTGCGTACACTGCTCATTCTCGATGCGTGCTAGTGATGTTTGTGAAGAGCTCCAGCCTCTGAAGAGCGAATGAGCGAGCAAAGGAGAGGTACGGTTGAAGAGAAGGAGCTGATGAGGCTCGAGGGAGGGCAATCATGTACGGAGGGTTGGCAAAATGAGCAAATGAAGAGAGAAGGACGATGACTATAAAAGAGGCTTGGATTCTAGAGTAGGGAGTACACCAATAAAGGGGTAAATAAGAAGCTGCACGCAATAAGACTGAGATTGTGCAAAATGGAGCAAATCCTGCCTGGCTCATTGTACAACTATAGCACGCTCACTTCCGCCCACACGAACTGGGAATTAATTGGTTCCGTGGGCCATGACAAGTTCTCGGAAATTTAATATACATTTTAAGATACGCTAAGATTAAAAGCGTGCTTGCTATTCTTTTACATTTATTCGCTGTATTTTTAACACCCAACTAAAAAGGGTTAAGCGTTTTACTTGGAATTTAAGGTATGAGCTTGTAGTGAGAAAAAACATTCTTTGGTTTGAGTAAATATGAAGGATGCAATTTGGTATATAAATGGCTGTTCAAGAAACGTTAGTTGAGTGAAAATTTGTTGATACAACGACCTGGTTTTAGTCACATTTACCATTCCGACTTAGTTGACTTAAGGGGATGGAGTCAGGTAAAAAAAATTGATTTTGGAAATTCAATATCATCCAAATCCGAATGCATATAAAGATGCCCAACGCACTATATTGTTGGTACTCGATGAAAAGATTTTTTACTGTCGTCTGACTTGCATATGCTTTTCAATATTATCTTAAGGAAAGTTCTTAGGTTTACCATTCTGCGAATGATTCCGATCAAACTACTAGGCAGATTAGAATGGTTGACGTCTCATTTTCTTCTTCATGAAAAGATACACCGTCTAAATGGAGCAAACTTTTTTTGTTCATTTTGAAAGCAAAGTTGATCACTGATTTAGAAAATAGCAAAAAAATTATTTATTAATAATTATGTCACTTAAAAAATATTACCTTTTATTGACATTTGCTCCATTTAGCCGGTGTATCTTTTCATGAAGAAGAATATGAGACGTCACCCATTCCAATCTGCCTTGTAGTTTGATCTGAATCATGCGCAGAATGGAAAACCTAAGAACTTTGCTTAAGATAATATTGAAAAACATATGCAGGTCAGACGACAGTAAAAAATCCTTTCATCGAGTACCAACAATATAGTGCGTTGGGCATTTTTATATGCATTAGGATTTGGATGATATTGAATTTCCAAAAACAATTTTTTTGATCTGACTCCCTCCCCTTAAATAGGTCACACAACGAATTTTATTCGTATTCCAACTAACATAAGTAAGATAATTAGCGCCACAATTGTAGTCGGTCCAAATAACTATTTGGTTCGAACAACGATCAGAGCCATCCACCTGAAAATAGTTGACCTAACCAAGAAATCGTCTGTCCCTCAGAGCACTAAGTCGCTTGGTTGGGTCCAACTACTTTTTTCGTTAACCTAACAAAGTTATTTTTTCCGTGCACGGATTATATTATAAGAAACTATATTTGTTATCGTGTGACTTCGCACTGTGCATATATGAAGAGTAATTATATTTATAGTTTCGTCGAAGTTCCAAAGATACTTAGGCTTAAATAAAATTATAAGTGATCTTCAAACATTAGATTTTATAAAATCAGTAATAAAGTTAAAGTTACAGTTAATTTTTAATTTATCATTTACATTATTAATGGCAAATAAACTTTCGTTTCTCCGAGAATAAAATACAATTTTTTATTCGTTGTATTTAGTTAAACTAATAAATATTTTTCTCTTATGTGGTATTTGTTGTCTCTGTCTTCTTATGGGATTTAAATAACTTATACGAAAAATGTGCAGACTTTTCCACTGTAAAGAATTACTTTCTTTTTATAAATATTTCTCCAGGTTTATTCTTCACCGATCGTATAAGTATATATGCCAGAGGGCTCCAGATAAAAGTGCTGACGACGGAAACGTCCTGAACGTTGTTCCAAAGACAACGACGAGGCGCACCACGATTTCATCGGGTTCGTGGTAGTGGTTGCTGCTGGCACCCCCGGAAAATGTCGTCGCGTCGCAAGCGACCCAAGAAGACAGCCCGGGGACGGAAGAGGGTTGCTTCACTCTCTAGCGAAAAAGCTCTATAAGGGACGTGACCGCGAGTGCCGAAGAAATCGATGCGACATTCCTGATCCTGTTGGAATCCAAGCATTCCTCTTTTCCTTCGACCTGTACAGACTCTCGTGCTGCTGACTCTGTGGTTTTTTAATTCGTAGCTTTTTCGGCTGACATTAGGCGAACCTCGACCAATTCGGGACGTTATTCTTTTACCAATGATCTCGAATAGAAGCAAATAAAAAATAGGAATTCTGGAATCATCGAGTAGTGAATAAATTGAGAGGTGAAAGACTTAACGAGCGAATGATGGTGCACGGAGAGAAATTTATGTGTCATGACAACATAAAACGGTGACAACTTGACAAAAAAAAATTGGTCAACCCAACAAAAAGATTTGTCAGCCGAACAAAAGATTTATCAGCATAGCAAAACTGATTTGTCAGCCTAACGTAACGATTTTTGTTGTCACCGTTTTATGTTGTCATGACACATAAATTTCTCTCCGTGTGCACCCAAAAAAATGTATCGCCAATTCTACTATACACATGTTTTCCTGAGAGGACAACAATGTTTTGATGGTTACTGCAACAATGAATAACGTAGGGTCAATGCACCAGTAATTGAACAGTCACCAGTGAATGAACAACATCTATTTGTGAGTTCATGAGTAATTTTGACGACTTGGCTGACAATTAAATTTTTTATTTGTCTATTTTTTAGCTGCCTACCGCGATTATTTTGTTACAAAAGTATATTTTCGACTAAAACTGTAAGTTAGATAGGTTGGTGTTTTTGGATTTTTGGATTTTAATATATATTTTTATATACTCTGCGATACAAATACGATATTTTTTTAGATGCATCACATAATTCGACATTCTGGTCATTCGTTAACATTTCCGCAGACAGTCTGGAAATATGACATTTTATAGAAACCCGCGATAAACAAATCGTTCTGCTTAACTATTCATTTACTAATGAATACCCTAACCAGCACCTAAATTATAACACGAGTTATTATTTTTATAGTAGAACTCACTATATTTAGCAATTTATCACATTCACTTCTCTCAGTGTGTGGACAAGTCAAAATAAGCGGGGATGTGCTCACCTGCTGGGATAACAGAAAAAGAAAGAGAACAAAAAAACCATGTACAGAAACTTTGTTCCGTAAAAGCCGTAAAAACGCAGGGCAAGAGCTCAGAAATTTTCCTTCTTTTTGTACGAACTTTCGTGCTTCTGACCATGTGGTTTTTTCATTTGTAACTTTTTCATCTGACATTGGGCGAACCTGAACCAATTCGGGACATTATTCTTTTGCCAACGATTCCGAATAGAAAAATAAAGATTCTGGAATCATTACGTAGTGAATAAATTAGGGGGTGAAAAACAGAACAGATGAATGATGATTTGTACGCAGTTAAGATAGTGATAAAGCGTAAGTTTGTGCGGATGAGCTCGCCTGCTGGGACGGTAGAAATAGAGAGAAAACAAAAAAAAGCTGAACATACTGAACGAACAAAAGTAATTTTCCTCATCCTGTACAGACTCTATTGCTCCTGATTCTGCGATTTTTTAATTCGTAGCTTTCTCGGCTCACATTAGGCGTACCTAGATCCATTCGGCACGATTGCAGATGAAAAGGAAAAACAAGACGAAACTATTTCGAAATCATTGGGTAGTGAATAAATTGAAGGGTGAAAAAGAGAATGGACGAATGATGGTGAGGACGCTGTCAGGGTGGTGATAAAGCGCGAATACGTGCGGATGTGCTCGCCTGCTGGGATGGCAAGAAAAAGCAAGAGAACAAAAAAAATACACACACACACACTGAATGAAAAAGAGCTGTGAAAACGCGGGGCGAGAGCCCCACTCGATTCGAGAGGGCAAACAGCGCCATAAAGGTTCCTCCTTTCCGCAAGTTCGTCCGCACTGCCGAGTGTTCATCGATGCTCAGAGCTTTGGCATGGGTGAACGGACCCACCGCAGTGAGGGGAACCAACAGACACTGGTCGCCCGGGCCAAGTGAGCAACGAAAGAGTGGGAAAAAATAGATATAAAAGTCCACTCGAATCGCGAAGCGAGTTGTCCGATGTGTCTCTCCCTCCGGTTTTCCGGGTTAAACCATCTGCCCTCGTCTCCTATCCCATGAATACCATTACTCTGTGCATGCCAAGTGAACTACCCTCAATCCGACCACGTTTTCCATATTTTTCCACTATTTGCACCGACGGTACGTACGATGAAACGGATTTACGATAATCTGCTGATGTTTTTATTTTCAAAATATGGAGTAGGTGTTTCGCTTAGAGGAGTGGCTTAAATTTGCTTAAAACTGTCGGAAACAAGTTTCTAAACACATCAGAAAAAGAGTCCATTTATGAAATTCATTGATATTGCCAACGGACCAACTTCATGAATGGACCTAATTACGTATGTTATTAATAGTAAATTTGGATTTCTACACAAATATATGTCGTATACATTGCTTTTCCCCTTGCCAGTATTTGCAACCTGATAATCACAATATACATTGTGATTCAATGCGCTATTGGTCCGATTAGATTTGTTTTTTTTTTGATTTCTTAAGTCACCACTGATGTTTTAGCAAAGTTTGTTAATTTGTTAATTTCATAGCAAATTTCGGAAAATAAAAGATTTAGATGAATTAGACACCCAGAAAACCCACTACACAATCCACCTAACACGCTACTCCACGAACTAACGAAAATCAACCCCGTAACGACACGAACACAAAAACACACCAAACGGTTCGCCAGTCAACAAATTCAACATATCGAATCACTTTGCATTAAACTAGCACAGAACGTAACTCGCAGACACAAATACCCAGTACACACGACACACAAACATACCGAACAAATGGTAAACGCAGTAGACAATTAAATTACAACACATTCTATAGAACAGTCTTCCTCTCAATTGTTATATACTCGACACATAAAAATAAGCGAACCAAGGGCTGAAGGACTACGGTCGATGGCCCATTGGCAGTAACTGTTATTATCTGTTACCCTGTATAATTGTATAAATGTTTGCAAATATGTAAATACTGTCAATAAATATGTCTACAACTACTACTGCAACTAAAAGGTCTATGTCAAGCGATCGATGGCTAATTATGAAGGGTAAGTCTTCTTTTACGATGTGCAAAGGGATATATGCGTTTAATACTCTCCGGCATACAGATCCAATGAAAAAGCGTTTTTTACATCGACCACATGGATTTACCCTGTTCTTGTCTTTTGGATTATTGAAATGTTTATATTTTAATAAACCGAACGAATTCTAATCCGTTTCGCCGTGATCTATCATTGCATAACTGAGGAATGCGGTTTGTCCATTGGTGCAACCATAATTGGACCAACACCCAGAGAAATCGGTCTAATGTGCTTATTTTTTAATTAAATACGAGATGGATTCGAAATGAATAACATTTTATCTCTATCACATTAAATCTTACTGAAATACGTGCTATTTATTTGAATGAACAATATTCTATTGGATTGAAATAAAACCCTATTATGCTAGCATTTGAAGAAGAAATTTATTTAAATGCCGGCCTAAGAGGATTGTATTTTTATCAAATAGAATTTATTGCATACGAAGAAATCGTATTAATTACAAATGAAATTTAATTTATTTCAAACAGATTCCATATTTAATTTAAACAAACCGTTCAGACCGATTACGCTGAGTAAGTAGACCCCTAAGTTGGTATTGACTTACATGATGTTTTTTTTCCCTCTGTTTGACTAACTTGCATATTGATTAGAATTAACTGGTGTAATTGTCATAGGTGTGACAAAGGTAACAGCGATTATGGGCATAAAGTGCTAGCCATTTCTTTTGAAATTACAAAGTCATTTATATCTGCGAAAACATTGTTATCGCATTTAGTGCATGTGCCGCCATTGCCCTATTTAACCGATATAATCTTCGACTGAATCCGATTAGGCCGTAAATGGTATGCCTAAGGGAACCGATAATGACATAACGACATGTTCCTACTCAAGAGCCTAAGAGTTAACGGTGTTAAATGGTTGGAACTTTCCATTCACTGGACCTGCAAGTACGTAATTGTTTGACTGACTTCCAGTGGTGATGAAGTTCTTACCATATACTTTACCATTCGTATAATAAATGGCATTGATCATTGCGTGTTCCAGTTAAGATTGATATAAAAAAAACAAAGAAAAAAATAAAAATTATCTGTATAGCTAATGAATGGCAGCGGAGAAAAATTCTGTTTTATAAAAAAGAACTAAAACTACTCCATAATGCGTCAAACTATTAATTGGCTGGGCTAACGTAGGACTTGGTTGCTATAACTAATTAATCATTTGGCGCATATTTTGACAATTACTTGGTTATTCTAACTAACCTTTTTTCCGTGCGCTCTAGGATATCCACCCGAAAATTGTAAATTTCAGTTTGTAATACGTGCATGAAAAGCGGTGCTTTTCATAGCCGTTTTGAGGAACGCAAGTAGGTAATTTCATGTCAATTACTAATTTCAAGCATTTGCGATTGTTTTACTTTCATCCCTGGGGCGTTTAACTTTCGTCCCTAGGGACAAAAAATTGTAAGCTCTCTTTTCACTGTACATCTTGCAAAACTGTCATTCAAAGCACCACTATTCATGCACTTGCTTACAAAAAATATAGCCTGCAATCACGGTCCAAAATTGGCGTTTGAAACTCGTATGATTGCAGCCCTCGCTTCGCTTGGGTACAAAACCTCACATTCGCGATCGCCAACTTTCAGCCCTTGTTGCACAATATACTATACCACGAAGAGAAAATATACACCGAAAAAAAAAAATGTCACTATCCTATGTAGGAATTTCTATGAGGTCATTACTGGCTTAGTACCGTTGCCAGAACTGCCAATATTGGCAAATAATTCGGTGCCGATGTGCGGTCAAATCTAAATCTGTACCGTGTTTATAACGTTTTGATAACACCTGATCCAGTCTTGACGTCAACTTCGAACCGTTACTGACTACTAGATATGGCCCAGTGTGGATAGTCAATGTCGGGCCAGTTTCGGAAACAGTTAAGTCCCAGTTACGGCTAAAATACTAATGAATATTAATTGAAAAATATTAATTTGAGCTTACTCAGTCGAGTAATTCCGCATTTTTATTAGATATTACGTCTTCCTGTACTTGATGGTACATATTAATCTCTGAAAAAACATATTACATTTTTTTTTACATTGACGGGAATCGAACCTAGGACCTCTGAATGGTGTTGTTGCGCTGCGCTTTAGCCCACTTGGCCATTCAAATCATATGATTATACAATTTTTTCTGTCTATTTGAATATCGGTAATATGAAATATAAAGTGAAATTAGTGCAATATAGTAAAAACTTTATAGATTTATATGATTGCGTCTGAAGTGGTAAAATTAAAAACACATTCAGTTATTATTCACGGCAATCGGTTATATCGAAAAGGGTACAGTGTATCGTTCTTGCAATCTCTAAACATATTCTACGAAGTTGTTTGTTTCATTGTTTATGCCAATTACACTGTTAAAAATCTGCGGTGTAAAATGACGCTGGTGTGGGCTTTTTGTTGGTGTTACCCATTATAGTGTTAACTTTAATACTTTCTGCGGTGTAAAATTGACACGGGCGCTTTCGTTAAAAGTAATCCCGTGGCAATATCATTTATCAACACCTACGTTAGGATTTTTCTTTGTTTTACGGATAGCAGTATAACACCCGCTCATGTTAATTTGGCACTGTTCGGTGTCAATCATGTGCACATGGTGGGGCGCCAAATAGCCGTGATTAATCGCCGCAGCCAGTGTATCAAGGAATCTAGAAGATCGCGGTTAGCTTGTATTCCCGCGCAGAAAAAAATAGTCCGGGATGGAGTCTGGGACGGAGTCCAGGATAATGTCCAGAATGGAGTCTCGGATGGAATCTGGGCAGTCCGAGACGGAGTCCAGATGGACTCTCATATGGAATTTAATCCGATTCCGAAGTCCATCCTGAAGTCCATCACTCCATCCGGGACTCCCGAAAGCACTCAATCTGGATTCCATCCCGAACTCAAAAAACTTTCCCGGACTCCATGCAGGACTCCACCTGGCATGCCAATTACTTTCCTGGACTCCACCCTGGACGATCAGCGAATCTCGGCGAATCAATCGCAGAGTCCATCCTGGTGTCCATTTTGGATTCTCGCCTGGACTGTTTTGGTCTCCATCCTGGACTCTACTCTGGACTCCATGTTGGACATAGTCCACCCTAGTGGACACCAGGACCAGACGGTATCCACCTTGGACACCTCGGTGTCCAGTCGGTCTATTTTGGACCGTCAACGAAGCTTAGACCCCTCGTGTGTAGTCGAACTCAGGATAACTTAACACAGTTATATACGCTAGGGCTTCAAAACACTTGCGAGAAACGCTCCGTCCATTCGCCATCTAGTCGCATCATATGAAACACAGATGCACAATGTTCCGCTAGATGGCAAGCGGTCGACGCGTTTCTCGCGAGTGACTTGAAGCCTCAGCGTATATAAGACTGCAAAGCTGTCCTGAGTTCAACTACATACGAGGGGCCTACCCTTCGTTGACGATCCAAAATCGACCGTCTGGACAGTAAGGTATCCAAGGTCGATACCGTCTGGCCCTGGTGTCCACCATCCTGGTGGACACCAGGATGGACTCTGTCCAGGATGGAGTCCTGGATGGAGTCTAGGGTAGAGTCTGGGATGGAGACCAAAACAGTCCAGGCGAAAATCCAAAATGGACACCAGGATGGACTCTGCGATTGATTTGCTGATCGTCCAGGGTGGAGTCCAGGAGAGTATTTGGCATCCCAGATAGAGTCCCGGATGGAGTCCGGGAAAGTTTTTCTGGTTTATCCTGGGCACGATGGAATCCAGATTGAGTCCTTTCGGGAGTCCCGGATGGAGTGATGGACTTCAGGATGGACTTCGAGATCGGAATAAAAGCCGAAGTCCATATGAGAGTCCATCTGGACTCCGTCCCGGCTGCTCGGATTCCATCCGGGACTCCGTTCTGGATATCATTCTGGACTCCATGCTGGACTATTTTTTTCTACGCGGGAATTTAGAGGCTCAATATGGGCGACCCTAGTAAGGGTTCCACATTTAACCTGATTTAGCCTGATTAGGCCCCGAAGTTGGTCGTGACCGCCTCTGTTGAGCCTAGTAGAGTTCTAGAGTAGATTCCCTATTGTGGATGCCACGTTTATAACTAAAAAGGCCCCTTATTTAAACGCGGCTACCCGAACTAATTTCTGCACGGGACGTTGCAGGTTATTAACTTAATTTTACTTAAAATTCTTACAGTTTTATATCAGACTGAAGAAATACCTCTAAAATAGGCAAAACAATATTTTATTGCTTTAATGTTAAATAGGAGACTAAAAAAAAAGAACTCAATTTACAAACACTAATTTGTTTTTAAATTAATGGCATTTTTTTCCGCTGTAGGCTCAACTCAACTCAACCAAGCAAAAAACTCTTAGAATTTCTTGCTACTGGCATCGCGCGTATTCAATGATATGTAATAATCAAAGATATTTTCGATACAGAGCGATAAGTGTTCACAACGTTAAAAGGATCGAGAGAAGCCTGTGAGTCAAATTAACGCGAGGAAGAAGTACTCGCCTCGGGTGCTGGACCTGGATCTCTGCATCAGCCTTTTTCCAAGGTCACTATAGCCAGAACTTCGAAGATCGCGTGTCCTCTCGTTATTTCATTCGTTGGAACACACAGCCTCAATAGGCATAATGGCGATATTTTCTGTCGGCTCAATACAAAGAGTTACAGGCATATTTATATTCCTTCTGTCTCTTTCTTAAATGGCGCGTCAAACGATACCAACAATTACCATACATGTAATATTGGCACGTAAAAAAAATATATGCGGAAAAATCTTAAATATATAATTATGTATGCGAACGATAAACGAGTCTAAAATTATCTATAAAAAGTATAAATTCGATTCCTCATAGAGGACGATTTATTTATATAAAGTATTTTTAGTAGCAGTTAGTTAAAAATGGTCAAAAACGTTCAAAAACATCGGCTGAAAAAAAAGTAAAAATATTCGAATCATCAGTGGGAGCAAAACGTGTTCGTTTAATTGAATTTATGAAAATTTAACGGTTATAACTTGTAAATGGATGGAAAAATTTAGCTAAGATTTGATACACGTGTAAAGCCGAACCTGCTTTTCGGTGGTTGTAGTTTTTATCGAAATTCTCATAATTCTTTCAATTTTATACCTTTTTTATTTATAATATATATTTTGAATTTTTATTTATACATATTTTGAATTGAGAATTTTTTAAATATCCATGATCCGACCTTCACATAATTCCGTCTTTTGAGCTAATTAGTTCTTCATATTTGTAGTATAATCTCATCACGCAGGCTCATGGCAAAGTTAATTCTACTCTACAAAATTGCTCATGGAGTGATAAATTGTTCGGATCTCTTGGCTCCGATTACAATTTTATTATTATTATTGTTATTATTACTCGCCCCCTATGCGCGCGGTACTTTATGTGCTGAGCCACTGCACAAACGGGATTAATTAGTTCTTCATGATGATATTTAGCAATGGAAATACGGAATTAACCTTCATAGATTTTTTTTTTCCATCCTCTTTTAACTTTTATATGCTCTATACTATGAATAATTATATATATAGATCTGCATTACCCAGATAATGGGTAAAGTTCTGTTCTTTTACCCTTTCTGTATAATTAGCAATTAGATAAACCAAAATTGATTAATTAAATGGAGAGAAAATTGAAATTAAATCAAATCAATGTTACATTAAAAAGATATTTATCAACTTAGTTTTTTTCTTTTTTCATTTAGATAATTCCGTTGGTACTTTTGCTATTTTAATGGAATATTTTTACCGACTTGATGCAGTCAATGTGTAAAATAAATAAATCAATTACATAAACAGTAACTTACTTCCTTTTGCAGAGATTTTTCATGTGTAAAACTTGTATTCTTTTCTAAAATTTTAATATTGACGCACTTTAAGATCGGGAACACTGTAGAGTTCATTACGCGTAATGAGTCAATTTTCACAAGCTTTCGAGAGTAAGTATTGGACTTAACAAAATCGGTAGTAGACGATCACACTAGTGCAATGAACGCACAGTTTCATGTTCATTTTGCAACTAAGCTCTTGTATTACAGCAGTGGATGACATTCAACCGCTTAGATGTTCCCATAGTAGGCAATTGCAGCCACGCCACTATCTCCCTTCGATTATATGCGTTAATTGCATGAATTTTTAATTCTTTTCTTTATCTCTGCGTTCAGGCAATTTGAACTAATGCGCACGTGGATGCGATTATCCGCTTATCATTTTGCAGCAATGTAGAGGAGTTTGACGAATGACTAGTTGTCACAAATCGTGCAGTATTTAAAGTGATGTCGCAGGTCATCACCGACTACTCATATTTAGCATCATATAATACTCGTGATATTCGTAGTGGACTGTTTAATAATAATCAGCACCTGAAAAAGTTATTAATTTTCTTGCTAAAATGATGACATTATATTATTTTCTAGCCGAGATAAAATATTGGTTAGTTTAGAAAATCTTCTTGGTAAGTTAAGAAATCTTTAACCTAAGCTAAGGAATCTGTTTTCTAGGCTAAACAATTTTTCGCTAGACTAGCAAAAAACGCAGCTCTCACTATTATACCAACATTTGTTGCTATGATAGTGAGAATAAGTGAATAATTTGAAGTAATAAATTTTAGCAAATGTTTTATGGCCCAACTAATCGTTTTCTCAAAAGTATTACAATATTTTCACTATTATAGCAAATATTTTGATATAATATTGAATCATTTTTTTTTGAGAAGATAAAGAAGTACAATCATCAATTTGATTAATTGTAAGATATTTTTTATTTATTCGAAATATTTCTCGACGTCTAAAAAAAAACCTCGGTTTTATATGTTCCTTCTTAGAATCACCATAATTTCTCAAAGTAGATCGACAAATTGTTACTATTAATGACTCTTCATATGTAGCCACATACAATACTCGTCATATTCGTAGTGAACAGTTTAAAAATAGACTTCGATTAAGTTCTCATATCTAGTCGCCACGTGTGTCTATTTATGTTGCTTCGCGCTTCCACTAACGTCCTTCATTCCAGGCAAACAAGCCTTTCATCGGGAAAACAAGACGCAAAAACAATTTTTGTCCTGTTATTTTCCACTGTCAGGAAACGGTTTTCCACTTAAATAAAAACGGAGAGAAAAATAATCGATATGCTAAACGGTATAGTTTTTTTTACAAGGGTCAAGACTCATAAAGGTTTGCGCAAAGGTTAGTCAGCACATACGCTGTTAAAATAATAAACGCTATTGTAAGCACAATTTAAAAAGTATTAATTGACAAACAATTCAATATTAATTTTCACAACATTTAAAACAATGATTAACCGTGATGGCAAAACCGAATATTGATAACTATGTACAATCCTGTATTTTATAAGTTACAGCAATATCACTGACTGTAGAATCAAAATGACAGTTGCATGATCTGATAATTGGTATATAGAGAAAAGAGACCGGAAGTAATAGTTGATTGGACAAACCAACGGATAGTCGAAACGATCTTTTTTTCATTCGCGATAAATATTATTCCGTTCCAGCAGCGAAATATTTATTTCGCCCCCGCGCAAACGCACATTCGATTGGTCTAAATGTTTTTTGCTTCCTCATAGAAGAAGCTTTGTTTTCATGACATTTTTTTTTCGAGATTTTCATGTCAGTACACTCAGAACGGGCCAAAACGTCGAGAAAAGTTATTTAGAAAAAATGTCTGTATGTGTGTGTGTGTGTGTGTATGTGTGTATGTTAACGATCGAAAAATGTAAACCTTTATAACTCGGGAATGCCTTGAGATATCAAGCTGAAATTTGGACCATAGATAGAGGGTTCAAGCCTCATCGTTCATACAGATTTTTGTTAAAATCCACTTCATCGTTAAATTATTACGTGTTTTTTAATTTTTTGAAAAACGTCTGTTTATGCGATAACTCTTTCAATTTTCGAGATATTGATCTTAGAACTGGTATGAATTTCAGCTTTCATACGTCGGTGATCGCTAATGAATTTGGTTAAGATCGATTGAACCGTAAAAATTTTATGATGTTTTGAATTTTTCAAAAAATTGACATTATCGCTCTATTGTAACTTTTGCAAAACTTAAGATAGCGAGCTCAAATTTTGTATATAAATGAAACAATATTCAGCCATTGTATATGTATAATTTAGTGACGAACGGTATGAAATTTGTGATTTTATGGAATGTTGAATTATTTTAAAAAATATACATTATCATATTCACTTTCGGAAACGCTCTAATAATCACGAAATAACGTAATAACGAAATAGAAAAAGTGAATCCACAATATGTATATTTATCTAATTAAAACAAGGATGCAAAGTAGAACCTGGCACATTGCTTCCTCATTATTTTTCGCGTTTTACAAAGCTTCCTCTATAAGGAAGCCAAAAATTGAATAACATACTTCCTCATAGAGGTAGCTTCGTAAAACGCGAAAAATAATGAGGAAACAATGTGCAAGGTTCTACTTTGCATCCTTTTTTTTCACTGTAGTTGTTATTCATCAGTCTGAGTACTCATGCCGATCTTCAAAATTCAGATGAACCCAGCATCCAAAATCTCATTCCCTGAGATTTGCGGAAACCTGTGGCAATTTTCTCGGAAAGAGTGAGTCAACAAAAATAGTTCATCGAACATTGCTAATGATTTGTGACCGCCCCGACCTAGAGTTGGCTTCACGGAACGGCCGCGATCCTCGGGAGCGATTATCAAGCCATTATAGCGACCACACGCGAACGATAGTCGGGTTTTGCATTAAGAAAAAGGTGCAGGATCGCACGAGATTAGTGGCAAGATTAAAAGCGTATTCCAGAGGCATATGATCGTTTGCCCATGCAGCAGATCGCTCGAACGCTCATTAAAAAAACAACAACAACGAAGGCAACCAGAGCTTGCGGTTGAACATGAAACAACGGCAATGATGATCATCGTAACGGTCAACGATCCTTGCTGCAGCTTCTGCTTATTTTTTTCTGCAACTGACAGCAAATTTGCTCTGGAATTTTTATGTCATTTCATAACTATATCATATGTTAAAGACAGTAAAGTATCAGAACTAGAGTGTAGCTCGTTGGTCGCAACGGAAAACCGTGTGACGGGTAATTAAAACGTAATCAGTACTATCTGAGATCCTGGGGGACACTCTATGATTAAATCCTACTAACTGATGTACCTGGATTCTTGTCACCGTTACTATATCTATATTTATCGTCGGACTCTTGTAGCTCGCGTGCTAAAAGTGTTAGTCGATCCGGTCTCTTGTCTCTGTGGAAAACGGTTGCACACGCGTTTATCTATAACAGTGTAGAGGAGACCGGGGCTAATTCGGTCAGGGTCAATTAGGTTAAGTCCGTTTCAGAATTGTAAACGAATTCCAAAATGTATTTGGCAGTAAGGCCCGTATTGAAAATACGGTAATTAGTAAATATTGTTTGCGACGATTTTTAGTGTAAAACACAATAACAAACGGATACATTTTTTCTCCTGACTCCACTAAAATGACCCCATTTCGTGTCCGCAACGCAGACGGGAAATCGCTGATTTGTTATGAATGACGTACGCATGCGCAGTCCACTTTCATTACCTCTCTCGGGAGGTAATCCGCTCATTCCTGCCCGGCGAGAGTAATAAAAACTGTACTACGCATGCGTGTCATCATTTATTAAAAACGAGCTTATTCTCCGCCCTTGTTGCACACACGAAGTGTGGTTATTTTTTAGCGCAATCGGAAGAAAAACGTACGTTACATGGTAGCGGTGTAACTTTTCACCCTTGTAACGTAATGTACTATTTAATTATCTATATTTTTCGCGATGTTATTATTAATAATGTATAGATCGGTTTTTTTTGTTTCACATACATCGGTATGCCTTATTCAGGTTTTTACGTCCTCCCTTTCCCCGTTTCGTCACAGACACCCCCCACCCTCCGAAAGCGTTGTCCGCAGCCACGCCTCCTAATGCACTATTCTATCGCATTTGCACGAGGAAACAGAGAAACGTCAGAAAACCTGGCCGATACAGGCGGATTTATTTTTATTTCCGACTGCCCGCAGGTACACCGAGAGAAAAAGTTTCATTGATTCACGGAAGTCTTTGCCAATGAAATGAAATACTTGAATTTCAATACTATCTTTCACGGAAAAAAAAGTTTGGTTATGGCAACTACGTTTTCAATTTGCTGTACACAATGTCTAAAAAATTAGTTGCCTCAACCATATCGAATAGTTAACCTCAACTATTCACGATTAGTTCTCGATTGGATTAGTTAGGTTAACTAATCCAGTCGTTGGGACTACCACTCGAATAGTTGGGACTACCATTCGAATCGTCGGTATTATCATTCGAATCGTCGGTATTACCATTTGAGTTGCTAGGGAAATAGAATAATCGATTGGTTGTGTCAACTCATTTCTTGGTTATGGCAACTAATCTTTTTTCCGTGTTTCTTTGAATGATCTCAAACTCAATGAAAAGTAGTGACATTGATTCGAAGAAACATTTCTTTAAACCAATGAACCTTTTTCATTGATTTCAAAGATACCGTCTCTGATTCAATGAAACCTTCTTCTGACCAGCTAAAAATTTCGAAACCTATTTTTTCCTGAAGAACGCGGCAGATAAACCTCAAATTTTGTGAGTATGTAAGGAAGTACGGCAGAAATAGGCTAAGCTTCTGATTCCTCGAAACTCGAAGCCGTTCGTTCGGGAGAACCGGAAAACAAAAAAGTGAGGTTAGGTGCGAGAGAGAGATCAATGAAAACGGTTCTTTGAAACAATGAAAACGTCTCTTCAAAACAATGAAACTGGTTCTTTATTATATGCTCACTAAGTAAATCTTTATTTACAAGTAATGAATTGTTCTCTTTGAAATTCAAATGCACTATTTCATTGAAATTAAAGAAATATTTCGTTGAAATCAATTTAAAAAAATCAATCCACCCATTTCTTTGGCGTCAATGAAATCTTTTCTCTCAGTGTAAAAAAGGCGGGAGTATGTGTTTCACTGATATTCCGCGAATATGCCTATTTCTGTTAGTATGTTCTCTAAAACGGTTAAAGATGTCTTAACAAAATTCGGTACACAAGTTCTATGTATCAGATCATGTGTATTTTTTCATAAATTGTATGTATTAGGTGCGATTTCCAAAAGATATAAGCGTTTAAACAAAGAGCCTTGATTGATACGATTATTGCGTATTATGTAACTCACTTCACAGCGCTTATGTTGAGGTATTAGAATTATTTTAAAAACAATGAAATAAAAAAAATTTTATAATCATAAAATAAGTTCCGACTGAAAAAAGTAGTGTAATTAATAAACAAATTGGGTAAATATAAAATGATTAAACAATAATCATTCGCGTAATATACCCGAGAGACTACCACACCCTTAACCAATTAATCTCCCGACTATAATATGCGAATGATTCTTATTTAACCATTTTTCATTTACTCAATTTGTTTATTTTTACTGAGCTTCTACTGTATGAGAATATATTTTAATCTCAGAATAACTGCCGCCCGCTAAGCAGTTGGCGTGAGGCTAAGCGGTCATCCATCCAAGTTACGGCTGCACGAAATACTGCTTAACTCTGTGAACCGCCGAAGCCACAAACAGACCGCGCGTCCATTGCTGTTGGTTCGTATAGATTGTATGTTAAACTCTATGTAAAGACTTTATAAATCAAGTTTTATTCCTAAGATTCATATCGTATTTTTATGACACGTATTTGCCCTGAAGCGAGACAAGTTCAGTTATGTTACCAGCTTCTAAATGACTGAATCAAGGCTTTAATGGTGGGGTTCAAAATAGCGAATGGTTAAAATAGCGAATTTCAAAATAAGGAACGTCTGAATCTAGAATGGCCATCATTATGAAATTCGCTATTTTGATCATTCGCTATTTTTACCCCCATCTTATTAAAATGCAATCAGAATAGCGAATGTCTAAAATAGCGAATTTCATAATGATGGTCATTCTATGTTTAAACGTTCCTTATTTTGAAATACGCTGTTTTAACCATTCGCTATTTCGGCCATTTGCTATTTTGACCCCCACCCGGCTTTAAAAAATCGAATGATCTAGCTTATGATCCATGCCACAAAATAGCTTTACCTTTGATCTAAAATATGCAGCCAAGTATTGGAAGAAAAAAAATTAAAAGCGAAAGATGATCCGAATAGCCCCGGTCTCCTCTATACTATGTTGCGTGCTCGTGTGAATGTGTCCAGCGTCGCACAATGTCAGTATACAGTGGCTCGCACACCTATGTAATGGAGTATGTGGTGAACAGTTTTACATGACGTCGTTTTAATTTTTTATAGCCGTGCGCCTGCACCGACGACGCATGGTCATCAATCAAAGGTAGGTCGACGTCTATGAGTGTCCTGCCACTCTCTGTTGCCACGAGGATATAGTTAGCTTCCTCGAGCAAAGTCCTCAGGATAATTGGATTAGCTGAGCGTTTGTTACGTGCTATTCACACGGTGATTGCGACAAGATGATTCTCGGTTACCGTTTTTTTCTTCTTCTTCTTCTTCATCTTTTTTTTGTTTGCACAGTGACTGCGTCAATTGGTGTACACAGAATTCGGACTCGGAGCATCGCCTTGTTCATCTCGGGAGATGTGCTTAAGAGACTTCGACGAATTCATTATTGAATTATACAATTGACCGGGCCGAGTACGACAACCCCAAGAATTTCTGGAAAGTCTTCGTGGGCAGTATTACGTATTATGACTCTTCTGGGAATGCGTAACTTCTTACTATATACGCAATTCTGGGCTGGAGTAACGCGAGATCGGGCTAATGATAAATTTGTCGAAGGGACTTTTGTCAACGATCGTGTACATTGTGTTGAATTGCTGTTTCTTATTTTTTCTGCATTCGTTTCTCTGCAGTTTAGATTTCACTGCTGAACTATCTTTCGTGACATTCCATTTCAATAATTCACTTTTTAGATTTTTCAATTGTAAAATTATAATTTTTAGGAATGATCAAGACTTATTTTCATTTTCGAAACAAATCCTATGGTGGCAGAAAATAAATTATGACGATGACAACCTTGTCTCTTTATTATCACTATTTTGTTGAAACGATATTCATAAGAACAGATTATTGGGTAATATTCGTAATGCAAGTTTAAAAATAATCTTTTTTTTTTAAGTGAAGAAATCGATGCCAGTTTTGGAGAAAATTTATCGGTGCTTAATGTCATTTCGTATGTAGAAAATACGAAAGTGTTAAATCCGAGACGTAGCACGTTATGTAGAATATAATCGCGAGTGACGCCGTTTGCTTTTTCGTAGTATGGGGAATCATAAATTAAAAGAGGTCATATGTTCCGAGCTCATAAATTATGACTATCTAGCCGATAAATACCCTATCTACACTTTTCATGCGCTCCCTAGCTTATTAGTTTCTCTGATGTCTCGGCATCAAACAGTGTTACAGAATATTTTGTACAAGTAGCTGTGACTGAGGAGCACGAGTCTCATTATGGTGATAGAAATTAGCGAAGATGTTGGAAAGCGCAACTTCGTCAAGTAAGATTTTGCTCGATTCGAGCTTGGAAACAGTAAAAAACGTTCGTGAAGATCTTCTGAACGATGAAGACATTGTTAAATTGATGGGCAGAAAACTGGGAACCTTAAATTTTCACGTAAACCAGTGGAGTCTTGATCGCATATCAGAATGCAACGGATTTGTCGGCCAGTATTACAATCTTCGCGTCACATGCAGTGTAAACAAGAATTGTATACCAGAAGATTTTGTATTCTTCGCAAAGACAAACCCACCAAGCAACAAACCTCAATTCGATTTCGCCATTCGCAGTGATCTCATGAACAAAGAGATTAGGATTTACGAGGACTTGATGCCGCGCATGGGAGTCGGCAATGGGACGGATTGGAAGGTTGATTGTTATCTGGGTAAAAAGGATATCATCATTGTGTTGGAAGATGCAACTCGCCAGGATTTTTTTATGGCTGACAAACACATCCCGTTTGATTTTGAGGAGTGCGTTGTATTGTTACGATCACTAGCAAAGTTTCATTCCAGATCTTTGATTCTCGATGAAAAGCTACGTCAGCAAGGCAAAACGATCAAAGATGAGTACGCTGAGATTTTGAAGGAGATTCTTTATCATCGTGATGAACAATTGGGTACAAAAATCATTGCCGTTGGTATTGAAGGTGCCTGTAATATTGTAGATCTTGTCGAAGGTCCCGACGACAAGTGCAAGCAGCGAATTAAGAATCGAATCGTTAGATGGTCTCGGCATTTGCCGGAGCTACTTAAGCCTTCCAATAAGTACAGGAATATTGCATGTCATCGAGACGTATGGGCAAACAATTTTATGCTAAAACGTGATGCCACTAATCGTCCTGTCGAATGTTACCTCATAGATTTTCAGTGTTTGTGTTACCTACCACCGGCGGTCGATTTTATGTTTAGTCTACATATGAACACGCGGCGTAAAATTCGCGATGAACATTTCGAGGTTTTAGCAAGAATGTATTACGAAATTATGAGAAAAGAATTGGATAGCGAGGGTCTTGATATTGATATCTGTCTCAGTTGGAAAGAATTCATTGAATCCTGCGAGCATTATAGAACCCTAGCCATCATATACGCCGCTGTTAATCAACACATGATGCTGATCGACCAAAGGTGGGCTGAAGAATACCTAAAAAAATCACCGGATTTTTTTGGAAAAACAGTACTGGACGCTGGACCTTCACTCGTCCAGCCCTACTTCAATTTGGTTAAAGAATACAGGGAACGACTTACCGAAAATATATTCGACATCCACGAACGGGTTCCCGATATTAATCTATGAACATCGTTTCGCCTTTAATAAAATATTTTATTTTTCATTTTATGTAGACTTTCTTTTTTGCGTTAGAGGCCTTTTTTCAAAACAGAGTTTTCCAAAAACAGATCAGATATATGACCTGAGGAGTCAAAGTATTATATCGTTCAAAAACGTTCATTGCAGTAATGTAAGCGACCCAGTAAGAACCTAGAGACTAATATCCAGCCAGAAAAAGGCTTTAACGTATGGAAAATATTGTAGACCAAACTCCAATACTACGAACAATTTATGACTAGAATATAACTATGCGAGTAAAAAATCCTGAAAATGGACGTAAAAAAGTTAGTAATAAAAAATAAATAGAAGTTTTTCCGATAAAACATTACATTGCCTAGCGAGACTACCATCGGTTTATAAATTCTTTGTTGTGTACCGAATCCTTTACCTTCTATCTTTACAAGACTTTCATTGGACCCTTTCTTACAAATACACAATTTTTATATCCTATTCAATCGACATTTAAATTTAAATGCGCAAGTCACGTAATGGTATACGTAACATATTCGAGATACAAGAGAGTCGCAACTATTATTTTCTTTCCGCGTACGCGAATACAAATCCTGACGATGGACTTGACAGCGTTAGTAAGAATATTAAATAGTCTGGGTTAATGTACCAGACTGGGAAAGTACTATAAAAAATAAATGCGAGTACTTTCGAAAAAACATTGTCTAGCATGGCCTGCCATAGGATTACCAATCCCAGGCTATTTACCGAATCATTTATCTTCTGTCTTCCCAAGACTTTCATTGAACCCTTTCTTGCAAATACACAGTTTGAGCATCCTGTTCGGTCAATATTTAAATTTTAAGGCGCACGTCACATAATGCTATACGTAACATATTGGTGATACAAGAGAGTCGCAACAATTTTTTTTTTCCGATTATGCGAATACAAATCCTGACAATGAATTTGACAACGTTAGGAAGAATATTAAACAGTCTGAGTTGACATATCAAATTGAGGAAATACTATTAAAAAAAAATACATGTACCCGAGTCAAAATTTTAACCATCGATTAGCCCTCCAGGAATCCCAAGTCCTTTGACGAGGCAAAAGCCGATGACGGTTTCACCCTCCGTACAGCCGACAGTGACCCTGCTTGGAGGTTCAACCGTTATTTGCCACCCTCCGTAGAGTCTTCCTCATTCCGTGTACAGCCTCCGACGGCCTACTCGCCCTATTCATAGACCCTTCTACGACCTACTCACCCTAAATGGGGTGTAGAACCCCCGTTGAGCCTATCTAACCAATTGAATTCTAGATAACCCTACTTAAGCTACAAACATAGAAAAAAAATGTGCCCTGATGAAAACTCATGAAGAGTTCAACATCTTATTGGTGTGAGTAATATATTTTGAGAAATGCAAAACAATTCACTCGTTACGATAAATCCAGAAAAAGTTTCTTACTCATTATCGTACTTTCTTCACATGTAATTGTACTGTGATTGTACTCACAAAGCTGTATCTTTCTTGAGGCTTCGAGCGAATAATCTTATCCTATTTCCTTTTTTTCTTTATTGTTTTTCCTACTTTCTTAGACGATTCATATTTCGGACTAAAATCGATTAGATTCTCATGCAAGAAGATATAGATATACATATTTGAATCTACTTTAATTTGGTCTTTAATTTTAAAGAAGCGATATTAATAATTTATAACAAAATAGGAAACAATTTTTTGACTTCATTGGTATCTCACATCAACTTCAAATGTTATGTATATCTTAAATAGAGATTGTTTCTTTTAACGAAAAAAAAATTATATAAAAATATTGTTGATATTAAATAAAAATATATTATATCTATGACATTATAAAAAGTTTAATAAACGTTTTTGTCTTTCTGAATTTGTTTCTTATATTCATAACATAAATAATTGTACTTCCATTGATGTTTGGGTTAACGGAGGGTGTAATAGTGTATGTGGAAGGCACTTTCGCAGGGTCAACGAAGGGTATGGGGGTTTCTATGGTAGGCTCAGCAGAGGGGCTGGGAGATTCAGCGGTAGGCTCAGCGGAGTGTCTGCATGGAAAGAAATGTTTGGTTGTGGCAACTACGTTGTCGATTTGCTGTACACAATGTCTAAAAAAATTAGTTGCCTCAACCATATCGAATAGTAACCTCAACTATTCATGATCAGTTCTCGCGAGGTTAGTTAGGTTAACTAATCCAATCGTTGGGACTACCAATCGCATAGTTGGGACTACCATTCGAATCGTCGGTATTATCATTCGAACCGTTGGTATTACCATTTGAGTTTTAAGATAAATAGAATAATCGATTGGTTGTGTCAACTCATTTCTTGGTTATGGCAACTAATTTTTTTTTTCCGTGTGAAAGTTCTATGAAGGTTTTTAAGGGTCTGCTTCACCCTCCGTGACCCTCCATTAAGTCGAGATGTCTACTTTCTGCCATTTGCGGAGTCTGGTAGGCTGAAATTTAAATGTTATTCTATGCGCGATACCCTCCTTTCACTCTACAGACTGCTTTCTTTGACCCTCCAGACTACGGCAGTAGATCTCAGTCACTTTAGGTTAAAAGGAGGGTAAAAATTTTGACTCGGGTACTTTCGATAAAATATTACATTGCCTAGCATGACCTACCATAGGATTACCAACTCCTGGTTGTTTATCGAATCCTTTACCTTCTGCCTTCCCAAGACTTTCATTGAACCCTTTCTTACAAATATACAGTTTGAATATTCTGTTCTTTCAATATTTAAATTTAAATGCACAAGTCACGTAATGCTATACGTAACATATTCGAGATACAAGAGAGTCCAATATACGTGCGACTTTTCATCAAATCGAAACAGGTTAAGAAAGACTTATTTAGAAAATGGCGTATGGGCCCACGCGCGCCCGTTCGCTCGGTTGGTCTGCTGCCTTGAGGCCCCTCTCGTCGTCGATTACTCAGGAATGAGGAGATACCGGTATCGCGCCTTCGCCATATACACGCGGTGTGGAGAACACCGTCCGCACAGTGTGTGCTAAGCTCTGTGGGTTCTGCAGCTGTGGGTCGAGTGTACCCGGCGCCTGGTTGCTTGAATGCCCTCATACACCCACGTTCTCCAACGTCTCCGCTCATGCTCTCGCACCTCAATCTCACGAGATCCGTAAAATATATTCGTCAATAATAGGGTTGCTTCAAATAGTTTAATTTACAGTGGTTCAATGACCTGTAAGCGAGAGAATATCAAAAGTAACAACAAGAAAATAACGTCAGAAGAACAGGGTTACGGAATATTGCGTTTCCTGGTAATTAACCTGCACAATTATTTCCCGCAGAAAGTGCACTGACTTACTCTCGTGAGCTCTGTCCTCGCAATATTGTTACTGGACGATGCGGGGAGTACATTTTACGCGTTAACTCGCTTTTACGGAGGGTTTAAGCATTGCCAACTATGGATTTTATTGCAAGGTGCTTTAGGTCGGTGAAGATACTGTGCTTGTCGGTTGTATCGTGCTTCAAACTAGTTACATCTGGTACAAGCAAGTTCTGTGGCTTTTTAAGTGAATGCACCGAGATGGTAAAGCTAATGTTGTAGATTATTTGTAGGAAAGTTTGCAATGACGTCAATTCATAGAAAATAACCGTTAGGACTTTTGCATTCATGGTGTATACGCATGTACACCTTGAATGCAAATGCGTCCGGCAAATTGCTGCACCTATAATATATATGGTGGAGAATATATAGACTGATATACTATCCGGAAAACTGCTGGGAGGTCGGTAGCCGGAAAGTATAATCCAGGGTGCAAACGTTTCTGTAATTGACGGACACTCGCACTTCCGTCAGCCCTATTTGGTTTTACTCTCTCGCATGGTGCTTTTTAATAACATTTCAAGCAGTTAAGTCTTCCTGAGGATTTTCTATTCTATGTACTCTTTATATGGAGGCCTAATTGACTCGGGTATTAACGGGGTATTCTTTGGAACTAACGAGAGATAAATTAGCAATTCAATGTTTGACCTTTACTATCGTTCCCAAGTCGTATATTCCACCACTGGTTTAATGGTTTTAAAAAAAAGTCACTTTTGGTCGTTTCAGATTTCAGAATTCGCAAATTCAACTTCCGGTACGAAAATTTAACCCAATTTTTTTTTCTTCGAAATATCAATTTTTTAACTTTACTATTCTTTTCAAATTATATATTCCACCTCAGAAAACAACCGTTTTAAACCTTTTTACTGTGATTTAAAAAAAAGCGCATTTGGTCTATTCTGATCTTAGAATTCGCAGATGCAACTTACGGTTGGAAACAAGATATCGATTTTTAATCTTTAACCTATTATTCTCAAGTTATACATTTCACCAGAGAAAACAAACCTTTTTACTGTGATTTGAGAAAAAATCTTTCGTTTCTTATGTCTCAATGAAAGCAACTTAATCTGTGTTTATAAATATTGAGTTCAATATTCATTAGACTAAATACAATATTTACATTTCGTTAGGTATCTAGTTCATAAAAAAAGTATTCCATTAGATTGTCTGCACATAAAATAAATTACGAATTCAATCAATGATTCAGTCCATTTAATAAAATTTTTCTCTGAACGCAAATTCCCGGTGTCTGAAAATACCTCAATACTGAATCACCATAATCTTCATGTGAGTGCGAATTCCGCATAACTCGACCAAGATAGACAGCAAGAGGGAAATGATGACGTGGTAGGAACAATTCGTCGAGGGCACATAAGAAGACACGAAAACCGTATGAAACAGTAGAAGCGGAGGATGAGAGAGAATGATATGAAGAGTAGGTGGCAGTGAAAGAGTAAAGAGAAGGCTATAGAGCACTGCGAGTATCTCGTGCGTGGCGTACATGCAGTTTCCGAGATTTCCAAGAAACCGGCCGGAAAGAACAATAAAAATAATCACTTCAGCAAACTTAATCGAGAGTCTGCGCAGGGCCTCGCGGTGCACATCAGTACATATAGTGTACTCTATACCCGCGCCTTAATGACATCTAATTGCTTTCCAGCGTTCTGCACAGAAACGCACCGCTCTCGATATACCATATGACTGCAAAAGTGCTCTCAGCATATAACACCGGGAGTCACGTCGTATAATTTGTACAGCAGGCGTTCCGTTATTTAAAACAAGAATCTTTAGAGTTTTGTGAACCTCGGATCTTGGGAGTGACCCGAATATGTGAATGTCGCCAACTTTAAATTTCCAATGCAGATGGAGAAAAAAAGAAACCTGCATTGCGGTAGTTATTTAGAATAGATTACCAACAATTGGGAGACTAAAAGATTTTTGGTGCAGCTTCTCCACTTTATCATTGTTCAAATTAAAAATACAGCTCGTCGGACATATGCTAAATTTAAAAAATACGAAAAATCAATTTCCATTAAAAAATATAGAGATTTTTACAAAGCTGAATAAAATCCGTTTTCTTCTCGACATTTTACATGCATTTTGCAAATCTACGTATGTTTTGGTGAAAAGTTAATACATCCTGTCTTGATTCAAATTTGATGTACAATTATGCCACGATATCAACTGTAATGTCTAATGGACTCAAATAACATTATATTTCGTAACTATAACAATTCTACTCGCGATGACATAATGTGAGATACGGGTCATTCCATACCAAGTGGGCCATTCATTTGCCATCACGCCAATTTTTCTGTACTTTGAAAGCATAATAATGGAAATTCTGGCAAATTTTTTGATAATCGGAATGGTCTGTGTTAACGAAAAAAAAAATTATTACTTTATTGTGAAAAAAAATTCGGAAATTTTTTTGGTGCACCTATGGACCATTTTTTATTGAAAAGTACGATCAAAAATTTAAATTTTATACACGAACAAACTCTTTGTACGATCGGTAATTTTGAATATACAATGAATTGAAAAAATGAAATAATACACTGTAAAAATGTGGTGTTAACTTTAACACCACTGTGTAGTCCCAATAGGTCCATTACTATGGTGTAAAGTTTATACATAAAAAATTCCAATAACACAGAAAAGTGTTATTGCCAACACTTTTATATGTTATCGAACATTTTTTCTGTGTAAACTTTATGCAGAAAAAATTCCAATAACACAGAAAAGTGTTATTGCCAACACTTTCTTATGTTATCGAACATTTTTTCTGTGTAAACTTTACACCATAATAATGGACCTATTGGAACTGCACAGTTGTGTTAAATTTAACACCACATTTTTACTGTGAAAAATCGTTATTAAATTTTGGGCAAACCATAGGTGCTAAAATTTTGAAATAATTTATGGATGTTCATGATAACTCCGAAAAAACTTTTGAAAAAATAATGCAGATGCTAAATTGCTAAGCTGCTAACATGCTAAATTTAGGTGGCCCATTTGATAAATCCTGACTTAATTCAAATGTTATGTACAGTTATTCTACCATTGCAATTGCAGTGTCTAATAGCTAAAAATAACGTTATATTTCGGAACTGTAACAATTCGACACACGAAGTTAGATGCATGGTCTCGCAATTGTGAGTTCCACTTCGTGGAAGTTCAGTTAAGTACGGGTGGGCTCCGCGTGTCACGTGAATGTCCGACGTTAACGCGAGCAACGCTGCATGCGCTCGCGAGGACATAAGCCCGTTTTACAGATAGCTGGATAACCGAGCTGAGAAGTCGAAAGCACGAACCTGATGCCTGGAATCGTGGCGGTTATGATGTCTTTGGATCTCCGGGAGGACGTGCATAAAGCATTGACGCTACCACCATGGCGATTATATTACTTTGCAAAACTGCGGTGAACGTGTTGTACCCTTGTACATACTGCCCCATCTCATTAAACATCACAACTAAGTATAGTTTGTACATGTATACGTATTGCCACCTTACACGCTAACTCATCAAGCACGCTCTCGCGTATCTTCTCTTTCCACACATACGTACATGTTGCACGCTCGTCAGCAAACGACGTTGGACGTAGAAGGCAAAAGCGTAACGTGTACGTCATGCTCAACGACACCGAAAACCATCTCTGCGTGGGTTATGAGTACTTGGGGTAAAGGCCATTACGTTCAAGGTCTAATACATACCCTTGATTGCAAAGTTAACAGTTTTTGTAAATGACAAATGTGAGAAAATATTTGTAGATTCAAGTAAATGGGGTATTCACAAATCGTGGTTGCTCTAGAAATTATAGGATGATTCAGAATATACAAACGTTGGTAGATCATAGCTGGGCGGAAAAGAAATTGGTTTAATAGGCACCAAGCACCAAAATTGGTTGAGACAATAAACTAGTTGGATACAGAAACAAATCAGTTAGTTGGGACGACAAACCAGTTGAATGGGCTAGAAAATTAATTGAATGGCAACTAACGAATTGGGTGTTACAATCAACAAGTTGTTCGTCCAATAAAAAAATTGTTTACCCTAGCCGTTACTTGGAGCGTATTTAGCCATACCACTCGTGCAGAAATTAGTTCGGGCAGCCGCGATTAAATAAGGGGCCTTTTTAGGTATAAACGTGGCATCCACAATAGGGAATCTACACGGAAAAAAAAGATTAGTTGCCATAACCAAGAAATGAGTTGACACAACCAATCGATTATTCTATTTCCCTAGCAACTCAAATGGTAATACCAACAATTCGAATGGTAATACCGGCGATTCGAATGATAATACCGACGATTCGAATGGTAGTCCCAACTATTCAAGTGGTAGTCCCAACGACTCGATCAGTTAACGTAACTAATCCAATCGAGAACTTATCGTGAATGGTTGAGGTTACTATTCGATATGGTTGAGGCAACTAATTTTTTAGACATTGTGTACAGCAAATCGAAAACGTACTTGCCACAACCAAACTTTTCTTTCCGTGTAGGCTCAACAGAGACGGCCTCGACAAACCTCGGGGCCTAATCAGGCTTAAATGTGGAACCCTCACTAGGGTCGCCCATATTGAGCTTCTAAAGGGTAGTACTTTCAAGCGTGACTAGCCTAGTAGGACCCCTACTACAATTAGGGCAATCTAGAAAGGGCCAAGTTGGAGCCCCAACTATATTTCTGCACGGGCAGTGGTTGGGACAACCAATTATTTTTCTCCGTGTGTTCGTCCCCCGAGAAAAGTTACTTAGTCGTTTTTCGAAATTGGCACTAGTTATTTTTTGTAAGTGTTACAATTTTGAATAAACAGACCAATGAAAGGAACGTATTTTGTTACGACTGGAGTCGAGGGGTGGGGAGGTCACCCTATAGTGATCTCGAGCCTCGCTCCCTCCTCCGACTCCCAAGTAATTCTATATTTGTTATGCTTATAATTAAATAACTTTAGGTTCTTTATATATATATAATAATAATAACTATTAATAGCCAAGAGCCAATAACTTTACAAATAGTTCAGAATCATCTTGCACATGTGACATTCACGCAAAAAAAAATTTGAACCACATATTTTTTTTATCATAACTGAGATTATCAAAAATATAACTGTAAAGCTTGACTAATGTGTCCAGTTCGCATTTCATTTGAAAAAAAAACTAATAAAAATTCAACACCAATCACTTATAACAAGCTGAATTTTTATAGTTTCCTCAAATTATTCCAACTATTGATTAGTCACGGTCATTTATAACTAGTTACCACTAAGTGTCAAATAATTGCGTTAATTATGGTAAGAAAAATAGTTATATTTTTTTATACTTTTTTTCTTAATACAAGACTTTTCCCGCGGTGAATCGGCTGCCAAATAAATATTTAATTCGAGCGACTCAATTTTTTTTTCAGGATTAATACTGTTCAGCAATACATGATTAAGGTGAACTTAAATATTGCTTTGTTGACTTAAGTTTATTTCTCATAACTGCGGGATTTCGTTGAACCAACCAATTTATTTCCTCAGTTGGCAGTTCGTAGTTTCCTAATTTTTATCAATTTACAGAGCGTTGAAATGATTGGGTTATAAAAAATAACAAATCACTGGAATTGTAGGAAGTGTAATATTTTGATGTCGTGCCTTTTATTCGTGGTGAGTAGTTAAAGCTGCAGTTATATTGTGTGATATACGTATTGTGTACCTTGCTGGGAGCTATCGTGCACGGCGACAATCTTACTCAGTCCGCAACACGCCGCATAGCAGTGGCGTACGTATTCCGTGACCCTTCGTGTCCCATTCGAATCGCTATCTCTGTCGTTGTAATTACCTGGTGACTTATTTTCTTTTTTTGTAGCACCAGCCTCGCCACCAAAGCGCGAGATAAGCAAACGTGGATAGACACGTATCACGCACGATGGAAAGAAAATTACGATGTATTTACGTAGTTAGGAACAACCCAACCCTTTTCTGCAAGGTACCGACCGATTCCCTGTTATTGGTACCTAAGGGTAAATTAATTAAATTCGCAATAACTAATAGTCGAAATATGAAATAATAATTTTAGGTTTATTTGTAAATTAAATTATGTACTTAAGTATTTAATCCCTTAAGGGCCAAGGCCCTTTCCAGAGATTTTCCTGAATCAAAAAAAGGAAAAATCTCACCTTTACATATTTGCTTCTAAACGCGTTTTTCTTCCACGAAATAAAAATAAAGAATACATTCCTCATAAAACTTCGCTGCAAAAAATAAATTCGGATTTACATAATTAAAATAAAAAGGATGCAAAGCAGAACCTTGCACATTGTTTCCTCATTATATTTCGCTTTTTTACAAAGCAACCTCTAAGAGGAACTATGGGAATTGATTTTGGCTTCCTCATAGAGGAAGCTTTGTAAAAAGCGAAATATAATGAGGAAGCAATGTGCAAGATTCTGCTTTGCATGCTTGTTTTAAATAAATATTAATAAGCGCACACTCTCGCTTCGTCAAAATATAATAAGGACAAACGGTCCAGAAACTCCCTCGAATACTCTATCTTCTCTGTTTTTTTTTTTTTTTTTTTTGTAGAACACGATCGAAATCGGTGCTTTCCGAAATTTCATTGGGAAGCAAGGATATGGCTAGTTTATACGACGTAAATCGCTACTTTTCTCAATATAGACTGTACAACATCGCTATGAAAATATGTTATCGTTCAACATTTTTGGTCTATATCTGACGTATTTTTCTGTTAATCATGGATTTGGCACTCATTTGACTCCCAGCTCGATATTCGATACCAAAATTCGCATCGCAGAAACAAAATCAAAAAATTCAAAAAATCAAAATCTCATAAAATTTTAACGTTTCAACCGATCTTAACCAAATTTAATAGGGATCACCGGTGCATGAAAGCTCACGTACATACCAATTTTGAGCTTAATATCCCGGAAATTAAAAGAGTTATCGCGTTAACAGACGTTTTTGAAAAAATTCAAAACCGCGTAAAAATTTAATGATCATGGAGATTTTTTCAAAAATTGGTCTGAACGATGAGGATTGACCCCTCTATGGTGTAAATTTCAGCTCTATATCTCGAGGCGTTCCCGAGTTATAAAGGTTTACATTTTTTGAGCGTGTAACATACACACACATACAGACATTTTTTCTAAATCACTTTTCTCGACGTTTTGGACTATTCTGAGTGTACTGACATGAAGATCTCGAAAAAAAAAATGTTCACGAAAACAAAGCTTCCTCTATGAGGAAGCAAAAAGATGTTTTGAAAAATAGTTAATGTTGGGTAAAAGTTATTTTTCTGAAACAAAAGCAAATTCTGCTTTTTGACATATTATTGTGCGATATATTTCGTAATTGGATGAATAGTGATGACATAGTAACTGGAACTTTGATTCAGTATTTAACGTTTTTGCAATATTATGATTTTCTCGATTTTTCCTTGCTGCCCATTGCCATTTTTCATAGCTTCCGGGCGTAGCTAATGTCCGAGAATAAGCGAGTTATGAACGGAATCGCACCTCCGTAGAAGCCTAATTACTTGAGTCTTCCAATGTTGGTGCATACCGCCTGTGTACGTAGTATACTGCCAACTTCCTGCACTGTTACACAGCACGCTCGATCTTTTTACACGAGTCAGGCATACCGATCGTAATAGCGAGGCGCCTTCAATTGTTCACCGTTCAAACGTACACACTTTTGTTAATTAAACTGTACTCAGTAAAAAAAACTCAACAAATTTTCGCTACGCCGTTTATGTATTCGCCGGAAATGTACAAGAGTGGATTTCTTCACTCATAAATATATGTATATACACGTACATTTTTACTACAACTTAGAAAATCAACACATTGGCACAGGAGCGTTATGCAACCCCCCTTATTAATTATCCATTCACATTGTTGGTTCGTTTCATTAAATATTTTCTATTAATTATCGTTCCACATTTATTATTAAAATTGCAGTAAAATCGCTAAGAAGTTTGTGTAAAAACAAAATTATACGTATTTTAGAGACAATACAATATAATAAACAAGGATGCAAAGTAGAACCTTGCACATTGCTTTCTCATTACATTTCGCTTTTTACAAAACAACCTCTAAGAGGAAGTATAGTAATTGATTTTGGCTTCCTCATAGAGGAAGCTTTATAAAAAGCGAAATATAATGAGGAAGCAATATGCAAGGTTCTACTTTGCATCCTTATTTTAAATAAATAAATAAGCGCACACTCCCGCTTTGTGAAAATATAATAAGGACGAACGGTCCGGAAACTCCCCCGAATACTCTATCTTCTCTGTTTGTTTTTTTTTGTAGAACACGACAGAAACCGGTGTTTTCCGAAATTTCATTGGGAAACAAGGATATGGCTAGTTTATACGACGTAAATCGCTACTTTTCGCAATATAGACTGTACAACATCGCTATGAAAATATGTTATCGTTCAACATTTTTGGGCTATATCTGACGTATTTTTCTGTTAATCATGGATTTGGCACTCATTTGACTCCCAGCTCGATATTTGATACCAAAATTCGCATCGCAGAAAAAAAAAAAAAATTAAAAAATCAGAATCTCATAAAATTTTAACGTTTCAACCGATCTTAACCAAATTTAATAGGGATCACCGGTGTATGAAAGCTTATATACATACCAATTTTGAGCTTAATATCTCGATAATTAAGAGAGTTATCGCGTTAACAGACATTTTTAAAAAATTTCAAAACCGCGTAAAAATGTAACGAACATGGGGATTTTAACAAAAATTGGTATGAACGATGAGGATTGACCCCTCTATCTATGGTGTAAATTTCAGCTCTGTATCTCGAAGCGTTCCCGAGTTATAAAGCCTTAAACGTCCCGCCATTGGTACGTTTACCTTAAAAATGATGAAAATTAATTTAATTGGAAACGAAGTGTGTTTAAAAATGTAATGGTGATGTAGTCTCATTTTTGCATGATTAATTTATCAGTTCAATTTTCTTGATTTTTGCTTCCTCATACAGGAAGTTTTGTTTTCGTGAAAATTTTTTTTTCGAGATTTTAATGTCAGGCCACTCAGAATTATCCAAAACGTCGAGAAACATGGTTTAGAAAAAATGTCTGTATGTGTGTGTATATATATGTGCAGATTTCCGTGTAAGCGCGATAACTGTCGTAATTATAGATGTATCTTCGTCAAATTTGGCACGCAAGTGAGGTGTTATACACCAACATTTGGGATTGCTGTTGACGCAAATCGGCTGAAAAATTCAGATTTTATAGCATTTAGATAATTTTGAAAATATCTTTTTCACGCAACTTAATGCAACTTTCGGAAATTAAGAGATATCGGGCTGAAATATTGTACGTAAATAGACTACCATGAAACCATGATGTATACCAAATTTGGCAAGAATCAACCAAAGCGGTGCGAATGTTATTGCAATTTGATTTTTTTAAATGTCTGAAAAGACTTCAACTCCTGTAACTTCTGAAATATTCGACTGCAATTTTCGACAAGATTTCCCGATTATTGATTATTAATGATGAATTTAGTCAAAGGAACTATCGATATGTCGTAAATTTCGATTTTGGTGATTAAAAAAAATGTCGTCACGAAATTTTTTTTTAATTTTCACAGAATTTTTTGAAATTTTTTTCACATTTGGACTATCATTGAAAAACCTTTGAGTACAAATTTGACGCAGATCTGTCATGTGAAAAATCTCATTCTCGCGTTAGCTCGTGCAAATTTAATTTGCTAATCTGGTCCACATATGGAATACCATGGTACAAGGTTTTAGTACAAATTTAAGAAAAATCGATTATACGGTTAAAATTCTTTGACACTTTGAATTTTTAGAAAAATGTCTAGAGCATAAACAAGCCTGCAAAATAGAACTTTGCAAATTGCTTTCTCATTATTTTTCGCTTCTTACAAAGCTTCGTCTATGAGGAAGCCAAATTTGATTAACATAATTCCTCATAGAGGTAGCTTCGTAAAAAGTCAAAAATAATAAGGACAAAATTTGCAAAGTTCTACTTTGCAGGCTTTTTTGCAACCAACTAAATGTGAAGATATTTGACTGATAGCGGTAAGAGAAATTGAAACAAAAATGATAAATTATATTATTGATTGATTAAGGAGAATCCATTGAAACTATTGCAAAATTTTAGCGTTTGGATTTTTATCTGTTGAGAAATCCGCTATTGTATATTTGCGGTGAATACTTGAATGATGTTCCGAACACTTCTTACTTTTTTGTCATGTACAGTTTAACAGCTTTACATGTTTGACCGGTGTACAATTGAAGGCGCCGCGTAATTGCTCGACCTAGCAACGCGTTTCGTCGAGCTGTTCGACAAAGATTCTCCGACTGTAGATCGAGTTCCTCACTAACCAGTTCCTTAGCAGCGCGGCATCTCCTTTCTAGTTTAAACCTCCTGCTTTTCTGTCTTCCTGTCATTATACGAATAGAGCAGTTTGTAGTCCATTGGAAAAAATAATTTCAATTATTGCGCTACATTCGTTCAGTAAAATAAATCGTCAGTCATGTAATATGTCATACAAAATATTAATAGAATATTATGAAAATATCACCTTTACAAATATGTGAAAAAAATTACCAGCCACAGAGTAAAAAATGAATTCGAAAATCGAAGTAACCAGTTCCCATAAATAATAAATGGATTTTGTTAATATGATTTGTTTTTTCTTTGCATAATTGGAAGTGACAAAAAAAGATTGTAGATTTGCAGAATTTACAAAACAAAGTGTTTTTTATCCACATATTGTGTTGTTGCAATAATGACGAAAAATGTTTGTAAAATAAAAATTCCAAGTTTATACAAAATTATTTCTGTACATTTTTTTTTGTAAAACTAGAAATCCCACATTTTTTTTTTTTTTTTTTTTTTTTTTTTTTTTGTAAAATTAATGAAAAGTTTCCGTGGACAATCTTGGACATTTTTTTAACGCAAAAAATTTCATTTCAGATTTTTATTTAGATTTTTTTTCTCCACAATCAAAAATCAAGAATGAAAATTGGACCGAAAACTTACCTATAAACTTAATTATTTTTTTGATAACCTCACTTTTCACTGTTCGTCCCGCAAAACTACCATTCAAAGCACCACTATTCATGCACTTGTTACAAAAAATATCGTGTGCAACACGGGCCAAAATTGGCGTTTGCGACAACTTTCGGCCCTTGTTGCACAATATACTATTAAACTGAATTATTTTTATGCGTGAATATGTAAAAATGTTCGAGCAAATACATCGAAAGATGGATGGCGAAAATTTCTGTACTTTGTTAAGTATGCGGCGTTAATTTTGATTGTACAAGGTACTGATGGATGCAAAAATGCTAAGTCTTCTGCATAAGTGATGGAATAATTATGGAGACTTCATATAAAGCAAACTAATTCTTATTATTTAGCAGACGAATATTCAACATAACAGCTTTAAGGCACGGCTAAAGGTAGATGGCATTTAACGCGTCGGCCTCACGAGGTGTAAGTAATCGAGCTATGCATCAAGAAGAAAAACAGCTGAGAGTTCTCATTGCGGATGTTGTAGCTTCGGTTTCTGGTGAGATGCAAGTTAAAAGCATTGCGCCGCGCCGCGTTTCATCTCGCGCGCTTTCTGTCTGGTTATATGCACGTGGCGGGAACTGGCGCAGCTAGCAATTATTGCATACTTGTGCCGCGTCCAGTAATTATCAGCGATAGTACGCCCGTTAACTCTTCGCGAGAGAAGAGCCCCATATCGCCATGGAATTTTACACCTAGTCCACTGCTCTTTCTATCCTTATCGTTCAAAAAAATATACGCATTACCGCACAACTATAGCATCCTGATACTATCTAAAAGTTCTTCGCAGCTGCATTTAGAGTACAGTAGTAACCGGAAATGAGCTTCTCATTATCTTATTAATCAATGTAGCTTCAGTGTTTCACACTATTTGGTTTTTTTGAATACATTTGTACGGTTTTTGGGTAATCAATTTTCTTGCAATCAAGAAAAGAATAAAAGTGTGTCAATTGTTTTTGGCTTCTTCATAGCGGATGGTTTGTAAAAAGCGAAAAATAATGAGGAATCAATTTGCAAAGCTTTATTTTGTCAAACCGTAAGAATATAAATATAGTGTAACTTAATATTAAATATTCTTATAATATTTATAGAGGTGTTGGTTTTTTTTAGCCAAAATTGTTTATTATGAAATATTAATAATCTCAATATTTCATTATCCACACTGAAAAAAAATATCATTGTTTCAATAACACTGATGTATTTGAAATTAATTTAATTGTTTCAATAGTCCCGATATTCGATCAATTACACTCGAGGTTCTTTTAATAACCGTGTTATTGTCTTCAATAACACCGTGTACTTCAAAAATGTTATTGAGACAATCGCACAATAACAGTAAGTGATGTCTCAATGTTATTGAGACATCAATAATTGAATCAACTCATTGAATTGATGAGCTGATACTTCACTTCGATACAAAATTTCAGCTTGGTACATCGTGTCGTTCGAAAATGATGGGCAATTGAATTTTGGTACTTAAGGGCATTAGAAATTTGAAAACATGTGTAATCCAAAAAAATAATTAAAGTTGCACAAAGCTTCCTCTATGAGGAAGCAAAAATTACCTGCCGTCAATTGTATTTTTTGCCTATCGACAGATAAATTTAATTTTTATTTATCCTTTGAGGATTTCAGTGAATGATTTTTCTGTCATTGCACTGGTTAGTTAGGTTAACAAGTTCCTTTTAAATTAGAATTCGGTTTTTTTAAGTCTGTGCACGATTCAGAAAGCAGTGTTTGATGGATTACACTCTATGTCTCATTTTCTACGCAATAAGTAGGGCATCACTAGTCAATAAGTGAATGTCAATGAACCCGCACTTTGCGTTTATAAATAAGTCGTAAAATTAATATATATTTGCATAAAATTTGAACTGTTTTTATAAAAGTACGCAAGTGGTTAAAATTGAAGAAATCGTTCATACTTAAAAACTTCCAGTACGTTTACAGTGCAAGCGACCTGCGCATGTTTCGCAGACGAAAATTTCTGGCCCAGCAAATTATTTGCTAAAATAATGATACCATTTTGGTATGTGCTAGCCTAGCAAACCATTTTGTTTACGTAACCTGCTATATTGAATTTGACATGCAGGTGAAATATAAAATTACAGGATTTTCTACTTAATCCTATGAAAATCAGGAAATTTAATATACAAATTTGTAATTTTACTACACTCGTCGGTATATGAAATTTAATACATCAGCTGATGAATAAAATATCCAGTAAAGTGAATTCACAAACATTTTTAATAGAACACGGAAAGCAATGTTTGGTTGTGGCAACTACGTTTTCGATTTGCTGTACACAATGTCTAAAAAATTAGTTGCTTCAACCATATCGAATAGTAACCTCAACTATTTACGATTAGTTCTCGCGAGATTAGTTAGGTTAACTAATCCAATCGTTGGGACTACCACTCGAATAGTTGGGACTACCATTCAAATCGTCGGTATTATCATTCGAATCGTCGGTATTACCATTTGAGTTGTATGATAAATAGAATAATCGATTGGTTGTGTCAACTCATTTCTTGGTTATGGCAACTAATCTTTTTTCCGTGAATACTTACATCCTTGTACACTGTTATAAATGTTGTAATTAAACTAACATTATCGGAAATTCATCAGCTGATATATTAAATTTAATAACGAGATTTACAAAACTACAAATTTATATATGGAATTTCATAATTTTCATAGGATGTGGTGGTAAATAATACGTTTCTTAACTCTGCTTGTGGATCTTACAACACGTGTACACGATTCGAGCTCTCGAGCTCCCAATTCGAACAGAAAACGCGACGATAGAACTCGGCGCACCACCAAAGACGTTACGTTCCCGCAGGATCAGAGCAAACGAGCGAGGAAACGGCGTAGGGTGTCCGTTCGATCTTCTTCTCTCGTGGTCGGCAAAGTCTTGGTCTCGAGAGCGCAAAGTCGTCGATGGCGGATACAACACACCAAGAGCAGAAGCACAAGCAGCAGAAGCACCAGCACCGTGGCTATGTGGCTTGCTGTGGCACACACGCGGGAAGAGCCGAGGCTTCGCAGGTAATTGCTAGGCCGACGGGTCGATAATGAGGCCTGGCTTCGGGGAACCGATTACACTGGGGCCCGAGCAAGAGAGCCAAAAGCAAAGCCAAAGCCTTTGGAGGTGCGCGTGAGCGCGCGGCCCGCCAGTGAAAGACAGAGAAAGAAATGGTGGAAGGAAAGAGTGTGCAAGGGTAGAGAACGCGATGGAACCCGAATGAGTGAGAAACAACGAAGGGCGACCTATCGAGTCCTCGAAAATTCTTCCTTGAGTCCCTGGCTATATCCTCGGCGATGCTAGCACGCCTATGAGATGCTCTTACGAGATCGGTGTATATAGAAGGCTAATGGACGAATCTTCGTCAGGTTCCCACAAGAATCTACCGAAATTGGACAAGTTTTTTTTCGATACATCGTCAAACTCACGCGTGTTACTAGACAATACATGTATATTTATATATACGTATATATAGGTTGGGTCATGAACTAGAGATGTTGAAGCGATGGTTTCTCGACGCCATCTAAGCATCTCCGCAGCTATACGTTAGAGAGTAAACATTAGTACACGGGAAGAATTTGTTTTAGAAAAAACCTCCATAAAAATATGGGTCCCCATACAGCATGGCAACTTGAAAATATTTTGGGTTTTCGTTGATATTAATATCAACAAAAACGAATTCCTTCCGAAGGAATTCCTTCTACCGAACGGAACATAAGACTTGGTTAAGATAACGAAAAAAATTGTTGGAAGTGTCTTAGTGTTCTGATGGACAAACGATTAATTGGTTGGATCAACGATTTTCACTTGGTTGGCTTTGTATCGTTGCTCGAACATAACCTCACTTTGTCGAAAGTTGGCCACTACCCTTTAAAAGATAGCACTACCCTTTTTCTTCACTTCGCCGGATAATACCGAAATTGTTTACTCGCTAATGTTTTGGCACCTCATAATCTATGAAGTTTTTTTTTGCAGTCTCGTATAACTTCGTCACTTTATATGTCTTCACGCGATTTCATGATTTTCTACGATAAAACAATGACGGCTAACATCGGAAATACAAAACCGCCCCTGTTGATTGGCCCCAACTATCCAACTTAGTTGGAATGCAAATAACATTCGTTGTGTGGTCTATTTGTAAAAAAAGCTGAGTAGAAGTTATTTTTTGCACGAAAAAAAATTTGAAAACATTCAAAATGACCTTCGAAATGAAAAAAAAACTGTATGTATCTGATAGTTGCTTTTCCGTCGCTGGAACCAATAACGATTCGTTCAAGCGACAAAGAAACAACTTTCAGATTCTTTTTTTGTTTGGTTGTTTGGCAAGCCATTTGGACCATTTCCGAAACTTTTTCCTGTGCAAAACAACAATTTCTACTCAGCAATATTTTTCTATTCATTTCAACAGTGGTTTTTGGGCAAAAATGGAAATTATAGAGATTTCTAGGAAAATGGTACATTTCAGCACTACGAAGAAAAAACATTTTTTTAGCGAATGTAGATCTGTCGGAGCCTAAGGCAAGTACTACAATCCGACGTACGACCCTGAAGAAAATCTTCCGAGAGATCTGCATCTTATCGTGAGTTTCGTTTCGTTTCCATTCGAGCTCCGCTTTATCTTTATCTCATGCTATAAATACCTTGCAATTGCTAAATTGCGATGCCGTGATCAAGGCTGTGAAAATAGAGAAGGTATCGAAAGGTTGACCGGCGCTTCGATCTGATAACGTGAATTCCGCAGAAGTACAATATTTCGCTGTAAGCTTCCCATTTATCTAACGGTGAAAACTAGGAGTCGTTCGATAGATCTTTTCCGACGCGGATGCTGATACATATATCTCTAGTCCAGGTGAAAACGACGTCTTTACTCTTCTCTTCAGATCCAGTGAGTAGCTGCTGCACGCAAAGCACTTTTCGTCTCACGAGTTTGCAACAAACGCGATCAGAAAACGCTATGCATACGATAATATCACCGAGCCCATCGTCGATGCACTGTGTGAAGTCGAAGGAAAAATATAAAACTAACCTAATTGCTAAATTATCGTTACTGAACGGTGGCGGCTATTATGTGGAATATGTGTGGAAGCGGAGAGAGAACGTAGGGCAAAAAGGAATAAATGTTACTGTCGGCTCCGCTGGACTCAAGAGCCTACATAGATACGCTCGCGGGGAAAAAGTCTCAAAGTTTCTTCCTGCATGCGATGCACATGTTTCAAACATCACTAAGTGCTTTAATACAGCACGTAACACGTATCGACTGGACGTATTATAATATCTGCGTCTATTTGCGGCTATTGCAAGGTGCAGTCGTGAAGGAGATCAAAATCCACATAGACACACACTTATGCGGTTAATTCTCTAGCTACCGGGATGAGAAAGAGACTGTACAGTCGCCGGTAGGTGAACTAATTTCTCGTGCAGTCGTGCAGAAAATTATCAGCAGTTGGGACACAGCAAAGAGCTCAATGTAGATACACGTTGCTAACGTTACGAGTAGTATATGGGGGCATCAGATCTTAGCTATGTACAGAGCATTCGCGATTACGAAACGCACGGGTCCGGGGCTGCTTCCAGTCTTAGCCGGGAGCAGGTCGGGGCAGCGTGTGTTCGAGTGAGCGGAGCCGCGTGGTTAACACGTTTGTTTTCTTTGTAGCTCCCCTTTTCGTTGAACCGTTCGGTCGTTATAATCAAGCTGTCGACTTCCCGGGAGTGTGACGGTAAGCGCGCGAACGCGAATTATTATCACGGCTCCGCAACCGCATGTTTTAGCTTGTTAAACTTACAGAGGCTTAAGGTTGTCACTTTGTGTCGTCAGTTAATAGAAAAAATGTCAAATTTCAGATAAATCGTTTTTTACGCTTGTGGATTTGAAATTACCAAATTATAAGGTTCATTAATGATAATTTTAAGATAATGATCGTTAGCGGTCTAACCAATTAATCTGCTGGCGCAGAGTTAACCAATGACTTCACGGAGAAAACGGCAACAAAATTACGTTATCTGCTAGTTAATCAATTTTTTAGGCTAATGGTAAGCGCGCGAATACGGCGCCGTAACCGTATGTTTAAGCTTGTTAAACTTACAGAGGCTCAAGGTTGTCACCTTCTGTCAGCACTTATTGAAAGAAATGTCAAAATTGTGATACATTCTTTTTTACGCTTTCACATTTGAACTTACAAAATTATAGGATTCATTAATGATCGTTTTAAGATAATGATCGTGATTGGTCTAAGAAATTAATCGGCCGGCGCAGGTATAACCCAATAACTTTAAAAAAAAACGTTTTTGTTAGACCAGCAAATCTTTCGCTAAAATGGTGACAACATTGCGTTATGGACTAGCCTAACAAATTTGTTTTCTAAGCTAACAAACTTCTTTTCTAATCTAATAAAATGTTTTGCTACTCTAGCACATAACAAAATGCTATAACTATTTGGCAAGAGATTTTCTGGGCTAACAAAATTGTTCTCTCCGTGTTGGTTGTCCCATCTAACCCATTTTTTTCCATGCGTAACGACACTTTGACAAAATGGCATCATATTCTTTAATAACGTTCCATTCATGTCACACTCTCTTTGTAAATTTGTAAAAAGAAATTTTTCAATTTGAGTCTCTCGTTTGCCTTTATAATTCGCCTGTAGCAAAATCTCATAAAAACACATTGCTCCCGCCGCATATTGTGTTCAGCAGGGAGGCTATTATGAGGATGGCGGAAGATCATGGCAAAATCGAGGTCTCGCGAGATCTTCGTGAATGATTTTCCTGTGACGAGCAACCGACCTGTCAAGATTCCTCAAGAACGGCACGATCGACTTGGCAAACATCTCGCGCAAGATACACCGCATGGATCACGCATCAGCGTCCCTCACACGAAATATGTATACATTAAATAAAGAATCATAATATAACTCTAGAATTCTATATATACTATAGAGTATAAGTTGGTCTCGCTCGCGCCGCGAGGCATAAACCTCCAGGTAATAACCGACGAGTTGATATAATTACAGACTTCATACTTTGTACGGCAAATGCTGGTACGGCCGCGCGTGAAACTTGGCTTCGTCACGCGACGAACAACGCCGTGATCGGCGTGCTGAGACTTTTTTTCTGGCCGAGCCAACTTACGGACCAAAGTAGATTCCCGATATTTCCGAAGGGAATTCAGGGGATGTATAGTAGTTATATATATATATATCCTGACGGGGAGGATGCGGAAGGATATGAGCGTTAACTGCCGGTCTTTTGGTTCCTAATCGAAAAAACTTTGTCATGTTGAATATTTTTTCTTTTCGTTTTTTCAGAAGCAGTGGGTTCAAAATTTGCCAAAACCTCCAGAAATCACATTTATAAGAGTTGTGTGTGCATGCACCGAGAGAAAAGATTTCATTGACGGAATGAAATGGGTGGAATGATTTTTTTTTCATTGATTTCAATGAAATAGTGGATTTGAATTTCAAAGAAAACATTTCATTGACTGTAAATAAACATTTACTTAGTGAGCATATAATAAAAAAACGGTTTCATTGTTTTAAAGAGACGTTTTCATTGGTTCAAAGAAACGTATTCATTGATCTCTTTCTCGCACCTAACCTCACTTTTTTGTTTTCGGGTTCTCCTGAACGACCGAGTTCGAGTTTCGAGGCCCCAGAAGCTTAGCCCATTTCTGCCGTATTTCCTTACATACTCTCAAAATTTGAGCTTTATCTGCCGCGTACTTTAGGAAAAAATAGGTTTTGAAATTTTGAGGTGGTAAGAAGGTTTCATTGAATCAGAGATGATTTCTTTGAAATCAATAAAAAAGGTTCACTGGTTTTAAGAAATGTTTCTTCGAATCAATGACACTACTTTTCATTGAGTTTAAGATCATTCAAAGAAATGATAGTATTGAAATTCAAGTATTTCATTTCATTGGCAAAGATTTCCGTGAATCAATGAAACTTTTACTCTCAGTGTGTGCGTGTGTGTACACTGAGAGAAAAAAGATACTGGTAACTATACATGTTTAGTGAAATACAACCTCAACTTTTTTAAAAAAGTTATCTGTACTAATTATAGTCAATGCAATAGATAATAATAGTTATCATGACAAAAAGTATATATTATTGAAAGTTTATCGACAGATGCGAGATACTATTTATAGATAACTTCATCACAAGAATCACAATAAATTATTCAACAAGTTTGAAATGTCATTGGAACAACAATAATAAGGTTGTATTAATTATAAAACCATAGCTACGGTTGTATTCCACTGTTGTATATGTTCACTCTGTTTAAGTAACTACAACATTATGTTAAACCATCTATAGAATTAGTTACAGTAACTATCAGTTAAAATAATTATTCAAATTGTTGCATTGTTGGACGAAAAATCTACAGTTATAGCTTAATTGTTGCCTGAATTACCACGATTTCTCTCAGCGTGTGCAGTTTAAACATTTATAACCCGTGAATAGCTTCAGTTACGCTGCTGAAATTTTCCAGCCGAGTGAAGCAGTATGACCATTTGATTGACTGCTGTTTTTATGAAAAGTCGTACAGGGGTTCAAATTCTGTGTCGCTCAGAATTTTTCATCAAACTAAATATCTATTTACAATTAAAGTAACGTTCGAGGACTATTGATATTAAATTTGAGTCAAATCGATAAACAGTTTCATATTTTATAAGATTTTTAATATTTGTAAAAATAAGCCCAAACACTAAATTTTTTTTTAATTTTGGTAAACGTAATGAAATTTTCTTCAGAAAGAAAGAAACATCCAGTTGCGCCGGATATTGAGTTTGGAAAAAATCGATAGAGGCGTTAAGTTTTTCCAGGATTTTTACTTATTCGAAAATTCGCAAATTAATTCATATTTGAATGCAACATGTCCGAAAAAAAAGTTGCAAAGTACCTTTCACATTATTTCCTCATTATTTTGTCCAGTCATCAAAAAAGTAAAATTCTCTATGATGAAGCCAAAATTAAGAAACGCACTTGAACGTACGAATTGGTATAATTACATACGTTATACTTTGTACGACAAATCCAGGTACGTTCTCGCGTGATACTTGGCTTCGTCACGCGAATTCACAACCCAGAAAGGCAACTTACGGATTAAAGTATATTCTCGATATTTCTGAAGAGTATTCATTGGATGCATAGGAGGCATATATGTATATACATATATTCCGAAGAGAAGGATATGGGAGTTAGCGGTCGGTCTTTTCATGTTCCGTTCAAAAACCAATTCGTCAAGCTTCGGTACACGTACCATACCGCAAGTATTCATCATGTATGTACGATTGATGCGGGATTTCCGTGTGTCGATGAAATATTTAATTATATCTTTTGCACGGTGTTATACATTGTAATAATAATGTTGCAGTCAGATACATGCACTGCAATCAGTATATTCCGGTTAAAACGATATCGGTCTAGTAATCATGTCGAATGTTTCATATAGATGTAGCATGATGGAGATACTAACTGGAGCGTAGTGATTCTGAGATTGTAAGGTGGAGGAGAAATCACTCATGTCAATCGTCAGTGGTTTATATTGCTGTTCGTGATCAGACCCTCATTTTTGGACCAATAATATGTTTATCTATCTTGACTACCATAGACTCTATTACTACCAATTAGATGTTGGCATTGATCCGAATAATTTTGATGACTAGGTGACATTGTAACAGAGTTTTGAGCCCCTATGATTTTAAGCAAGAAAAATTTATAGTATAATTAATTTCAAAATTATTGCATCATAATAATAAGAATATAGGAAAATGTTGATAGTTTTGGATATAACAGCAACAAAAATACATACGCATTAAAAACCGACACTGGTGGTTGTGCGGTCGGTGTGCGGCTCTGTGGCGGTCTCCCGAGTTAAGCAGCATTGTTTGCATTCATAACTTGGATGGGTGACCGTTTAGCCATGCATCGGCTGGCACATCAATCAGTGAGATTTCGGTGTTTACACTTACGTAAGTTACTTTCGTGCATACACCGGGAAATAAGAAGAATATACGGCCGTCTGTACCGGTACGGGTTTTCCGCAGTTTCCCCGTGCCCATGGCAAATGCGGTACAGTGTAGCTAAAGTCGGCTGCGGACGCATTGGAAAGTTAGGTTAGCTTAGTGAAGTGCGGGTAGGGAGTGATAGGAGTAAGGGTGGGAAGGGCGGTAAAAGGCGATTGAAGCCATACCATGGAAAGAATGAAAAATAAAAAAATACAACCAAATAGAATACATACGCATAAAATTTGATGAAAAAATTGAGATTTACGGTTTTTATAACATATTTATTGATAACTCATAAAAACCTTGTTGACACAACTACTTTGTTTTCACCGCATGACTTCAAAACGTTAGATCGTAACCTAAGATGTTTTCTGTGCACACTGTGCCTTATTATTTGATATGTTGGTATAATAACGAAAGAAACAAGATATCTCTCGACACATGCAAATTCGAGTTGAGCAGAGACGTGTTGGGGCTGGTAATATCGAAGCCGCAAGAACATTGCGGGATGCCCCTTGCGGACGCGAAGGTGATGGTTCCCATAATTAACATAATAAGGTATAAAATTACGAAATAAGCGAGAGGTTAGTTAATAGTGAACTTAACCCGGGAATATAAATAATTCGTCGTTGCGACTTGTAGAAAAGATCACCTAGTATTCTATGTTCGTAAGGGACGTACCTACGTTAACAGTGTTATTCATGTGACATCGCCAAACTGAGATACTCAGATGAAGACTTAATAAATATTGTCCGTAATATTGTAAAAATTTTATTTTTTCCTTTATTTAAGACTGCATCAGTAGCTGGGTTATTGGCGATAAAATATATATTATTAATTACTATGTCTATGGTTATCTTATTTTATTAAGGGCCCATTAAATACACTGAGAGAAGAGTTTGTTAACAGTTAACAAATCTTGGTTAAATATGGCGAAATGAACCATTTAGTTATTCTTATTGAATCTCACTTGAGCCAAATAAGATTTGTTAACTACATTGAGAAAAAAAATCTAGAAATTAACTAAATCGGCGTTTGCCCTCGTTCAAATTAATTTCTCGTTTAGGACAATCAAACGTTTAGTTTCTTCAATAATTTTTTGATTCAGTTGACTAAAATATATTTACGGTAACCAAAATATTTGTCATACTGAATAGAAATTCATTTGAACGAGGGTGAACGCCGCTTTAGTTCATTCTAATTTTTTTTTCTCAGTGTATTAACAAATGTCAGCGAGCTTCATTTGCGACAAGCAAATTTTATTTAGCTCAAGTGAGATTCAATAAGAATAACTAAGTGGACACGGAAAAAAAAAGATTAGTTGCCATAACCAAGAAATGAATTGACACAACCAATCAATTATTCTATTTCCCTTACAACTCAAATGGTAATACCAATGGTTCGAATGGTAATACCGACGATTCGAATGGTAATACCGACGATTCGAATGGTAATACCGACGATTCGAATGGTAGTCCCAACTATTCGAGCGGTAGTCCCAATGATTGGATTAGTTAACCTAACTAATCTCGCGAGAATTAATCGTAAATAGTTGAGGTTACTATTCGGTATGGTTGAGGCAACTAATTTTTTAGACATTGTATACAGCAAATCGAAAACGTAGTTGCCACAACTAAACATTTCTTTCCGTGGATCATTTCGCCATATTTAACCAAGATTTGTTAACTGTTAACAAATGTTAACAACCTTTTCTCTCAGTGTAATGAATAAGTAACTAAATTATCGGTGATTATCATTCTATTTTTATTGAAATAATATTGATTAATAAAAATGAATCGGTAAATTTATTTGTGTAATCTACTAATTATCATGTGCAGCATTACTATGATGACAAATATTTTCGTGCATAGGTATTTTTACTTATAATACATAATTCCATCTTCACCACGTGACTACATATATCGTTGCGTGAGCATCACGAACAAGTGTACAGGAAATATTCCGCGAATGTATCTCCTCCGATCTGAGGAACTTCGCCCAATCTTATTGAGTCTCGGAACTGATGCAGGTGCACAGTGCAGGGGAAACGTAGGCACCTTCAAGTTTTTATACACCTGCATAAGCCGGACTTTGTCTCATAATGCCGTTTTTCGAAAACCAACAAGTCATTAGCGTGAATGTTCCATGCCCGCGGTTTTTTAAAATATCCTACCGACGTCAATAATTTATACACTACATATAGTATATAATATTCATGGTTAGATGATTGATGTCTTAATTGCGTGAAGGCATGTGACGCGCAATTCTTGGATCAGCCCGAAAGCTGGACGAGGCGCGCTCATTACTCTTTAAACACTGAATTCGTTATACACCGCTTAATGTTCTTTAGAACTGATTAGATTCACGATTTAAGGAGACTCTAGCGATTCACATTAGTCAAATAAAAAATATATTAATTATTTATAAAAATATTTCACCGTTAATTGTGAGAAACGGAAGTTTATTTTGATTTTATTTAAATGTATCACATTAGTCAAATAAAAAATATATTAATTATTTGACTAATGTGATATATTTAAATTAAATAAAAATAACCTCCGTTTATAAGAATTCACTGTGAAATATTTTTTTAACCTATAATAGTCACAATAACTTCTTATTTGGTTACAGATCGTTTGATTTTTCATCGGTATTTATGGGGTACAGTTTAGTATACTGTTTAGGAGCCTGTAATCAAGACCGTTGGTCAAATTCTTATGTACAAATGACTATTCTATTTTTTTTGGTTGTTGTTGAAATAATGTGCTATCAATACACCGAAATAGATTTTTTATAGAATTTATTATATAACTTTTGAAATCATTATTTTACACTCTAAAAACCAATCGTGTTGTTATAAGTGTTATGTTTTATAGCCTTTACATTGTAGTCACTTTTTTAAAAATCATTCGAAGAGGGTTGTTGTTTTATATATGATAATAATATACAAACGCAACTCTTGTGTAAGTATGTAAGGGTGAATCCAACATACAGCATCGGAAAGAAAATCGTTGACAGACGTTTAGTGAAACTTTCAACAATGTTTTAACAAATTTCGTTGCGCATAAAATTTCTATATTTGCGCAAAAAGTATGCAAGTGGTAAAATTTCATATTTTCTTTTCACGAAATATATTCTGTCATTTTTACACATAGAAGTGTACGTTTCCTAACCTTTTTATGCCTCTTTGAATTTAATACATAAAACTGTGTGAAATTGCCAAACTTAACGTAAAAAAAGTAGAAACTTGCACATTGCTTCCTCATTATTTTTCGCTTTTAACAAAACTACCTCTATGAGGAAGTATGTTAATTAATTTTGGTTTCCTCATAGAGGAAGCTTTGTAAAAAGCGAAAAATAATGAGGAAGCAATGTGCAAGGTTCTGCTTTGCATTTTTGTTTTAATTAGATAAAAAAACGTGTTGTGAATTCGCTTTTTCTATTTCATTATTCCGTTATTATTAGAGCGTTTCCGATAGTAAATGTGATAACGCATATTTTTAAAAATAATTCCACATTCCATAATATAAAAAATTTCATACTGTTCGTCACTAAATTATACATATATAATGGCCGAATGTTGTTTCATTCACATACAAAATTTGAGCTTGCTATCTCAAGTTTTGCAAAAGTTAGAATAGAGCGATAACGTCGATTTTTTTTAAATTCCAATTTCCATAAAATCTGAACCACTTTACCGATTCGCGCCAAATTCAATACCAAACAACATTGTGTGCACCTGCTCTTATAATCATCTATTTAGCAAAATAGACTAAATTTTACGAAAGTTAGAGCGCCCACCTCCTTTTTTCAAAAAATTAAAAACGGCATAAAATCGATGTGTTTGCACACATTTTGTCGAAAATTGCACAGTTGAAGAGGGTCTAGTGCTACACTTCTGTGCCAAATTTGAGCTCGATATACAGAACGGTTCTTGAGTTATCGGCGTTCGAATTTTCGGAGTTGCATACATACATACACATACACATACACACACACATACATACGGACATTTTTTCTAGATCACTCTTCTAGACGTTTTGGACAATTCTAAGTGTCCTGACACACAATTCTCAAAAAAAAAATTTCATGTAAACAAAGCTTCGTCTATGAGGAAATAAAATTTAAAAAAATCCGTCAAAACCTCACCAAAACTTTTACGCGTTATCTTTTACTGTGTGTGTAAAACTGTGCAGTTTTTACACACACAGTAAAGTTTTAGTTGATACACCGTGCAGAGTCCTTAAAACGATTTTCAGAACATTTTAGCATGGTTCGTCGAATTTCGAAGTATTAACTGATGTCTCAATTTTGCTTCGAGATTGTATAATTCGAGCAACAACAGCTGGAGACGATCGTTCTCCGGACGGAAACCACGGTGAATTGTTTGCATCTGTGGTGCCCTGTCTGTTACGCGCTTTGCGTGCCTTGATTCGACGAAACCAGCACAATATACCGATACTGTATATTCGTGCGCCTCGGGGAGAGCGTTTTGTGCGCACCTCGCGTATCCTGTAGGAGCGTCAAGGACTGATTGATCCTCAGTCGCGACTATCTGAGCTACCAATTTGCAGGTGCAAAGTTCATGCACTGGGCGCGGTCGGCCAAACCGCTAATGACGGAATATCCAACTGAAGCAGTCTATCTATTACCGTGCGGCAACTTACATGTACAGGTGCCACTTCTTCATGTCTGTAAGAGTTCTAATGTTCGGTAAAGATTAGACACTGAGTTCTTGTAATTTTAGCGCTGAGTCACATATTTTTTCACTTGCGTCACTTCCGAATACGCATTTTTTATTTACTTATCCTGTAGCTTATTTATTTTATTTAATATTTAATGGGCGTTACCTAAAAGATATATAACTCCACATTTTTATTTGATATGCAGTGCTTTGACCTTTTTTGCAATGCATCACATGGAAAAATAATAAACGTAATAAAATAATAAATGAAAAAGTAAAAAATTGACAAGTTGATTTTTTTATACACAATATGACGATAAAAAAGTGTTCCGTACAAATAAACGGTAATTTGAGATTTCATTTGAATAAATTGAATATATTAAAAGTTTTCGTAACCTATTACGATGATTGAAAAGTGGATTAATTCGTATGTCGGAAAAAAATGCTAACAAAGCACAATGATGTGCACAAAGTGAAGGTTCAGTCCGCAGTCAGCACATCGCATTTTCCGATAAATCAACCGATCAGTCTCGCTCTCCTTTGCGCCTCAAGGTCTGCCGGGGTGTCGAATCAAGCCTCTTTACTCGCCCACGTTGAGTACTTCACGAGACTAAACTGAACCTTGCGATTTATAACCAACCAACGAGAGTTGAGCCTTTACAGTTTTACGGTTATTGTATCGCAATTTATTTATTGACAAAGTGTTAAGAATTGTTTTTTTATAAATCACCGATTCATATTTTATGATTCCCGACATTTCGTCCCGGATAGCTTATCCCGCGACAACTGATCCCGAAAATGTTCGTTCCATCACAAACTGATTCCATGACAATTGATCTCCGAAATTCCCCTTACGAACTGATCGCAGAACAATTTAACCCACTAAAATTCGTCCCTAAAAAAAATGATCCCGGTGTATACCCGAACCGAAATTTTTACTCTCCATTTAACCTAAAATGACTGAAATCTACTGCCGTAGTCTGGAGGGTCAAAGAAAGCAGTCTAAAGAGTGAAAGGAGGGTATCGCGCATAGAATAACATTTGAATTTCAGCCTACCAGAATCCCCAAATGGCAAAAAGTAGACATCTCGACTTAACGGAGGGTCACGGAGGGTGAAGCAGACCCTAAAAAACCTTCATAGAACCTACCATAGAACCTCCTAGACCCTCCGTTGAGCCTACCGCTGAATCTCCCAGACCCTCCGCTGAGCCTACTGCAGAAACCCCCATACCCTTCGTTGACCCTGCGAAAGTTCCTTCCACATACACTATTACACTCTCCGTTAACCCAAACATCAATGGAAGTATAATTATTTACGTTATGAATATAAGAAAAAAATTCAGAAAGACAAAAACGTTTATTAAACTTTTTATAATGTCATAGATATAATATATTTTTATTTAATATCAACAATATTCTTATATAATTTTTTTCGTTAAAAGAAACAATCTCTATTTAAGATATATATAACATTTGAAGGTGATGTGAGATACCAACGTAGTCAAAAAAATTTTTCCTATTTTCTTAGAAATTATTAATATCGCTTCTTTAAAATTAAAGTCAAAATCAAATTAGATTCAGATACATCTATATCTTCTTGCATGAGAATCTGATCGATTTTAGTCCCAAATATGAATCGCCTAAGAAAGTAGGGAAAAAAGTCAAGAAAAAATGGAAATAGAAAAAGATTATTCGCTCGAAGCCTCAAGAAAGATATAGCTTTGTCAGTACAATCACAATACAATTACACGTGAAGAAAGTACGATAATGAGTAACAAACTTTTTCGGAATTTATCGTAACCGAGGGCTAACCGAGGGTCAAAATTTAGACTCGGATATAGGTGTATATAGAAGGGTAAAGTGCCGCCACTTTACCACCACCGAAGAACCTAAAGAACCTAAAGGAAGAAATAAAGAGAAAGCTAAACCTAACTGAGACCTAAAGAATGAAACTTAACGAAACCACTAAAAAACCTAAAGATAGTAAAAACGTCATTGTTTCGCAAATGAGAAATTGTTATTTTATTGATCATTTTGGCTGGGATCACTTTGTGTAGGGATCAGTTGTTGTGGGACGTGTTTTACTAATTTCTGTTAATTATTTTGGGGATCAGTTTTGTCGGGAATCATTTTGTAACCGGATAATTTGTGGGGGATCGATTGTCGCGGGACAAAACGTCGTGCTACCATATTTTATAGAGCAGCTTTTGTCTGAGTATAAAGGATGAAATGTTATTAATGGAACAAACTAAATTCTTTCCTCGAGACTTGCTGAAAGTTTTATGCAGCAAACATCGAATTACAAATTTGAATTCATAGCCATATTGTTTATTGTTTAAGTTACATAGTCAATCAATTGATTTGATGTCATAGTTATTATGGATCATTTGTTAATTGTTAATCCATTTGACTTATATTTTAATTAATAAAACATTTAATTACTCAAGATACAATTAACAATTACAACAGATTAAAGTTAGTTACGAATGAAATAGAATAATTAATAATATTGTAAACATAATCGTGTGTAATAACAATATATAATTGTCTCTAAATAATAGCCGAAGCTATAATAATTCCTTGAATTATTTTAAATTTGTTTACATTAACTTTTCACCTTCTATTTAAATAAAACTAATAGCTTAAAACTGTGCAATAATTCAACTCACGATATCTTACAGAAAACTAAAATTTAATACTGAAAAAATCAACTACTTAAATCAATGTTCAGAATTTTCAACTTCACGGAATATCATGGAGGATTCATTCAGTCTAACGTCACTACACGGTTCGAAATCAATTAAACGTAATATCTTTTTTCACTCAAAACTTAATTAATATTGTCGAAGAATAACGAGAAGCCGGTTACCGGAAACATTGATCACCATAAATTGAGACCCAAATAAGTCAACACGACGGAGATTCGAGTCAGTTCAGAGTGAAGAATAATCCAAATGTTGGGTAGAGCTACGACTTATGAGGGGCCATAGCATAAATCGAAGGATTCGCCATTTGGTGGACGAAGTCGATGCCGAGAACGCAATATATCTAAAGATCCACAAGAAGAGGCGGAAAAGGAATAGTTCCACTGTAGCAGAACTCAATGTGTTCACAGTTCCTGATCCCCATGTTCTGTCGGTCCAAAGGCAATCAACTCACTCCTCGTCTCTCTCCTTTTCCTTTTGCGTCGAACTCTTCAGGTCTAACTTAACAGTCCCTCGGTGGCGCCTCTCTCAGGATATAAATTAATTAGATTTGTGTGGGGGTGTGTCCAAAGGGCGCGCGCGCTGGCTTATGCACGTTGTGCCGCGTTGTTTCATGTGCACCCCCAAACGTTTCGCTCTTTGCTTTTCAGTTGTTTCTTTTTTTACCAGTCGTCTTTTATGCTACAGTCGGATTTTGAGCCCAGTCAAAACTAAGGTTATAGAGGAAGTTTCATGAAAGACAACGTCCGGCATGGAAAATGTTTAAAATGTTTGCGAATTTACACTATAGAATGTTTATTCATCAGCTAATATATTAAACTTAATACAGCACCATTACAAAAATTTTATATGAAATTTGCTAATTTTCATAGGATTTCGTTGAAAATGCTGTAATTTTTTATCTCACTTGCATATCAAATTTAATATACCAATTTATGTAGAAGAGCTTCCTATACCTGTAATGGAGCTTATACTAAATATTTTTAAGAGTGATCCTCAGGCGAAAAGATTATATCAAGATCCTATAAAAGTTATACATAAATCAGCGTATATAATCCGTATAAAAAGTGGACATATAGAATTTGCAGAATTTCAAGATTAATGAAAAATTATGTTCAAGATTATAGATAATGCAGCATTTCTTTAAAAATTATTTATTTGACAATGATAGCTTTTTAATATTTTAAATCTTTGGGTTATTTAAATTCTACATGTATTAAATGTAACATATGGAAATTCTGAATGTCCATTTTCTTATAAAGATTATATATACTGCCTTGTCGATAATTTTTCATCTTGAGAGAATCGAATTCTACCCAAGGTAAAACAGGTGTATATGATTTAAATTATTAATGTATAGATAACTACAGAGTAAATTCCATTTCGATTTTCTTTTTATTACATCAAAGCAATTTTTTTTTTGTTTATGCCGAGATTAAATTAGGTCTGATAATACTGAGGGTATGCTACGGACTGGGTCAGACCTTTAAGGATCAAGGATTTTTTTTTAAAGACCCTTGTGACAAGTTCTTCAACTAATTTACAAAATGTTAAAATGATGTTCGCATTTGAAAACATGTAAGTCTCATAGTTGTATTTTCTTCCGCATCATTATGCTGCGAGGAAAATAAGACATCACAGCGATCATACGAGCATGAAATTTATTCTGGATCATGCTCAGAGTTAGAAAAGTTTAAAACTGGTTTACGAAGGAACTGATTGACCTAGTTGCCTTTTATAATGACAAATAGATTCTTCGCTCCATTTCTTATGGAATATATTTAATAAAAATTTGTCAAACGACTAAGGAAACAAATGTAGCCAAGTGATAATCACTTTTTTTTGTTGACTCAGCTCCTTTAACAGATTGTAACGCTTAAGAAGGCTACGAGAATATAAAAATCGGCCAAACTCGTTCATGAATAATGTCACAAGTTATCCAAAAGCAAAAAATGTCAGAAGCCACCACCATATGACACTATCCACCCAGCATACACGGAAAAAAAAGATTAGTTGCCATAACCAAGAAATGAATTGACACAACCAATTAATTATTCTATTTCCCTTACAACCCAAATGGGTTGTAGGGAAATACTACCAATGATTTGAATAGTAATACCAGTGATTCGAATAGTAGTCCCAACTATTCGATTGGTAGTCCAACGATTGGATTAGTTAACCTAACTAATATCGCGAGAACTAATCGTGAATAGTTGAGGTTACTATTCGATATGGTTGAGATAACTAATTTTTTAGACATTGTGTACAGCAAATCGAAAACGTAGTTGCCACAACCAAACATTTCTTTCCGTGTATACGACGTGGCACTTTGCAGACTCTCCGTAAAATTGATGAATCATTAATCAACTAGTATTTTTGGCCGATTGTTATATCCTCATAACTTTTTTGATCATTGTACGTAAACACTTACTAGAATAAATTATACAAAAATTGATCGGAAAAATGAAAATCAACGGGTCAGAAAAAAAGTGTCACAAAATTGTCGAAGCTGCCCTATTCTTGAAACATGCAGTATATGGCCCAGAAGAAGCAGGTATATATAGAGGTCCACGAAGAAGGATATGCTTGATGTATGGGGGGCGTTAACGGGCGGTTGTAACATAGTAACGTTTATTATATTGACCACAGAGTGTAAAGCGCGAGCGAGAGAAGCCGCTAGGAAGGCGCGTGTGACGAAGCGAGGGACTAATACAGCTTTGCTGATGTATATAGTGTATATGCGCATTATAACCATAAGACACACGGGCAAGCAGTTTATATGTTAGTATCTACGCGTGACCCACGAACCGGCGCTTCTTAGCCGGCAAACTTTCAACGAAAGGTCGTGTCCGTCCCGACGGAGAGGATCACTAACTCTCCAACCAGCAGACGTATCTTCTCTGAGAAGAACCGCGTAAATTTATGATCCAACCCCTTCGCGATGATCCTTCTAAGGTCTTTCTAGCCGCTCAGCGAAACGATGGGAATATTGTTTTGACAGCACCCACGAAACAAATCTCGCTAATGAAACGCGATACCACTTGAGTTATCGCGATTCTGCCTTGGGTTTTCGCCAAGCAATTAACGACACCGAGAATGAGAATCTGCACTGACAATGAGAAAAAGAATTGGCTGCGCTGTGGTTATGTATGCGGCAGGAGATTAATTGGTTAGTCTAACCAATTGATAGTACTTGGTTGTGATAACCGATAACTTGGTACTAATTATTTGATTGTCGAATAATTTACTGGATTCGATAATTCAAGAACTTGGTTATCTGACAAGTTTGGACAATTCAAGAATTTGTTCGTCTTATAAGTCCCCTAAATAACGAAAGTTGCGAAACCTTCCAGCAAGCAATTTCACAAAAATAGCGTTAAGACGTGTTCACAATTTGTCGGCAAAATTGTGCTAGCAGAGTATAATCTTAATATCGAAAAATAGTCGTAACGAAAATTTTTAAAAATCACCTAACTCCGGTAATTTTGCTGTTCGGATACAGTAAACAAGTAACGGAAACTAAATAATTTGCGGTAACTAGTGTCCAAATTTTGAATGACACTTTGTTATCGTAACATTTCAGTTGAATTCGGACATACCTTGACTCAATGTTTACATAATCACTTGAAATGATTAAAATTCTTGACTGGACGAACCAATAAATCGTTTGTCTCATATATAACCATAGTAGGGTAATTTATCCAATTTCGAAATCGCAACGATGGATCATTTTCAGATTTCTCTATTTACCAAATAATGCATAAAATACAAAATCCATTCTTGGTTGCATTTACCCAACGACACGTTGTTCAAGTATTTCGGCTTCAATTAACTAACACCTTGAATAAATAAATGAAAAGTTCAGTGTTATAGGTTTAAATATTCCACAAATTGCTGATTCATCTAACTGCATTGTCACAACCAAGATTTTTTGATCATGTATCAAACTGATCAAAATAAAAATATAAAAATAAATAAATAATGGTAAAAGCTGCTGATGGTGAACTCACGTTTATGGTGTTAAGAGGTGACCCGGGGCTGGCACCCCTGCGGCCACCGCCGCCTCCGACCTCAGCCTCCAGCTTGATGCTGTCTCCGTAAAGATCCTGGTAAGATAACGAGGTCACTCCTTCGTTTTCACGTTGTGTGGAACCTCCTCAATAAATCGTATCACTATTCAGAAGATCCTGTCTGAGGTCCCCCGTCACAAATTTCTTGTCTAACGACCCAGCCAACGTTCATTTCCTCAGTAAAACCTCGTGCCAATATCTCCAGTGTAAATATATATATTTTTAGAACTCAGCACAAAAACTAAACGGCTTTAAACGAACAATTCTGAAAAACACTTTGAAAAAAATGCTATAATTCGTAGGAACTCGCGATAAATAAAATCCAACATGCGCGTATCGCGAAAAAAATGGTGCAAGACCGCGACGGCTGGTACCGCGAACACGTGGACTGCAAGACGAATCGAGTGTCGGTTGGGCGACAGGAGCTGAGGAATCCACCTCCCACCATTGGCTTTCGGTGAGTCTCTCGTTCCTCAACGATGGGGAGCAGCTAGTCAGTCGTTCGTTCTCTTTCTCGCTTGGGTTCGTCCCGATGATGATACCTTTCCTCCACCTCGAGCTTCGCTCGAGTTTCACTCCTTTTCTCTTGTTTTTTTCAACTCCTTTCTCGTTCGTTACGTAGCAGAGAGTTCGGAGGCAATGGGCAGACAGGAGGAAGAAGATAGTCGCGCCGCGTGTATACGTGTATAGGCGCAGGTGCCGGTTTCCCGCTGTGTGTGCTTGTAAACGCTTCGTCTCTGTCTCTCCCTCTATATTATAGCCAGACAGTGAAAAGAGGAGTCTCGGCGAATCAGGGCTTTCGCGGTTTGTAGCTCTTCGCTGGCTGGAATCTTTCACAGAGCCACCTTCCTTTCCGGTTGATGAATGTATATGCGGATAGAGGTTATATATATATATGTATATATGTATATATTGGGGAACCGGACATGGAGCCCGCGCGTGGCGAACCGCGGCTACCACTTCCGGTTTATACCTTTCCCTCTTTGTCTCCTCTTTCCTTTTCCTCATCCACGGGACTAGAACGTCTTTTTTCTGAGTTGCCAAACACCCCGTGTCTGATCCTCCACCAGGAAATCTCGTAAATTGTAAATGTGCCAGAATAAAAAAAAATGTTTGCTGCCTGGAGAAGGGTTAACCGGCTTTTGATATTTTGAACTACCCAACGAGATAATGTATTACACACCCAGGGAAACCCGGCGGAGGAAGAGGAGAGCCAAACAAACACAGCGCAGCACCAGCGCAGAGGAGCTGCACCACCGCCACTCTTACTCTTTCAATCTCTTTGCACACTACTAACGTTTGCGTTCGCCGCGACGGCTGAGCCAGTGGCAGTAGCGCGGCGGCCGTGGCGGTGTTTCTCTCGCGCGTACTTGGGTTGAACGTGAGTCTGGAATTGCCGTGGCGCCACCCCACCCCGGTAATCCGGGTCCGAGCGCGGCCTCCTCCTCCTCATCCACCTCTTTCTCCTCCTCGGGTCGCCTCGCTGCGGCGGCAACCGAGTTGTTGTTCCTCCTCTTCCTCCCTGCATAGCTCGTGGGGGCCGCGAGCCTCCGGACCTCGCCTCGCGACTCGCCCCCGTGCACGTTGGCTGGCATTGTCGTTTTACCTGATTTCTTTCTTTACGTTAAGGTAGTCGGTAAAGTTAAATCAAACGAGTATCAAAAGCGAAAAAAAATTAGAACCATTAAAGGCGGATAAATTAGAGTAGATTTCTGCACTGTGAGAAATTTCTGTGTTGTGACAACACAAAAAAGTGACAACAGAAATCATTTTGTTAAGCTAACAAAAAGATATAGCAGCGTAGCAAAACCGATTTTTGTTGTCACTTTTTTGTGTTCAACACAGAAATTTCTCTCCGCATGGTTTTAAAAGGGCCTAATTGATATACAAAAAATCTAACAGAATTAATATAGAAAATTATAACTCAGTTTGGGCCAACAAGTCCACTGGCATAATTTTACGCAGACTTTTATGGGGAACATTTGTAGTTTTATTAAGATCTTGCAGAGTGATTGCTTATTTTGTTTCTTCACAGGTACTTGACGGCTTCATCAGAAAATATTTATGACGATATTTATCGTTTTTAATTAAGAGCTATTTTTTTGTGAATAAAGTAATGAGGCTATGATATTATCAAACTTTCCTTCCGGATCAGGCGTAAAATTAAGTAAATAACTGGGTGAATTCATGAATCAGCTTTCAAAAAATAACATGTGCTAACACTCGCCAAGATCGGAATAAAATTATAAATTTAGTTCGTAAAAAAATATGCCTGTGGATTTATTAACTTAGATTCAGTTATTCTTTTGTAATATCAACGTTATACTTTGTTCTTTATTAATTTACACACTGTAGATTTATTAACTCAAACTGAGTTGCTATTTCGCAATATCATTGTCATACTTTTTTATATTACTTGACACACGTTTTTTCTTAAAAATTATTCAAACCACTTTTCAGATCGAATGATTGAAACTCGATTGACTTGACTCGATACTATCGATACCTTAAGTAAAATGCCTAAATGATCCTTTTAACGACAAATTATTCTTCTCATCAAGCTTTGCAGATTATTTATTATACGTTTGATTTGTCCAATTTTATTGAATTTTTTGCCCTATTTTCTCCCTTCCCTGTTGCTCAACCTTCGCCTCTCGTTCACGACTCCGCGGGGCCAAAGCGAAGGCATCGGTACCGCATACATGCGCGCCAGCCATGGCCATGAATCTTTGCCGGGGCACGGCCAGCCCGCACCGCCCATTTAATGGGGCCCCATGGCTTTTTCCATTCCTTCTGCTGCCATCTGTTGGTCGCCGCGCCAACAGAACGAGACGAAGATTAAGCTCAGGAACGTCCACCTTTTCCTCGGGAGCCCCTTCCACCCAAGCGGTCACTGCGAATTAACGATATTCGCCAACTGCGTTACTCGTGCACGCATCAAATGACGAATCGTTCTGTATACGCATGCACGACGTTGCGTACTGGGGAAAAGTAATTAGCAATAAATTTTCATGGCATATTTGCGCTGTGCGAGCATTATATGTTCTTCTTTTCTTTTTTTTTTCAATCCCCGTGTAAACTGAGAAATTATCGCATGTTCTTTTATATCTGATTTTTATCTGTATTGATTTATCGATTTTGATCGGCTCCGATGCAATTATTAGTAGAAGAGAGGGGAAAAAAGACGTCCATCGAAATGCCGTAAATTCTCGCCCTGGAATTTATGATAATGCTTCTCTTAGGGAAGATGCAAACATATATTTATCTGAACTTGCTAGATTATTTCTTGATAATGGGACAACTATTGTGTGAATGAGAGAAATATGTCGCTCACGATTCGTTCCGTCCGATCGATGCACAGGTAAAAAGTGCTTCTTTCTGAAGGGAATCTAACGCAGAGACGAGGGGCGCTCAACGAAATGCTGCATTGTGGAGTCCGCGGGCGTGGCAAAGGATGGTATCGTGTGACAGGAAGATTCACTGGAGAATCTGATATACGACACGATGATGATTCGTTATTATGTGCATTTTGACGCCGCTTCGAACTGCAGCGTTAATCTATTATCTCTAAAAACTTATTGCTACGTTGGGTCAAAAGAAAATAATACAAGAATTCAATGTTTTCAATATCAAAGACATATTTAATGTACTCGCATAACTTAATTACATATATCAACGATAAAAATTTAATTTACAAAAATATACAGATCTCTATGTACAGTTATAATACAAATTTTAATAGGAACTTTTTCAAGGAGAAACGTAGGCTTATTTTATATTTACAATAGTGAGTGTGTTCAATCTTTCTCTTTGCTACACTCTAATACTCTATCTTGGTACATAAAACATAGAAGAGAAAATGTATCTGCGCATTTTCATAGATCATCATTTTTTTCCATAGATGAAAAACTTTTTTTATTAGCTCTCAATAACGAAGTCGGATCTACCAGCGAGAGCAAGGATATTATATGTGAAAAAAAAACTTTTTTGGCCTTGCTGCTCGATCCTAAATTTTTTTAAAGTCGGAAAACAATTTCGTCAATTCTTTGCTGAATTCTACACCATAGGATAGGGCACACCAATGGGATACTGATTCTGTGCGGCTGATATAACATGAGCCTCTTGATGTTGTCTCGCCGGTACGTTTTCCTTGTTGGCAGCTTTCTTCGTACCCTTGCACTTCTGATTCTCATGAGTCTTCACATGTTTCGTGAGATGATCGCTCCTCATGAATCTCTTGCCGCAGGAAGGACACGCGAATCTCTTTTCGCCGGTGTGAATGCGGAAGTGTCGTTGAAGTTCGTCGCTCCGGGTGAATCGTTTGCCGCAAATGATCCAATTGCAGACAAACGGTCTTTCTCCGGTGTGCCATCTGAGATGAGCCTTAAGGTGGGAAGTCTTTCCGTACACTTTTCCGCATCCGGGAACGTGACAAATATGCTGACGTTTGCCATCAACACCTACTTGATTGCCTCCGTCAATTTGGCAATTTGGACAGCGACACTTCATGCATTTTCTTCCTGGTTTCGTGTCTTCAGCGGCGGCTGCTGCGGCTGCGGCTAATAGATGATCCGACGGCGGGGTCAAAGGCCATTGATAAGGACTCGTGTGACCTTGCGGACTTGGCGATAGTTCTGGTGGACTCGGAGGAAGGGAATAGTGCTGAACCGGTGCTATCGATGCCAGTTGGGATTGTTGACTCAAGTGGCTTGTCTGGGTGGTCCAGGAAGACGCTGAGCTCGGGGGCATCGTGTAAGCCGGCGGTGTTAGCGGTTCCGCGATTTGACTGCTGTGGCTGGACGTTGTCGTTGAACCGGGAAACCAGTAAGTCGGCGTCGATTGTGCGGCGCTTTGCAGATGAGGATGATGAGGGTGATGAGGATGATGCGGATGATGAGGATGATGAGGGTGATGAGGATGATGACTCGTGAGGCCTGTAGGTCCGTTGTAAGCGTGATGAAAGTGGTGAACAGCCGCGGCTACGCTACCGCTACTGTATTCCATCGCGTGATGCTGATGCATCGACGGCATCGACAGTCCGGACATCGGCGTCATACCCGGCATCGGTGACATTGTCGGCACGCACATCTGTAAATATCAAAGAAAATTGCTTGGTTAGTCACGAAGAGATGACCGGTACGTGATGTGCACTGTAATGATTGAGTTTGGATAACAATGTGCAAATTGTTTAGAAACAATGTTGAAAATGGGACGAACATTGTATAACATTTTTCAGAATTCAATTGCTATTTGAGTGGAGAAAATGTTACGCAATTTTTTTAAATAGTTGTATACGACCTTTTTCTTACAAAAATTTGAGGATTATTATTCACATTGTAGAGACTTTGTTTTTCTAGCAAAATTTCAAGAGAGTGTCGACAGAGTCGCACTGATGTGTCAATTTCGATCAAAATTTGAAAAATAAAAATGAACAGTGATGGCTATATGTCTTGGGCTGACTTCTTGGCAGTATAATAACACCAGGCTTCAAAATTACTATAATTCACACTGAAAACACCACGTTCGTCCCAAAGTAAATTATCGTGCGTGTATATATGTGTTTGTGTATATATATAAGCGTAGGAAATGGTGCGGACCTGCTGATACTGCATCACTTGTGCCATCACTTCACACTGTTGGTACGACGTCGTGAGGAGATCGATTGATCCCCGAAGAATTTTGTCCTGCGTTTCGCAGTCTCCGATATAAAAAAAAAGTAAATGTCGAAGTATCCTTGATTGGTTTGGAGAGCACCCAACGTTTTTCACACTCTTGTTAACTCGGCGACGTATTATTAACGATTAAAAAACTCTTGTTTTGGTCAATCGCCAATTTGCGCTTAGCGTTACGAGAGAACTAACACACTGGGATATAACACTGTAAGTCTCGAGGTAAGTTATACTAAGTGTGTCCGTGCTGGACGTCGTAGTATATGCGCGGCCACGGGCGTTCGCCAGATAATTGCTGGTTGGCGAGCGTGTCGCCTCGGTTTTAATAACTGAGTGGACAACCGAGCGGCGTAGAGGGAGGTTCGCTTGCCACAGCCAGTTCTCCGACGAAGAGAAGTAGGGGTGGGGGTATTGGAGCACGAACATCCCGTAGGATTGCTGCAGCAGCTCCGTTAGATGAGCCGGAGCCCCAAAAGTTGAAACGTTCTGCGCAGGCCCAGTCCCCACTACGTTCGAAAACGTTCCTGGCTCATAAATCAACCCCAGGCGTCGAGGATCGAGGATCGGGAATCAAGGAGCTGTGCTGCGAGAGGTACCGAGCGCGCGCGAGGGCCTTTTGTGGCCGCTAGCAGCCTAGCCGCTCGCTTCTTCTCCCCCACCCCGAGGGGGATCGTCTTCGTGGGTTATAGTTCGCCTTTAGTGTGCCTCGACTCATGCCTCTATGAAAGGTCCTGCGGGAACCTTACCCATTGCTTTCTTGAGGCATATCCTTGTAGCGTATGGACTTGTGTATCCTGAGATCGCTGGTTTTTCGTCTTATGCTTTTTCTCGATCGCGTATGATTTTCAATCAACTCCCATGAGAGGTCGCCAATTTCCGGTGCTGAACCGATTTTTTCGGCATTGGGAGACATTGGGATGGGCCTTGTAACTATTCAATGATAATAATATTTTATTTGTTCAGGTAACTATTTTTGTAGTTACATTAACAGTAACGTGATTACGTTAACAGTGAAGAGACTTGATAGAACTACGAAAACAGTCACCTGGACTAATAAAATATCATTAACACTGAATAGTTACCAGGACCAGCTCAGTTTCTCTCAGTGTGAGTTTACGGAAATAGCATCTTTAATTTTATTTTTGTTTTCAAAATTTTTCGATTTGTATTCTTAAGTATCCCGATTTTATTAGTTATTTTTTATCGATGTTTTCTTTTAGGAACAAAATGTCAACAAAGTTGGAGCGCTTTGCACGAATAAAATCAGTTTTCATGTCTTAAAGAAATTTTTATAATCTTGAATAGCTTAATTTACTGCCTTAGAGGATAATTGAGACAACAGCATTTGTTTTTATCATGGAGAAACTTTTATAGTCATGGAATGGAAATAACATTGACCAATAAACATGAAATTTCGAACAGATCAGTTTTCATCAGAATTTTTTTGAGAATAAATGATAGTAATAATCTGATTCGGATGAGTGTCAGGCAGAGTTGTAAATCCCCATTAATTCATGAGACATAGTTTACAGTATAATTTGTTTTGTAATTATGATTTCATAATAATAATATGTAGTGATTATAAAATAGAGTGAAAACATTTGAATAGCTGAAAAAAATACTAATTTTCGCTTTAATATTGCAAGAAATAGTGGAAAATGGAAGAAATAAGTAATGCATTACTTACTTAATGCATTACTTATTTTTTTCCATTTTTTCAAAAGGATTACCGTGAATTTTTATTGAAAAATCATAATTTTTGCAGCCATTGCAAAGTTTAATTATCGTATTATAATCGCTACATGTTATTATTATAAAATCATAATTATAGAGCTGATCGTATCATCATCATTATTTCTATAAGTATTAGGCATTTACAACTCTGGTGTCAGGTAATTTTGATGAGTGTAGGATTTGCTGAGTGTATACATTCACCATTCCGAACTAGGCGAAAAGGAATGCGGCAAATGCACTCTAATACTCTATCTTGGCACATAAAACATAGAAGAGAAAATATATCTGCGTATTTTTACAGATCATCATTTTTTTTCCATACATGAAAAACTTTTTTTGTTACGCAAATGCAACAGGGATAAAAATCCGTGCGAAGTGAACCTTGTACATTTCTTCCAGATAATTATTTAGATTCCAGAAATCTACGGCTCTGGTCCAATTTTGGCGTCCTCATAGAGGAAGCTTCGTGGAATCTGTAAAATAATATTATAGCATATGGTGATTACGCTGTTTCTAATTTTCCTGAAAAAGAGTAATTATATCTCATAAAACTTGGATGGCTCTGTCGATTCTAATAATAATTACCACAATAATCAGATAATAAGTGCTCCATCGGAGCAATTTTTGAAGAAAAAAAAAAATCTTAACTTTTTAACCACTTTGTCGATTTTGCCCAAATATACTAATATTTTTAGGTCATTAGTTTGAAATTTGCACCAATTATCGTGTTTACGTCATTTTCCAATAAGCAGAAATATCGAACGTTCATAAAATATGAAAGACACAACGAATCTCAATTAAATTATCAACAATGAAAGGGTAAGTAACTGTTTTACTTCAGTTTCAAGTTTCAGCCTGATCATCCTACCCGTTCTCTAGTTTTAACAAACACCCGCACACACTGCACATTTTTCACCACTTTCCAGGACGTTTTGCACAATTTTGCTTTGTTTCCGTGAACATTTTTTTTTAGGTTCTTTAGGTTCTAAGATAAGATTATTTTTTATTCAATATTGCATTTTTAGAAAAAAGTCCGTAGTTTCTCTAGCTTCCGTAAATTTGTAGCGAACAAGCTAAATAATTTTTTTACAAATACAGCCATGCTAAAAGAGGATCGGTATTGAAGTTGGGATGAATCTATAAATAGGTTTGGTTTTTATGGGATGTCGAATTTTTAAAAAAATTTACGTTTTGCTCTAACTCACGTAAAATATCATCGAATCAATCAAAATTTTCTACAGACTAACAATAGTACTCAGTGCCCTTGCGTACCAAATTTCGTAATGATCGGTAAAGGGGTTTGGATTTTATGACATTTTGAATATTTTCATAAATTGACATTTAGCTATAACTCACGCATAATATCATAAAATAAATTGAAATTTATTGAAATATTTAAAATATTTATAGTAATTTACACAAGTATTTTTAAAATCTTTGTTTCCATTTTATTAAATATTGAATTTAAAAAAGTCTGCACGCATTACATAATGATGTTATAATTTATACGATTTATTTGTACTGTGTATACGTAACTAACAAAACTTTAAATGCAACAACAAAAAAGTTGCAAAGTAGAAAATTGCACATTGCTTCTTCATTAATTTCCATTTTTCACAAAGTCTCCTCTATGAAGAAGCCAAAAATTATAAATACGATTACTCATAGAGGTATGGCTTTGTGAAAAATGGAAATTAATGAAGAAGCAACGTGCAATTATCTACTTTGCAACTTTTTAAATGTACTAATATGAACATCTCGAAAAGAACATATTTTCACTAAAACAAAACTTCCTCTATAAGGAAATCATGTTCGAAGAGAACATATTTTCACTAAAACAAAACTTCCTCTATAAGGAAGCAAAAAGTAATTTCATGGGGTTGTCAATACGTATTGACAGTACGTCGAGCTACAAAGGAGTTGCAGTTACCATAGTCGATTGTCGTAACTGCGAGGTAGTTGAAGTTTCTATGTACGTAGCACACCTCGTTCGGCTGTAATTAGTGGACCAGTTTAGGCATAATTAACGTACCTGTGCGCTCGCGCGCGACGACCATGCACAGCACTTGCCAGTCGCAACCCCTCGTCGTGTTGCTTCGGTACAGCACGCGCGCGTTCACGCATCCATCCCTACCCGTGTATATCAGCTATAATTATAAAAGCAAGCGAGAGAGGAAGGGCTTGTCGAACGAGCAGCGCACGGGGTCGAGTCTTATACCTATGGTCGCGTATACTTCCCCTTGTAATTACACACACCGTAACGGCGGCTATACTTTGCGGTAACAATTATTGCGTACGTGACTCGTTGTCTTTCCGCGCTAGAAGGGGAATAAAAAATATGTCTTTTAACGGATCATTGTGTGTGAATATTTCATGAAATTTACTTGGTCGCAGAGATCACCGTATATCGAGTACGATGAATTAACAATCTCTTCCGTTACGGAAGGGTGATTTTATGAGCGCGAGCTTTATACATTATGATGGTATTTAACATCAATTTTACAGTGTAGGTATATGAGGCATTCGCTGTTAGCTCGCCAACTTTTTTCAACCCTATTGGGAATAGCTTAAAATTAGCGAGATTTTACGAGTAGTTAAAATTAGTTTTTGTGGATCTTTTTTTTTCGTTTTTTTACTGCACATGTAAGATTGTATATTTGGCATGTTTCTATCCTGGAAGAGGACAATATGAAGGGAAAAATAGTCCGAAATCGCGTGATATCGTTAGGAAGTATGTTTTCGCGACTGCTAAAAAAATCGATGTCCACATCCCGAGCAGAAATTAATTCAAATTGCCTGAAGTACCATCAGGACCGGATGAGGCATCGGTCAGGCATGTCTGTTCAGGCTAGCCAAATACGGCCCTGATCCTGCCCGGATCATGTATCGATATAATATTTCAAAATTGGCTAGCCTGAAATATTCCCCATCCGGCCGGGATCAGGCACCGATCGGGCAGTCCTGATCCGGTTAGCTAAATGAGGTATCGACCCCGCCCGGATCATGCATAGGTACAACATTTCCAATGTGGTTAAACTAATATTTTTCATAGCATGCCCGGATCAGACATCGGTCAGGCACTCCTGGTCTGGCTAGCCAGATGCGGCCCTGCTTTTGGCCAGAATATTTGAATATTGAAATCTGGTTGACTTAAAATATACATCACTTCAGACGAAATTATCAGAGTTCTGGAAGGGCATATCTGGTATTACCGTTGTACAATAAATAAATGAGAGATGGTTTCTGTATAATATCGTTTATTATTGTAATACTATCGATTACAAATGGTTGTATTTTCATGTATGTGTCTCACACAATTATTCATGTATAAGGGAAACAGCATATATTTTCTCGGCCACTGCGTCGATATATCCAAAATCATCATTTTGCGGTCGATTGATTCTATTGTAAACATTTTTTGACGTTGCGTTTTTTCTTTACGCGCCACATTTAAAAAAATGATGAGTTGCATGGATATGCGCACAGAGATCTTTTAACACTCCACATTGTTCCTTTTATTTTTATTCTGTTTTCGTCTTGAGTTTTGCAGATATTTGGGATCTGAAAGAATGTTCCATTATTCAAAACAACCCCATTATTTAGCGATTTGTTTGAGATTATCAGAGTTTTATATGTCAATTTGGTTAGCTAAAAAATAAAACAGTAAAATGTTGAATAAACTTCCAATAATTGAACTGGCGGTATGGGTTTTACGTTTATTGAACCTTCTCATTTTTTACTATGGACCAGATCAAGAGACCGATCGCGGCTGGTTTAAAAGCCTGATCGCGACCGGATTGTAAGCCTGCACGGAAAGAAATGTTTGGTTGTGGCAACTACGTTTTCGATTTGCTGTACACAATGTCTAAAAAATTAGTTGCCTCAACCCTATCGAATAGTAACCTCAACTATTCACGATTAGTTCTCGATTGGATTAGTTAGGTTAACTAATCTAACTACAAATTAGCAACTAACAACTACTAAATTAGTGCCACAACTAAACTAGTGCAGTTACTAAATTAGTGCAAACAGAAATCTGAAATAGTTCACGGAAAATACTTTTAAGTAGTAGTTCCATTTGTAAAAAAAAGTGGCTGTATTGACAGAAAATACTTCTATCAATAAGACAGCCTATATCTAAAAAAGAGTACACGTTTGTGGCAGGCAAATTATTGAACATGAGAAAAAAATAGATTACACAATATTTAAAATAGTTTCTTTATATTTCATACATCCATGTCATGTATCCAATGTCCAGTACTGGACGTTTCATAGTCGTCACGTGAAAAATGTAGCTCACCTAACTCTGCATTGTAGACGAAACAATTTTAGCACGCGTTTTTATGTCAGGAGGTTCGATTATCGATAGTCCGCCCTGTATTACTTGAATCGCAAAAGCCTTAAGGCCAGTCGTAAGAACGCCTTCTCGCCTATTCCTATGTCGAAGAAAGGTACAAAACTTCCCGATTTCACGGGGATGCAGGGGGTTGAAGACTTTCTATGTATAAAGGCATAATCAAAGCGTGTCGAGCCTCGTGGCTCGACCGTCCGTACGGATCCGGAAGCATGTGATAACGAACCGGTTTCCCAGGCCAGTAAACGACACAGTATAGCGTTGCATGGCCAAGGAACGTCATAAATTCACGAGGAAGCTCTGGACCAGTCGATCCAACGTTGGAAGGTGAGAACTAGAAGAAAGAGAGACGAAAAATGAAGGAAAGAATTTACAATGGTCAAGCACGAAAGGCTCACTGCTGTTCGACTGCTGTTCGACGGTGTTCTGGACAAAGGGGACGGTTTATGGCTGCTGTAAAATGATCATTGACGCGTTTAGGTGACGACACTTTTGCGCTACCGATATATACAAGACCGCGCTGGTGTCCCATTATGCGCTATTGCGACCTGCTGCTTCCACCGCCAATGCTGCAAGTGTTACAATACGAGCGGTACCAAAAGAGTGTGCAGCGCACGGTGTCGCTGGACCGTGCGAGAATCCACCGGACAATGAGACTTACGAAGAATCGCTCACGCTTTTTCGATACGCATCACTCCCAAATTATTCGGCTAATGCTATCGATGACCGATCATCGTTGCCACCGGTTAAAAGTTACAACTTACAACTTTCCAAAGTCAATGATGAACGCTTTTACTCTGCTGCTGTTTTTATGAAAAAATAGAAATTTCTCGAATTTAATCATATTTTGTTCGTTTCTTTCGAATCATAACTCCTCTACAAACCTGAGGAAAACGAAGTAAAAATTTCTAAGCTGGAAAAAAATGAATTATGTTATTTTTAGTTTAGAAAAAAATAAAAAATAAAGCAAAAGTTCTTATAAAATAAGTATGTCATTCCGAAAAAATATATATATATTTTTTTCAATGACATGATTTAGTCAAATGTCTAAAAAATGTCTTGTACTCAGTTTTATATGTATACTTAATGATTCAATAGCTCTTTAAACCAAAGCCAGTGTACAGCCAAAAAATGTGATCAATCAAATAGAAAATGTAAACGGCCTGGGTGAACACTATTAAGTCACTAAGTCAAATAATATTAAGTAAATCAAATAACTTGACATTTGCATATTCCATGAATTATTTCCAATGTTTTCTTGTCGTTGCTGATTTTACTATCCACCCCTAATAAGTTCATGAGTAACAATATTTTATCGAATCCCTTGTTGTCGTTTTATTCGTCCTGTTGCTGATTGGTTGCTACTAAAGTCCGTGGTAAACAAGTTCAGATTGGTGTCAAATTTGACATAAGAGGACGGGAGCTGCAACGCCTGTAATTTTGCAAAGCTTTTATACTATAAAATTATCACTTGTAATATCACAAGAGCTTTGAAATTATCGGATATTTCCTGACAGGTTCGTTGCAAACAAATGAACGAGTAAAGTTTTCCAGGTTAAAAAATCACGAGCGCGTAGCGCGAGTGATTTTTCTGGAAAACTTGACGAGTTTATTTGTTTGCAGGGAACCTGGAGGGAAATATCAGATTAATTTCGAAGCTCGAGTGGTATTCGGGGGATTATTTTTTCTATTCAAATTGCGACAAATGGAATTGCACCATGAGACAAAAATTATCATTCTGAGAAGGAAATTTCATAATCAGAACAAAAACCTTTTAATTCATGTTTAAAGTATTGCAGTTAAATACACAATTGTTATAGACATTTGTATATTGATTCCAGACTGAGGTTTTCGATTTAATTGTATTAACAGGGACATTTCCCTTTACTTTTTCATAAATAGTTTGCAAGGATTCAACTCCAAACCTACTCATATCAAATAAAAATCCTTTGACTGCCACAACAAAATTCAACCTGTCAGTTTGACAGATGGTTGACGCGGCTAAATGATTTTTTTGTTTTATATATATAACCAACACGCAAAATTATCAAAAAATTATCAGTATAATACCGTGTAGCTTGCCCCACGTGACGTCGAATGGTGCAATTCCATTGGTCGAAATTTGGATGGGAAAAATAATCGTAAGAAATTCCCTCAGTCGTCTTTCTATTTTTCTTGACAACGCATAATATTGTTATCAACTATGTCGAAGTATTCTCAGGAGGAGTTGAGATCGGACTATCGTCAAAGCACATACTTATCTCTTCCAAAAGGGGCCGGACACCGAGTAATTCAGGATGCGTACAGAATCCCATTATCTATGGACCACGGTCTGACTCCTCTTCGCACGTGGCGTGCAGCCATACTGTCCAAGTTTATCATATCTTCCTCGGATCTCTTTATCGGAATGTTCATTCTTTCCTCTTCTTTCCTCTATCAATCAGCTTCCGGTTAGTGTCAGATTGCATTTAAAACCCGCGTAAAAATTATGAATCCACGACGAAGTCTGTGTAGTCCAAAATGGAGCATGCACACAGCATTTTTTTTCATTGATTCCAAAGAAATGGGTGGGTTGAATATTTTTCATTGACTTTAAGGAAATGTTTATTTGCTTCCAATGAAATGGCGCACTTCAATTTTAAAGAAAGAGCTCGCAGACTCTACAGAACCCAACTCTACACATCACCAACTCTACACAAGTACCGATTCACAAAACTCTCACCGGCGAAACTCTCACCGGCAAAACTCACATCGGCAAAACTCTCACCGGCAAAACTCACCCCGGCAAAACTCACACCAGCAAAACTCTCACCGGCAAAACTCACCCCGGCAAAACTCACACCAGCAAAACTCTCAATGGTTAAATTCACCCCAGTAAAATTCGACACATCAATATTGTCCCAAGATATATTCAACGAGTGCTCAATTCGCCATGATAAAACTGTGCTCACGATCGTCTTTTGATGCTAAAACTGTACACAGCCTTAACGCCATCAATCGAGATTTTCACCGATTCTACACGTTACCCAATTCACCAAAGTCCCAACTCTACACAAGCTCAACTCCACACATTCACCAACTCACATCCAATACCATCTGCAGGTAAGGTAGAAACTTATATTGGGTGTGAGTTGGTGAATGTGTAGAGTTTTGTGAATCGATACTTGTGGAGAGTTGGTGTTGTGCAGAGTTGGTGCATATGTAGAGTTGGTAATGTGTAGAGTTGATGTTGTGAGTTGGTGATGTGTAGAATTGGGTTCTGTAGAGTCTCCGTATTGCCGATCTGATCTCATTGTCAATCTTGTACTCCATCCTCGACTGCCCAGACTCCATCCTGAATTTTGTCCTGGATTGCATCCTGGTCAGCCCAGACTCCATCCTGGATTTTGCCCTCGATTTCATCCTGAACGGCCCAGACTCCGTCCTGGATTCCATCCTGGACTTACCATCTTTTCTACACAGGAAGTTTCGTTCGTGCTTAACTGGCATCGCGACTGCATCACGACGCGGAAATTACCATCATCGATCATTTTTCTCCTGAGCATATTTTAAAAACACTTAAAGCAACACCCTGCAGACAGAATGCACCAGCACCAGTCTTTCAGTGTGGCTACCGTGCCTCGCCTTGTTTGTCCAATTCATTGAACAAACAGCATTGCCTTGTTCATCGTATCCTTCCTCAGAATAAGCAGGGGCTCCTCCTGTTTTCTGCACGCGGGTTGTTTGCGAAAAACCGGCAAGAAGGCAATGAGAACTTTGGTGGTGTTCAGGATACGCTGCAGGAACTTCTGTTGCTGCTGCTGGACACATGTCCGTTTAAAAGATCCATCTCCCCCTTGACGAGAGGTTAAACCGGGAACGTAGCAAAACTCTCGCAACGGAGTCTCACAGTGCTGTAAATCTTGCGACATAGTTTGGTGCTGTGGGTCTCGTTGTAGCGAGAAAGGGTTGTAACGTGGTGGGAAACGCCCCCTGCGAAGCCCTTGCCATCCCTCGCGGCTTCCAGGCACCATTGTCCGCTAATAAGCCGCTTAGCGACTCCGCGAGGGGCAAATTGCTCCACCGGTAAACACTACTCCCACGCCTCGCCCATGGACCAGCTTCTTTCATACGACGTTTGACTGTACAATCGCTCTATGAAGTCTTCTGTGGGGTACGTTCGTCCGTTAGAAATTTGTCATCAATCATCGGCACTGTGTCGACTCCCGTCAAGTGCTCTCTGTCCTTATGAATTGTATAGGATGGCTTATGTTTGACAAATAAAGAGAGTTAGCTTGAAAGTTAGAGAATTACAGATAAAAGTTTGCAAAATGTGAACAAATTTGTTTTCGCTTATTTTTCAAGATTTTGATGTCTACTTAAAATTGAATCGATAGATGTGTACTTAAAATTGCTTGAAACGATGAGAAAAGTGATCTTGAAAAAATGTCCGATGTCTCTATGTGTGCGCATGTGAAATGGGTATAAAATTAACAAATCTCTTATAACCAACCAGATAGGACTCTCAGACTAAATTTTATCATTATAAATTTAGTTGAATTTCATAGTGTCCTTCACATTTTGTCACAGTTCAATTCTTTTTTAATTAAAAAACGACGTAAACACGCTGACTCGTACAAATTTCAAACTAACAATCTTGAAACTTTTCCAAATTTGCACTTGCGATCAATTTTCATTGGTATTGCATTGGTGCAGGATTACCAAAGCGGTTCAGAAATTATGACATTTTTTTCTAACTTTACTCCATTGACTTAACTCGAGAACGCCTGGACGTATTTAACTAAAACTTTGCCTGGAAGCGGAGCATATACGACTTGACTATTGTGGTAAATTCGATTAGAATCGACAGAGTCATTCAAGTTTTATAAAAATCAATTGACGAATCAAAAAATTTAAAACAACCACAATACCGTATATCGCATAAATTTCAAGATTTCAAAGTGTATATTTACCTAACGAAGTTACAATTAGAGTTGATTGATTTAAATCAATCTATAATTAACAGTGATAGCCAAACGAATCACTTTGCCGTTTTCTCAAAGCTTTCCCTAAGAGGAATCCGAAATACATCAACATAGTTTCTCATAGCCGTAGATTCATAAAATCCGAATAATAATGAGGAAGCAATATGCAAGGTTCCACTTTCCAACGATTTTTGCTTCGTTAAATATCCATTCAGTCATTACTCTTTGAGGTAAAAATTTTTCTTCACGTCTAGTTCGCCAAGATGAAGGCCGAAAGAGATCGATACATTTTCGAGGAATGCTAGGTTGATGGTCGCGCTCGTTAAAAATTCGATTTGCCAAATTCTTTGTTCCATAGCATGTTGCGGCGACGCGCTGGCTCTCAAGTCGAGAGGAGCAAGGGCTTATCCTACGCGAAATCTTTGACCGAGAGAACCCCCATCAGGATGGAAGCACACTATAACCTTTTGCGGTGTGTCCTCACTTCGTCGCGAAGTGAAAAACAAAGAGGTTGCAAGAAACAAATGATCCTGGGGTGTTCTTACAAGCCGAGAGGAAGCGGCGAAGCAGAAGCAGAAGCAGCAGCGGGGGTAAAATGGCTTTTGGCGACCGAGTGCACTCGGGCAGGGTGTGACTAATCGGTGAGTGAAGGGCGCATGGGGGTGCAAAAGTTTCTTTCTCTCTCTTTTTTTTTTGCTCTCTCTTTATCTCTCTTGTACTGTGTACGGAATCCCTCAGCTCACGATCGCTTCTTCGGTTCACTCACTCTTTCTCTTTCTTTTTTTCTACCAGTAGAGCAGTACCTTTTCCGTGTGCGAGCCACGCGTTTTTCAAAAGTATTCAAGCTCGCTGAACCGATGTAAATCGCAGAGGCAGGTCAGTTCCCTTGGCCGTATCGTTCTTTACGAAGTTTCATTGTACCAAAGTGTTTTACCACGAAACCAATTCGTGAGCTGTTCAAGGTCGATCTCATGTCTCGTGTCACGGCTATATAGTCTTACAGGTACAATATTCTTCATTTGGGCTGTCAAGGTTTTGGGATGACTTTGAGTCCAGTGTAATGAAATTTTAATAGAATCAAATTTTTGTTTTCAGGATATACTGTATTGGTAAGAAATTTTGCAAAATTTTTTTTAATGTTAATTCAAAAAAAGAATTTCTTACTTAAACAAATATATATTTTTTAATAACAAAAGAAATTTATCAATTTTGTTTCCTCATAGGAAGTTTTATTTTCAGGAAATTTTTTTTCGAGATTTTCATGTCAGAACACTTAGAATTGTCTGAAACGTCGAGAAAAGTGGTTTAGAAAAATTGTCCGAATGTACGTGTGTGTGTGTGCCAAAAATTCAGTTAACTGTAACTTGTAAACTATTTTACCGAATCGGCTCAAATTTGATCAACATGTACAGGATAATCTTCAATTGGTATAACTTTTATAAAAATCGCTTAACGCATTTCATTTTTATAAGAATTTTGAAATTTTGAAGAAAGTACGTAAACGCTGTAGCTCAAACGAATTTTTAGCTATCGGGCTGAAACTTCGTATTAAAATTGATCAAAGTGATGCGGCCTTTGGTATTGAATTTGGGCCAAATGGCTAAAGCGGTTCGGTTTTTATGAGATTTTGAATTTTTCGAAAAATTTTCGTTTTGCTCAAACTCAGGTAAATTTTTGACAAGTTGACTGAAATTGTCTACACAGGAAAAATAACATTCAGCCCTGCTACGTACTAAATTTGATGATAATCAGTAAAACGATTCGGATTTTACGTGATTTTGAATTTTTTTCGTATTCAAGGTGATGTACATTTTCAATTATATAACTATAATATATTTTTGGCAAAATATATGGTTACAACTATGTATTGACTTTTCGTTTTTCTTTCTCTTTTCGACAATTTGTTAACAAATTTTATTTCTTCATGAACCAAATTTCTATAAATTCGAGATTTTTAAATTTATATTTAAAATAAGGATACAAATTTGCATATTGCTTCGTCAATAATTTTCATCTTTCGCATAGCTTCCTCTATGAGGAAGCCAATAATAAAATAAAGAAACTTCCTCATAGAGGTGGCTTTGCGAAAGATAAAAATTAACGAGGAAACAATGTGCAAAGTTCCACTTTGCATCCTTTTTTTAATGTCATGATGAAAATGAAAATGAGTGAAGAAATAATTGGCTATTTTAACCTATTCACTATCAAGCCTCTTTTCCGTAGAAATAAATGTCTTGAATGTTGAATACTTTTATGTACAAAAATGGTGCAAAAATGTAACTTAAAAAAATTGAATTTTAGTACTTTTATGTGCAAATGGGTTGCTCCTTAAGGAAACGAAAATTTCAGTTGCATTTTCAATAGAACCTCACTCATTATTTTTTTCTATATGTTTAGCCTGAAGTGAAAAAGATATATTGAAAAATAGCTATTCCTGCAGAAGAAGTAGGAATAGCTATTTTTCAGTTAAAAGATTCATAATTTTTTCATATAGGTTTTGTGAGTCTGATGTGGTTATCTCCATTTTATTTGCAATTAAGGTTTAGACATTCTTTACGGACCGCTCATAGTGTTTAACCCTTTATAAGTCACACTTCTATCCCCACTCTTAGGCGATACCGTAGCAACGCGTGGTCCCCACTTCGCGTCCGTTCGTCACGTTTCGGTACGGTTTCGGGCGTTGTGACTTATAAAGGGTTAATCACAGATGTTAAAACGATGAATAACAAGAAATTAGATGAACAAAAATAGAGACTTATCACGACCTACGAAAAAAAGTTGTTTGTGAGCCATATCCTCAAAACTTTCAGAGCTCTTTTATTATAACCGCGAATTTATCAAATCTCTGAGTAAGACAACGGAGTTTGAACTCCTAAAATTTTCTACGTGACTAGAGTCAACGTGGCGCAATAATTTAAAAACAATATTTCAGTGACTTGATTACTATAATTTTCGATAAGTATTTTGTAGAAACGTTGTTAGTCCGGTTCATGCATAAATATCGAAACTCAAGTCCATTTCAATTTTAAAGCATGTTCCTCGAAAATAAACCTCATATTCTCCACAGTCTATAGAGCAAAGGGGGAAAGGATACAAAGAGCTGCTGTAAACGTTTCGTACATCAACAATCATAACTCAGAGAGGTTTATAGTTTTTTGGAAATCGATGTGGCGGCAAAACATTTGAGGACCAGCAAGAGCAGTCTCATAGTTAGTGGATGCGTGTATGTGTCAGGATCGAGGAACCTCTCAGCTTCTTTACGAGTTTCATGGGTGACCCATGAGAGGACAAGAAACTTGGGCTCTGAAGCCTCTCGTAGCAAGTTGAAAATTTGCCACCTGCGTGTCTACCCAGAACGTTCAATGTTCTGTGGTGAATTCTGTTTCAATGGAAATCCGATGCAGGATCAGGTGCGACGGATCTTCCTCACACGAGTATCCAATATACCTTTCTTCGCTTTTTGAAAAATACATACTAACTTAGACAAACGCAATTTTCCATGCTCTAATATCATCGTATCTTAAAAATTACCTTTTTCTTTGGTTGCACCAATTTAGGATTGGCCTATAGGCCAATCCTAATTGGTTGGTTTTTCTCAGTGTATACACTGAGAAAAACAATGTAAAAATTAACTAAATCGGCGTTTGCCCTCGTTCAAACGAATTTCTTGTTTAGGACAACCAAATGTCTAATTTCTCCAGTAATAATTTGATTCAGTTGACTAAAATATATTTGCGGCAACCAAAACATTTGTTATACCAACTAAAAATTCATTTGAACGAGGGTGAACGCCGATATAGTTCATTGTAACATTTTTTTTCTCAGTGTAACATTGGGACTCTATATAGAAACAAGAAAAAAAAGAGTATGAATAAAAACATTTTGAAGAAATTGGTGAGGAAGCAAAGCTGTTTAACAATATTGGCTACATTGGAGGAGTAGATTTTCCAACATCTGAAAAATTTCAATAACGGAAATGAAAATTCGAAGCTCTAACAGCATGTCTTAAAAGTTATATTTTATTTTTGTAGTTGGAGTATTTTGGGATTGGTTTAACATCGGCACTTTACTCTCAGAAGTAGGAAAGATGAGTTCAATTTCTTTTTAAACATCGAGGTAAAACGATTGATGCGGAAATAAGGAAAAAATCTAAAAGATCATGAAAAGCAGTTTTACAATATTTGCTACATTAGACGATTACACTGTTAGAAAAGATTGGAAGTTTTTATCCATAAACTCGTCATCGAAATTTAATATACAATTGTGGTATAAAATTCATGTACTTTTCCAGTAACATTAAAGCAAATTATTAAAATTAAAGTACTTTTACTGTAAAATTAAAGTAAATTACTGAATGTACTGTACCATACATTAATTTTACATTACACTTGTATACTAAATTTAATATACTAGTTTATGAATAAAAACTTCCAGTAAAAGTACACTAAATTTCAAGTAGATTTTTTTACAGTGTAGCTTTGTCAAAGCATCTATTAAAATTTAATTAAGAAATTAGAAATTAATTGCAAACAGAAATATTTATTAGGAATGCATCTTACATTTCAATTTTACGAAACAACAACCTATATATCTTACATGGCTTTTTTTTTTTTCTTTTTTTTTTTAAATATAATACTACCTAGACAAACCTAGACAAACGGACTTCCCCGTGTGCCAATGTGAACATATCTTACAAGTAAAAGTTATGTTTTTTTCTTTAGATACAGCCATTTAGATCCTATATTAAGTGCCTAACATTGGCACTTAATATAGAGGGAATAAGGGAAGACGTCTATAAAAAAAACATCTTGACGGTGGAAAGGTCGACGAAAAAGGAGCAAAAAAACCCTGAAGACGAAGAAAAGCTGTTCAACAATGGCACGGACAATACGACCAGTTTTCGTGGCTAATGGAGCGAGATCTCGCAGTTTTCACACGCTATACACTCCTCCGTACTCTATATAGGTACTCAGGATATACAGTGAGAAACATACACTGAAAAATACGTAACTTGGCCCGGCTATTTAGGGCGGTTTATACGATTGGGTTCGAAGAGCTTGGAGAAAAGAAACTGAGAAGATTAGCTGGTCTGTCTGATCGTGAGCCAGTGCATATAGACTCAAGTCTGTTGCGTGACCTTCCATCGACAGGAAGATCGGGAGCCGCGCTTCGAACAACAAACGACTTCCCCTACGAGTGGTGCTAATCGGGTTAGGATTACAGAAGTGTAAACAAGAGATTACATGCAGCTAAAGAGCATCGTCGATTGTTGACGTCGTAGCTTACTTTGAACAGTTTGGTATGTGAAACTTATCTGAACAAATCCGGAAGTGCTGGAAGTGCAGGTACATATTGTTTCTCAGTAAACAAACAAGATTTAGTCGATTTTTACTTGAGACTGTGTATGACTTTGCAATGGAAGTAGGAATCAGTTTTCTCATCATTTTTACTCTGAGATAAGGCAACGGAACAATTTTTTTTACGCTTTAAAAGATAATCAATGTCCAAATGTAATAAATATTAGCTTCGTTACTACAGATTTTTTCTTTGTTTGTTCTATTTAAAGATCCAACGTTTTTAGATCTTGAATTTTTTTAAATGCTTCTAAATAGATTTTGATAAATAATTTTTTGGACATCAGGTTTATGCACAATTTATTAATTTTTTCATTATTTCGATTTTTAAGTTTTTTGTTCTAATTGATATTTATCATATTTTTTACAAGCAAAAATATCTTAATCAAAATCGCTTTTTGGCGAAAAATGAGCCTAAAATATGATAGAGAATCGATTCTATTTTTATGAATGATTTAATCTCTGCGAGTTCCTGCAGTTTCATCATGATCGAGGGTGATAACGATCGATCACGCTGAGCGAAACACATTTTTCGCTCTAGCACTATTTGTACACAAGTGTTCAGTGTTTCAATGTCGGCCTTAAACAAACGCAGGGTATTCCCGGATGAACGAACGTGCAGATCCATTAATCATGTTTCACGAGAAATGGTCGATGGAAAGAATCATCAGGCTAACTGTCTTCCTGCCTCGTAGGTATAGTAGAATCACGGGAAAGCGAGGCACGCGCATGCATAACTGAAAAACAACTACAACGACCGTGGATTCATTTATTACCTATCGTTTGGATAAACAATAGGATACGGATCGTAGCGCCGTAATTGTGAACAATGGACATGAAAAGTAGAACGTTTAGAGCGATAAAAGATGATATTATTGTCGGAAAATCAATTTTTCACAGGTCTATATTGGTCTTCTTTGTTCTTGGGATTGAATCGGACCTTCCGAAAACTGACCTCTCGATTGTAACTATCATTGTAAGGCAACCATTCATTAATTTGAGGTTGAAATTCAAGCTAGCAGGTGCAGACCAATTTACATACTATACAAATAATAGTACATTGAACCAATTATGTTGAATTTGGTTGGGAAGCTTTCCATGGATTAACAAGAATTTTGTATAGATTTGCAACCCTGTCATTCTTTTAGAGAAGCGGTAATTTTTTAGTTTACTGCAAAACCCGAGTAAAATTACAGGTATATTTTCGGTCAGGTTTTTGTTTCACCTACTTATAGCATTATTTGGGATTAATTTTATATTATTTTATATTATAATTTATTGCTTTTTTCCAACAAGCTTTAATATTATTAATTATTATTATTAATTTAATATTAATTTTGTAATTTATAAACAAATCTGAAAAGTACGGAAATTTTACTAATTGTATAGCAAATAAATAGTAGATACAAATAAAAATACCTTTTTTTGGTTTTATCTATTAATGAAAAGCAATGTCGATGCATTTATTATATTCTAAGTACAAGCACATTTGTATGTTACGCACAACATGCATTAAAGCAGCGTCATCTACGTGGCCTTAAAATGCTGTCTCGAGGAAAGAAAAAAAAATGAATGTGGCACTACATTCCTCGATACATGTGGTAATTTCTGATTTCATTTAATTTTACTTTTTTAGTCTTATGGAAAAATAACTTTTATGGGATTTTAGAATTTTTTGCATTTTTTAACTTATTATTATTGCCTGAACATCTCCGAGATGTTGTGTTGCCTCGTTATAGCATTATAAATGCCATAACAAGGTCCATAAATGCTTGTAAAAAATTTTGTACAGTTCGAATAAAAATAATTTCATCAAATCTATACCAGATCAAACATACAAAAAAAATTACCTTGTCATCTCTACATTTATTTCCAGTGAAAGGGAAAACTCGATGAATTTTTATATAACGCAGCACAGGCACATTCTACTTGCAGAACGTAAAAAGCAGCGTCATTTTTGTGGCACGAGAGACTAGCCTGCCTATGAAAAATAAAAATGGAAAAAAGAAATACGAAGGTGCGTTACGGGGCGCCCCCGTCACTGTGCGACCTGTTGCACCGCATGCCTCTGTCCGAAGAAGAAAATAAAGGCGGCGGGGGTGACTTTCGTAGGTGCCAGGGCGCGCGGGAGCCGTGAGAATCTCGAAATCAAAGAGCCGCCGTCTTTATTGTGACGTTGGTCCATTACGCAACCCCTGACTTTTGTGCGTGGAGCTTCCATAGAAACACTTGTGATGCCGACAATGACAGCAGCAAGTAAAGACGGTAAGAGTCAAATTTTCACCATGTAAAGATTCCATACACACAAAAATTTATAAGCCGCCACATTGACGTGCTATTTATTTATATGTATCTAGCAAATTGATCTGTGCGAACCGCTATTAGAAAAACATAAGGTGAATTGGAAAATAATCAACATTTTTGGAATATGGGCATTGCGGGTTGTCTAGAGGAGATAAATTTTGGGATAAATTTGGGATTATCTTGTATATTACTCGTGCATAATCTCTCCACGATTTTGTATTATATCCGATTTTATTATATGAGATGAGTGGACTGAAAAAAATTCTATTGCGGTCTGCCAAAAAGAATAATTTTTTAATTAACTCTAGTTCTTATTTGTTCAATCCCATTTAACATTGAAATAATAAAATATTATTTTGCTTGTTTTTAAGAATTAGAATTCAAATTAAGGTGATAACGCTTGTTTTCGGCAAACGATGTATTTATTGGATCAATGACATATTTTTTCAGTTTGGTGAAAATTTTCCACCAGTAAATTGGTTTTTTTACTTTCTCATCACATACGAAGTATGTAAAAGAGAAAGTATTGCAACCCAAAAAAAAATTCGAGTCTTGGACTTTGATGGAAATACATGTTTTGAATGTCGTAGATTCCAAAAAACACATTCACTAATTTCTGTCTGTCTGTCAATAAAGTACAATAACTTCTGAAAAAATCTATGAACCGCAATGAAATTTAGTGTGTACCTTTTGCATATAAAATGTAGTTTTGGTATTGAAATCCAATCCAAAATCTTCACTGCTTCTGATACTTTACCTGAAATACTGAATAAAAAAATTAATTAATTTATTTATTTTTGAACTGCAAGCTAATATAAAAGTTATTATGCTTTGGTATGATACATAGAGACAGAATTACTAGCAAACGAGCAATGAATAACAAGAGATTTAGTACAGAGAAGATTTTGTGGTCTTTTCAATCACTCACATAAGACTTCTGCAACTGTATGTTGTGAAAAATTTATATTGCCTGAAACATGGATTGTGTTACACATGCACTAAACAAAAGAACTACCATCAATGATCTTGAGCAGTTTTCAATGAAAAATATAATATGAATATTCACACCATATGTTAGATTAAAAGGAAAGTGAAAATTGCAAGAAAAAAAATATTTGAGGTTATTCAGTCATGATGTTAGACTATAAACACTCATACACTCATCGTATCATAGTTTTTATCACTCGCATAGCATTTTATAGGAATTCAAAATCCTGCGGAGACCTCATACACGCCATAAGATTCGAAACTTTTGACATATGAATAATTGAAATATAAATCCGACTTGTCAAACTATCGAAGTGCCGACAATAATACCACCAAACGAAAGAAAGATGTGAAGTGAGGCGCGAACATCGCACGCGCTCCCTTGCGAGTGTGGCTCGTAGCTTGAACTCAAATTTTTTAGTTGCATTTTATGATATACCTATACAAAGTGACTAGATTTAAGAGATTCACTTAAGAAGGCCTAATCGGCAAAAGAAAAATGATTTCTAGGGAGATAAATATATTTTCTACGTGTCTAATACATTTGATTTTAATCTATCTTTTGAGCATAAGCTTATATACCAGATTTAGACTTCAACTATGCGTGTGATGGAAAATAAACTACTGATCGTATTGCACTCTATGACATCTCATTTGTTTCTCATCAGTTAAAAGAGGGGAATTCTTTGAAAGATCATAGAGCACCGTTATACACTGATCAGTGAAATTTTCAAAAAACCTTGACATTTGAAAGGTTTAAAGTTTTGAATAAATGCGACAAGTTAAGCGTTGGCTGTTAAATTTTAAACTTATACATTGTTCAAAATGTTTGCAGATTTACATTATCAAATTTTTTTACATCAGGTGATGTATTAAATTCAACTACACAAATTGAGTAAAATTTATAATTTTTATATTGAATTTCCTAATTTTCATAGGATTTGGTAAAATGTTTTGTAATTTTACATCTCACTTGTATATCAAATTTAATATACCAGATTTTATAAAAGAACTTCTTTTACCTTTTTAAGGTTGTTGTGGGGCCAAGTCAAAAAGCTACCACTGTTATGAACATTTTCACGAATATTCATTATCCCATTGCAAATAGTCTGGTGAAATTTTAGAACGGTGAACAGCATCGTTTAGGCGAAAAAAAATCGCAAATTTTACAACCTATTGCACTATTGTTTTCGCGAGTTCTGGCGATTTCGCCGTATTTACGTTATAACAGCTAAGAAGATGCTACCACGTACATAACACAACTATGTATAGTTTAAACGATAATTACTTTAACGTTTCGCACCTTTGGAAGACGATCGACAGCACCGTTATTTAATTATTCATTTATGAAAAGTCTTGGTCGTCTTCACTTGGGAACTGAATACGCACCTGTCTCACTCGCACACCAACCGCATCGCATACTGCGCGCCCCCTGGTCACTCCACCGCCTCACCTCGCAAGCCCAGACCCCAACCTTAAGAGCTTTAGAAAATTGCACTAAACATTGTTAACAGTGTATAGATCTTGTGTCTATAATAGTACTTTGCGATACTAGTGCGTAAAAGCGGATTTTCGGCGAAGGTTGGAAAGGCACGAGACGAAGCCGAGTATTGTTTGTAGCGCGAGAGAAGACGAGTGCGGACACTTTACAACCGCTGTCGGGAGTCCGCTTTTACGTACAAGTATCGCATACTACTTTTTATGACGAATGTATGAAAGGTGCCAGGTTATGTTGCTGGCCGGGCTCGACAATAAAGGAAAACCGCAAACGGATGTGCGCATGCGCACAGTATTTTCGATACGGTTCTGAGTATTTTCGATACAGTTTCAGTATTTTCGAGACGCTTCTAGTATTTTCGACACGCTTCCAGTATTTTCGATACGCCTTATCGAAAAGCGCCACTTTATGTCGCTGCCGGCCCGCACATAAACTGGCACTTTTCATGCATGAGTTACAAAAAAAAATAAGCGGCTTCATTAAGGCTCTATTTATTTATATTTATTGAGCTATTTGAACCTGCTACTAATACAACATTTGTCTAAGCCACTTCTGATAATAGAAAATACCGAAAATATTGTTAGAATATGTGCTTTGTAGACTGTTATTATCATAAAGGTGCTAAACCTTTACGATAAATCTGAGATTATCTTGTACACAGCTCGCAGATTATCTCTCCACGATTTTGCTTTACATTTGCATTTTGCATCATTTGCGTCGACACAAATATATAAGCGGTATCATTGACTCACTATTTATTTATATTTATCTAGCACATTTGAGCCGTACGAACCTGCTACTAATACAACATAACTCTAAGCCACTTCGTCGAATAGAAAATATTGAAAATTGTTGGAATATGTACATAATTGCAGACTGTTATTATTATTATGAAGATGCTAAACCTTTAGGATAAATCTGGGATTATCTTGTATATAGTTCGCGGATAATCTCACCGCGAGTTTGCATTATACGAGATTTTCGAAAGGCCTGTACCAAATATTATGACGCTGTCCAGTATTACAGCGGTACGAATTCTCTCGAAGTCGGGTTTCAACCCGGATTGGGAAAACAATGAGCAGGTAAGCCAATTAACCATGCGCGACGATAAGGTTTGACATTGTCACTGGCAATTGTCCGGTTCATGCGCTCGTCAATGTGCGTTAATCCGGATTGTATGACCTTAAGTAGTCACTTAATCCGAAGGGACCCACAGCAGAGGATTGCGGCCTGTCACAGCCGAGAGTATAATTGAATGAAAATATCTGCCTTTGTTATTGCCATTTTTCGCGAAAATTTGCGAGTCAACTCTGCACCGGTTTGTTCCTAAGGGTTCAACCACCGGCAGAAGGCGCGAGTGCTGCTATCGGGTTGTACGTACTCTGGGATGTAGCCAGAATATAGTTAGAACCCCCGCGTCTTATTCCAACTACGGTAATCGCTATTCACATCGATTTTCCGAATTCAAACTGAAGAATGTATTCAGTCGGTCGTATATTTTGGCCTTACCGAAGGGGAAAATCCTAAGCCGATTTTCACTGTTGATTCGGCTCCCCCCCCCCCCCCCCCCCCACCTTTATCTCCTCATGTTCTTTCGAATCATACAACGAGCAACATGCGTGAAATATCCGTATCGGATTTATGCTATTAATTGACATGATATATATAACCACATCAGAAAAAAAAGAACGGATTTATGGTAATGAGTAATTTGTAGTACATTTTTGAATACGGACATTTTGTTATGTTGCAATGTTACGTAATTTGGTATTTCGTTAATTGTGTTAAAATAAAAAATTAAGTGAAGTTATTAATTTTTTATTTAATATATATGCAAGTTGTATATATTTTATATTAAATTATACTGTCGATATTATATTTCGACAGTATAATTTATTAGATTAGTCAGAAAAATAGTTAACCCCTAAAAAATGATCTTCAAAGCATTGAAATATAATTTCGACAGTTATTAACTTTGATAGGAAACCTTAAATAATTCAATTTAATTAGTTAATTAACATTAACCCTTTAGTTTTTAATTTTTCTTAAATGTGATTGCAAACATAATTTTTCATAAATGTTGAACACTTTTCTGAATCGAAATAGTCGAGAAAAGGCAAAAAAAAAAAGATTTTGGATTTCTAAATGCAAATAAATTTTTCATTTGTAAACGAAAACTTTATGTAAAACAGTATTTTCATAAGATGTTTTTAAAAATGGCCACGCCCCCAATTCAACAAAAAAGTTACGTCGACTGTTAAAGAGTTAATATTTAACTATGAAAAAAATTTCGGACTGTGAATAGATTTCTGTTCATCATTTAACTTTTAATCTTACATGTTTAAAAATATCTGTAAATCCACTAAGTGATAGATTGACTTTTGAATATTAACAAAAGTCGGTACAATTTCCTTAAGAAATTCGAAAGCTGGATTATAAGCATCGAGCAGAAAAACGACAGAGGAGGCGCCTTGTTTTTCGAGTATACTCCGCTAGTTCTGCTATTCTACGAGAAGTCAACTGCACGGATGATAGAAGTGGGTTCCCTCGCGTCTTTCTTCTCGTCAATTGACTAACGGATTATCACTGTCGTCGGCATCGTAGCAGCCGCGCCCGAACGAAAAATTATTCAGTCGGAAGAATCAGCAAATCCGTCGCCCTAAAGGAATGAGCCGGCTGACTTCTTAATCCTGAGTCGTCGACTCGTAGTTTTCTCTATGGGGCTCTCTCGTAAGTACCGTGTCAAAAGCGATTGGTGTGCACACCTCTACGCGCGTTATTCTCGCTGGCAGAGCTGCACTTGTCTGTAGATCTTACTAATATTTTACACCCCAATATGTACGCTTGAACGTAGTAAAAAAAATGGTATAAAGTTTTTAAAAAAGTTATGGTCGACTAAAATCCTGAGAAATTTTTATAATTTTCTCAAAGTTTGTTTATTTTTTTTATTGTTGCGCAAGATAAAAAAATAATTTATTTACCATTGTACTTTCATTTTGCCGAATTTTTTTTAGTAACGCTGCATTTCCTTGTACGTCATAATATTTTTACAATTGATCATAGTAAAAAAATGTTTTTTTTTTAAATTTTTATTTTATTTAGTTTAAAAAAAGTTTTGATCGACAAAAATCCTCAGAAACTTTGTTAATTGCATTTTTTTAGTTTGTTTTTTCTTTCTTGCTGCACAAGGCAAAGAAATTATTTACTTACAATGTTCTACTTTCATTTTGCAGATTTTTTTTTCGCAGCGCTGCTCGTCGACTTACTAATATTTTACACTCCGAATTACTAATTTTCAGTTATTATAAATATTACTAATATTTTAGGTTTGCACCCAGGAAAAAGAAAATTATGTAGCTTTAATAAAAAAAAATGTAGTCGAGAAAAATCTACAGAAACTTTGTTCATTTTATTTTGTTAAGTTAGTTCATTTCTTGATTGACACAAAAAGTACAAAAATGATTTATCAACAATTTGATAGTTTTATTTTTGCAGATTTTTTTTGTATGCTTAATATAAAAAATATATTTATAAATTGATATTTTGTTTTGTTTATTCTTCAATTTTTCAGTTTCTTCTATTCACTGCTGATTGAAGAGTTTGTATTTGTTGCATATTGTTCCCATTAAAAAAATCTTTTTTAAAGTGTATCTTCTATAAATTATTAACCAGAATAGTATTCGTAAAATATGCAACGATATATGTTTTGGGCTGTGTTTTATGTTATGATCGAACAAAGTTTATGTATATCACAAACATACACCATTTCAAATAGACCAAAAATGACATATATTACAAACTTGTCCATCACTTTACTAGTCCAACACTAAATCCATCAATGTTTATTTTAAAAAAGTGTCGCTCGAAATCGTTACAATTCAAATGAAGAAATATTAACTTTTGTTCTGCATATCGATTCATCAAATAATAAAATCAACCCAAAATCCTCATCGAAGAATTTATAAAAATGGGGTAAAACCGAATTTCATGATAACCAAACACAATTATTTTAACAAACACACAAATAAGCCTTTGTTCGCTTTGCCCACTTTTTAGTTTCCTGGTCCTTCAGTCGTTGATCACGCATTTTTTTTATATTTGAAATAAATCGCCCCATAGCAAAATCGATAAATTGACCCTGTCATCTGTGGTCAGAGCTTTTGTTTGCAGGGGTGGCATCGGCCAACAGATCTTCAGCGCCTGCTGGTCTCTGCGGGTCTTCGTGTCCAGCACGAAGAGGGGATATAGAAAAAATTGACCGAGACGCGCCTGCGGAGGATACGCCGCCGACAATATGATTTGTGTGTCAGGCTCCAGGAAGAGGAACGCCGAGACCATGGCACGGCGTTCATCGGCTGTGCTTCGCTCGTGGTTTCTACGTCTATCGTTCTCTTTCTAGACGTACGCTCTTCTAGAGCTCTTCGATGCCGTGGCGCTCTTCGGACGACCACACAAGGTCGGACTGATCAAACAGTTCCTGTCCGCGGGCTCGACTCGCTTCTATCCCACGTCAACTCGTTCGAAGAGAAATTAAAAATGGATAATTGCTTCTTCCACAACCACAACGTTAGTCTATAGACTCTCAGTTGCTGCTGTTGCTGGTGATTCTGAACGTATAGCTTCGAGCTGCTATACGAACCCACCGCACGCTCTTCCAGGTAAACTCATAAAGCCTTTTGATATAAAACTAACGAATCTCACCCACTGCCGTCCTTACGACGGTCGTAGCCTTTTTCCGTATTGGGTAAAAACGACTTTTGGGACAGAGTTGACAAGTTAAAAAATTGACAAAGACACATAATTGATGAAATGTGATATTTTAAGACGTTGGTTTAAAACTCCCAATATTAAAGCAAATACGAGTATATTTGTATAGTAGAATTCACTATAATCAGAATTCTATACCTTTTTTTTCAGCGCAAGGAAAAAAAAATGTATAAGACGGTATATATAATCTTTATAAAAAAATGGACATCTAGAATTTTTATATGTCGCATTTAATGCATATTGAATTTATATAAACCAGAGATTTAAAAAAACATTAAAAAGCAAACATTTTCGAATATATTATTTTTAAATTAATTTTATATAATCTATAGATTCTTTCAACGATTTTTTCTAAAACCTTCAGATTATATAAATTATATGTCCATTTTCTTTTACAGATTATATACATTGTTTTATATATCATTTTTACAGAATCTTTATATAGTTTTTCCATCTTTGAGTGCATCTTAATTTGAAAAATCTTGATAGGATTCTATCTCAAATTTGTTACGGCTCAATAAAATTGGTACAAAAATGAATTATACATTATAAGTGGCAATTCTATAACATTGGTTTATACAAAAACACGAATTTATGACTGTTATGTTAATTGTTAATGCTATGAAAACAGAGAGGTAACCATTTCTATTCACAAATATTTATCATGTAATTGATGCAATGTTTATCAATTTGTAACAATTATCTGCAGCTTTTGTGAAAACATATTAACGTTCAAAATAATTGCAGAGAAAAAAAATGTATAAAAATTCACCGAAAATTTTATATTTAAATAAGAAAATACATTTTTGTTGCATTTACCCAAAAGTGCAAAAATATTTTTATAATAACTGCACTTCAATATTGTGAAACAATAATTGTACAAATAATTTAATAATAAAGGTTTATTAAAGTATGGCATACAGAATCTTGGCCAAATGTGACAATTAAATGCATAAATTCTGCAGGATTATTTTTCAGTTTATTTTATGTGCTAACGAAATTTCATTTACTTAAAAATCCGGCGTTATTTTGTCTCGAATTTTTTATATTCGAAATCTGAAAAATGTTCCAAAAACATATGACAAAAGGGAATTTACAATTCTATTGCATTGGTTCATGTAAAAAATAAAAAAATTAATTACCGTTATGTTGATGCTTTGATAAATTTAGCTGCATTTCTTAGCATTGACCAAATCTTACACGTTTAACAAGCGATCAGTGAAGTTGCCGAACTTTGGCACTATAAGAGGTGCTTAGGCTCAATAAGCGAGTGAAAAAGAGACAAGAAAGTGCACAGGGTTCTCGGAAGGCCTGTACCAGTCAGAGTCCCAATGCCGAGGACGAAGGGGAAACCCTGTAGTGCATTGTGTGGTTTTATCTTTCAACACGGCCTCGTTTGTTCAACTTGACTCCCAGCGGCAGTGCGAGCTACCCCCACGATCCTGTGTCAAACGAACATCCCGAATTTTCCTCGCTCGAACAAGTGTCCGGCTAGCATCAGCGTATTGACTCTGTCGGTGTTTCCAAATCCGTTCCAATTTCTTTACTTTTCGAGTTTCCTGCTGGGACGCATATCCACACGTTGTCAAAGGTTTCGTAAGTTGTGAAAAGTGAGGATATGCTGTGAATTATTAGTGCGGAAGCAACGGACAACGATTAATGTTTTCATAAAAACGCATTAATCGCGAATTATTTGAGCAAGTCCCCAGCGAATTTACCATCAACGTTTTGACTTTGCAAAGAGAAATAATTGGCTGCCCTACCCTGGTTAAACGATTCAATTAGAACGAATAAAACGAAAAAAAATCCGAATTCTTTGGTCGGTAACTATAAAGTGACATCAATTGATTTAAAGTCTATGCGACTATTTTTCCATCGTTACCATAAAATAGTCGTCGTAACTACAAAAATGTAAGAGGAACAATTGTTTAGTTACGATAACTACAACAACAAAAAAGTTGCATCGATTAAAAATTAACAACTGTCAATTTGAATTTGCCAGGACCCGAATCCTACACTATTCATTGTGTTAACTTAAGGTAAAACTATAGAATAATAGAATAAAAAGTGACAGTAACTTTATCATAAATTCTTACCAGTGTGAAAAAAAATCGTTTTTTTTTTCGTCTTATCCATTAGTATATACGGTCAAAAACATCCTCTCAAATTTTTAAAGAGAAATTCGAAATATTTCGCCGGCATACTTTATGGACCTGGCATCGCCGATTAGTCGTAAGTACACAATTTAGGTATATGAAATTTCTACACTCGAAACTTTAAACGCGTTTTTCTCAAAACGACATTTTCCAAAACAGTGGACATTCTCCAGGGAACAGTTTTCAAGCGATCGTTTTCAAATTTTAGGCGAACATTCTTCACGCTACTCTCTATCGTGCTACGAAAGTTTTTTTATTAAAGAAAAACTGTCGAAAAAAAACGGCTAAAATCAGTACTTTTTGTTTAAACCGCCGCCATGTTGTCAATTTTAATTTTAAAAAAGGCTCGGGCTATAGCGGGATAGCCAATCGCATACTAATTAATAATCGTTTAGGTATATTTTTAGATCAAATTTGCGACCCCTAGGATGTCCACCATGAGGCTATCTTTTTTATCAACATTATTTTTAACAATTAAAAAAAATATTTAAACAATAAAAATCGCCTTATAAAAAATCATTTTCTGTCATTCATGATTACTTTAATATGTCATAAAAATTTCAGATTGATCGGCGTATAGTAACCGTCCGTAAAAAAATGGTGAAAATAGGCTATTTTTCGGGCCGACATACTGGAAAGATCCCTTAACGTAGTGAAGAGTTCAGGATCCAGGCCCAAGACTTCCACAATTCCTCTGAAGGTGATTATTTTTCAATTGGATTTTTATCCATATGATCGGTATCCATTTTACGGAATTACTAAGAAGGGTAATTAAATTACATGACTAAATAGTCTCCAAGTGCTCAAGATGACTACGTTAACTAATTTCTTTTTTGTTTGAGCCGGGAAACTACTTGATTTGTGACATTCTTTGGTTGACCACCAATCATTTGTCGCCCCAATCAACTGATTTGTTATCGTAACCCACAAGGGGTTTATTATCCCGAGTCGAAATTTTTACCCTCCTATTAACCTAAAATAACTGAGATCTACTGCCATAGTCGGGAGGGTCAAAGAAAGCAGTCGGCAGGGTGAAAGGAGGGTATCGCGCATAGAATAACATCTGAATTTCAGCCTACCAGACTCCCCAAATGACAGAAAGTAGACATCTCGACTTAACGGAGGGTCACGGAGGGTGAAGCAGACCCTAAAAAACCTTCATAGAACCTACCACAGAATCTTCCAGACCTCTCCGTTGAGCCTGCCGCAGAATTCCCCAGACCCTCCGCTGAACCTACCACAGAAACGCCCATACCCTTCGTTGACCCTGCGAAAGTTACTTCCACATACACTATTACACCCTCCGTCAACCCAAACATCAATGGAAGTATAATTATTTATGTTATGAATATAAGAAACAAATTCAGAAAGACAAAAACGTTTATTAAACTTTTTATAATGTCATAGATATTAGTATATTTCGATACAAGAGGCCAAAGGAACGTTTTGCGCACTAGTGCGTCAACCGGTCATTTTGCATGTCTGTGAACGGTGGGCAAACGAGGATTTTGCATGCACGAATAAAGAAATAATATATTACACACCTAGGCAGTAAAGTAAGAAATGTCTCAGAGCACATGCAATTGTCGGCCGAGGCGAAGCCGAGGCTTGCAATTGTCGGCCGAGGCGAAGCCGAGGCTTGCAATTGTCGGCCGAGGCGAAGCCGAGACAATTGCTCTGAGACATTTCTTACTTTACTGCCCTAGGTGTGTAATATACTATTTATTTCACTCAGTGCGTAGAACACGGTTTTACGCACGCTTCGCGTGCGTCAAACGTCGTTTACACACCTCGTGAAATAAAATTTTGTACGATACTCATGCGAAAAACGTTTTCTTAACTCGTGTGATTGCAACAATCGCCTTCGGCTCGTGCTGCAAACTCACACTCGTCAGAAAAAGTTTTTTCGCAATCGTATCGTAATGTACTATTATTTAATACTAGGCTAATCACACGCGCTGGCGCGCGTGCCTGAAAAACTTTTGTGCTGTTGCCCTCTAATACCTAAAGCTCTTATTTCAAATTTGACACCAAACGGAGTTCAGTTTACAGTTTTTAGACAGATTTGAGACAGTTTTTCTGTACAACGACTAGATAGCGAGAAATTACACATAGCGCTCGGATCTAGCTAGTTTTCTGACCTAGATCTTGTACAGAAAATAAGAAAACTGGTTGATTTCTAGGTGATGGCGGGTTGGAATTTCCACACGGGTAGGAGGGTCTATGGATAGGGAGAGTAGGCCGTCGAAGGCTCTACACGGAGTGAGACTCTACGGAGGGTGGCAAATAACGGTTGAACCTCCAAGCAGGGTCACTGTCGGCTGTACGGAGGGTGAAACCGTCGTTAGCTTTTGTCTCGTCAAAGGATTTGGGATTCCCGAAGGGCTAACCGAGGGTTAAAATTTTGACTCGGGATGGGCCCAAGCAATTTTATCGCTCGGAGCCAAACAGGCTCCAATTGCTTTTCTCAGTTCGACCAATCATTTTTTTCAGTGTATCGGCATTCCGAAGTCCATTTTGATTTCCCTACTTTCCGTGTTTCCTGCTGCGACGCAAATCCACATGTTATCAAAGGTTTCGCAAGTTATGAAACGTGAGGATATATGCTGCGAATCATTAGTGCGGAAGCGATGGTTGGCAATTAATGCTTTCATGGAAACATTAATCGCTAATCATTGCGCTAGCATAGAACGCAGTAGACGAGTCTATAAAAAGACGATCTAAAGTAGCAGAGGGGTTAAATTACGGAAGCAGGAATATAAAATTATCTCGTAGTCGTAAAACTCTGGTTCTGCTTTTTCGGATGCATTTTAATGGATTTTTATGATACAGCACAACCGCCTCCGGCTTCATCTCTTGTATTCTCTCGCTTTGCCTGAATGATGTTTTCAGGAAATCGTGGGTTGTTCGTGTCAGAAGCTGTCGTCACTTTTTATAATCTCTATTTTTATGGTAAGGGAGGCCGGGGTCTGTTGAATCAAGTCTTACTTTCCAATGTACATAAAGATTTAAGCTAAAATATTTTTAGTCCTTTAACCGCCAACGTGGGATATTTGCTACATTGAACGATTGGCTATTTTACAAAATATCTTTTCTAATTTTGATCTAAAAATTCCGGAAAATATTTATACATTGCTGAATTCCATTCAGAATACGTCTCATTTTTTAATTTAGCAATAGAAAAAGCAATTCACACCTTAACATTTTTTTAACAGTGCATTTTTTATCAAGTTCTCAGTTTAATTCTCTTTATAAATTCAGCTCAAATTCAATTTCCCCAGTAGAAATTCTATTACGGGTGCCTGAGGACTAGTCAGGCTGCGATCGGGAAATCCTAAGGCTTGCCTTTCTGTGGAATGCCTTACGGAGACCTGATTTGGTGCGGAGAGAGGTGCCTAATAATACCCAAGCGCCATCTGGTGTGCATACTTTGATCAGGAAGCCGTACAAGGTCCTGATTAGATACGTATTATCACTCCGTATTAGCCCCAGCGCCATCTTGCACCAATTTCGATCAGGAAACCAATTGTGCACCAATTTCGATCCTTTATTATTCATTTCGCGAGCTTTTTAAAAATAACATTACAATCGAGAAGTCGGAGCAATTTTGGCATGCTTTAACTCAGCTTTCTGTGTTTCTCGCAAAATAATATGCACTGAATATGGATCCCGAAGTAAAGCGGTGAAAATTAGGACGTATACACGGAGAAAATGGGTTAGTTGAGAAAACTAACCTTTAAATGCTTGAAACATTAGATGTAGTTTGGTTGACACTACCAATCGGTTAGTTGACACTACCAATCGGTTAGTTGGCACCACCAATCGGTTAGTTGGCGCCACCAATCGGTTGGTTCTGACACGCAATAACTTGCTAATGCCATACCACACCTGTTGGTTGGCACGTATCAATTCCATAGTTCCTACAACTACACCCTTTTCTTCGTGTACGTGCACACAGATGACGAACTGTGAATAAAGCTGTGGATATGAAGAATTCTAATTTGGACTTTGTAGCAGGTACGTGCGTTTACATACATTTTGATTTTAAGGTCGAAAGGAAATGAGACGTGTGAAATATTTTTATTTACAGAATCACCAACATCTACTAATATAAATACATACAAGAAGAGAAAAAACCTGATGGAGAGCAAAGACAATGAAGCTGACAGTGAACAGGACAGTGAAGGACATGAAAGCAATAAGCGTAACAAGAAAAGTAAAAACAGGCGTGAAGAGGACAGCGAAAGACATGAAGATACTGATGGAGACAGTAGCGAAGGAGGTACGCAGAGTAACAACATGAAGAAAAACAGCTATCAACAGGAGAGCGAACAACATCAAAATGAGTATAGCGAAGGAAATAAAGACAGGACAGCACAAAAGAGTAGACAGGACAGCGAACAACATAAAAACGAGCATAGCGAAGAAAATGAAGACAGCTGTAGACAGGATAGCGAACGACATGAAAATGAGCATAGTGAAGGCCAGAGGTACAAAAAGAATCAAGAGTCGCGGTAGCGACTCGACGCCAAGTTATATATATTTCTTTAACACTAAATATTTGATGAAAGTTTGCTTAAGTTGAAAAACTTAAAGTAATAAAGAAAACAAAAATATAACATGCGTTTTAATTCATTTATGAATTTCCTGCCTGGACAGTTCCAGGTCGGAGCCTCACACGAGCCTGATAACGGCTCGAACAGGTATCCTGATCACGGTCTGAGCAATTTTCCCGATTATGGCCTGAACACGACCGAGGTCACGGCCGCATCAACCACAACGATACGTTTTGGCAGCGGGCCCAGTCCGGTTGCCTTGACACTGCCTGATAAGGAACTACAGCCTACCCTTGTTGCGACAGTATCAGAATTTCTACTCGGGTTATCGTGTATCCTTGAACTATCGTAGTAAAAAACTTTTTAGTTTGGTATGGTAGCTTAAATAGTAGCATAAATAGCAACGAACAAAGAAACGTAACTATGCTTTATTATCATGCAAAATTTCAGCTCGATAGATAGAATCGTTCTTAAAAAATAACGATTTGATTTTTACAAGTCTGACATTTACAGACATTCGTCCAGACATTTTTTTTTCTAAATCACACTTTTCTGGACGTGTTCGATTATTATAACTATTTTGACACGATTTTTTTTTCATAAGAACAAAGATTCCTCTGTGTGGAAACAAAGCAGTTTAAAAAAAAAATAAGGCGTATTCCATTACCGGATAAATATTCAGGAAATAAAAAACAAATTTCGATATCGATTTTGATTCAATTAGCCCCGACCTTCCTTCCACTTGTCATGTATGGTGTCAAAAGAAATTCCATAAACGCGATTTAACAACTGAGTCTTTCGAGAGCGGTTCTGAGATTAGGTATATATGCATCCAGAGTATAGTATAATACCCGAAGAAAGCTCTAAACCTGAATAATCCCATGTTTATTGCCGAATTTTCGGGCGAACTCAATGATTTATCATATTATCCGGGACCAAAGCGCGTTTAACCTGCGCGCATCGAGACGCTATGATGCTATGAAACTCTCGCAGCAGCGGTGGGTTCCGTAAAGGAGCATATAAACGATATTTATGTCAACATTTTCCTATGCAACAGAAGCGGTGAGCGGGCGAGCTCAAAGCGCTGCTGCCCTCGAACTCTCTAACAAAGAGCCGTAATTTTTTCGAGTGGCCAAGAAGAAAAAGTAGCAGCAGCGTTTCTGTACATTGGAACACCGAAAAAAATCAGGGATACGACCCCCTGCATCGTACAGGTTGACCCGTGACGAATAAAGATCACGAAAAAAACGCAGAATTTCTATTCCAGGCAGAATTTGACTTAAATCATTTTTTCACTTAATGCCAAGACTTCGAAAAAAGAATAGTGGTAAATTAGTGCTTTTGGGAATTAAAAGAAAAACTTTTAATAGCGTTTCTATTTTTTAATATTTCGTAATTTTGTTATTGCAGCATTTTCGAAAGAAATGGAAATTCTTCCATATCTAAAGTTCATCACTAAATTATGATTCTATCATAGATAAATTGTATTTAGTTTACATATAAAATTTGGGCTCGCTATGTTAAGTTTTGCAAAAGTCAGGGCGATAACGTACATTTTTGGGAAAATTAAAAATTCTATAAAACTGGACTACTATATCGATTTCAGCCAAATTCAATCCTAAACAACATTCAGTGCACATGCTCTCATAAAGAACTCTTTCAGCAAAATTATATTTTGCTGTAAATAGGGGTAAATAGGGGTAAAATTTTACGAAAGTTAGAGCCACCACAACATTTTTTCAAAGAATTCAAAAAGAGATAAAAACGAAATTTGTGTATTTAATTTGCCAACAACTGCAACAAGCAAAGAAGGGCTCACTTGTGTACCAAATTTCAGCTCTATAGCTAAAGCTATTCTTTAGTTTTAGCCGATTGAATTTTCACCCACTCACACACACATACACACGCATACATACATACGGCCATTTTTTCTAGACGTTTTGTACCATTCGAAAAAATATTTTCGTAAAAATAAATTTTTCTCTATGAGGAAGCAAAAAAAAAGTGTGTATTTGAAGTTGGATATTAAATTTACGAGGAGCGAAGCATTTCCTCTCGTTATTATTATTGCCAGTGGGTCAAAAATGGCCCCAACAGCAGAAAGAAACGAAGTCACCGGTCAACTTTGCTTTTTTAAGTGAAGAATCTGGGATAAGAAAAATCTGTTCGGAAGAGTGACCAAATGACTGCGTGGTCAGGATGATCCAGGCTCTGGATTGACATCGGCACGGTCAAAGTTCGACCCCCGTGGAGAGTCTTTAAAAACGCCGACATAGCAGAGCGATGTGTATAGTATAGTATAGTACACGCAGAGGGGTCCATGCCAACCATGTACGGTCGTCTACGTTGCGGTCACTATTGCCTCTAGACTTCTAACAAAGCTGTTCACGGAAACTCATGTTAACTCGACGCACCCGCATGTGTGTCCGTGGAGTTTTAATGAGCTTCTTTTTTTGGTTGGGAAATTATTTCCCGTGATCATTAAAAAATATGTTTTATGACAGAATAAGGGGTAGATTATAGTCGGGAACCGTTTGAAGAAGTTGTATATTCACGTAAATGATGTAGACATAGTCCGGTTTTCTCTTTCGATTAAGCTATTCACTAGGTGATTATCAATTCATTTCTTAATTTTACTAAATATCACGAAGAATGCTTATACTTACCATCCCAATAGCAACGAATAAGAATTTTAAATAAATAATTATAATGAATTTCTATACAGAAATTTATTTTTTAACTCGTTTGTAATAATTGGTAATAATAATAAAAAATGTATCATAAATTATCGTCCATCTCACATAGAAAACAGTGTATGTGAAAATATATTGTATTTGAATATATATCAATATACGGTACGAACATACGCTTTTACCAATTTTTATTTTTCACTTTCGAACTCAATTTTCTTTGAACTCTTACCGTATGGAAATAAATAAAGGTGAAATATACCCCAAAAGTAGATAGAAAAACTATAAAATTTATCAGTTGCATATATTCTGGACATATGCCATAAATGAAAAATAGATGAAACATATATGTCCAATATGCAACATTTGGGCGCATTTCCTACATAAGGCATATATGTAAGTCGTATGTGTTATATATGCAAAACATATAAATTAGATATATTGTTTGTATATCTTAAACTATACGAAAGATATATAATGGATATATCGCTGTTATACTTCAGGATATATCTATTATATATGGAAACCACATATGAGGCATTCTTTATCAACTGGGCCCCTTTTTTCGGTCGACCTCCCGGATATTTTTCTAAATTTGTCAGTTTGTTGTACTATTTGAGATGGCGGTGTTTGTAATTTTTTTTCAGATTTTTAAAGGACGCCGTTCAGGATTTACGTTTTTTTTATCACTATATCTTAGAAAATATTAGACTCTCAAAAAATTCTTAAGAACATTAACTTTTTTATTTTCCATCTATTTTCGAGTGATGTTAAAATCATAATTTTTCCAATGGAAGAAAGTCAATTTTTCGCAAAAAAAGCAACAAATAATTTTTTTACGAAAAAGCATCTTTGATTCCGGTCTTAATTTTACAAGGTGTTTCGCATTAATGAACATACTGAGGACAAAAATTTCGGAGTGGCACCTCCAATTCTTAGGCACTACAAAATTGAAAATTAAAATAAAAAAATTAATAAATTTTATCCTGCCTAAGAATCGGAGGTGCCCCTTTGGACTTCCTCTCTAGCGAATTTCATCACATTTCCAAAAGATAAAATGAAACTTCTCGGATGACGGGCTACGCCAAATAATTCGGAAAAAACTGGCAGGAAAAAATGTATTATTTTTTTAATTTCAATATTTAATTTTTTTTACTTTAAAAGCTCACTCGGCCTTTGACATCTTGAAAGAATGATGTTTTCATTGTTTACTTGAAGTATATTAAAATTAATTAAATAAAATTGAAGTATATTAATAATTAAAAAGACGTCGAGACTACATTCATTTATATTATTGAGGCCGAAATATTCAAAATGGAAACACCATGGGTATCCTCAAGGTCCCTTTGAGGGATCCTGAAAAATTCGGTCGAGGGGCGGTCACCCTTCTATGTACTGACCCTCGAGGAACTTAGAAAAATTTGAGTATGGGCAGTCACCCATCCAAGTCGATACTCGTAAAAATATGACACTGATGTTTAAAATATACTTTGCAATCAAGCTAGATATACGGGACATACATATATCATAGATTTGATATACAAAGCATAACATAAATAAATTATATATTTCTTATTTTTGAAATATATTTTGTAGTCCAGCAATATATATTTTACATATGTGTTTCATATATTAACGAAATATTTGCATAATACATACGAATTATATAAGGTTTGGTTGTTACATATATTTTACAGTTAGGCGACATATATTGAACATATATGTACTATACATTCGTGGCATATATTCCACCCATATAAAATATATGTTGCATATATTTTTGACATATATTCCACATACATATGTTTCCATACGGGTTGGCAGCAAACAATTATATTATAAAATGTAAATTCAGCATTCTTATTTCTGTATTCGTATTGGTCATAATTATTTGCTCACAAAATCACAGCGGGTTGTTTCAATTTCTCCTATATTAGATTTGTGCCTAATCTGTGTTAAAATCATAACAATAATAAAATTAATAGAATATTTCTATTTTGTTTGTATGAAGTTACAGAAAAATAAACATATTGTAAGATTCATATTTATCTTTCTAATAGGCCTTTAATTTAAGAGCAGCGTTGTAAAAAGAACTTGTGTATAATATATTTCATGTACATGTTACTTCCAAGTTGAGTCAAATTCAAAGCATTCCACTGAACTACAATTAAAGCAAAAATATAGCTAATGGCTTCCAAAGGTTCAAAACTTTCTATTATACCCTGTTTAAGGCGGATCTTCGATACACGTGGCGAAAGAATAAAAAGTAGCAAGTCAGATCCCTCATCTTTTTTTCCTTCTTCTCGTGAATAGAGTATAAAGGAGTGACAGGTATCGAAATGTGCGCGATCGTAGGACTGATGGGGTGCGAGACCCGCCGCTCACTTCAGTTCACTTTGCACCGCGAGCAACGGAGCCGACCGAGCAAAGGAGAAAGGCGAATGCAGAGGATCCTGAAAATAAACATAGGGAAATTGGATTTTGCTGTAAATTAACGGCTAATGTACAGATTACAAGCGAATTCTTCTGTGAATGCAGCCCGGACGGCCGGTTGTCGGTCGTAAATTATTGTTCGTACCGACGTTGGATGACCCGTGGCATAGAGTTGAAAGGGGGATTAAATCCTGGCAGCAGCGAATGCCAGTGTGTTCCTAACCAAGTGGTGGTACCTGAGCGCTCTCGTACTCTTTGCCATGAAGTACCAACGCAGCTAAAGACGAACTGGAGGAAAGTGGGATGGAAGGATACAACTACGCCGCGCGGTGGTCGTTTCCGCGGCGTAATGTTGCGGTCAGCTTCTAGACATTGTCTCCTATTCTGTTGGTAATAATTTGCTTTTACACGGAGATTACTGCTGTATGATTGTTTTATTGCACCTTCGTTTTCGAATTCTATAAACGGGGACACCCTTCTTCTCTGTCCGCAGGCTTGGTTAGCTTGCACGTTCGACGACTGTGCTGCCCCCTTTCAGTCACGTCCAAGAATTTGCTCGTTCTCATAATAATGATTTTTATACACACTAGGGTGTGTCGACTTTTTTTTTCGTATTGCATGGTCTTAAACTAGTGTTTGTGCCTTTAAACAACTCATCAAAAAATTTTAGCGCGATAAAAAAATGTTTATAGGTGGCTCAAACGATTTCTCGATACATGAATACGGCTCTCGATAAATTCATGTCCCCAAATTACAAATACGATATAATGAAGTTCGCATATTTTTTTCGTCATCATCAGATCATTCGGAAAAGAAAAAGTGCTTATAAAATTGTCGTTTAGATCAATACTTTTCAAGTCATGCACTTTTGAAGCTCACAGTATCGCCCTCTCCGCCCGGTATGATCAATATCAATTCAGATTTCAATTTAAAAACAAAATCGTATGCTATAATATTTTCTACATTTTTCGCAGTTTTCAGTCTAGATATATTTTTTTTTGTTTCATATTTTTGATATATTGCAAGGTAATTTTTGGGCCAATCAATAGAACTCAGTTCGATCAAAGTAATTTATTTTCGGAATCGTTTCAACGAGCACATATGTTCGCGTTCGGATATCGCTGTCGATGATTTGACAGCGATATCCGAACTTGGAGTAAACTTCTATCGAGTACGAGTTTCGAGACAAATTAAGGTAGATAGATCACGAGATATTCATTTAGCCTAAATTCGAGAAATTCGGGCAAGAATTGCAATCACTTCCCGAGGTTAAAAAAATGTTTAAAAATTCATACTTATTATTGGCATTGAAAAGACTAATTTCGCATAATAATAATTTCAAAATATTATTAACAAATTGTTAAAAAGAAAATTGTTCATCGAAATATGCGGTAACTCAGCTTTTTTTTAATGAAAATAATTCGTTCATTTTTCGGAATACGTATGAATTTTTTCAGATTTTCGTCTTTATTTTTATTTTTGCACATTTTTCCATGTAAATAACAAGAAAAATCAAAATAAAGATAAAAATCTGAAAAAATTCATATGTATTCCGAAAAATGAACGAATCTTTTTCATACAAAAAAAAAGTTGAGTTACCGCATATTTTGATGAACAATTTTCTTTTTAACAATTTGTTAATAACATTTTGAAATTATTATTATGCGAAATTAGTCTTTTGAGTGCCTATAATGAGTATGAATTTTTTCAAATTTTCTTAACATCGGGAAGTGTTTGCAATTCTTGCCCGAATTTCTCCAATTTAGGCGAAATGAATATCTCGCGCCTTATAAAAATCATGACTTGAAAACTATTGATCTAAACGAAAAATTTGTAAGCACTTTTTCACTTCCGAATGATATGAAGATGACGAAAAAAAATATACAAATTCCAATATATCGTATCCGTAATTTGGGGACATGAATTTATTAAGAGCCGTATTCATTTACGTGTTAATTAAATGAGAAATCGATACATCGTTTGAGCCACCTCTAAAAAATTTTTTATCGCGCTCAAATTTTCAGACGAGTTGTTTAAAGGCACAAACAATGGTTTGAGACCATGCAATATGAAAAAAAAAAAAAAAAAAATTCGACACACCCTAATACACACATTCCTGACCATCCGACCGATTGGGAAATTTTATTTAACAAAATAGTCCTGACAAAAATAAGTAAAAGAGGCCGATTCAGATCGATAGATTTCGAATCGGATTTTATCGTAGACTATCGACTCTATTTGTTCAGGCTCTGAGCAACAAGAATTTGCTCATTCTCATAACGATGTTTTCTATTCACATATTCCTGACCATACGTCCTTATAGCAAATTTTCTTTGAATTTTATTTGGATTTTATTTTTATTTTATTTAACTAAATAGCCGTGGTAAAAATAAGTGAATGAGGCCGATACAGATTGATAGATTTGGAATAGGATTTTATCGTATGCTATCGGCTCTATCTGTTCTGGTTTTCAGCAATTGATAAAAACTGAATCGTTATTTTTCGTTTTCTTCTGTATTTTTTCCTATTGTGTAAATACGATGCATATTTTATCTCTACGTATCGTGGACTAGCCGATGATTAATATTTCATAAGAAGTTTACGTCTCGTGGCCTATGAATGTCTATCTGTTAGAAAGCCGTAGAGTATCCTATCGTCAGTATCTCACTGAAATTTAATCGTTCGCAATTAAATATAGATTCCGTATTATTTTACCGGAACATCATGATAGAAAACCTGTCGTAATAAATCTCATAACTCTGCACTAACCGATTAATAATATGTTTGAAGACATTTACGTCTCGCTGTCTACGAATGACTATCCGTTAAAAAATTATAGTATTCTAACGTTAATATATGATTAAAAGCGAATTGTTCGCAAGAATGTATTTCTTCATTTTATTAGAAAACAGTGACGAACAATCAACGGTATGGAATTTTTAATACGACTTTTTTTCACTGATAAGAACAATAATAACGCTTGTTATCCTCACATCTACAAATATATAAAATTCGATAGAGCTGTCATTTTCTGATACGAAAATCTAATATGAATGTTTAATTTATTTTCCTCTAACGTAACAGGTATATTATAAAGTTGTATGCGGTATGCATTAATAATCGATAGCGTAGTGGTTAGCGTGATAGTCATTACGCTATTAGGTATACGTTAGATAGATTCAAATCTCGGAAGTACCCTAGCAGATCAGACCACGGTCGAATCACGGTGAAAATCACACGTGAGTTTTGACACCGAAAATCACGGTCGTATCACGGCGGAAATCACGGACCCTCTTATACCGTTTAAGCTTTTGAGCTTGCGGACCGTGATTTTACAATAAATAACATTTGAAATCACGTCCCAAATCACGGCTCGACGGAATTTTCAGTGCTATGGTAATTCGCAAAATCACGTCTTAAATCACGGCAGTCTTCACGTTGCTGAATGAATTGAATTCTTGGTACTAAAATTCGTCGTGCTGGAATTTTTTCCAGTAATAGTGGTCGGAATCACAGCTGAAATTGCTGTTGGGAATTTTTCTGTACCCCAGCATATATTGTACCACTCATAAAAGACAGTAAAAATGACCCATGTCAGTACATGGGTGGACGGTAATTAACGATAGCCCGTACTAATACATGGAACGACGAACAATCACTTGCGACAAAAGTTTCAGCTCATTCGCTATCTAGTGGCCTAACTACAGGCGCCTCTCTTTTGCCACGCGGAGACCCAGCTTATCTCCGCTAGATGGCCAACGACCCGAAACGTTTCTCGCAAGTAATTGTTCTCCTTTTCCTGCATATAAACACGCAGCTTATCGCAAGTTACTGTGTTTCTTGGTTAGACCAGCCAAGAAATTGGTAGCCTAACAAATTACTTGGCTGGTCTAACCAATTAATTGTCTGGCGCATATATAACCAAGGCACTTGGTTGTTCCAACCAAGCCTTTTTTTCCGTGAACGCATAGTACATTTCCCAGACAGACAAACGTGCAGTACCGTGCAGCACGTTGTGCCGTCAGAAGTTCGTTATGTACGTCCGCTCGTAACAGATACTGTGACGCCACGACGTGCTGGATCAGCACTGTGCCTGCACGGTTCCAGTTGATCGTGCAACTGTTCTAAAGTGCACAATGTGCTGGTACTGTGCAGGTACAATGTTGGATTAAGCACGTCTGTTAGAAAGGAAACAGTTTATCCTTATTACCTTTAAAATCTTGTCAGGATGTGTGTATGGGGAGAGAGAGTGGAACGTGTAGTTGAAAATAATGTGGCTAATATTACGTGCACCAGTAGTTTATTTATTATTATTTGTCTTAATTAATAATTATTATTTTTACTATCGCGGGATTTATCGAGTTACAGCTCCAATCCCCGAACTCTACGTTTTTCTCTCTGCTAACGTTCTCGTTCGCTCACTCGAGACGACTACTCGCCTATCTCGCTTAATCAGCGAGGATCGAGCTCCCCTCTCTTTCTCACCTGACGCGTAGTCACCGAAATTTAGATTTAGAACCTGTATTTATATATAAGTGACGCTTACACGTCGTAACGTCACAGTATCTGTTACGTTCGGAAGTACATAACGTACTTCTGACGCCACGCCGTGCAGTGAGTTACGTCACTGTGCAGTCACCGTGCTCCCAAATGTCTGTCTGGGTTGTTATAGAAATTGATAGAAATTTCATCGTAAATGTGGGATAGCTCTTCACGAATTCACGAACCAAAATCCGTATTGAAAACGATAGAATTTTTCTTATATAGTATCCCTAGCAGGTTGAACCACGCCTGGAATTGACGCTGTTCACGGTCGAATCACGGTGAAAATCACGCGTGAGTTTCGCCACCGAAAATCACGGTCGTATCACGGCGGAAATCACGGACCCTCTTATACCGTTTAAGCTTTTGAGCTTGCGAACCGTGATTTTACAATAAATAACGGTTGAAATCACGTCCCGAATCACAGCTCGACGGAATTTTGTTGCTCCGTGGTCCGAACTGCTAGTGATTCTATTAGATTTGTTTTATTCGCAATCACATGTAATAAAATGTAGGTATTACTTTTTTATCTCATGAATAAATAATTGGCACGTAATCTTTGAGTGAAAAATTAGAGCAAATGACAATGAACGAGTTTTGTTTAAATAAAATTAAAATCGGTTTTTAAGTCACACGTAATCGATGTTAGGTATTTCTCTTTCCTTTTTATCTCGAATTTAAAGAACTCAATGCACAAACGTCGAGTGAAAAATCAGACCCAGTGAATACAAAGGAATTGTTTTTTCCTTTATACCGTTACAACCGTTTTTTTTAGTCTCACGAAGTCAAAGTTATTTATCCCTTTTTTTTAATGTTACGACTTGAAAAGAATTCTGCCTGTAAACTTAGAGAACGCGACGATTAAGGTATTTTTTTTCATTTTACAGTTTATCATGTGGAAAGTCGATTTATTCGCGGCATGATTAGGAAATATCGAACAATAGAAAAAAAATCGAGCGATATAACTACATTATTTGCGTACAATAATTAAATTGACTGTCTCAATTTTTAAATGAGAGAAACTAGCGGCGAAAGGCATGAAACAGCTAGAATTACCTGAAACCCCTTTACAGTCGATACGTATAAAACCATCCTTATCGACGTTAAAATGCTTAAAAGTCTCCCCTTCCTATTTTCCGTAAAGTAAACATCGGGAATTACCTGTAATTCCGTTTACTATCGAGTAATTGTATATAATAAATATCAGTCTGTCAGTTCCGAAAAAAAAGTTAGCAGATTGATCTCCGGTCGGTTTTTTGCGTAACCTAAAGTACCGACCGAATCGATGCGACGTGGTAAAAAAGTTGGTAAAAAAAGCAAACCAACAATTTTTTCTTCTTATCAAGTATAAAAATTAAACAATGTATACTTGACAACACATGCTTCGGATGTTATCATTATATTTCATAATTTTTTGTGCATATATATGTGCAATGTAAAAATACTTCCGTGTAAAATTCAAATTATTTGATTAACTCAATATATATACGTTCACTGTGCGACCTCCATGAAGTTAGCAGCGTAACTTTGAAATTGATAACTTTAAACAAATGTTATTACACATTAGTTGTTTGTAAATTATTGTTGAATGAATTAAAACGTTTATAACATTTTATTTTATTTGTTGTATAGCAACAAAAATTTCACAGCGTGCGCACATATGGCAGGTAAATTTTTGTCCGAGTCTATCATTGGTTCACCATAATGTATGTCAGTCGAATCACGGTAAGCAACGTTGCACCTCGATATATCGAAACCGCGTGTCGCAGGTGCATTCGAGTTTCGATCGTTGCGATATTCCCCAAATTCCAAACTCAAACTCTGAAGCAGTTCGAACACGAACCTCCCCCATACTTTTCTTCTTCTTCTTCTTCTGTTTGGCCAGTCCACTGCCTATGAACTTCGTTCAGGAACCGATACCCTTCTTCAAGTTAAACTTTGTGTACGGAAAAAGGCTGCGTAGAGGTGCTGCCGTCATCTGCCACATAGATGTCCTGCATATCCATGTTTAAGATGATGTGGCACAACGTCTGTAACTTCAATTGGTATCACAAACTGTAGTCGTATTTACTCAGAGCTGGTTAATATTATAGACAAAAGCAACTTAGATTCCACTTCATCTATCCACCCAGCAGTGGGACCTAATTAATTTTTGTTTAAAATATTAATCAATTTTAAGTAAACACGATTACAGTTTTTGATCCCAACTGGGCTCATGTCTGCAAGGGGGAGAAAGTGCCACATCGTCAAAATCTCCATGAGAGCGAGAAAAATAGTGAATAACTTTCAGAACAAGAATTCTCGGAAGCTTGATTTTTTTTCGGGAAAAAGGAAAGTCTTACATTGTGCAGAATTAACCGACTAATCATGTAAGACTTTATTTTTATCTAAAAACGTTCAGCGTCCTCTGGAAGATTGGTTGCAGTTTTTGTTACCGACAGAGAAGGTTTCACCTCCCTTTAAGGTGATGTGCTACATGTCTTCTGTCTTTCTCAGATCGCCATAAGTGCGAGTGAGATAGCTGAATCTTCCCGAAGTGTTATTCTTCGCTAGGGTTGATTTTTCGAATAAAAGTCGAGAAGTAATGACTGCAGACTGCCAAGACGCAGTCAGTACTTCTCGTCTTTTGCCTGAAACATCATTTGTGACCAAGAACAAAGCTTTACAGTTTTTGTTACCGACCGAGCAGTAGCACATCATCTTAATAGAAGCGAAAGATAGAAAACCTGTTATCATTTCTGTCCTACAATGGATACGAAAGCGAGAGAACATATTGCTAACGTCAGTGAGTGCAACAAGAATCGATGTAGGAGGCGGAGCCGCACTTGACTCGCCGTATCCGTGAGCACCACACGCATACATAGTTAGTGGCGCCTCTGGAGATTTTAGTGACAACTGAGCCACGCATAGGTAGACTCTGCGCTTCTATGTACCTCCGAATTCCATTGGTCAGGTCCACAAGACAGTCGACGCACCGTTGCCGCCTGCTTGCTGATGTTTGTTCTAATACTTAGCGTGTGATTAATTAATGATCACAAGATGTTGTGTTTCTGTGATATCTTTCGCCCTAGATCAACGATCTTCGCTTGTATACTGGTGAGTTATTACAAACAATATTAAACCGTATTATAATTACCGTAAAAGACTTAACGTCGAGGTGTCATCTGTTTCCTCGTGACACATATTTCCTCGTGTCAAACCAGTCCGCATCTCTAGACTCCCGTTACTTTTCTATTTTGAGTCTGCCAAACTTTTACTTCACAAGTCGCTTTCTCTTTATGATTTCTCCGATAATCGCTAATAACCCCAGGAATTTTAAGAATATAACCTCAAACTTGCTTTCCGTACATTTCCGCAACAACCGGCAGCTGTCGGAATAATCTTGTTTCGTATTGTTTCCTCTTTGCAAGGAAACTTCTAATCTATTCACAACGGAAATTTTAGTAATCTCATTTCTGCAGCTATTTGCAAATCTATTTGTGTGGTTTTGCTCCTGCTAGCATAGTTCCTCTTTGATGATTATTTATATACACAAATAATAATAACAAGCTACGAAGGCCAATTGTTAACACACAGTTATACAAGTGGTTTAATGTGGCGCTAAATCCAACTTTATGGCTGTCATTGCTGATATGTATTTCAGTCTGAAATGTGATAAGGATATTTGTACAGGTGTTGTCAAAAGTTAGAGACTTACTGTTACACTATTGACAATGTTCTTATAGTACTTAAATTATTTTCATTTTCTTTTTACAGGTTTTTTTAACACACAGTTATGTAGACGGAGGCGCAGTCCCCCTAACTGCTAAGAATGTTGATATGACATTAGGTAAGATCTCGAATTTAATAAAATGAGGACAAGATATAAATGAGTAATTCATTCTTGTTATCTATTTATATAAGACTGCAGCGTTGTTGTGACTGATATCATGATTCTTTTTTGTTTCAGCGTCAAACGAATTAGTATTTATCAACTTCTATGCAGAATGGTGCCGGTTTAGTAGTATATTAGCTCCAGTCTTTGATGAGGCTGCGGACAAAGTAAGGGAATTATTTCCTGAGCCATCAAAGGTGGTGATGAGCAAAGTGGACTGTGATGCCGAATGTAAGTATATTTTGCTGGCACTACACAATTTATTGATTTATTATTAAAGACTGAAATAAACATAGACTTTGCTTGAAATTAAATAATAAAAATGTTTTAGACATAAAAAAAAAACAAACATTGTCAAACTTAACATTTGTAGCATGTAATAAAAATATGCTAAAAAATACTATTTATTTTATTGAAAGTAATGTGCAAGGTTTTTCTTATTAATTCTTCAATTTTTTTTTTAAATCACACAACACCATAATGGCAAGGAAAAACAGTCTGAAAAAATCCAGCCGTTTGCTCATGCATATGCAGACATATATTCAGACACAAACCTACATATCCATCAAATATGAAACGTGATGAAATAAAAACATTACTAATTATTTTGCAGCTTCTGTGGCATCCAGATTTCACATAACAAAATACCCAACGCTGAAGGTTATAAGAAATGGTCAGCCAACCAAAAGAGAGTACAGAGGACAAAGATCTGTCGAAGCGTTCGTCGATTTCGTGAAAAAACAATTAGAGGATCCCATAAGAGAATTTCACGAGCTCAAAGAGTTGAAGGAGCTTGACGACAAGAAACGTATGGTTATCGGTTATTTCGATAGAAAAGACGTACCCGAGTATGAAATTTTCCGTCGGGTAGCCACGAATTTGAAGGACGACTGTCAATTTCACGTTGGCTTTGGGTAAGGATTTCTGATATACTCTCACTCACTCACATAATTAGTGGATAGTGGATACCAATTGCCGGCCGATAATTACACCAAAACTCGAATGATAAGTCGAAGTGGGTGAAAAATTGCAAAGTTATTGCTACGATCATCGCAATTCCTCCGCTTATTTATATAGTTGAAAAATATATAGTAACATTATTGATTTCATTTTAACAAGCACTTGCACTGATGCAAACTGTCATATCGGCCAGTATGTTGAATTGCCGTAAGTAAACAAATAATTATAAAAGAAAGAAATATTTTGCGCAACAAAAAAATTCATCTGTAAATACGTGCAAACATATTTGGCCTTTTACAAATGTTCGAAACATCGATTCAATTTCTTGATTACAAAAATTAGTTGTTTTTTCATTGTTGTTATTTAATTAGGGATGCGAGCAATGCGATGCATCCACCGGGGCAGCCAATCATCGTCTTCAGATCGGACAAAGCTTTGTCCAACGACGAGGACGAGACGTATAAGGGAAGCTTGAATAACTATGACGAGTTGAATATTTGGGCACAGGAGAAATGTGTTCCCCTCGTGAGAGTCATCACCTTTGAAAACGCCGAGGAGTTGACCGAGGAAGCGTTACCTTTCTTAATTTTGTTCCATGCACCCGACGATATCGAAAGCGTCAAGGCTTACAAGGATATCGTCGCAAATCAACTGCTTGACGAAAAGCGTAAGTATTTGATGAGTTACTACTACCCAATTACAGTCGGTTCCGTGACTGATCACCCGACGACGAAAAATCCGCGACATTTCATCCGTGGATGAATCATTCGACGGACAAAAAATCCGATAAAATAATATCCAGCGTAAAAACAACCTAAGGAACCTAAAGAATCTAAAAAAAGGGAATAAAAAAAGAACCTAACGGAATCTCAATAACCTAAAGAAAAGGAATAAGGAAAGAGCCTAACAGACCTTAAAGAACCCAAAAACGAGAACGATTTCGCAGTCTCCACTGGTGAGAGGTTAATACGTCGCAGATTTATCGATCGTAGATACATTGTCGTAAGATATTTTATTCATCGGATATTTTGTCGCGGATGTTATGTCCGCGGACCAAGACACGTGTCACCTTACAGTCGACTCTCTATAAGACAAGCCCAAATTCCTTTTTACCGTCGCATTACTCCCGTATAATATAATCTCTCAGATAGAATAAAAAATAATGGGCGAACTTGATAATCTCATTCCTGTACGTATTTTAGAGACTCCATTCGACACAGGCTCCATTTTTTTAATTGTGAAATGGCCCGTTACGTTTTTTGAGGATGCTTTTCGATCATTTCATAAATTTTCTAGACCGGCCATTACAATTTTTGTGGACACTTCGCGAATTTACAAATTATTGAAAAGGGCTGGTACGATTTTTTAGGATACTTCGCGCCATTTATAATATTTTCCGGAAGGTCCTTTGCTCTTTTTGAAGACAATTTGCTCCATTTTGGAAATCCACTAAAAGAGTCCTTATCATTTTTGAGGACACCTTACTGCACATTATAAATTTTTCAGAAGGGCCGTTACGCTTTTTTAGGACGCTTCGCACCATTTTAAATATTTTCCAGAAGGGCCTTTACACATTTTAAGGACACTTTACTCCTTTTTATGAATAAACCAGAATTGCTTATTAATTCGTAATTTTTCAAGTAAATTGAAACCATATTTCTTCAACTCGCGTGTCCAAAACTAGTGATCCTCAATAGCATGGTATTTTCCATAGCAAGACGGAAATGCAATTGCGAATGTGTGGTATTAGAGATAGTCGACTGTAAAAGGATGATAAAGGAGGATAAAAGGACGATGAGCAAATTAAAGGAAAGTTTAAATGATGATGAATCTCGTTATCCGGGACGATATCTCCATAGTTTTTGGTATTCAAGAGGATATCTCCATAATTTTCGGTGCTCAGATTGATATTTTCGTAGAGAAATTCGCCTGGATGTCGCCGAATGCATGTTTCTTAAATATATAATGCGGAAAAACGTTCCATATCTCGTATACATAATCAGGTATACTTTATTTCCGTGTTGGTTCTGGACATCGAAAATTAGAAAGATATGAACCTGAAAACGTAAAACTATGGGACGATCAACCTGATCAATCAAAATTATGCGGTGAACCTCCTCATCCAATACTATGGAGCGATAGAGCTGGAAATAAAAAGTTTTTAAAACGATAATCTAAAAAACGAACATTACGGAGTGGTAGAATTCAGGTAGGAATGGGTATTCATTAAATGAAAATGTAATTCAAATATCTTAAAATTTGCATATTTCTACAATAATTATGAATAATTCAGATAAATTATTCGTTTACAATAAGTTCTAATATTTAACAGGCTTAATAATTCTTAATCATTTAGTCATCAAAGTACTTCAAATAGACTTTCACTGAATGAATGCTCATCCCTGGTTTCGCGATTTGTGTCTGCAAGTCACAAAATAACACAAGATTATTTAATTTGCAGAAAACATCAATTTCCTGACAGCGGACGGCGTAAAGTTCGCGCATCCCCTTCACCACTTAGGAAAAAGCTCGTCGGATCTGCCTCTAATAGCGATTGACAGTTTCCGACACATGTACCTCTTCCCTAATTACCAAGACATTTTCGTACCTGGAAAGCTCAAAGCTTTTTTGAAAGATCTTTACACTGGTAAACTTCATCGCGAGTTTCATTACGGTCCCGATCCCAGTAACGAGGCGCCCCAAATAGACGGTCAAGTAAGATCCCCAACGTCACCCCCAGAATCGACGTTCAAGAAGCTCGCGCCTAGTAAAAACAGGTATACGCTTCTCAAAGACGAATTGTAAGTGTGAAAGAAGAAAAATAAAAATTTGCTATACGATCTTCACAGTGTGAGGAAAATAAATGGACGTGGTGCCTGTGGTACGCGTGTGAGCCTATTTTTCCATTGACATTCACTTTCGTTGTTACGATCGTCGCGAAGTCTATGTATTCCGTGTGCGTAATAATGTGAGGAACTTCCGAACTCATCGTTCCACCAGTAATGCTAAAAAGCTCGCAATAACGTTTAAGGATGTGGAAGCGGTACAGTCCTGCCAAGCATGAGTTTGAACGGAACGGTACCGTGATTTTTATTCCTCGATGGGATAAAAATCTGAAACAAATCGCGCATGTAGGTGGTGCTGAAAAGATTGATTTTGCATAATAATAATTCCATAATGTTATTAATAAATTGATTTAAAAAAATCATTTAAAAAATCAGCCGTCAGACCAACTTTTTTGTTCAATGAAAATGATTTCTTATTTATTCTGAGTAAGTACGAATTCTTTTAGAATCCTATGGAATTTTTGTAAATCATATTTTTTAATTTAGTAAAATGTGTGGAAAATCACGGATTTTGTATATGCGACTTTCATTAACCACCCAGTATATTCTCAAAGGGATCAAGTAGATTCGCAAATACAGCTCAAACATTAACAAAAAACGCAACTGTCAAAAACTACATAAAATTATGAAAAAAAAAAGTTAACTTGACTGTTGATTGGTGATTTGTTGAACACTTTTTTTTCATGAGTTTGTTATAACTTTTAGGAATCACTATTATTATGCAAAATCGATCTTTCCTTCAACATGCTTGATTTTTTCATATTTTTATCCCATCGAGAAGTGTTTGAATTATTCTCCAAATTTGAATTTTCTCTGAAAATTTGGCGGGTTGTACCGCTCCCACATACTTAAGCTAATCGCACGACATCACGATTTAAGCGTAACTTCGAAACGTATGGATCCCGGTCACTGAGGAGGTTTGATATCTAATTTACTATTCGCCTCACCCAAAAATCAATAAGTTTTTCGACCTAGCAGTAAAAGGATATGTTGCAGTTAGTGAATATCTGAATCAATCGTGTAGATACTTGCGAATATGTCTACCGTGAAGGATTACAGAAACGTATAGTACATTCTTTCATACACTTTTGAAAATTCAACAGAATAGTTAAAATAAAGAAGAAAAACTCATTCTCGTCTTCTACCCCCGAGTATAATTACCTCTTGTTAAGTGAGAAGCAGCGAAAAATTATTTACTTCGGGTAGGATGACGGAATTTCGTTTTCTAAGATCGGTACCAAAACACTATAAGATTACAAACCTACGTTTTTTTTTTTTTTTTTCATAAAAAAAGCCAACGTTTCGTTTTTCCGTCAGAGTAAAAAAGCTTGGGCTTTATTATGATATGGTTTTTTTATAGAGAAATTAGTAGGAGAGTTATCAGTGTGTCCTTTAAACTCATTATTATAATGAGTTTAATTAGATATCAAATCTCTTAAACTCAGAACGAATGGCACCGGCTGACCCTCGCGATGTATGCGCCGAGTCGCGACGTTAAGGCACAACTATTAAGTCTTAGAATTTTTACATATAGTTATGAGCTTAGAAGATATTTTACTTTCTTACCAATTATCATTACCCTCCTGCCTCACTGCAAAACTTGTATAGTCCCGACAGTCGTGGTTGATTAGATATTGTACATCTCGTAGCCGATGACGACGCCCTGTATAGGTTTTGTGTACGCCTGTCTAGATAATAACCTTAGTAGATTTGTATAAAGAAAAAGCAGATCTACGTAAATATTACAGTACGATCTGTAAGAATGAATCTTTTTCGGGGCCCTCTACGCTCCAGCATACGTTTTTCCCAAGACAAATCATGTTGATAAAATAAACATACAAATCGTAATACCGTTTTTGTATTTTTGCTCTAAATATTTGCGGCACCTATTTCATAATTACGTCGAATATTATTTCGGATTTATTTAATTTTATGTTAGTTCGATATTAACGTCCTGCTTCACTTCTAGTGTGGCCTGTACATATGCACACGCGATATGAGAAGAAAATGTCGTAAATTTTTTTTTTACTTTCCATTGTCGCACTGTAACATATGTGCCCGTGTTTCGATAGGTAAGGGGAAAATTGTTTATTTTATTTCTGAAGATGTTTTGGCTTCTTTTTCTTTTCATAAATCATTCCACTATATTGCACGTGTCTTTTGAGTAAAACGAAATTGGTACACGTTGGCGACGTTGTATATTGAAATTATGGTATTTTGCTGTTAATAAACACTTTCTAAGTCACTTATTAATCGTCATTTCGTTCTTCGGAGATCCATTCGTTATTACCCTTGAATTAAAAATTATATTTTCGTTAATACGAAAATCGTGGCCAACTTTAATTCTTCAATTGGCAGATTTTACCCATTTGGAGCGAACAGCGAACAACGAAGGACCACGTAATATGTGTCGCAGATCCTTCGTTCATTTTGTGACAGAGTTACATTTCTTCAATTACTTTTCATATCAAACTACTTACTCATTAACTGCATACATTTTTTTCGATATAATTTTTTTTTGTAATACCAAAAATTAAGGGATCTTGCTAGTGTGAAAAAAAATCGATTTTTTTTCTTATCCGTTGATGTATACGGTCAAGAACATCCTGTCCAAATTTTAAACCGAAATTCGAAATACTTCGCTGGCAATAGCCATTTTTAGCGAAAAGGATTTGGAGCAGCGGCGAGTGGCCAGGCGCGAGCGCCGCGCCGAAGACACTCGGCGTTCAACTGTTATACTTTTATCCCATGCCCCCCCCCCCCCCCCAACCCATCTTTTGGCCCGTTCATACCTGCGAGAAAACGACTGACGCAATTGAAAAAAGCGCGAAAACAAGTCGAAGAAAAAGAAACTACCGCGTCGAAACAAACGAAGAAAGGAACTCCGACTACATAAAAAAATGGGAGGAAAAAATCTGAGAACGCTCCGAACAAAGCGCAGCTAACTCTCAAATTATTGACGAATCTATCCGAATATTATGGATTAGCAGTTCGCCGAAATTCGAACTCCATTGAAGATATGAGAAAAGCGATATGGGCGACCTTCCATCATAAGAGTTCAACGGATCAAAATCCAAAACACGAATTTTGTCCTGGCGCAGATTCGTGGTGCGAATGGCGCAAAGCTGAGGCTAGCGGAAATGCGTCTGAATATTCACATCCGCCAGCTCTTGACGATGATGTGCAAGAAGTTTTGCGGCCCATATATGAGGACTTTAGCCAAAACACGTTTTTAATGGGAAAAAAGTCGTCGAGATTGCAACGTATTGTGCGGCTTGCACTTTCAACGAAGGTTACGACGCAATCCTAAAAATAATGGAGACGATGGGCGTAACAATTGGTACATCAGCCGCGGCATTCGCAGCGAAATACAAAGAAGAGCGCATCGCCACCGCGGACCGTCGGAGCTCTTTCGACAGTAAAGAGGCCCGAACAACTCGACGACACGAAATGATGGACGAAAACGAGAATTATGAGGAAGCCGAAGGGATTCTCTATGGACCTGGCATCGCCGATTAAGCGTAAGTACACAATTTATATGATATTACCGCACTTGAAACTTTAAACGCGTTTTTCTCAAAACAGCTTTTTTCAAAACGGTGGACATTCTCCACCGAACAATTTTCAACCAATCGTTCTCAAATTTTAGGATAACATTCTTTACGTCACTCTTTATCTTGCTATGGAAGCTTTTTTTTGAGATCTTCATATTTAAAGAAAATAAAAACTGTAAAAAAACGGCGAAATTCTATACTTTCTATTCAAACTGCCGCCATTTTGTCAAATTCGATTTTAAAAAAAGCCTCCATAGCAAGATAGTCAATACGACCTTAATTAATAATTCTTTGGGTTTTTTTTAGATCCAATTTACTACCTCTACAATGTCCACCGTGCAGCTACTTTTTTGGTAAACATTGTTTTCGAAAATAAAAAAAAATGTTTAAACAATAAAAATTGTTCAATAAAGAATCGTTTTGTGTCATTCACGATTACCTTAATATAGTATAAAAAATTCAGAACGATCGCCGCATCGCAACCCTCCGAAAAAAAATCGCGAAAATAATCCATTTTTCGGGCCGGCACACCAGCAAGATCCCTTAAGTCGTATAGACGTTTGTTTGCAATTGTTTTCACTAATTCAATGATAACTCTTTAACTTTATTATTATGCAAAATCAAACGTTTCAGTATCTTTAGTAAAGTTGTTTTTTAAAAAGATATTTCCCGTGTTGCGAAGTATTTAAATTTTAATCGAATCAATATTTTTGTTGAAAATAAATGTGAAATTCATTCTGAATTTTGGCTCTGTAAAAGTTAATTTCCGCAGGAGAGATTTTCTTCAATATTTCACTAAAATATTCAGAAATATTTCACGATCAATAAAGTAGAAAGTTTAAAAAAATACTAATTGTGGACTTTTGGAGTCTGGTGTACCTATGAAATGTATCTTTTATTTTTAGGATTTTTTTACACTCAAATTCAAGAGGTAAGAATTTCTTCATTTTTATTTCAATGAAATAATCAGATTTTAGGAAATTAAAAAGGAAAAAATAATTATTTATAAACAGGAGAATTGCTGCTCTGATTATGGACTTGGAGCACCCGATTTGTGTGTAAAGCCAATGGAGAACTTGAAGAGCTTCAACCAAACTTCTTGCAGAGTCTGCTGAATAAACCGAGATCCTCACTTTCCTCCAAAACTCTCCTGAAATGGCAGATTTAATAAATATGTTGCGAAAAGCTGCGAGCTTCTCGATAAGTGTGATGAAGGTAAGTAGTCACCACTCGTCCATTATAAAATGGCTGTATTTTAAGGATAACTTGATACATTTATTACATTCCACCAGAACACGCCATCGCTTCATATTTGTTTTTATCTTCTTTTGAGTCATTTTCTAATCGTACGATACATGACATTACACATAACATGACTTACATACATGTAACACCACACATACGGCACTCTCGTATCGCTTTTAATCAGCTCAGAATCGTGTCTATAGCTTAAGACTTAACGTGAATGAAGCGAATCTGGTACGATAGTTTTATATTAATTTTTTTTTTTTTTTTTCGAGCCGCGGACAAAATAGCGTGGTATCGTATAAGAATTCGTTTCGATACAAGGTGCGCGGAATAAATCGACGTTTCGTGAGAAAGTAGAATTCGTGTTATTGTTTTAACCGATCGTAAGAAAACTCAGATTTTCAATAGCACACAGTCATAATACAAGCGATATTAGTATAGTTAGAATGAAGAAATAATTAAACCTTTTGAGTGATACCTCGTACTTGTCGCTTTATCCGCGTGTAAATATTATATCACCTTATCAATTCGCTCTAATATCTCTCTCTCTCTTTCTCTCGGTTCGCTGGGCGAAAAATTCGGCGCAATTTCGAAAGAAAAAAATATTTTTATGTATATCTCTGCTGGAAGCCTGTTTTTTAAACTTTATTTGAGACTGCTGAGAGTCGTTTAGTTTGATTGTGTCCTTTTCATTTTTTTTTTATTAACTCGAGCTCACTTTGTCAACGCATAATAATAATAGTAATGACAATAATAATAAATAGTCGAATATTTATTCTAGAAAAATAACTCCTGACACGTACACTCATCGCGCATAATTTAATTGTAGAATAGTTATTACAACTTTCTCAAGTAAAATTAATATAATATGTATTACCCTCGATGCGATATTTCTCTCGGTAACTTGCTTGCCCTTATTATAATATGCTTATTATATATACGTTCAATATACATATATATCTCCATATACATAAACACATATATATCTCTCTTTGCGTTTACCTTAGTACGTCCAGTAGGATTTTTTTTTCACTTCCCAATCACCATATTTTGCGTTATTGTTTGTTTTTTTTTCTTGTGGCAGCTATACGTACTCCTCTCATGACGCGACTTGTACTTGTTACTCGCTTTAATGAATTAATGAAAGACTTTTTGCTTACGATAATTATTTCGCCAAATTCCTCACTTGGCCATAACGCGATTTCTCTGCGTCACTTAGGCCAGCCTCGCCGAGACGAAAAATACAAACCGAATGTCGATTCAGGAACCCCCTTAAAAATTTATTTTATTGGAATATATGCAAAAAAGTGCAATATCAAATATTTCGGCCTAAAGATATATGTTACATATATTTTATATATACGTTATAAATCTTATGTATATTTCACATATAAAAATTATATAAATTTCGCATATGTTCAAGATATATGTGAAATATATTCGATATAACTTATTTTTAGAAAATATTTATTACACATAAAATATGGGTGTAAAATATTTTTATGCGACGAAATCGTAGAGTGCATATATATTTTTGCATATATTCAATGTCCATAAATTTTCATGGGGGAATTTTTCATTAGTTTTCTCTCGTCTCAGCCTCATTCATTTCTACAATCTTTAACTCGGACAACCTTAATCCTCGTGTACAATCGAAGTAATAATAAAACATAGGTAGGAAATTATTATATTTGAATCCATCGGGTTGCAATTTCTCGATGTGGCTTGCCGTTTTTTTTTTTTAAAGTTCTTATTCAATAAATCGAAATGTTTGGTAGATTGTTTCGTGTGTGACTCCTCTACGATCTTGTACCTACATATTTCTCTTTGATAAAACGTTCAACATCTAACGATTCAACAATACCCTCACATGTATCGGTTTATAATTTAACTATTATTATTATTTTTTTTGACACGTTTTTGCGTTAGTATAACTTTCAAGGTGTTGCGAATTATTAATCACTAACGTCGCGAACGTACTTTTGCTTTAGCCTAATGGATGATATACCTAGAGGTGTGTGTTTCCAGTGCAAAAGATCGCTGCAAACTTCACCGGCAATTTATTACGAGAACGATCCTCGTAGTCAGCATAACTTCACACTTATTAACAGTAATGATTACGTAAACTAACTTTAGGATAATCCGGATGTCCTGCATACCTATAGGTGTTTGTATATTTATATAAATATACGTGAGTGCGTCACCAATTTTTTTTTGAATCAGTAAGAAAAAAAATCGTCACGAATAAATAGAAAATTTAATTTGTTCAATTTCTGAGTTTGATTTTTTAAAAAATTAGTGCTAAATCTCACTAAAAAATAAAAATTAAGCGGTGTCTCAATGATATGAAGATCATTTGTATTTTGCTCGTTGAGTCACCCCTCAAATTTGTAATTTTACTGAACGGTGACAAAATTTTTATTTCTATATTTCCTTAAGAGGTATAAATAATTTGCAGTAAATTGTATTTTTTTTTCTTATCGACAGATAAATTTCATTTTTATCTATGCTTTGAGGATTGCAGCAAAGGATTTTCCTGTCATGGTGCAAGTTAGTTAGACCAACCAGTTTTTTTCTAAACCGTAATTAGACTTTCTCAATTCTGTGCATGATTAAGAATGTACTATTCCATGGATTGCACTTTATGATATCTCATTCTCTTCGCAATGATCTCCTATATCAAGTAATTCGAGTAATTTTGAATACAGTTAAAACTTTAAGAGGTACATACCTCAAAATGCCAACATTATCTTGCCATTTTGTAAATCATTTGATAACTTTGGTCTAAGGGCTTTTACAAAAAATTCCTCCAATTAACTGGTATAGATAATCAATGCCAAGATGTCATCATAAAATAAAATCCATCGAATAGTGCATTGTGAATCATGCCCACAGTTGAAAAATACTTAAAACTGATTTAAACGAAATTGGTTGACTTAACTGATTAGTATATTTACAAAAAAGTCCTTCGTTGCAATCCTCAAACGATAGATTAAATATAAATTTATCAGTCAATGGACAATAATACAATTAACGGCAAATAACTCTTTTTTTTGCTGACTCTCCCCTCTTAAGGCCATAATTTTCACATTTTTTAAAAATTGGTTAAACACCCAAATATATATACACACATCTGTATATATATAGATCATTTGATTATTTTTGCAACTTTAACGCTCTTTTATGCTTTAAGTATTCTTGCATGTCTTATTATAATTTAAAGAGGAGGGATTATCAACATAATGAAACTCTGGCGACCGACAATGAGCAGGAAAAGTTTGTCTTCCCTTTGCACTTCATTACCGAGTGACAAACATTATCATAAGCGATTTCACAATTGTTCGCATGCCTGACCGACTCATATTATTACTTTCTAAAAGTCACGTCTTTCATTCGAATCTCGCGGCATGATTCGTTGTGGTGCACATCCGTGAAACTCGATCGTCTGTCGAACGACATGAAAGAGCTGGTATATATATATATTTAGTAATTTATACACACACGTAACGACGAAACGTAAATAGAGAAAGCGCGCCGAATTAAAGGAAGACCTTATAATGGATACTTATTACGAACAATATCTGGCATATATAGTAGTTATATATACATATATATTATGTATATATATGTATATATATAATATAATAATAATGAATGCATGTTGTGTTAATATTTAGGACCCTTTGCTTAGTTGTACTTGGTACCAGTACAATAAATTATCTACGCCGAGTTACGTGATAATTAATATTTGAGCCGTTTAATTCGGCGTGCGTGGAACCTTTGAGCTATAAAAATATTTTTTGATTAGACCGCGATGTGTTAGCAGATCGAATCGACATAAATATTTGAAGAGAGGTGAACTTAGGGGACTCGTATTATGCCATTATTATTTCCATCTTTTTGTTCTTTTTTTTTGTTATATAATAAAAAACAGGGTAACGACTTAGACGTTTTTTTATCTTTTTCAGGTTTTTTCAGTAATTTAGCTGTAGCAGGTATCGAGTGGTATATCATTGGAAAAGATTGTAAGAATAAAAAATGTCAACACGGAGACGTAACTCTAGAAGAGCGAGGAATCCAATGTAATATATATATATAGTACACAAGAATTCAGTTGTTGTGCGATGTGTCAATAGTTACGATCTCGAAGATATAGTCTTATACCATCGGTGCACAAAGTACGTGAATCAACAGCCATATCATATTAACGAGAAGATTGAGGGACGGTTGACGAGTCGCAGTCGAAGACTGGACTGAAATTATGATCATTATCTTCGTTAATAAAACAAATATATTTTTTCGATTAAAAATGATAATAATAAATTAAGTAAGGTGGCAATAAAAAAATAATCAGGCTGAAAAAATGAACGCAATGTTGCCTATGAAATGAATCTGAAAAACCGAGCGATATTTCTACGACTTCTTTTTTTCATTTGTTAACGTAGGCCGTCCAGGTAAAACCCTTTCGGATAGATTTAGTTTAATCTGTTCAGATATTGTCTTCGGGACGTTATACATTACTATTTGAATTGGCTCATCGCGATGAATTCGCAACCTCTTTTCTTATCTGGACTCAGAAAGTCGCCTCGCAACGTTTCCATTATGTCTAGGGACCGCTTTTTGTGTCTCATTATGTTTTCATTGTCAGCGTATCATTTGTTTTTTGTTACACATTTTGCATTTTTGGTTTTCCATTTTAATTACGCAGGCGCTCGCCTGCTCGTCTAGAACGTTACACACGTGACTGTACGTAAACTGTAAATGTCTATTTCGCAGCAATGACGAGTACCAGCTACCAGAGATGGGATTTTAAATTGCAAATTCGAAAATCAATTTGGCAATTTTGCATAATAAATAAATATGTATAATCCATTTGCTGCCGTTAAAATGAATGACTAATTTATACTCAATATTTGAGGAACTTTCTTGAAATTTATTTAAATTGTTTGAGGGTAGATTAATGGGAAAATAATGATTAAAAGAAATATTACCATGAAAATGGACCCACCTCTTGCAGCTACCTTAGGTACCCTCCAATGCCAAGCCCGCAAATGTGCATGTATTGTTTGGTTTTTCTCTACGACTTAAAGCACCTTTTATAATATATATATCAACATTATACAATCTCAATATTCGAATATATCTATAATAATATCCAATTTTTATTTCAACGCTTGAACCGAAAAACGTAACACATTATTGTCTATCTCTATGTAGAATCACCGGGTCATCGACGTTACCGATGATAACAACAATGTTTCCTTCTCATTATTCTGTCCCTCCATAATTCGCTTTTCTCCTCCCCCACAGAAATAAAATATATGCAAGATATATAAAAGATTGGAAAAATTCTATAAATCGGATATATTTTAAGATATATACGAAATATATGCAAGCGAAAAACATATCTGAGATATATCAAAAATATATTTTAGATGTTTTTTTTCCTGATATATATCAAAAATATATTTTGGATGTATTTCTGATATATTTAACCGTCGAAATGTTCCGTATGTCAGATATATTTCTGTATATATATTTTTTTCCGTGGGAGAGCAGTAATTCCAAGTATATAAATCGATCATGTACTGTTAATACATATATGAGCTTTTTTTCTTTTAATCTGCTCTGTCTTTTCTTCTTTCGGCGTTTGCTTTAGGTTCAATGATAACAGCAATTTTTTCCTTCTCATTATTTTTCCTCTTCATCTTTCGCTTATTCTCCTCCCCCACGGAAATAAAATATATGCAAGATATATAAAAGATATCTATTTATGAAAAATTCCATATATCGGATATATTTTAAGATATATACGAAATATATGCAATCGATAATCATATCTGAAATATATCAAAAATATATTTATGATGTATTGCTGATATATTTAACCTCCGAAAAGTTTCATATGTCAGATATATTTTTGGACATATATTTTTTTTCCGTGGGGGAGTGCCAGCAATTCCAAGTATATAAATCGATTATGTACTGTCAATACGTATATTAGCTTTATTTTTTAAAATCTTTTCTGTCTTTTCTTCTTTCACTCGGCGTTTGCTTTACGACTGGGTTCCTTTAGAATCATGAAAATATCGATGCCACATACCATCAACCACACTACATAAACTACATCAATATTCATTAGTACTTCGCGCATTGGTTTTTGCTGATTTTTTTAATAATACATATTTTCTGTAATACGTGAATATAATGTTTACTCAAGTACAACTAAGTACTCGCTATATCTACCTCACCCTAGGCTGTTAGCTGTCGTTAACTTATAATGAATATCTACGTGCGGGTAACTATAAAGTGGGGGAAACGTTTTTTATTTTTACTTTTTTTTCATATAAGGGTGAGTAACAAGAAAATTGAAAGAGATTAGCAAAAAAACGTCGGACTTGGTCAAGTCCTACATCAGATCCATTTTACCATTTTTTCTTTTTTTGTTTCTTCGTTAACAAAATAAAATTGTTTTAACCGTAACACTTACTTCCTGAAAGGAATGAATTTATTGTTCAGCTCTCAATAAATTGGATCTTCGGCTACTTTATTCGTGAAGATTATCGCGTAAAAATGAATGCTTGTTTTTTTTTTAAACATGTATTTCAAAGTTTCGAAACTGTCGTGTACAAACTCTGAGCGGGATCGGATGAGCTGGACAACCGTAAAGCTCCTTAACCGTTGATTTTTTTTTCTTTTTTAAATTTTATTATATGAGCAATGGAGACATTCGCGATCAGCGAGTGTTTGCGATCCGATATCAAACGCTTTTTATTAACATTTTTCTCTTTAAATCCTGTTCGTGATGATTCGGTGTGTGATTGTAACGATATATAGCATACGCATTAAGTAGGTACGCTAACCGAAGCTCAGTTGATTGTTTCAGGAGCAACCTTGTTCTTAAATAACACTAGCTTAAAAATACAAATGAATTTGAAAAATAATTATAGAAACAATTTCGCGTCGTCATTAGTCGCGAGGCTCGTTGGCAAGTTGCTGAATCATACATTACTTTTTTTTGTTTTTTTTTTTTTTAATCGAGATTTCTCATATTGGCGCAACGCCACGAGTGTTTTTGTGGGTTTTATAATTCATCAGTGATTTTTATCTCGCGAACGCTCTTTTCTTATGTTCATTTTTTATTATTTTTGTTGTTGTTCTTCTGCCGTATATAGTTCGACGTTCATTACCTTCGGTTATGTGCTTCAACAGTTCTCACAGCGTTTGTACTAACAATAATATAACCGTATTTATCTCAAGCACGAGGAGATTACGGCCTGGAGGGGTCGGGTAGAAATTAAACGAGCTTTTTTTGCTCGCGCGTAACGAAAACGCGTGTACGTGCCTTCCTTTCGTACGATCTTCGACAGATCAAATGTTTTGCAGCGTTCTCTCATTTTCTCCAACAGCTGACTCGGATCGTCGATTGATTTTTTTTTAAATCTCTGCTTTCTTCGATACGTCCTAGGGCTTGTCTCTCACTTCGTCTTTGGTGGCTTCGAGGCTTGCGCGTTTATGCTGCTACCCTTCCGCAAGATCCTTGAGAGGACCCGAATCGTCTTCGCTGCCATTATCTTGGTATCGTAGACTTCCGGTCCCGCGTTCCTTGCAAGCTAATTCTTTGACGTGAGGATTGTCACGAACTCTATAAAAATGAGCATAGATCAATAGCATGAATTGTCAGATGCATTGCTATTTTTAACAGCGTTGATAACTTATAGCATATTTTACTTATCAACTGTTAATCTAAGTTTTTAGGTTGAACTGCCGATAAAAATCTTTATGTTGAAACGTTGAAAAAGAACTTACGTTTGAACTGTCGAAAAAAGTCTATGTTTTTTGTCCGTGTATTTTCTTTATTTTCGAACAGGAATTTATTTATTTATTAAGTAGGGGAGATGGGGGCAAAACGGGCACCTCCATTAAAAATCGGAATTGGGGCAAAACGGACACCGTTTCAATTTTCGTAAAAACGATTTGTCTCAGTTTTTTACGTTCCTTAGATAAGGAAAGTGCGGAAAATACATCAAATTGGTGATGAAAAAAAAATCGATAATCTTCATCAGATCAGAATTTTTTAACCATCCGTTCAGAACTTTTTTTCGATACTTTGTTGAGCAAATTACTTTTTCGGAAAATTTGTTATCACATTATTTTTCCGAAAAAAATGTAGTCAAATGAATTTTTCTAAAAATTTATAACCAAATTAATTCTTTGAAAAAAAAAACGTCGGTTTATCATAAAGAAATCAATTAGAATGAAATTCTCATTTTATGATTTAGTGCCAATTATGACCCCAATACTTATATTTAGTCGAGATGCCTGTTTTGCCTTCCGGTTTTATTGATATCACCAATTATTTTCCGAAATTTTCAAGTAAGAAATGTCAGGAAATTGAAAAAAGTCGTTTTCGAAAAAGTTAAAACAGTACCCGTTTTGACCCCAATTGTAATTTTCAGTCGTGATGCCCGTTTTACCCCCTGCCCGTTTTGCCCCCAATTGTCATTTTCAGCCGTGATGCCCGTTTTGCCCCCATCTCCTCTACTAAGCTGGACAAACCCTTTGACAACAATTAAATTTGTTCAACAAATAGACCGTCAACGGTACAAAAACATATATATAATTATAACATAAAATTAATTAATTTCTAAGTCCTCGAATCCAAAGTGGGCATTTGTTTAATGAAAATGTATTTGACCTAGTTTAATGACAAAATGATTAAGTATGTTAAATACGACAATTCATAGTAAAAAAAAAAATCATGTAAATTACTCGTAATCATTGTAAATTTTTTTTTTAAATGCTGTGTTTTCGTAATCCGTACCTTCGTAGTTGACCATTCCATCACCATCCAAATCAGCTTCTTTGATCATATCGTCGACTTCCTCCTCGGAAAGCTTTTCACCCAAGTTCGTCATGACATGCCGCAATTCCATTGAAGATATCAGTCCATCGTTGTTTTTATCAAATACCCTGAATACCACAGTAAACGTGAATTTCGATTATTTGACACAGATAACGCGAGAAAAAAAACCGACCGATAACGTCAAAAAAAAATCCACACGGAGAAAAATAATTCGTTGCTCCAACCATTAGCGTGACTAAATATGCTTCAAGCTTCTAAATTGGCTAGGTTTACTAATTTTTTTGTTGGACCGACAAACTAATTGGTTTTCACACCTAATTCATTAGGTGTCAGCCAATTATTTTACTGGTCCATCCAACTGGTTTTTCGCCCCAACTAACTGATTTGTTTCTGTAAGCAACTAGTTTATTGTCCCAACTAATTTCGGCGCTTGGAAAAACCAATTATTTTCTTCCGTTCATCAATGACGGGAGAAAAAAACCTACAATTCGAAAAAAACTAATATAGTCTCATAAATAAACAAAGATATTTCCCTCAGTAAAAAACCCAAAAAAACATCTTTACATAATACAGTAATTATTAAGTTTTCGAAGTACACAAATCATACATTTTTAACAAATACAGGCTGCAAATAAGATTTTAGATGAATAATTCAGCTCAACTAGTTTGTAAAGTTTAGCAGCGTGAACGTATCCCTGGTAAAAATAAATCATGGAAAACGATTTTTTTAAATCGTATCATTCCGAATACGGACTTTAGTTAGCGAATTTACGAAGTACTGTCATAAATTTACGATCGAAATCCTATATGTGTTTTCCATATCCTATAATATTATTATAAATAATATAATTATTGTATTAAATTGAATAACAAAAGTATACGATCATAAGAATAATATTAATAATATTACATTTTTCATTTAAAAAAGGTTTTGTCCACAGATCTTTGGATTTAAATATTTATCATATTCAAGATTCGTTATGACAGACTTTCTATAGCTGTGAAACGATCAGAAGAGAAACGAGTCAATCAGCATGAAACTATCGTATAAATGATAGAAAACTGTTTCATTTATATCAATGTTTTACGATAGATTATAATAATCCTTTCAGTCTAAACACACACGATTTATTCCGGTACATTTTCTATAATTGTAAATCGATAAAAAATGATAGGATCACTCTATTGGTGCCCCTTTGATTGCAAACGATTTATGATGTAACACGATACACCACCAACGAATAAAAAATCACGAAACATAAATTCAATATAAAATATTCTAAATCTGTTGATGCACTATACATACCGATAACGTATCTATTATATTCAAGGTGTTCCTATGCACGCCCGCTACGCGCGTGCAGAGGGGCAGATATCAATTGTTTTCCGTGCAAGACAAACAATCAACGCGTTGGTGCGAGAGAGCACGATAACCCGAAAATGCACACGGAGAGAAATTTACGTGTCATGACAACATAAAACGGTGACAACAAAAATCGTTTTGTTA